>CM031242.1:838407869-839102869 GCA_018340775.1 Taxus wallichiana var. yunnanensis | reverse complement strand
AGAAGAGGAAATAGAAAAGAAGAGAAACCAAAGAGATATTTAGGGAAAACTCCAGATCAAGGGCCAGGATTAGATTAGATCCAAGGGCCTATGTTTGCTCCTCCACATTTTAAGTCATAAGCATTTTATGGGAGTGAGAAACAAAATAAAAGGGGAGTGTGGTCAAATTAATAAAAGAGGGAGAAAATTAATTATAATAGAATGGGGTAAACTTAAGTTGTGACCCTTGAAAATTCATAGGAGAATAAAATAACTAATTGGCTTTGGGCTAGTGCCTTTTAATTTCGGATAAGTTAATAATTATTATAAACTAGTTATTATCGGAAAAGGTATTAATAGAGCATTAATACTTATTGTTTACTTTAAAAAAAAATCCCAAATCTTTAGTAATATTTGGTTTTGGTTTCGTTGTCCCGAGGCGGGGCACTTCATTCAAACTCTTAGTCTAGGTTGTATCTTGTCTCACGATTCATGCCTTTCGCTAACCACTTCTTCATCACAAGGCTTATAAGCTAAATTCATAACATTCATGTTGTTATTCTACTTCATTAAGAACATCCATGTGTATAAAATTGCCTTTTTATCCTATTTTCGGGCACCTTTGTAACCTTTCTCAAAACAAACTTCCACTTCTTTCTATCATGTGCTTCTTGGCCAGCTTATGCTAGGGGCATCCTTGTTCCTTCCTAACACGTCATTAGGTTACATTCATCATCGTGTTGAACCTATCCATATTGTCCTTGATACATATTTTGTGCATGAAAAGTTTTCCTTTGTGTATTCCTAGCTAACATTGGGGGCATTTTCACATCTTTACTTTCTTGCGCATGCGCATGGAATTTTGTCCTTGTGCATCCCATTTGTCACTAAGGGCATCAACATTTCTTAATTTCCTATACATAGCTTCGAAAAATTCTAGAAAAAAAAAACATTCAAATATGTTTTTAAAAAATGATGATAAAATTATTAAAAATAAAAAAATTACAAAAAAATCAAAATTCTAAACAAATTGGTAAACAACATTGATATAGTTGAAGCCTATATCACTTGCATCATCCTCACACATTGAAATATGTCTTACAAAAGTGTCTTTCTATGGTTATTTCTTGTTCTGGTCTCAAACGACTTGTGGATCATCGTGATCTACCTCCATTAACAAAAGCTGGTTCCATACTACGTCGGTACTCGTGCAATAATGAGCTGTTAGAGATTATGTCATAGTGCATGAAAGTTTTTCCATAGGACTACTTATGTCCTCCATTTTTCCCTCACATGTGTTATTCTTGGGGCATCATTTTTAACCCTTGTCGTTACAACATGAACATTTGGGAACTGCATCTTGATAACAAAAACATGGGTGCAACACGTTATTTTCTTGAATACGTGTGATTTTAATGGTTTCTTTGTTAGGTTAGTTGGTTTACTTTCACATATTACATTGCATAAATGTATCTTGCATGGAGATAAAAAATCATTTTACTTTTTTTATTGCATTGCATAATGTATGTTGCATGGAGTTACGTATTTTTAGCAATAAACAATTGTCAGTAATTTAGTTTTTCAAGTTATATTACACTTTTGTTTATTTTAAATAAAGACCGATGATGTAGACCTAGGGGAAAAATGATATAAACAAGTTTCTTATTGAAAGGTTGGATGCAAATATTACGCTTGTCCTATATTTCTCCATAAATCATTTCTTCTCCATTATCATTTAATAACACTATTAATTTTTTTTCCAAATCACCGGGAAATAAACAACCACGCATTTATCCCTATCATCATTCTTTTTCAATACCTAAGGGTTTTACACCCATTCTGGCCTATTTTCTTCTCTCCATTTCGATCGTCGATCGTCGATTGACTTATTTAATCACCCCATGGACACTCGAGGGGGCATCCTTCATCCTGCTAATTTTTCTTCAAAAATTTACCTATTTATGTTTGTCTACAATGTTTCAACTTAAGTCACTAACTTCACCTCAAATAGGGGCAAATGTAGACACCTAAATTCCGTGTTTACAATCTTATTGCCAAAACACACACAAATCACTCTCATAATTTTCCAAATCGATTATAATTACTAGTTTTTACTAATTAACTAACGTTCCTTATCAATTTAGACAATTAACACCACATTTTGATTGTGTAACCCCTTTCACATTCAAGAGGCCACTTTATGGTGAATCGTAAGTCAAAATCCTCTTCAAAACAAATAATTAGCGTTTAATAGCTAATTAAGCCTATTTTGCCCTTATTTTGGTCAATATAACCTATTATTAGCTCAAACCCCTCTTCCAACCACTCAAAATCACCCCATTCACCTCTACAACATCTGAGCAAGCTTCAAAAGATTATCCTATCCTCTTAGTTTACCCTATGTGATTAATTAGGGCCTCACACCTCTTAATCACTTGGTAATTCACTAATTGTGATTAGCAAGGCATAATCACGATTAGCAATTCTAATCTAATTTGGGGATTTTAGTCCCTCATGCACCAAAATACAAGTATCCCCAAAAGGAAAACTATAAAAAGGGTACACCTCATTCACTTATATTTTACACCATGCTTTGATTTTCATCTCATATAATAAATATGATATATAACCAAGTTCAATCCTTGCTTAAAGCCTTCAATGGGGTTAGTAGATGGATATCCAAAATGACCAAGTAGTTATTAGGAGAGGCCATTTCACCTTATTTGGAGTAGCAACCATAACCATTTGATTTCCCTCATAGGTCTATTTAGGCCCATGTTAGGTAATTCAAGCATATTAGTAGGCATGTTTAGTTAGATTTTTTATTGTTTTCAAACTAGTTAAGCATTCTTTTAAGCTTTTATCTTAATGTTACATTCCTAGACTTAGATCCTTAGCTAGATGGATGGAAAATGGTGTTAGCTTTCCATGTTTAGTCATGCAATTTGTTGTGTAAATTTTAGGCGATATCCCTTGATGGGAGCTTAAAATCTATTCAATGATCTAAGTGTAACATCGATTATCTCAACAAAATGAAGTTTAGAGCTATGAAATCTAATATCGTTTTGATATCTTAAAGTGGGTACCCAACAATTACCCCAAGATCCTCTATAAGCCCGTACTTATACTTTAACATAAAACAATGTAACAAAGTATAAAAGAAATATTTATATATATTTTCAATCCCTCAAAACATTCTATTATTTCTCAAACCGACTTACCATTTTTGTAGGTTTGAATAAGGAGAAAATGATGTACATAAGTGCTTATACGCAAATCCAAAGGGCATAACGAAGCCAAACAAATCAAATTACCAAACCACTCAATCCCAAATGGGTATTTAATAAACCTTTTTTATATACAAAACCTGCTATGGTACCCTCATGAGTTAATCCATGGAATACCCACATAACTAATAAGTTATAATGCTTACGAGAAATTGGTAAAGCCACAAAAATAATAATATCACAAGCTTCTAGGTAGGTCCCATTTTAGTATAATGTCTTTCATAGTATTAATAACAAGGAAAACCGAGAAAAGGGTGTGATAATCCCATAAATTATCGGACATTAAGTATTCTCAAAAACATCATCGTACCATATTTTATTAATAAAATAAGACAACAACATGCGCAGATCATCATACCTTCTTTTCACTATTCTTTTTGCTATTTTTGGCTACTTTACATTGCTCTGTTTTACTTTTCTTTAGTAACTCTCTTTCGGTTACTGTTGGCTTTAATGCCTATTTTGGATGTTCATCCCTTTTTGTGGATCCTCCTCATGTTTTATCTAGCTTATGGGCCCTCTATGTAAATAGGGTATAGTCCCTTCAAAACTATTAACTAATAAATAACAACATGCGGGATTATGACCACTAAAAACCGAGTTTAACAAGGTTAAGAAAATACGATTACAGAGATTCTATTTATGCAAATAATAAACAGAAAGAGTTGTTAGGAGGGAGATAGGAAATTCATGCTGTGTTTCTATGAAACATTTATAATCTTTCCTTTTAACTCCCTTGCTTTCGGTTTTGTAGTTAACCAAATGAACCAAAAACTCGACCCAAATGCCTTTAGGATTAAGAGAAACTAAATCGTCCTCAAGGTAAACCGATGAATAGAGAAAAACATCCCCCTTATTTAATAGAAAGTTCACCCTACTAGGCTTCAAATCGACATGTATATTTACATAAATAAACTCAACTTTTGTATGCCACACAAAACTTACCCAAACCACCTATAGAGCTCCAAATTTGGAAAGAAAAATGGTAAGGAAATAATGAAACCCTAAATCTCATTTCACCTAGAAACATCCTTCTCTCCAAAGTTTGAGAATTTCATTAAATGCTTTAATAACCAATGTTTCCATCAAATAAATCCATCATCACACTCAAAACTTATAAGATTTCATGCATTCAAATTTGGTCAGTCAAAGGCCTTATCTATACTTTAAACAATCTAATGATTAAGACTTGCATGTGTCGACATGATCGATTTATCAAATAATCCCATAAGAATTCAGAAATAAAAATTTAAGCTTATATATATGAATGTACATGAATTCAATTTAAAATAACAATGATCAATTTATGACCTTTCCTAATTTGGTTCTAAGAACCCATGTATCCAATTGCCACATTTACAACTCGTATATCCTATCAACTTAATGGTTATAAGCCTTAGAAATTGAAATAACAATAATACTACTCCAAGATAATAACCATTTTCAACCTCCATATGCCATGTAATCACAAATATTATACCTTCCATGGTATTCTAGAAACTTTCAGGCCAAAGGAGTTAATTATAACATTCACACAATACTTGTACCATCATCTTTGGTTAAAGACCTTGTTTTATTTTCCATCCCAAGACATTAATAATTATAAACCGTTATAAGAGGAACCATATATATATATATATATATATATCCATAACAAATAAATGAAAGGCACTAAGTCCTTACAATGATAAACCAAGTTTCTTCATCACTATTATACCAACTTGGCATAGTATTTCCAGTTAAATTAAAGGAAATAATCATCAATGAACATAGTGATGATTTATCATAATGAAAGAAAATCAAATCGATTGTTTTATGATCATATAAAAAAGTAACCGTATATCAAATAGCTTATCATCATAAAGAACAAGAAGGTAATATAAATCATAGGAACTAAAAATATATCATGCAATTATTATTCCTGCAAGATATGTAGCGTAGCTATACATGTGCCTATTTTTGTCTATCACTTTCAACAAAGCAAGATGCATAGAATTTAGTCATTACCGGTACTGAAATCAAATCGTAACACTTGTACCAAACTCCACATACCCAGAAGGATAAATACATATGAAAATTTTTCAAGACAATAATTTATCATATATGTTATATATACCACACGTGCCACATGAAAAAAATATTGTGGGGCCGCACATGCAACTACAAGTAAGTGTACACATTCTTTATAGGTTATGCACATGCACGAGTGGTGACATATATGGCTTTGCAACAAAATTCATACTCCGGTTCACGTGACCCACACTTCATTTACAACCTAATCCATTCAATGAAGGAGAATAAAATTGTGGGATGTGACATACTTCCCCCTTAATAAAATCATCATCTTGTTGATTTTTACCTCATTAATCAAATATGACAGATCAAAAACATAATTATATCTAATAACTAGGGAGAACAATCGTTATTTTCCACAAAAAAATTGTAATTTTCAAATCTAAAACTCAAATTTATCAACTGTAACAACATTTTATTGTATTATTCAAAATCATACAGTCTAAAATATGAAAAAATCCTTGTAAATAAAGCCTCAAAAAATACAAATACTATCAAGTTAATTAAGTGATCGATAAAAGAATAAATTATTCAAAAACAATGTTTTTAGTATTTAGAAATTTAAGAAAAACCATCATTTTGATTCCTTTCGATCGTATCGGTAGTCTAACTAGCCATATCATGGCTATTTACAGATCTCGAACCTTTATCTTAATCATTTGTTGCTTCTTTTTTAGCTTGTCGGTTTGCAATTGTAGCCTGAATCCTCTATCGCAGATTGTTTTCATTATTTCTCGAGAGGACAATCTTTAGCGTAGTGACTAATATCACCACATTTGAAGCAACCAGCGAAAGGCCTCTTACTTTCAAACACTTAATTCTTATCAGCAACATTTTCTTGTCCATTCTTTTTAAAGTTTACAATAGTATTATTTCCACCATTATGAGTTTTATTATCATCCTTCTTTCCCCATGTCTTCCTAGGTGACAATGGTGAAGGATTTGGTTTTTCACTTTACGCTTCTCATCCATGTGAGAAGCAATGGCTGGAGCTTCTTTTCTCCTGCATAATGACCTTCTTAAATAATGCTTCCATTGTTGATGGCCCATGCACATCAACTTCACCACCTTTTATAGGGTTCAAACCCATAATAAATTTCCTTATGTGAAATTTCTCATTATTTTAGTAATGAGGAATGAGATTAAGAAGTTTTGTAAAATTTTCCTAGTACTCCATTACATTTATCTTTCCCTATGCTAGGGTCTGAAATTCTACCATAATTTTGTCATAATATATTTTTGGTAATCATCATTTCCTAAAATAAGCATTAATCGATCCCGAGTTATGTTAACATCATTCACTCCCGAGTTCTACCTTCGGTTATCCAATGATGAGGAATCCTTGTTTGAGAGCTAATAAGCTCCCCAAACTGCTTTAGTTTCTTTAGAAAAATTATTGATGGCGAATTATTTCTCCATCTCGGTGAGCCATTTCTTGGCTATTTGCCCTAACGTTGTACCATCAAACTTAGGTGGACTATGTCATTTTATGTCTTTAGAAAATCAGCCATAAATTGAGCTCTTGCATTTGATGGATGATTTACGGTGTTATTGAAAACTGCATTATTATTTTCAACATTAAAATTATTTTTAGTATCATTCGAGATGCCCCTCGGGTTTCCCAATACCATCACTATCACTACTACTTTCATTACCAACCACTAGTACGGGAAAATGATTGTGTGATCTTGTAGGACAACAAGTATCTCATATAATTTTTGTGATGTGGCTACTTCATCACCAATATGTTGGTTATTAACATCTTGACCTCTTGTTCTAACCATTTTAGCTATTAGAAAAAAATAAGTTTAGTTAGTGAATGGAATAAATAGGCCCAAGAGCGCAACCTTCAAATATAATATCAAAATGTATCAACCACTTTTAACACTTCAATTCTAGGAAAAAAATTATATCAGATCTTTTACATTTATCTAATTTAGAACTAGCAACCATCTGAATTAGTCCATTCTATAATAGTTAACCATGTGAAACTATATGAGTCAGTTCTATTCCAATCTCTCATATTTTACTCATCACAATTTAGTATACCATTAGTATGAGACTAATTACTTCCCCATAGACATCATAAGGTGACATTTTGGCACCTCTTCATTCGAGTTGATCTAGTTTATACCTTGTATGATACTTGTAACTATTCATGACTCCATTATTTGATATTAATTTAGATAACAATAATTAAGTGATACATTCAAATAAAATTTCCATTTGACGAATGTGTCGCCATAGAACCAAACATGGAAAACATGACTTCAAACTCTAGCCAGAGAAGTGTAAGTTGTTGAATATATTGTCTTGATTTCACCAAGATCTAATATGTAGGATGTCGGATGGGATTCTATGATAGATACAGGTAGACACTTAGAATAAGACACCTAATTATCATTGACTTAAAAAAAGGAAACCATTAGTATCATGGGTATACTAATGCATGACGATTAAATTGTGAGACATAAGAAAAATTGACTGACTCATACAACTGCACATGGTTAACTATTATAAGATGGATTAATTTAGATGGATTTTGGTTATAAATTATGTGAATTTATAACAATGAAGTAAGAGGTCTAATATAAAAAAATCTCTAGAATTGAAGTGTTAAAAGTGGTTGTTACATCATTAAGATCTAGAACTATGCCTAAATGAGCTAGTTTCCATGATGGCTTACAATGCACGACATGATGACCATCCTATAAGCTCTTGAACATCCTTGAGACCCCATATTAAACCTATGGAACATCTAAGTAAACCAACCTAAGCTTCTTTACACATCCAAAGTGAGCTCTTACCTCACCGACCAAGGTAGCAACATCTTGAATTCATCCTGAAATTTCTTGAATTCTCTTTTATTCAACCTTCATGCCCCTATATTATCCTCACCTCAATAATCACACATTTTCCATCAATTTAACCCGACATCAATGACAACACCAATGCACAAGATTTCAACAATTTCCCCTTTGTCATTGAAGACAACATCTCATAAACTTTGATGGTAAACACACATTAGCAACTTCAAAGCATCCATACCTTGTTTCTGAGAGCACTCTCTCCCCCTTTGACATTTATGAAAAAGGTTCATACATTCAATATGATAAATAATATGTAGATAAACACTTACAAATCACAATCTTACCTCAAGAAGCTCCCTCTTGGATTTGACTCACTACCTTGTCGTTATGTCTTGAATAAATGCCTAAATTCCTTCACCAATCAGCCTCAATACTCCCCCTGAACCTATTATCCCCATGTTAAGGTATCTCACTTCACCATACTCAATAAATAAGCCCAATTTTTCCTTATGCTAGGTGATTTTGTAATTTGGAGTTTAGATCTTGAATTATCTTTTAGTTCCTTTTAGCCAAATTTTTCCCATCCATATAGTCTATGATGATCATAAAATAAAATCATGCAACTCCCTCTATGATGATTTCACCCTCCTTTATCTGAAGTTACACAAGATCAAGAACTTTCCTTGTTTTCAAGTCCTAGGGATAGGAAAATCAAATCAAAATAGACTTGAAGAACTTGTTTAGTGTTCTCTATGACTTTATTTTTCTAATTCAAGCTGATTGTGTTCGAATTTTTCCCCCTTGTAATTAGCTACATATTTCATTATTAGGATTTATCAACACTTAATAACTCTTTTTGAATACCACAAATATATTCCACACCTTAAGTATGCCTTGAATGTCTCTCTCAACCTATGAAACTTCTCTTCACATCTATAAATGACTTTTTAATGACTTTAATCTCTGATTTTACCTTCACATTGTACAACCTTCACTTTAATTTTCCCTTTCCTCCTTCTATCACCATATCCTAGGAATTATGATCATTCTAAATCCCTTATATCCTCATTTGTCAATAAATCTAATCATAAAATTTTCATGTACTTAGTTGTGGTAGAACATTCTAGCCTTGGAAATCTTGTTGTCACCTTGAAATTGAACTTTAACATATTGTTTTACAAGATTTTTATTTTCATCAAAACTATTTATTTATCTTCTTAACACCATTCTTTAAATTTTCATACAATTTTTCTCCTTATAATAATTTCTCTTATACTTTCCTTTAATAATTGACAGAGTAATATAGCTCCTCTCTATTTTGATACTAATAAATGCTTTGCAAGGTTCCACATTCACCTTTTTCTCTCAACTCCTTTTATTCCTAAACCTTCCACTAATTACCACTTTCTTTCCTTAAAATATTTCCTTGAATACTTTTGAGTTTTGCTCAGTCTTGACTATCACAAGTGCCCAAAGCTTATTGTGATTCCACAACACAAATGTGTCTTCCTTTCTTGCAAAATTAATCATTTGTGTCAAATTTCAGTGATTCAATGCAAGCTTAACATACCTTTCATACCTTGGATGAAATGGAGATACACTTTGAAGCTACACATCTTCACCTTCTTGTCATTAACTCATATTAGGTCTAAAAAATAGAACATAAGAGCCTTGATGACTTTATTTACTCATATAGATATGTATATATATATATGCACTTGCAATGTCGAGTGCCACATGATTTAACAAAAAAATGTCTTTACACTCCTATTTCAACATTTTTATGATATGATATTTACAAATTTGATTGGTGAATATTGAATATGCAACATGGTGCAATGTTGTCCTTTGAAGACTTGGAGAAAAAAATATGACTTGATATGTACACTTGAGAATTTTTTTTATAGTAGACATTGAAATCATTTCAGACCTTGACAAACCTCGATGATTGTCTCAATGTAATCACATATTCTTATCACAACCAAAATTCACATGAGAAATCAAATATTTTGACTCAAAAAACTTTCCTTCATTTTTTTCTCTTTCAAACCTCTCTTACTTGAATACAACCTAGGAGCGATAATTTGACGTAACACAAACTTGACAACCATAGAGAGATATATCTCATACATTGATGGAAATTTGGACATTTTCTTAATGATCACTACAACCTTGTATTCAACATTGGTTGGGTTACTCGGCTAATACTAAAGATCTTATCATAGACTTCTTTAATTTCTTATTGACATGTTTTTGACAACTTTCATTAATTTGGTGCACATGACTTGGAAAGGCTTGATAAAGAACATAATAGGCTCACACATATGTACACATTCTTGAATATATTACTTTTGACTTGGATTCCATCATCAAATTTCTTCCATTTTTTACTCATATCATACTTGAAATGATATTGAAAGACCTTGTGGAATATCATTCCCTTCATGACTCAACTTTTGATAGCTTATTCTTGTCATCCTTATGGAGGACGATGAACCAACCTAACTTAAGTTTTGTAACATGTACTATTATAACCATCTTACATCGATGATGATTCCTTTCAAGGATGGTTCATGATTGCTATAGCTAGCTTATGTCTGTTAGAAGCATAGAGGAGACACATTTTACTTCAAGGGTCACTCAAAAAAATATAAATTTGTCAAATGAACTTGATGAATTACTCTTTCCTCTTTCTACTTTTGAAACCTTTTCAAAATACTTGCTACACTCTTTAGTATGACAATTTCATCTCCTAAATCCATACATGTTGATTGAATGCCTAATATACATACATGATTAGCTTCATTTACTTGTTTTCTCTTGACAATGATTATTAAAGCTCATTCATGGTTGGTACTTGGTTTTATCTAATTTTTTTAGCTCGATCATCAACTTTTGATGTTTTTATTTAACTTGCATCATCTACCCACACTATTCTCTTTTCATTCATTTCTTTCTCAACTCTAGAATTGTTTACCTTGACCTTGTATATATACTTCATGTTCTTATTCCTGTGGTTTTCTCACACCTGGATGACTTAGTCCCATTCCTTGTATGTTTCTTCAACTTTAATATATTTTTACCATGCCTTTTGAATGCATGCAACCTATTGCTATATCTAGGAGACTCATGACAGTTTCTTGCAAAATGACCTTGTACATGACAATTGAAACACACAACATTGTTCCTACCTCTTGAGTCTTTTTCTTTCAAAAAATTAATTAATGGTTTGTCTAAGAAGTATTTTATAATATGTTTTTTTCTTGGAAATTGAAACACACGATATTCTTCTCATATTCACTTATAGAATCTCTACAAAAGTGTTCTATGTGTAATATCTTCATACAGTCCCTATCTCTATGTCAAAAAACATGACATGAAAAAATATAAGCATTAAAATTTATTTCATACCTGAAAGCATTAGGTTGCCTAATTGGTTTAGGACTTCTTGAATTTTCCCCTTAGTTGTCTCCATGTTTAAATATCTACTTGAACCAGCTTTTTCATCCTCATGCTTCTTCATAGGTTCTTCAATGAAGCCTAGTCTAGTCTTATCGGCGGAATCATGTTGTTTATCAAGTATTCCATTTAGAGGTTCAAATCTCTTTTCTAACTTTCCATTAATCTTCATCCTTTATTTTTATTCTTCTAGTTTAGTCCTTAGAGATATCAATTCTTCATCATCTCTCATACACGTTTCCTCTTTGGCATTAAGAGATTTTTGTCATCTCTTCAACTTGATACTTTAACTTAGTATTGAGTTTTAGGCGCTCTAGTTATTTGAATATAAGAGAGGTTGAGATCAAATATAATTGGGATTCAAGTTCTTTGATTTCATATTTATCTTTATGTTTATTCCTTTCCTCAAGAAACTTGATATTTTCTTCATATTATTTCACAAGTATATTCAATTTATAGGTATTTTTCCTTTGGGTTTTCTGTTCTTCCAAGGCACTTATGAAATATTCCTCAAGATTGACTTCAACTTCATATTCATCTGAAATTTAATATTCACTAAGATGTTTATTGCTTGAGCTACTTCTAAGAACTATCTCTATAACCATGCTTGTATTTAGGGAAGGACCTACTCAATATGTTACACTTGATCAAAGAGTACTAGGATTTGATATCAATTGGTAGAAATTGGGACACGAAAGGGGGTGAATCAGTTTCTTCTCAAACTTTGAAAAACTATTCAATCCACTTAATTAGTTGTGATAAAGATAAATCAACATTCACAAGCATTAAATATGAGAGATAGAACATAGAGATGAGATTTAATGTGGGAATCCAAAATTGGGAGGAATATCCACTGAAACCAATAACTACCTTAGGAAAATAATGTCGTGTAAATGTTAAATTATTTCAAGTTGAGCATCTACTCAACATGGAGCTGCAACCTCAAACATTTAACCAATCTACTACTTAGTCTTTAAGAAGCTACAACTTTCATGGAAGCGACAACTCCCAAAATCAAACAAGCTTCTACTTATTTCTTCGTTAAGAAAATACCCACAAGGAAGCTACTACTTCCTCTTGTTAAGCTAAAACTTAGAGTTTTCAAGATTTTTGTCACTCAAATTTTTTTGTCATACATAACTAATGGTGAAAACTAAATCATCTCACTATTCTTATCAGTTCTACCCCAATTAAAGTTTATTCTGATAACTCTTTCACATGAGCTACATGCACTTCAAGCTTGTACTAACCAATCAAGTTTGCACTCAATCGCAGGCTCAATTTCATTAATTAAATCCTTTGTTTAATTTTTGAATTATAAATCTTATATTAGATCTTGAAATAAGGTTTAGAAATCATAAGCATGTTCCTCTATTTGATTAGAATTAACTTTTCAACCATATATTGCTCTCTTTATTGATTTACCCTCAAGGTCTTCATCCAAAATCACATCTTTCCTTCTAGTCACTCAGTTGATTTAAGCATATATCAATAGATCTTTCTCAAGATTCAATCACTAACTCTACACTCACCTTCATACACTTATTGAAATCTTCATAAATTTCATCTCATCTTCTTCTTAAGGGAACCTACCTGCACATTTCTCTCATAAACTCTCAACAACCATCAACAACTCTTGTAGTTTCTTCAACTCATTACAAGATTTCTCACTACTCTCTTAATTTTCAATATATTCAACACACTTCCATCTCCCTTATTCTATAAACTTAGCACTCTACACACCACAATCCTTCAACAAAAATTACAAGTTATGAGATTGATTTGTATAGGTAGTAGATTCGAGAGGCATCTAATCCTTCAATTTTAACTTCGAGGAACATTTATCTAGCTTAGAGTTTTTGGTCATACGTGACAATAAGTCTAACTAACTTCACAATTATTTTTAAGAATATTATTACATGCACTTGACCTAATATGACTCTTTTTATACTCAAGGTGTACATGGAATATTATTATGATTCTTTACCAACCTTTTGATCTTTCAAATATGTCAAGCAGTCTTCGACTCCTTGTCATAGGTTTTCCACATAAAATCACAAGATTCTACTTGTATTTTAGCATTTGTAAGACTCATATAATGAGATTACATCATGAAATAATGTTACTTCACACCTTAACCATATTTTATAACCTCTTTTCAAACTTCACACTCGCCATTTTAGCCTCCATTTTCCATTTGAGTTTATAAGTAGTATACAACATCCACAAATTCAAAGTGATGAGTCTTAAGAAATTTTTCTCAAGCATTCATTCAGATAACCTAGGTCTATTATAATTAGATCGTTGATGCTTAGATCTTGAACACAAAAAAATAAAGTATCAAGTATCATTCATGCTTCTTCAATCAATTAGTAGTTTACAATCATAGAGAACCTTTAGCACAACTAGGTATGAGTTAGTTCATGCAAAGGGCAAATTTATTCAACAAGTTTCTCAATTTGGAGAGGTTTATTTGTTGTATATTCATCATCTACAACATTCAACATGGTAGTACATCTACAACCTATTCCATCGGGTAGCTTTGAGGGAAAATAATCGGTGTTTTTAGCACAATTTTGCATCATATTATTTGGTTGATTAAGACTTAAATAATTTTTTTCAAGATATATGAAGGAAATTCTATAGTTTCCATACCTATATACATCTTTTTTCCTACCGGGAGGATTAACCTTTCTTATTCTTGTAAAAATTGTGCACAATTGAGGTTTTAAATTTCAAAACCTAAGTTGTCAATTTGAGGATTATAACATCTCATTTTTCAATTTTATGATAATTCACTTATATGAGCACATAGATAGATGTTATTGCTTCATTCTCCAATCCTTATTTTCACTCGATACTAAAAGGAATTCATGATTTTATGAATTTATTCTAAGATATCTTTCCTTTTGACTATTACAAAGAATACATACCTAGTTCTAAAAAAGAATGACACAATTTGTAAGGTGGAACATTATCTTAATCATCTAGAGATACATTTTTGAGAGGGATACATTATTTTATATCACTTTCCGTAATGAAACCACCATCAATGTAAGGAACCTAACCATGAATGTAATCCTCTTGTATGACTCAGGTACTAGGTCTTGAGACAACACAAGGAAGTTTCAATTTCGAAGCCTTTTATCATTAAATATTCACTTACCTAACATACTATTGTATTTTTATTCATGATGCCACATATAAATCATCACCAACCATCTCTTCATCAACTTTCATGCATATCATTTAAAGGTAAAATTGGAATTTCTAACAAAGACCACTCTTCACAAGAACAATACATGAAAGTTTAGTGTTGATGAGATTGAAACTTAGAAAATTATCCCAAGCACATTCCAAGAGTTATAGCACAAAAATATTGACATGTAGAGAGATATTATTGTAATTTTGACCTCAAAATTTTATTTCATGCACAAGAACCCTAACTTAGTCTTTCACACACCATAATTGTACTTGAACATCTTGCCAACACTTGAAAATACTTATAAAGAGAATATATGTTTTAAGAATACCAATACCACCATATTGACTGGAGGTAAAAAAATTTAACCCTAATAATTTTAAAAAATCACAACTTGATTTGGATAAAAATGACTCATTTCATGCCTATCACTTCAAGGAGGCCTAGAGAGAGAAAACAATGTTAAAAAAAAGATAAATTTATTGTTCTTCCACCTTTGGCACTAAATTTTTTGAAAATTTTTAGGATTGGAGTGCTCTTACAACATTTATTCTATGAATTATCCAAATAATGCATGATAATTATTTTTGGATGCTAAGAAGATAGGGTGCTCTTACAAAAAAAAAGGGATCCACGGTTGAGGGTGGACCAATGAAGGTCTCCAAAAGGAAAAGTGGAAGTGGTAGGAGTCCCGAAGGGGCACTCCCAACAACGAAGATGATGAAATCTTTCAAACACATGTAGATGGATGAGGGACTTCAGAGAGCATCACAAGTAGACTCTGCGAAAAGACAACTAAGTTCGGGTAGATACTCGTCCCAATGAAGGGGCTCAACAAATAATGAAGAGTGATGTCGAGATAGGTATGAGTCATCCAATGAAGGTAGAGGAGTGGAAGGGGCCTCACACACTGGAAGTGGAAAGGGGCTGGTGTAATGATGGTGTGAGACTGAGTATGAGACTTCTCGATATCTAATGAGATGTGGGGGTGACAACAATGTCTAGAATAGTGAGAGAAAGAGGAGAGAAGTCCTCAGTAGTACTCTCAACATTAGAATCGGAATAAGAAGGCGCAGTCGAAAGGATAAGATGGGTACAATCCTCTTGTCATTAGAAGTAGAATAAACCGATTTATATCGGTGGAACTATCATCACACGAAGAAATGGAGGAGATGACTGAATAATAATGCAAAACAATGGTAGAATTATGTGAAGGGTCTCCATAGAAGGATGAAGAATGCTTTAGACATAATGAGGTGGATGCGAGTCTGCCATGTATGAAACCAGAGAGATCGAGAGACATGCATCATCATGTGACCAAATACATGGTCACAAGAGTCAAGGAAGTCCTCTAGATGACTATGATCGTAGTGGGTGCAAGTGATGTGAAGGGAATCGGCCCAAGCAAGAAGGGTAAAAGACCTCGTGGGTGAAGTAACGTTCCATGGGAAACATGCCAAGATGAATAGTTCCCTCTCCCAGTGAGAAGTGGGAGGTAGGCTGTGGAAAAGTGATCCTACGATGCTCAAGTCTAGAAAGATCACTCTCCATGATGAAAAGCTGCAAGATGCACAAAAGCAAGACGTTGGACTCGGCCAATAATGCGTCTACGGTGTGAAAGCCTAAGAGTACAAATCATCTGAGTCGCCCCCCCAGAATGTGGCACTTTATAAAGTAGTGCATTGACAAAATTGACAATGTCATCACGTAGTGTGCAAGAAATCCTGCAACTTTGGCCAAGGAAGCGATAAAAAATGAGCAACGAGTCAAAAGTTATGGCATAAATACAATTCCCATGCAACCGATTACAGAAAAAGTCAATAAACGCTGCAAACTGATTAAAAAAGTGATCAAAATGAGTGCAAAGGGTATCGTGTGACTGCTCGTTGGAAACAACATGGAATTTTAGGTAGGGTTTGTTTTGACTGCTAGGGGGGATTAGCATCCTACCAACCCGGACCTTGCCCTCCGCCTTCGACACTCGAAGGAAGGGATTAATACAAGTTAAAAGACCCAAAAATACAATGCCAAAATACAGCCTTGAAATAATTTAATGCTAAAACTAAATGTTTTTACACCTTAAAATATTAAAAATGTGTTTGAAAGGAGGGGGCCCACGTTGTGCTAAGTCATGTGGCTGTTGACCGAGCTAAATGAAGGAACCACGTGCCAAATTGGAGGGTCCACGTGCTGTGTTGGTCTGCCAGCCCTCCAATGGCTCTCCTCCCGGCCACTCAAGGATTCCCACTGTTGAAATAGTCAAATAGTTGCAAAAGCGTAGGTTTCACACGGTGGAAAGGAAACAAGCCTGAACGGTGGATTGGAGTGCACCTGATTTAGTCGAAGGTGGAAAACACCACGTGGAGTTGTTGGAAGAAGCTGTTGGAAGGAGCTGGAGTGGAGATTCCAACGCAGGTGAGTAGAAAATGGCTGGAGAAGGTCTGAAGATAATAATGGTGTTGCAAAACACAAGTTGGCATGAGTTGTAATGGTGTTACATAGTTCCCAAGATGGAAATGGAGAAATCCTTCGATAGCAGGGAGCATAGAAACAAAGGAGGCACGAAAATGAAGCAAATAAACCAACGTATCATCAGATATCAATGAGCCAAGCCTGAGCGGAAATAGGTGATTTGTTTTATATGGTGCGTCAGTCCTTGCAAGATACCTAGAAATCCAAGTAGAAACAAAATAGAGTCGAGAGAGTGAAATACACCCTACGATGCATTTAGAACACCAGAATTTAGTATCACAAGTCGTGAATGTATACATAGGGAAATTTGACTGCTGCGACCACCATCAATAATATGATCCTCACCAATAGGAACGTGTATAATTACAAATAGCTCAGAGTACGATGGTAGTGCATGAACGTTGAACAAAAAATTCACAATGCAACACACGTTGTGTCCCAATGACTGAAAATATCTTCAAAGCAATGCGCTACAGATACTAATATCTTCAAAAAAATATTTTCTTTCATGAGATGGGGAAACCATGAACACCCCAAAAAAACACCCACAAGTCAGACCTCAAACAAGCCAAAGCAACCACGAGTCCGAGATGGCACGAGCCAAAAGAACGTGCAGAAGTTCATAAATGAACACAGCATGAGCCAGGACAACAAGGTGAGATAACACCCAAACAGTCGAAGACCCCTTTAAAGAACTTCAATATGGGTAGTAAAGCTGATCTGCAACCTTGAAACCATGAAAGAAGAACCCAAATGGAGGTATAAACACCTGAAATCAATGCACTGAAGAACATAATAGAATATCCATTACGACACATGTAATGAGAATCGTAAATCATGCCGGAAGCTGAAAATCATGAGCAACGCCAAAGAGTGCATGGATCCATAAGATCCTCTCTGATACCATGAAAGAGGGTTTAAAACCCGCAAGCGAGGATCACGAGGGATGACATGCACATTAATGACGTGTGAATGGCAACGTGAAGAGATCTGGGAGGAGCAAGCATCAAATGAATGTGCATGCAAAGATTTGAAACATAGGTAGAACCTGGTTAAGCCATAAAACTCTCCTCTATCTCATAGATCAAATGGGGTGTACATATAGGAGGTGCTGAGTAACCCCTAGTGCTGCAATCATGACAACTTGAGTAGAGAGGGGGAGTTACATTCCCAAAATAGAAGTGTAACTCCTAATGACACATATGACACACTGACGCACTGATGTGTTGATGCACTGATGCGTAAGAGAATCTCATAATGACCCCTAAATGACACATGGACCTATGATCTCACCTAAGTGAGATGACTCACCTAATGATGTGGAAAATAACACACACCAACAGAGGTGAGGTTAATTTCAAATTTAAACCCTCAATAGCCGAAGATGAAATGTGGAACTAGAGTTTGTCATCGGGTTAGTATGTGTGTGAGAATGGAATGCTAGAAAGATGTATTGTGAATCACTCGGTGTGAAATGTGTAGTGTGTGAGGTTCATGGATGTAATATTCCCTTAAAAATAAAGTGTGAACCTAAGCACAAGAGTACATCATAGGGTAATGATGATACAAGATGTGTATCAATTTTTCTAAGATTTCCTAGAAATATGAAGTAGGAAACATGGAGTGTAAGAGTAGAAATGGTAGAAACCTACTGATGTTAAGGGGGAGAAGTAATCATTATTCCCCCAACTTTATTATAATAAGAGAATTATCCAATGAAACTAAAGGGAAAGGGTCCTCCACCTTATGTCTGAGGAAATAAAGGCATGTGACCATGTTCTAAGATCAGTTGTGTATGAAATTGGAAACATATATTTGAAGGAAGCCTACAAGGTGAACACCAATGTGAAGGATACCTAGGAGGTGATGATAACTTGTGTAAAGGATACCTAGGAGGTAATGATCACCTATGTGAAGTAGACCACGAAGGTGATGGAAACCTATGTGAATGATACCTAGGAGGTGAAGGAGGTGGTGAAATTCTATGTGAAGGTGTTTCTTGAGTAGGGGACTTAGGACGAGAAGATGGACTAATAGACTAATGAGAATGAGTAGGTCATGTGCAAATAGGAGATATAGGTACAAAATATGCATTATATTGGAGAGGCCCATGGGGCATAGATTATCTAACTAATGAAAGGATATCCTAAAGAAAAGGATGAGGTAATGGTGTGGATAGTGGAACACCTTTAAGAGTGAAAAATTTCTTATTTTGAATGAATTTGAGGCACAAGTGTTTCATGGAAAATATATCTTGAGCAACGTGGAGCCATGGAATATATAAAGGCATGTCAAATAATTTGATTAAAGGTGCCTTAGCGAATGGCACAAGCATGGTGAGAGGCCCAAATATAACTAGAATATGGATTTAGCCATAAAATTTGGGAATTGAATATGAAATTTGAGAGAGTGGATAGTTGATAATGACAAGGAGTGTAATATAGCACACACCAATAGGATCCAATGGATTGATCATGGTGTTATTGATAGTATCGATCGATATAATATTTGATGTTAGTGTATTAGAAGAAAATGTAGCATGATAATCGTGATTAGAGAATGCGATGAGTGGTGGGGATGCATAAATATTATAAACTATAAAATCAAGAGGCAAAAATGAGGCATGATGCACATCATGATAGGTATGATTATCTAAAGAATCAACAACTCGGTTTTCATGTTTAGAAAATGGGTCTTTGAATATTTTTAGCTTTTAGTTTTCATTAACTTGGTTATCAAAGGATCATGGAGATTGATTTCATTGTTGTTGATAAGATCTTCAATGAGATGCTTAAGTTTGAAAATTTGATCAATTGAATTCCCAACACATTGATGAGAATCACATCTAGCATTTTCATCATAGTTACGCCCTTTAGGGAAAGATGGATAAAGATTTAATGATGGTGAAATCGTAATAAGATTACTTTTGATAAGTTGTGGCAATAGAAAGTGTAGAGCATAAGGTATTTTTATAAATTTATGCTTTAGAGGCTATCATTGAATCTTTTCAAGATTAGAAACAAAGTTAACAATATATTTTTCTTCATTGGGATTAGCATATGGCTTAAAAGTATATTTTCTTTAGAACCGATTAGAAGATGATGAAGCATGATCATGATATTTGATCTTTCCCATAGATAGGAGTTTGATTTCACATAACTTAAGAGTATGAAATAGTTGATCAAATTATGGATAGGTTTCAAATATGATGCTCTCTTGTAATGGATTTAAGAGAATTTGGAAAAAATATATCTTACAATTTTGAATCAGTGAGTACATTGTTCATCTTAGCTAATTTTTTCTTATTGTGTAATACTGAGTCCGTTATATTCTCATTAGATTATTGTTTGATTTGTGAAAGTTAGGAATAGGATATTTTGGAACAGATATTGATGGAAAAAAGTAAAATAAAATCATCGATAAATTTGTAAATGATGTTACTAAATGAACAGGTAGATCTTATACCAATACATAGGATAATGTTGAAGAATGCAAGGAAATAGCTTAGTGAAAAATGTGTGATCATCTGCATAATAAATACATGACACATGAAAAGATATAAGATTCTCTTGAGGGTCACCATGGCCATTAAAGGTAGGTAGCTTAGGAGTGATAAATTTTTGAGGAAGTGCATAAGTGGAACTAGTGGATGTAAATGGAGTATGATGGAGTAAGGTAGAATCAAGAGGTATAGGTGCATGAGAAGTTGTTATCTGAAGTTTATGAACTTGAGTCTATAGATCTTGATATAAAGAATCTAAAGCATGATTATTTGAAGAAGAGAGAGGTTGTGTATTAGAATCATCATCTGGTTGATTGAGTAGAGTGGTAGTAGTAATGCAGGTAGGAATGTGAAGGGATTGAATGGAGGTCATGATAATCTGAGGAGGAACCTACAAGAGGTATTGAAGTAGTATCATGAGATTTTTTAGTAGTCAAAAAAGCATCTATGATATGTGTAATATGTTTAGGATTTTCATGCAAAGATCAATGAAAATTAGTAAGTTTTCTAATTTTTCTTTATCAACATTCATATCCTCATCATATGATTTTTCACTATGAGATGTTTCAATGTGTTCAAGAAGAAAATTCCTTAAGTTAGTGAATGGATTATCAGA
Organism: Taxus wallichiana var. yunnanensis; assembly: GCA_018340775.1. Taxonomy (NCBI): domain Eukaryota; kingdom Viridiplantae; phylum Streptophyta; class Pinopsida; order Cupressales; family Taxaceae; genus Taxus; species Taxus wallichiana. Next base: position 839,081,469 of record CM031242.1, on the reverse strand, counting down.
TTCATCCATTGGGTTAGAAACCCTACGAGTAAATGGAGGAAGCTCTCTATGCTCAAAAGACCCAAATGATAACTATGAGTAACATGCATAAGAATAAATGCCTAGAAATAAGGTGGGATTTGAGTGATGGGTTCACCAAATGATTTAACAAAAATATAATTATACTAAACCCTAATTTCAAAATAATTGAATGTGCATTATGATATATAGCTCCTATGATGCAATATGACACAATCAATAAGCAAATAAACATGAAACCCTAAGTGTAAGAGACAGAGAGATTAGTTTATTAATGTTATTCCTGAAACTAATTTGGATTGTAAAACTGATGAATAGGAAGATAACAGTGTCGCAAGCACTCAATTTAAACTTTGGAACTATCAGACAAATATGGAATAGGGTTCCAAGACTGATTCAAGTGTGCATGGGTGTAAGAGTCTTCTACTAGGCACATGTGACTGTGCAGGTGGGAAAAATTATCTTTTCTTTTGTCACACAAGTGTCATTGATAGTCGTTGTTATTCGTCTATGTGTCGTACCTTGATTGATGGATGTACATGTAACCTACAAAATAAATATTCACCTACAAAACCCATAATACCACATCAAATCCAAAAAAGAAATATCTAATGTGGGGAGTATGAATGAGCCCAACAACTACCTCATTGAGTGAACCTATGAAAGTTTTGTACTACATCTTATACTTCATGTAGTTATTTTGAGTGTGTGAAAGAATCATGCCCTAAGATGCCTTTTTGTGCAAGCGCACTTGATAGTGGAGTGTAGTTAGATGTAGAAATTTAAATGGATGTGTGGATGGAATAATGAACTTCCCTTCCTTATGTATAGTATATGTAGAAAATGTAGCCCCTTGTTCCTTGTATGGATGCTATATGAATTCCTTTAGTTCTCTTAGATGCCTTTGGATGCAAGCTTAGCTTGTAATAGTTGATTCTTAGAGCTTGGTCCTATATTTTTGTCATATAGATTTATATTTATATGATTCCCTTCATTGAATTTTGTAATTTACAAGTGGAATGAAGACCCACAAGAAAATAAGAGGCTCAAAAGATAAAAGAGGCCTAAAAAGAGTGACTAAGGTGGAAAGAGGTCAGGAGCACCCAGAGGGGATGAGGGTGCCTCAGGTGTTATCATTATGGATGGAAGGTGGTTTCAAAAGTCATAAAATATAGAAAATTAAAATATTGATTGGATAGTACGGTGTAAAAACTAGAAAGAAGATAAGAAACAAAGAAAATAGGACAAAGATAGTTCATTACTAATTTTATCACTTAGGAATCATGTAAATTATAGTATGCTTTTAGGACCTATAAATTTACCCAAGTGTGTTATTTTGTGTCTACATGAGGACACATGATATAGATTGATAAGGTAGGTAAGGTAGGTAGTTATGTGACTCATACTACAAGAACTTAGAATATTTTCCGTGTTGGGGACATAAAGGTCTAGCTCAAATGTAATGTAACTTGACACTCTTGAGATCTAGATCTTCAAAAATATAAAGAAACCTTCCTATTTGGATGGAAATAGGTTTTTTATCTCATGATGGAGTGGACTAGGTAGGAATCTTAGCCTCAACTCATCAAGTGTTAACCTAGATATTTGTAACTTGGCCTTTTATGGGGTTAGACAAGCTTGATGGAGAGATCACCCGATAGAGAGCTCAACTCCCCTTAAAATTTTTTTTAATTATCTCGGTGTGGGTAGATCAATATGAGGAGGAGCTAGTGGAGGAATCAAATCCCACAAAAATCACTTAGGAGCTTTACCTCCTTACCTCCTTACACAACTCGGTCTTATCTTTGTAGATATGAGATGGTTCTAATTTTGAAGGAGGATCTAAATGTGAAACTTGTCTTCAAATATGTACAAAAAACCCCGTGGTGGTGAAAATATATTATTTTTGTTGATTTTATAAAGTGTTTCATACACACTTGATGTAGGAGGATATGCCTAGGTTACCCCTCATTGCCTAGTGGATAGAAAAATCTGGATTTTGTTGCTAGATTCCTACAAACAAATGCAAAATCTCATGTAAGATATTATAAGGGTGTGGAGATGGAGAAATGTGACTGGTAAGATTTAGGAGAAATCTATTACACTCATATACTTGTAAAAATTATCTAATTCTCCTCAACACTTCTAAAACCTTATTACTCCCTCTTTAGCTTCATGTGCATGATCCTATACTCACATTAACTGATACCAAATGTATATGTAGTAACATGGATTAATCATGATAGATTTATTAATATGTAAATATCAATCACAAAGATGTAGTGTTGAAATGATTATATACATTAGGTAATAGTATAAGAGAATTACACAATAGGGTTTAGATAGAACTTTTTGTATAGTAAAACAACTAATATTTTGGTGAGAAGTGTAATTTTCCATGATGGTATATCTAATAATTGGAATGGTTTTATCAGAAGGATCAGTAAAAGTAAATTTAAAATGAGAAGCGGTTGAATCCTTGCCCTATCTCACGTGTCTAAGAAAGGTCGGTGGAGGGGGATAACATAGAGGAGACATGAGCTAAGAATATCTTCATATCCCAGAAAGAGGATGTTCTCTGCACTTAAACCCCATATGGTCAAGTGTTATTCCTTTTATATTCATTATAAATGATGTGGTTTCCAGAGCACAAAATAGACATGCATATGCTTTGACAGGTAAGGTCAATGGTGTACATCCTAATATTGATTTTGTAAGAGGATGGGCAAGTAGAAAATGGAAGCCTTCTGAGCATCTAGATATCATGGCCCTCTTGAATGGATATTTTATATTTATTATTCTATTGGAATATAATATCCTTAATATTTTACAAGGAATATCATTTTATGGAAAAATAGTATTATCCCTTTGTAATTGGAAAATAGGGGCCCCTAATATAGTTCCTTCATTTTTCCCAATTTGGGTTAAGTGCCTACTCTACCTATAGTAGAGTTTTAGGAAATAGAAATTTTCTTAGGCATTCTCAATGCTCTTGGTATATTTCTTATATTGAATCCCACTACTTGATGCACACAATGATGATATCAAATAGGATCTTTATTAATGTGGATCAGGAAAACCTATGTCTTCATCTATTTGTCTTGTTTCTAAAGTTGGAGGCTTGAAGAAATAGTTATAATATGAATACTTACCTATTTTTTGTGAAATTTTTGGAATTTTTAACATTTCTCAAAGGGATTTAGGTTCCCTTTTCAAAACAAGATAAAAAGGGGGGGAAGGGTTTTTTGACCCCATATCTCTACATGACAATAACATGCAGACCAATGAAAATCTAGACAACTTGGGAGTGTTGTGGTCTCATTTGGATGATTTCGGGGACATCAAGTTCAAGATGGAGGAGAAGGTTATAGGTTGTAAGTAATGATTAAGTGAGGTAGAGAATGATCTTAGCGTGTCTATATCTTTCCCTAAGGCATTGTAGGATGAATTTTTAACCTGCTCATGTATAATTATGTTGAATTTAAATGATAAAAAGGTAGTGGCCGAATTTACTTCTATTAGGAATACGCTAAGAAAATGAAAGGTCAAATGGATACTTCAAATTATGAAGGGAAACATGTGGACTCTAGGTAGTTTCACATTGGAAATAATTTTGAACATTGAGAAGGAAATTATGTCCCATAACACTGGGCATGTGAATTACAAAAAGTTACAAAATATTTCTCCTTGTGACCCCAATGGTCTTAGAAAACTTAATTTATGGTATGGATCTAGATATAATATCTCATCATGAAAACTTTTGGTCCTCTTCTGTCAAGACGGGATGTTATTGAAGTATTTTGAGGATGGTAATTGGTCATGTGTTGTAAAAAGAAAATCTAGGAATTGTCATTCTAGTTAACTTTCTTATAACATTTTTGGATTCTCTTCTATTGTTATTTTTTATTTCTTTTCTATTAGACAATTGTATTTTTCCATTCTTTTGATTTTATTTCTAGTGTGTTGATTTTTTGCTGCAATATGGAATCTTGTTTTTGTTTTTGTACCTTTTGATCTTCACTATTGTATTTTGACTTGTGGATTTTTGTTCCTGACTAGGATCCCAGTCAAAAAACCTTTATACTTATCTAAAATAATTTCAATCAAAATTAATGTATACTATAATAATATTCCACAATAGAAATTATAATAATATTCTAAAACATACATGGACATATTAGAAAATAGAAAGATTTTGTTTTTTTAAGATAAGGGTAATTAGGATTTGGTTTCAAGGAACCAAAAAACCATATACAAGAAATTAATATAGCCAAAAAAAAGATAACCATAATGGAACAAGAATTATTTTGAAGGGATCATGAACCTTGTACAACCAAAAGATAAGAATCAAAGCACAAAAAGGTAAAAATGAAGCTTGGTCAAAGACCAAAAACTAAGACCCCTGAATACTCCATCCAAACACCTAGGCTAGGAAAGAACAAAAAAATACAAAGAGCTACCTAAGAAGCAAGTAAAACAAACTTGACCAACCTCGAAGATCACTCTAAATCCCTAATGAACAAACGTAACTAGAGGCAAGTAAAAGATTACACAAGAGGAACTTATCCATGGGATCTTAAGTTCATCTTAAGAGGAGTGGTGAGAATCTTGCCTTGATTTTTTCTTTTCACAAATGTCCAACCCTCACTCTTATTAGGATTTTTGTTTTCATCTAAAAGGATTCAGATCGGGACCTCCAAGATCTCATTTTTCCCAACATTTAATTCCTTCATCAAGATTCCTTTTTAATGACCTTAAAGGTTGTTCCTACTGAGAGAAACTTATCCATAATAGGATGAGAAGAAACTAACCCATCAACCACCAAAGCATGAGATGGAGAGGGAATAGGAGCCTCAACCGAATCTAAGTCTCATCTTCATCAATTTCTGAATACTCCAAGAAAAAATCAGTATCATTTCCCACAACCAAGATATTAGGATGAGCATCCTTCAACCAAGAAACTTTCTCATTCACCTTGTGTTTTACACTCTTACACTCTAAAGCTAAGTGACCTAGGCTAAAGCATTTCTTACATCTGAAGGGTAGCCCTTCATTGTCAAAGGTTTGGACCAAATCCAATCAACACCCTATTAGTTTCCATCAAGGTTGGTGGATTAACTGAGGTATCCAAATCTACCAAAATACAAGCATATATGGTATGAGTATATAGTTCATTTTTAATATCAATTTCCAAGCATTTCAATCAAATCAAGCTCTCCTCCCCTGAAATTGCAGTTGAAGGTGGGGTAAACAGATCCATATATGATTAACATGGAATGTTTCAGTTAGTGGTTTGATAAAAGGAAACCATAGTTTCATGAGTAGGAGATGTTTTTGAACTTCCCAAAGCATAGAAAAAATATTATTCATATATTCAATCAGGTTAAAAACCACAATAAAACATCCTCTAGCACAAGGATAAATATCCACTCTACCTAACATGATTGGCCTCCATTTTGAAGAGATACAATAATGTAGCTACGAGCCTTAATATACATCCATAGTCCATTAAATCTATATTATCGACCCTTTCGGTGAATTTTTCTTCAGCTTCAATCACTTGAGCACCAAAGGTAATAGAGGGTACCAGTATATTTTTCACTTTGAGGGGTTTAAATTTGTATCTAGAAGTTGCAGTAGTATAGGATTGTAGAGGAGAGGAAGTCACAGGTCAAACATAAGGGTGCTCGTAGCCTTTAACCATTTTAACATCCACAGTAGGATCCACAACTCCACCAGAAGGTAAAGAGGAAAGGGAATTTTGGTCTCACAAAAGAAACATATTTGATAGATATGTCATGACCAGACTTGAGGATGACTGAGAGCCATCGTTGCCACTAAAGACAATGTGAGAAAAAACTCCCAGCATGCTCGTAGGGATGGATCAACCATCAAAAGCACGAGTTTCACTAGAAGAGAGACTAGAGCAAAAAGGGAGGGGTTCTAACCATGACTAGACATGCCATGCCCCCCAAAAACATTGTCACCACCATTGAATAGAGCCCCAAACCCACCAGGGGAAAAACCTCTATCATTAATGCTAAGAAAATAAGGTTTTGGGGAGGGGATGCAAAAAAATTTCCCCACTATTGCATCCAACCTTTGCAGCAAATATGTCAAGAACACCATTTCCATGCAGAAGAAGGCACATTGTCTCCATCGCAAAAGCATCTACACATGATTCTCATTATTTCACTTAGGGTTCAAATTGGTCGCATAAGGCTTGACATATTATATAAAAAAAAATTATGTAACCCAAAATTATATAGTAAAATTTACCAAACATAGGGAAAAATAAAACCCTAATATGTTTTCTACAAAATAAAATGACTTTTAAATTTTAAAAAATAGAGATTGAAATATATCAACATTAAAATAGATTATAATAATTATTTATTTTTAAAATATAAAATTAATGTATATTATAATAATATTCCACCATGCACACTCTAATAATACTCATAGAAGTTAGATACTTGAAACATTTTATTATGTAGCCCACAAAAATATGGTAAAACTTTACAAAATAACCCTCATATGTTTGTTGTAAAACTAATGACTTTAAATAAGGAAAACTATATAATATTCATGGTCAAATAAGTAATAGATTTACCATACCCTCTAAAATTGAATTACAACTAAACCGTTTTAAATAAAACGAAAACAAAAATTTAAAGTACTCTACCTATTTATTTAAATAATTTATAACTAAATACCATTTTAACAATTGTATTAAAAAACATTTTAAATATTCAAAAATAAATGATAATTTATATTAATTTGAGTCTTTCTGGTTGTATTTCTCTAAGTATGTTGGTAGGCCTACTCGATAACTTAATACAAACATTTTTTATATTTTTCATGCTTCCTCGTTGATACCTCCTACTATTATTTTCCACTCAATGGTTAACAACTCTTGTTACCATTTTCCACTCAATGGTTGACACCTCCTACTTCCCTTTTCCATGAAATTATTAACCGTCAAAATTTTAAAAAAAAGAAAAATAATAAATAATTAAAATAGGACACAAACGGGTTAACCATTTCTTGTAATATTCTCAAATGGTGCAGAAGAAAGGAAATTGTTTCCTGTAAAGATGTAAAATAATTGGCCACTACTATTGTTCTATGTGGATTATAGAGCTACATTCTCTTCTTCTCCTTTGAAACCACCAAGAAGTGAAGGGTGTACAATGCAAACTCTAAAAGCTAAAGATTTCATATAATTGATGCTTTGATTTCTCATTCTATTATAAATTGATTATTTGGAAGATTATCTACATAATGCCATTGAGACTCCAAGTGACACCCATATCTGAAATATCTAGCGACGTTGGAGCACCATCATCACACCCCATTAAGAAGGCTATATATCCCTCTTGAAATAGAAATGGTATAGCCTACCATATGTTTACATCACAAGGTATTTTATCAGATAAAGTAAGAATAGGGATGGGCTCCCAAGGGCCGTACAACAAAGATAACATCATGACAGTTTTACATAAATATGCAGAAGAGCGAACAAGATAAAAGGACTTTAAACATGATTAACTCCAAGGATAAAAGATCTAGAAACACCAAAAAAAAAACACAAACAAATAGAAAACATGAACATAACTAGTTCACCAAAAGTTTTCCAAAAGATCAAACAAAATTACAACATTACACTAATTTTTCTTTTGGATTTTGAAGGGTTTGTTCTTCATGCTAACAATATCCTTTTTGTGCTCATATTGCACCTCCTTGTTTGTTTTCTTCTCATCATCCTCATCCTCGGGTTTTGTTTCAGTCTCATCCTCTCCTTTGTCCTCTTCATCGAAGTTGTTTTCATTGGACTAGTAGTTTCATTTTTCAAACTTTTCTTCCACCACTTCCAGATGGTCCTCATGTCCCAAAAATATATTCTTCTGGGAGATGCAGATTTGTTTGGTGGCCTCAATTCAATCAATCATCCTAGCTTTGATATCGGCATTCCCTCCTCCATAACCTACAACATAGTCTCCAAATATTGTACGCTTTTCCTCAAATCCTCATAGCATGGTTCCTCATCCATAACCATTTTCCTTTTTCCCTTTAAGGTCCTAGCCTCTTGATTAACCCTACCCTCCACATTATCCCTCTCCTCATATCTATTGTGGGCAGTCTTTCCCTCCTTCATTTTAGTGAGGCATTCGACCAAAGTAATATCATCATCCTCCTCAATAGTGGCCACAAGTTTGGCCGAACAAGTTTTCCATTTTGAAAAAGGAGGAGGATGAGGCCTTCATGGATGGGGTATCCACCTTCCCCTTCTAGAAATATCTCACATAAATCAACAAGGACATATAGAGAAATAAAGGGATTTTCATCCTTATTTTATGCCAAAACATGTTCAGTGTAGACAAGTGATTGGTGTAGATCTTATGATACTTGTCTTCCAAGGTTAAATACTTCATGATGTGCAGAAAGAACTCCTTCCACACCCTGATAATGCATGATCGAAAAATTTCATCAGTGAATAAATGCACTTTTTCCTTACCAATGAAAAATGTATTAATTTCATAGTCTCTCCTATTATTTTCCTTCAAAAATTTTTTTAGCCCAAATCGTATCCATCTCAAGAATGTAGGAAATATCTGTTAGTGCAAATCAGCAGCACCCCTGGATGTTTTATCATATTTCTAATTTGACATTGGACATCCAGTGTGATTGCACAACATTTAATTTTTTTCCCAAGTGTGGGACTTGTAAAAATAAGAAAAGAATCTCTAGATTAGAGGTTGGTTCCTCAACTCCTTTGATCAGATGTATTGCTTAAAAATTGTAGAGGTTTAAACTCAAAATCCTACTCTAAATTCCAAGGGGATAGAGGTAGAGGATGCAAAATAAATAAAACTAAGACTAATAAGGTGATACACCAAAGGAGTGGTGAACATTTACTTCTGCAAATTGACACAGATCATAGAAATGCAACAAATATCATACACAAACTGATAAAATGTAATGAAAGACTAGAAATGAAGCAAACAACACAAGAAGAGGACTGAAACTCATTCACAAAGCTTGCATTGTCATTTCCAATGTCAAAAATACATGCATTACAATAGCAGAGAGGCAGAAAGCATGTTGTAGTTTTGAAAGAGGTTTGATATTCCACAAATCACTTTCTAGGGTGAAAGAGGGAGTCTGCAAAACATAAAAATGTCCAACCCTTTTCAAAATGAGCCAAATATGGCTTTAACAATGAAAATTTGAGCTCAGAGAGGAAGAAACATGGTGGGAACACGTGAAGGGATGTTTCAACCACTAACCCACCTAATTTCATAAAGGAGGCATGGGAACCCTCAAAATTTCATTCCACAATGTTTTTGACCATGCTGGAGAAGAATGGAAGCCATACTTCATTAAAATTGGTGGTTGAAATGTCAGTTTTGTTCTCTTTCCCGTGCTAGAGGCATTTTTATTTTATCTCTCCAAACCCCACCAAAACACAAAATTTAACCCTCCATCATGTAGATAATTTCACCAGCTTTCCAACGCCACCAAGAATGTGAAAATCCAAGCTCTGGATCAAAAGTTATGCCCTTCTGAAGATTTAGGGCAAAACTAGGAAAATTTGAGTTTTGGTGGGCCGAAAGTTTAAAATTTTCCCTCCTTTTGACTTTGGGAAAATTTCCCAAAAAGTTCCACCCCGATGCCTGCTCCGGTCCATGTGGCACATCCTGATTGGTGCGAGCCTCAATCATTCCTTTTTACGCCCTTTTGGACTTTGGAAAATTTTCCGAAAATTCTCCGCCAGCCCAATGGCCCGATGCCACATGGCGCCTTCTGATTGGGCCTCGAGGGCATGCTTCCAATTTTTTCGTTGACTCTGACCATCTCCCCGAATGGGACACGTGGCATTTTTCATTGGTGTGGGCCTGAACTAGCTCCTTTCCCCTACGGACCCGCCTTAAGATTTTCGCCAGCCATATGGACACATGGCATGCTCTAATTCAAGCGGTCCATCAAGGGCAAAATTTTATTGCATCATTTGTCATATTTTGGAAAAATGAAAAAATTTCTCCCATGCCTCCACCACTCACCAATTTGAGGACATGTGTCACCTTATGATTCACCTGGCAGGCCTTCGGGCTAAGATTTCCCCTTTGCACCAACTTTGGAAATTTTTCCAACTTCCTCCCCTCGGTCCAACCTCCGACAACCCCATGGACACGTGGCCTCCTCACATTGGATGGTGGGCCTTTCGGTCAAAAAATTCCTTTTTGTGCCCTTCCAATACTTGGTAAAAATTTTAAATTTATCTCCGCTTCCCGCCATTCCGATGCCACGTGGCACATCCTGATTGGCTAGCGGACCTCCCATGGGAAAAATTCCCTCCAAAACTCTGCCAAGCCATAACTTGCAAAATACAAGGAGTTAGAAGCAAAACTTTACCATTCTGGAAATCTGAGAAGATTCTTTATCCAATGAAACTATTTCTAAAAAAAAAATTGAGTGCCTAAAAAGTGAAAAAAATGATTGAGACACAAGGAGGGAAGGAATGAAGGAAGTTAGCCAAAAAATAAGCAAGGGGCTTATTTTGGATAACAATTTTGGTGACTCAGAGGGGTCATCTGCCTACTGAATGAAGTTACTAGTTGCTTGAAGCAATCCATTGGGCATGGAGTCATCAAAAATATTGCTTGGTACCCCCAACTGATTAGAAAATTACAAGGAGGAAGAGTGTGAGAGTAGAACATCATCTGGTCTGGAACATGGCCTGTAAAAATGCATTTCTAGGACAGCAAACATGTGCCAAAGCACTTAGGAAAATACAAAACTATGCTATAACAAAAAATATGAACAAGAACTTAGAGGAATGAAAATCTAAGCTAATATGTACAAGGTGGAGAGCTTTCCTTCTAGTAGCAATGCTTTATATAGATTCCATTAACTAGAATATGTAGTTCTTCACCATCCAATGTAGACAATTGGAAGATATTGTTGTTCTTACACTTTGTGACCATGTAGGGGCCACTCCAAATGGCATCAAACTTTGAATTCCTTCCTATCTTTGCTTGCTCTACATCCCATTTCAACACTACATCTCCAACTTGGAAGGTTATAGCCTTAACTTTCCTATCACAGGCTCTCTTGATTAAGGCTTGATCCTTCTACATTGTTTGGGCTGCATACTCTCTAACTTCTTGGAGTTCCATCAATTTTTCATATCTAACCTCCATGGGTTCAAACTCCAACAATTCCAATTGCTTCATGAGTTCTAACATTGGCAACTCAAGTGACATAGGCAAGATTACCTCTCTTCCATAAACAAGCTTGAATGGAGAATTACCTGTGGACCTCTTGGGAGTTATCCTATCAGCCCATAAGGCTGATTTCAGTTTGGTGTGCCAAGTCCTCTGATTTTCTTCAAGATTCCTCTTGATGATCCTTAACAAATTCATATTCGTAGACTCATCTTGGTCATTACCTTGATGGTAATAATTTGATGAAGTTCTCAGATAAATCCCATTTTTGATAGCCCATTCAGTCACCTTTGATCCTATGAATTCCAAAGCATTATCTGATATTATAGTGGCAGGTATACCAAATCTGGTTACTATCCCTTGATAGAAGTCTAGAATGTTGGATCCATTTTCTTCTTTAAGTTCCACCGCCTTAGTCCATTTGGTGAAGTAGTTTGTTGTTATTAGAATCCACTTGTGCCCTTAGCTTGAGTCTAGGTTAGTGACCCCAATGAAGTCCAAACCCCATTTGCATGAATGGCTGGCCAACTGAAATTGGGTGTAATGGAAGGGCAGCCAATCTCTCCTTGCCTGTGAAGAGTGCACAATTTTTGCACCTCTTGATCCATGCATAACAATCATTAAAATCTTGGGCCAATAATATCCAGCCTTCATGATCTTGAGGGTTGTCACTCTTGGAGCAAAGTGCCCCCAGCTGACCCACCATGGAACTCTTCCAATGTTCTATTAATTTGGTTTGTCCCAATACATCTCAACAGCACTCCATTTACATCCTTCTTGAACAAAACACCATCAACAAGTGCATATGGGACAACCTGTAATCTGAAGTGTCTTCTCTTGGTTTTTTTCATCTCTAGAGGGCATAGGCCTGTTTGTAGGAAGTGCACTATGTCTTGGGTCTAGTAAGGAGTGAGTACACCATCATTCTCCCTTTGAACACCTCTTTGTTCTTGGTTGTCTTGCAACACCAAAACAACATCTTTCCCATTGCTTGCTTCCACTGATTTGCTCAAGACCAGCTGCTCACACAATCCTTTTCCTCTCGACCAAATTGGTGACTTTGATCTCAATGTCATACTCCATAACATGAGTAATCAACATCTTTGTCTTTTCATTTAGGTCTTCTTTGAGGAGGAATTCTTTAACCCCACATGAGAAACTAGTAATTGAACCTTGTTGTTTGAAACTAGATGCTTGAATTTCTTCAAGCTCCCGATCACTACAAGAACATGCTTCTCAATGAATGAATACCTCACCTCATAGTCCTCTAGGCTTTAGCTAAAGAAATCAATTGGCTGCTCATCATTGACTTTGTTCTCGCTATACCAAAATTGTAGAAATAGTATCATCACCCCCAAATGCATAAAGATGAAATCCTTGGAGAAATCTAGGTTAATGAGAGTTGGGGCTTGAGAGATGGCTTCTTTGATTGCTTCAAAACTTTCCTTGCCTTCGCTATCCATTTGAAAGCCATGCTTTTCTTCAACATCATAGTTATTGACTTGACAAGGGCTGCAAAGTTTGGCACAAACCTTCAAACAAAATTGATTCTTCCCAAGAAACTTTGAAGGGCCTTCTTGTGACTTGGTAATGGTAGTGCTCTTGTTGCTTCAAACCTCTCTGGATCAATTACTAATCCCTTTTTTGAAACAATGTGACAAAGGATCTTCCCTTCATGAGTTAGAAAAATACATTTTTTAGGATTCAAGGATACCCCAAATCTTCTACATCTTTGGAACACTTGTCTCAAATGAAAGAGATGATCTGCTGCACTTTTAGAAAATATAGTAATATCATCTAGGTATATCAGCACCATTTTGTTGATTAGTCCCTTGAATGCCATGTCCATTTCCCTCTGGAAGGTAGCTCTGCGTTGGAAAACTCAAATGGCATTTTTCTGTATGCATAAGTCCCCCATTTGGTAGTGAAGGCTATTTTGAACTGATCATCCTCCTTAACCATGATCTGATTGTACCCTGAATAACCATCTAGCAATGAAAACCTCTCAGAGCCAGCAACAACTTGCAAAATATGCTCCATAGAAGGGAGTGGGTAGTGATCCTTGAGGGATGCTCTATTCAAATCTCTAAAATCTACACACAATCTGATTTCTCCACTCTTCTTTCTAATTGGAACCAAGTTTTCTACCCAACTAGAATGCTTGATGGGAAATATGATACTTGCCTCTATTAACTTATTCAATTCCTTTTTCATGAGAGGCTCTATGTGTGGATTGATTGGCCTTTGTTTTTTCCTGATGGGCTTAGCACTTGGATCCAATTCAATTGTGTGTTGACCCACTTGGGGTTGAAACCCTTCAAGTCTTCATAGCTCCAAGAAAATACATCAGGGAACTCTTGAAAAAGTTGCATAAACTCATACCTTTCTTGCTTGGTTGCTACTTTACCAATTTGAAGTGATTTTCCTTCTCCCACTAAGATGGGCATTGAATCTTCTCCCTTGACTTGGATGTTCACTTTCTCCTTTCTGAATTGATCATTAGGATTAAAATGGACTCCAAAGTGACAAGTCCCTTTGGTAGTTTGTTGGTTCTCAGCTGTACCACTTGATCACCATACTGCTGTTCTAATTTTTCTTGATTCTTGGCTAAGAACTCAGCTTCTTCTTGCAAGAAATTGATGATTTGTTGGTCACTTTCAAACACTTTCCAACTTACATTATTGTCTGGCACTGATGGCCTCACAATCACATGAATGTTTGGTTGTACTTTATCTTCTTTGATACTTTCTACAACATCAAAGGCTGCCCCAACTGCTGCAAGCCTATTAGCAGCTTGGTTTTCTTTTCTAGGGATGGAATTGATGCCAAAGCCTTCAAAATCCTCAATGAGGTCCCACACCCTATTTTTATAACACTTGAGCAGGTCATTTTTGGCAGCATGCTACCCCTTAACTTGATTAACAATCAGCTCACTGTCACCAAAGACTTGTAAGTTTTTAATACCTCTTTTCCTAGACCAATGCAAACCTTGTATCAAAGCTTCATATTCAGCAGTGTTGTTAGAACATGCAAACTGAAATCTAAAAGATGAATAATATTTGATGCCTTGAGGTTAATGTACACCGGAAAAGTGACAAGCGAGCGTGGGAATCTACAGTAACTCTTCACACGCACCCGACCTCCCGAGGTCGTGCCGAGACAAATGGGGATGGAATATACGTGGGATGCGAGACAAACTAGTTAGGTAATTTAATGTCTTCGACACGCACTAATGGAATCTGCGAATCTAGGGAAAAGAAAGCCCTTCTAACTCCGGGTGGTGTGATAGATCGATCTGCAAGGATGACTGCTCAAGGCTCCAATCAATATCGAGCTCTGGCGTGATTCGATCTATGGGTTGAGGAATACGTGGAAAATGACCCGGTATAGTTTCGTGTCTTTCTCCAGAGAGGGTCATATGGTGGAAGGTAAATATAGTCAACTTTATGGACAGTTTTCTGGCCTAGTCCAATTCTCTAGCTTTTTAGTTGTTGTGTCCAAAGAAGGACAATTGTTCGACGATAATAGGTGGAAGTGGAGTAGACTAAAATACTAGTATGCGTAGGCCAGTGTCTATGTCTAATTCTCTTATTTACTCGTTGGGCTGCGGGATTTATGGGTCACAACCATAGATTCGTGGTTGTTGTGGACCAGCTATGGTCATGCGTGGAATCAAGTCCTGATCCCTAGTATCCAATAATCATACGCTTTCTTAGCTTCTATGTTTAGAATCAACAGTTGTGCGATCTTCTCAGAATACCTCACAGGTGTTCTTGCAACCTGGATTCTTAGGCTGGTATCTATGTCTGTGAGGGTGTCTCCTACGTCTGGTTGTGGAACTAAAGGGTCACACCCGAATGTTTGTTCTCTTTCAAACCCTTCTACAGTCATGTAGATGTTTTTCTAAAGTAATCAGAAGTTTGGATGATTTGACCAAAATGCATGTGCTTGGTCGTCTTCTATGTTTAATCCTCTTAACTGAGATCTGATCTGCTGGAAGTCTGCTGTTGTTTGGAAGACTTGGATTCTAAGATTCTAGTTAATATCAGTTATTGCTGTTATGAGATTGGGCTGAGGCACAATTGGCTCGAATACGTATTCTCTGGGCTCCCTAGGTCCCGTGATGGTCATGCAAAAGCAACAACGTAAATGAACTGTAATAAAATGAAAGTTAACTATTTGCAATATATTTATGGCATATATGATTTCACTATTTTTGTATTTTCTGATGAACTATATGGAATTAAGAAAGCAGCTATTTAAAATATTTAGAATTGACAACTAAACTAATAATTTAAAACAAACAAAATAGCCGAGTGTAGCTATTTGTCTGTGTAATTTGTAGATCTATTCTAAACAATGAAATAACTTTCCTAATCTATTTGCAAGATTCTCGATCCTACCTCAGAAGTGAGGAGTGAATCATAGTTTCTCAGAAACTATCAATCCCCACAGCTTCCCTGGTAACATCGCGAATAGAATTTACTAAAATAAAGCAATTAACTACTTTATTTGATATGACTTTAACTAGAACTTTGAAAGCTAGAACCTGGATTCCACATAACAGTGGTGAATCCGATGGTGTGTGTGATCTTTTCCCTCAATATGATCTCTTCGTTCTTTGTGCTCACGTAGATCCAGAAAAGCGTGTAATGCTTGCATCAACAGGGGTAGGTGTTTGGAACAAGGAACAACCTTCAGAATACAGACTGAATAGAACGTGAATAGGAGAGGGATAGCGCAAGAGTACAGAGCTTGGCTTATGCAATTCCTAGCGGGATCTATTGCGAATCATGCAACATAATGCATCCAGAACCTGAAACTATCTTATTTGAAGAGCAAAACCTGCAACTTTAATGGCTTCCTAAGCTATTCTACTCCAATGGATTAGATAAAACAACAACACTGTTTGCACAAGTTGGATATGTGGCTTACCAACAGCTGGACAATGCTAACTAAGCATGCAAAGAATTAAAACTATGGCTTCTAAACAGAATAAAAGACTAAACTATGAAAAGAGAGCATGAAAGTGAATGAGGGGGCAGACCATTTTTTTGAGCACAAGCCATTCATTTATAGGAATTCAATCACCCAAAGATCAAAACCAAACTGAACTCCTAAACAATAAACAAAGGAAAAACACTATTCCAGGGGACCAAAAACATAAATGCAAGCTTAAGTCGGCAAGAAAAGCTGGTGAAACATTGATTTTTACGTGAGTTATGTCAAAAGAACATTCTGGAAAATGCGTAAAGGACCGCCGCCCTGCTCAGGGCGGTGGTTACAGGACCGCCGCCCCGCCTGCTCAGTAAGGCTGTCACAGACACGCGCCGGCAGGTATGGCGGTTTCATTACTAAAGAGAAAAGGGGCAAGAAAAGAGGGGAAAAGGGGAAAACAAAGCACGCGGGGGCTAAGCGGGGCATGTGGGATGTTAACGCATATTCGGAGAGCTTTTCTGGATCCCGAACACCTTGTGAAGAGACCTGTATCATCATTGGGGCACTTATTATGCTTGTTCCGCAGTACAGTACCTTACAATTTTGGGTACGTACATATTGCCGCCTCGGAGAAGTGTTTTAGCCATAAAGAGGCATAAAACGGTGGGTCCGAGTATGGCAGTCCCGAAATGGGAAGTTAGAAGTTATACCTTACACGTCCGTGTGTTGAAATTACGCCATCCAAAATTCCCGCTATCTGCAAGACGAAAGGAGAACTCAAGTGCAGATAGATACAATAATTTGGAAAATAAACGCTAAAATAATAGGGAAGGAGAACGTACCATTCATGCGGGGATAGGAACTTACCTCCATCAGTGCTCCAAACCTGTGAAAAGTCATTTTAAAATGAAACAGAGTGATATATATATGAAAGTGGGCCCATTTTCCTATTCATTTGCGCGAGTTGATTTGATTGTTTTTGAGCTCTGGGACCCACGGTGATGGTTTCTTGCGTGAGTATAGTCAAAACATCCGCAGCGAGATCGTGATCATGCCTCCACGCGTGGAACACCGCCCCGCTAGATCACAGGTTGGTTTTCTTCAATTTTGTGTTTTTCTCCCTTTAAATTTGAAATGGCAAATTTGTTGTAATGGGGGGGTTATTTTTGAAAATATTAGGTTCAAAAGGTCCACCTAGGGGGCGCCTACTGGGTAGGCTCCATATTTAGGTTAAATGGTCATTTTTGCTTATTTTAGGCTTTTTAGGATTAAAAACCCGCGTGGGTTTTCGGACCACGACCGGCGCCCGGCCGTGGCGGCGGTTACTTGACCGCCGCCTGCTCGGGCGGCGTTAGAGCATGACCGCCGCCTTTAAGGCGCGGTTACAAAACCACCTCCGCTTAGGCGGCGGTTCTGCATGTAATGCAAAAGAACTTATATTTGAGATTATGTTTGTATTTTTTTACACTTCTACGTATTTTTATGACTCTCTTGGTATTGTTCAGATATTAACTTGCTCTGCTTTTGTGTTTTTTGGGTGTATACAAAGAGGGAGGAGTACATTAGATGGAGCCGAGAGAGAGAGTGTGATTGGCTCTCAGGGGTACTGGATGCCCTCTCACAAGACGAGGAGGACACACTACAGAGGGCTGGTATACTGCGCATATCGCGCGTGCCCCATGTCACACCATCTAGTCACATCCTTTGTGACTTATTCTCATATTGGGATGCAGATCGGAACACCTTCCGACTGCCAGGGGTCCGTGGTGAGTGGACCATCACATTGGAGGATGTCTACCATATTCGGGGTCCCGATCATCGGGAGGAGACTCACATTAGAGACAGCAGGCTCACGGGCATAGATTGCACAGTGGGCAGCTTATATGGGAGATGCAGTCATCTCCACGGGGTCGAAGAAGGGAGTGAGAGTTCGATCCATTCCTTCTTTTCCTATCCCCGTACTTCGACAGGCCATCATGGGGATCCTTGCCTCGAGATTGATCGGGGACAAGGGAGGGGACACTTTGTTATATTGCTGGGCCCCCATCATTGCACAGATAGAGGGGCATGGCCGGATATACGCCTGGGGTGTAGACATTCTAGGGACCACCTACCATGATCTATATAGGGTGGTCCATTTACAGGGACAGTCATTGAGCCACCCAACTCTAGTCATGAGTTGGGTGTATGAGCATTTTATCCCTTATGGCAGAGGCGTGGAGGTGGCAGATCCTGGGGCTGTGAGGGCAGCCAGATGGTCAGATATGTCGGTGCTTAGAGCACCTCACCAGCCAGTTTCCTCCCTTACTACAGCAGACATGGAGGCGACACCGTACCAGCTTATGGCTGGTATATGGGGAGAGGAGACTCTTACCTTGATCTCTTGCTCCACCACAGGGCAGCTCATCGACCGAGTGGGACGAGTGGAGGTGCATCCTTTTGGCAGAGTTCCTCAGCAGTTTGGCCTTCCATATACGGGCATGCTTCCCCCAGTGGCGCGGCTTATAGATCGATTCGCGAGGCCGAGGGGTACCTAAAGGCCGAGGCTAGACAGAAAGAGTCACTCCTAGCATTCCTATTACGACCAGGAGGATAGTTCGGGCTAGAGGGAGAGCCGGTGCACCTCGGGCACCTTTGCTTCAGATTGTTGCGGGTCCTGCTCATAGTAGCGATGACCCCATAGATATTGACTCCGATTCTGAGGATCTTACAGAGGGCGGGTCGAGGAGGAGACTGACGACAGTGATCTTGAGTGGCATGACACTCAGGATATTATGCAGGCAGAGAGGGCCGAGGAGAGCGCAGAGAGGGTGACTCTAGTTTCAGAGGATCCACTCTCCCAGGGCCATGGTGGAGAGGATGAGTCCGTTATAGGGTGCCATGTTGCCCTACTACTGGGAGCAACCCCTTAGTCGGCAGTGGCATCCGCGGTGGGGGCCGCCCCGGCCGACCCATCTTGGAGGCCTGGTGATCCGAGTAAGTTATCCTTTCTTCCTTTCAAAGTTTGTTTAATTTAGGATTTCTATCTCTCCTTGTGTTTTTATCTTGTATCTTTTGCCTCTTGCCTAGTTTCTAATTCATTTTTCTATTTTGTTTGCAGGACTGTTGACGAGTGGCGGGATCTCGATCCGCAGGTATGCACCGATTCCCCGATGATCCCCATGGATAGGACCCGCGTGGAGCTATCCGTAGATGCCGGGAGCTCCTCAAAGAACCGGTAGGCATACCGACGTCTTCGCTCCCATTTGGCACGTGGCCAGATGGTGTTGACCCTCCGTACAGAGTTGGCGGGCTATAAAGGACCGAGCATCTTATGAGGAGCCACTCGTGGTGAGACCGCGGCTGCTCCTCGAGACCCCGAGCCTCCGTTCATTCGAGCGTCGGCGTAGCCGGAGTCCTAGGCGAGGGCGCGCACCTCGAGAGGGGTCGCGTAGAGGTTGAGAGGCCACTTTGGCTCTTATGTATTTTGTATTATAGATTCTTTTGTATATCATGGGCTCTTTGAGCATTTTGACCATGCTTAGTGCATGATGGCATTTTATATAAACATTGATTATTTAAATACATTCGTTTTTGGATCAAAAGCTCGTCACTCATGTTTTCCCTTTCTATTTCAAGTTTCTTTGTGTATACTGTGATGTATGCTTATATGCTTTCTAGAGTATATGCAGTGGTGAACAAATGATGTAAATGCTTTCTTTCCTTTATGTTTCATGATGCTGATACATGATAATGTAGATATATTGTGATTTTGAATCTTAGCTTCTGTGAGTAATTTGGATACCTCGTGTTTGTTTTGGCAAAGTGATGAAAATAACAAATATGATGAACAAATTAACCTGCCCGATTCCTAACTCCACGTAACCAGTAAGATGCGAGGGCTAATCACCAAGAGCTAAGAAGGGCGCAAGTTATGAAATGTGGTGAAATGACAGTGATGAAAGACAGACAAAGCTTTGGTGGAACCAAATTGGAAGCTACAAGCCGACTCCACCCGAGTGACTTCATAGTTTTGGATGCAACTTGCCCTGCGGTTTATCCAGACTTAGACCCGTAGATGGCCACATAGTAGACAAAATCTGGGTTTTTAGGATTTTTAACTCTTTCGGGATTTTGAACATCTGTTTCATTTGTTTTTGACTCAAAGTTTGAAAGTTTGAATTGTTTGCGTATGACCATTTGCATTTATTTGTCAAGAAGACCCCCTACGCTTTGCCCCATGCTACTAGTAAGAAGCGTGGGTTTATCACCATGGGCAAAGTATAGGTGAGTAAGGGCATTTCCATCCTTTTCCAACCCTACGTCACTAGTAAGAGACACAAGCTCATCACCGAAGGTTGGTGGGGCAAGGAAATGTGTAAAATTAAAATTTTCTATTTGATCAACATTTGATTTGTTTATTTGAGTAAAATGTCAGTATGTGCTTATTCCCAAAGAGATATGTATATGGGATAGATGTGACACCATGAAGCTTCTAGAGGAGACCATAGGCAAGATACCTGTCCTAAGAAGAAATCAAAGCGAGAATAAACTTGCAGTTTTTGGTATGGTTATCGTTAAGACTTCGTCATGTCTGAATTTATTTGATAAAAGATTCTGAGATATTTGATGACATCATGAAAATGGAGAGATATGATTAAAGATTTTATGCCAACAACATCATGAGTTTGTAGTGAATTGCTTTGAGAATAGATTCCTTGATCACAATTTGTGTAAGAAACGAGTGGACAATATGATCCTAATCTATATGAAAATGCAATGTAGATAGTTATATAAGTAGCGTTAGCTGCTTATGCGTAGAAACGCTTGAGGTGCAGGGAATTGACTGTTTCACCAAACTCCTCACCTTCTAGCATACATAAGAGGTATGCACCATTTCCATAGTCCTTCATGACTCGGTATGGGCCCAACCATTTGGGCCGGAATTTCCTTCCTTCGCCGGTCTTCTTATCGATCCTACTGTCCAAATTCTTAGAACTAGATCACCTTCGTATATGTCACGTTCATAGACCTTCTTGTTATACTTCCGGCACATCCGGTCAGCATAGACTCTATGTCATTGTTCGGCATCTAACCTAGTTTCATCTAGGATTTCTAGTTGGGAAAGACGTGCTTCTCTGTAAGCGTCTTCATCTAGGATCCCTTGTAATGAAATGCGGAGACTGGGTATTTCAACCTCAAGCGGGAGAACTGCTTCTGCCCAAAATACCAGCGAGAAAGGGGTTACTCCCATTGGTGTTCTTATTGAGGTTCGGTGGGCCCATAAGGCCGGATATAACTTTAAATGCCAATCTCGTTTGTTTTCTTTTACCGTTTTAAGGAGAATGGCTTTCAAAGTGTCTTGTTTGTCGCCCACCTACCTACCCATTGGCTTGGGGATAATACAAGGAAGCCGTATGATGACTTATGTTAAATTTATTACATAGCTCACGAACCTCTTCATTTTTAAAAGAAGTTCCATTATCAGAGATAATGATTTGTGGGATACCGTACCTGCAAATGATTTGGTTCAAAATGAACTTGGCGATTACAGAACCAGGTACAGTGGTAAGAGGCATAGCCTCTACCCATTTGGTGAAATATTCAGTGGCCGTGATTATAAAATTATGGCTGTCTGTGGATGAGGGAGAGAATTTCCCTATTAAGTCTAGGCCCCATGTAGAAAAGGGCCATGGAGTAGCGATTGGTTGCAGGACTTGTGCCGGCATGTGGATCTCATGGGAGAATTCTTGGCACTTGTGACACCTGCGTACAAACTCTATTGCGTCATGTTCTAGAGTGGGCCAGAAATAGCCCATTCGATGTATTTTTCGAGTAGTGGCGTGGCCACCGAAATGACCTCCACATATTCCGCTATGTGATTCATGGAGAATCTTCTTGGATTCCTCCATGTCGACACACCTTAGGAGCATTCCATCGAACGCCTTTTGATAGAGAACTTGCTCTATAATGACGTATTTAGCTACGATAATGCGTAACCGTCTTCTTTGTTGGGGTGTAGCTCCATCTGGATATGTATGGTCTATGATGTGGTTAATAATATCAGCGTACCAAGGACACTCAGAGATGGCGGGTCGGGTTTCGATGTAGTATATGCACTCATCTGGAAAATCCAAATCTACTAGATCACCTCCATCTAATGGGTTATCAGCTAACCAATCCGCAATGATTTTTCCTTTAACTGACTTCTGATTTACAAACGTTAATTCGAATTCTCCCATTAAGGTTATAAAACGTCCAGCCTTTTTAGACAAGGACCCTTGTGTGAGGAAAGTTCGTAAGTGGTCCGTTTTTACCACGACCCTTGTTTCTTGATTTAGCATATAGTGTCTTAGGCGTTTGGTTGCAAAGACTATGGCGAGACATTCTCGTTCTGCTTGTGTATAGCGTGTTTCATAGTCGAGCAGTGTTCGGCTAATGAAATAAATCGCGCGTTCTCTTTTGTCATCGTCTTCTTGGGCCAACATGCAAGCTAACGAGACATTGGTAGCTCGTGAGTATAAAATCAACGGGCGGTCTAGCTTAGGTGGCATTAGTGTAGGTGGTGACAAAGCAAGAAACGCTTAACTGCGTTAAAAGCTTCATTGCAGTCTTCGGTCCAATCAATGCTATAGTCTTTCCGCATTCATCCGAAGGTGGAACCATTTTGAGGACAACCCGGATTTTGGTTGGGTCAACATCTATTCCTCGTGATGATATGATATAACCTAGGAGCTTCCCTCCCATTACACCAAAGACGCATTTCTCTGGATTTAGCGTGACTCCGTATTCTATTAGACGCGAAAGAATGACACGGAGTACTTCCGGATGGTCACAACGCTTCTTGGCCTTAGCCAACAAGTCATCTACATAAGATTCCACGATTTTATGAATTAGATCGTGAAATATATACGTCATAGCCCGCTGGTACGTAGCACCAACATTTTTGAGACCGAAAGGCATAACAGCATAGCAATAGGTTCCCCAAGGAGTTATAAACATAGTTTTAGCTTGATCTTGCTCAGATATTCTGATTTGATTGTATCCCGAGAATCCATCCATGAGAGACAAAAGTTCAAACCCAGCTGTTACATCAATAATGACATCAATAGATGGAAATGGGAAGTCATCCTTAGGACATGCTTTGTTGATGTCTCGGAAATCTATGCAAATGCGTATCTTTCCATTCTTCTTGAGAACGGGAACGATGTTAGATACCCATTGGGAGTAGTCAACTGGCTTGATGAATCCTACCTGAAGGAGTTTTATTACTTCTTCTTTTACCATGAGGGCTACTTTGGGTTTCATAGGTCTTGATTTTTGTTTAATTGGCTTTGCATCTGATTTAGTGACAAGGTTGTGCACCGCAATGTGGGGTGCAACTCCTGTCATTTCCTTATAATTAAATGTAAATGCCTTCTGATGTTCTTTGAGGATCCGCGTATGTATTTCTACTTCTTCTGGTGTTAACGAAGATCCTAGTTTTAAAATTCTCGGTTCATCTTCCGTTCCGATGTTGACATCGATCGTTTCTTCGATCAAAGAGGCGTTACCCTCTTCGAACTCAGGCGGTGCTGGGGGTAAATCCAGATCATCCCCATTTTCTACTGCGTATATGCTAGGTTCTATTTGTGAGGAAAACTCATCATGGGATTTCGAAATAGGAAGACGAATGTGGAATTAAGGACAAATCTAGCATATGATAGGAGAGATGTAATGCCGCGTAGGCGTTTAAGTATTCCAAAGTGGCCATATCATTATCAACATGGTCTGGGGTGGTAGATTCACTTTCGCTTGAAAGGGGATTTGTCATTATTTTTATCAATGATTCGTCACGAATGGACACTGTGAAATGGATATGTTATAACTCATTGCTTGGAGTAAAACGTGATGCTAAAGTTGCTATCGAATCGGCGAGAAGATTTTTCTCTCGTGGATTGCTTCAATAGATATGAAGTTGAATGCCTTGCTTAAATCTAATACGGCATTTTTGTAAAGCTGCAAGTGTTCGGCTTTAGTTTCATATACCTCAGAAACTTGGTTTGCCACTAATTGTGAATCTCCTAAGACTCTGATGCTGTCAATACCAATTCTCTTGGCTAAGGTGAGGCCAAGGAGGAGGGCTTCGTATTCTGCACCGTTATTTGTGTATTCGAAATTTAGTTTGAAGGCAAATGGCATGACTTTCTTTTCGGGCGAAGTAAGAATTATACCTGCCCCCGCTCCATAACGGCACCTAGCCCCATAAAAATGGAGAGTCCAATACTTAGGTGGGAACATAGATGTTGGGGTATTTACTGTGTTTGCACACTCTACTTCCACCATGCAGAGATCCTCTATTGGAAGAGAACCAACCCCTAGGGAATATCTTATGCCTACTGAATCAAATGGTAAGAACATTGGTAAATCTTGTTCTATTAACTCAATGATTTTTGCAGTAGTCCCTAATGATACCGTTTCAATTGTGCTAGCCTTATCTTTGGGGGTTGGGGTTGTCTTGGTTATGCTGATAGTTTCAAGATCCGTTGTAGGTACCAACTTCTCCTCTGGTTTTGGGTTAGTGGGTTTATTAAGTTGGTTTGTTGGAAGTTCAAATTCCGAGTGCACACCTGGTCTTTTCTTTAAGTCAGCTAGGTGCACATCAAATGGCTTTGGATCACCTTTGGCCACGAATACCTTTCCTAAATGTAAAAACCTTACTTCTTGAAATAGTGTAGAAGGGATTTCCTTCATGCGGTGTATCCATGGTCGGCCGAGGATCATATTATAATTAGTTTCCCGATCTATAATATAAAACTCAGTCAGGATTGTTTTGGGTCCTAAGGTGACTGGTAGTATTATGGTTCCTATCGAAGTGGCTTTAAGGCTATCATAGCCTCTTAATGTATTTCGAGTGGTGGAACAGTTTGTTTCCCCATATCCTAGTTTTTGGAGGAAAGAGAAGGGGACTATGTTAACTGCGGCCCCATCGTCAACCATTGCCCATTTTACGTAGTTATTATAAACCCATACTTGTAAGTGTAAGGCTGGATCGCCTCGGCGTGTGATCTCAGCATCTGTAGGCATTTTACTTATTTCGAATATGAATTCGACATCCCTATCTGCCTGTCCCGGAGGATGAACATCAAAGTCTATATGATTTACCTGTGTTTCAGGTGGTGGAGTGATGTTAATTAAATGACCTAAACCTAATGCTTCTAAAAGAGCAGCCCTGTGGGCAGGAGAGTTCTTTAGCAAGTCGAGAAACGAAATATGCGAGAAGGTTTTTGTTAGATCATTAATTAAATCGTAAGCACCCACAGGTTTTGTTATGATTTGTTGGATGTTATCCATTTCTGGCAAGTGGCTTGGACTTGGTTGAGAGAAATATTCTCGTGTCCTTGTTATAGCTTCGATGGGTAATTCTGAGTCTAACTCCACTAATCCGACTACCTTAGGTCGTGGTTGACTTCCTAGTGTACGGTGTAACTGATGGATTTAGCGAAGTCGAGGCTTCATGGTCATTATTTCCTGCCATTGCACCCTTGTTTGTCTCGTTTGGATCTAACCTGTTATTGTTAGAATGATTTGGGAGAGGATCGTTGAAGATCTTTAGGGGTGCGTTTTGAGGGGAAACTGCCCCTGCGAGCGTATTTGGTGGTGATGATACGGGATCTCGCAAAAACAAAATCATGAAGAAGCTGTCTTTGTTCTTCTGGTAAACGTTGCATGAATTTATTGTACTCACGACACACGCAAGCTAGTATCATGACGCCGAATTTTATGGAAGCCACAATATGAATTAGGATTATAATTCATAGTTTGTTGGTTTGATACATATCGTGGCCAAGACCTTTGATCAAACCGTTGTCTATTTGGGATAAAGTTTTGCATTTGTCGCTGCTTGTTTCGACTTTGGTTTTGATAACCAAATGAGTTTTGGCTTGGCCCTTGTATGGGATTTTTCCATTGTTGTTGTTGTTGTTGTTGTTGTTGTGAATGATTAAAGTCCACTGTATTGATTGTCAGGGTAAAGTTGTTGTTTCTTTGGTTGTTTGTTTGTGATGGAGTATTGACAACATTTACCTTCTTGGGTTGGTCGGTTACTCCATCGGTTGTTACACCCCGATTTTTGTTAAGGATTTTAGGTCCTTGATTACTTTGTGGTAGTGGGATAATTTGTAGTGTTTTGATTGGGAGCGATTAACTTCCCGTTTGCTCCATATGTTTTGCGACCACTATCAATCGCTGCTTGATCTATTCGAAGGGCACTCTCCAATACCTCATCGTAAGTTCGTAATGGGAACTTCTGAACTTCTTCCTTTACTTCTCTGCTAAGCGAATGAAGGAACAAGTCACATAGTTCCATTTGATCCATGTTTGGAGTGCTTGTCGAAGAATAAAGGACTGTTCGCCATCTTTGGATGAAATGGGCGACAGATTCGTTATGTTCTTGTTTGATGTGTAAGAATTCCCTGATTCCTGTCCTTAACAGTTTGTTCATGTCGAAGGCCTTAATGAACTCAGACACAAGTTGTTTAAATGAATGTATGGAAGCCTCAGGTATTCTATAATACCAATCGAGGGCGATGCCTTCCAAAGTTTTGGGGAATATTTTAGCAACAACCCCATCCCATGGGAGTAGCTCTCGAATGGCTGTAGCGTAAGCTTTGATATGCACATTCGGATCTCCCTCACCTTTGTATTTGGGAAAATCGGGAAGAGGCCTTGGAAGCATGACGCTTCGTATGGTGAAATCTAAGGGCTCTTTCAAATATTCTGAGTAAGTCCCTATTGCATATGTTTCGACCATTGATGGTGCTTGTTGAGGGAGTGGCGGTGGAACGGGTTGTTGATATGGCGTAGCGTATGCATTGGCAGGGGCATAAGGAAACCCCTGTGTTTGAGTAAACATGCCGGGAGATGAGTACATATCCCCTTGTGGTGATTTTGAGTACATGTTTAAGTACGAAGGGGTACTATCTAGGAATGGATTGTTCTGTGCTAGACCGGGAGGAATGGTGCTAGAGATGGTGGGTCTAGTTGGCATTTGTTGTGAATACTGAGGAGTCATGCCTAACGTGCCTACTCCTGTGAGGAGATCTACTTGGCTAGAATGGTGTGGAGGATTGGAACTCCCTGTTTGCATGAATTGCGAGTTTCGACTTGCTTGAGCAAGCTCTAACCCTCTAACCTTTTCTATTAGAGTTGAGATGACTTCATTTGGTGAAGTCACGATATTCTGCCTTGATGGCATTCGTTGTATACCATGATTTTGTATAGGCATGTGGTATCCTGCTATGAACTGATCGCTGTCCTGCCAAGTTTCTCCAGGAGTACTTCCTATATGACGTGGTATGGAGGTATTTCCTTGAAAAGAGACCTCGGGTTGTATTTGTAAACCTCCTATGGGTGGATACATGCCTTGAGAACGTTGGTCATTCTTGGCATAACGTACCGAGTACTCGTCATCTAGAACTAAGTATGGGTCTGATTGTCTACTAATGTGTGGTCTAAGTAGTACCTGAGGAGATGAAACAGATTCTCCAGTGAACGTCATATTATTTGAGCCTGAAGGCTCTGTTTGTTGTGTTTGAGCGAGTTGTTCCAACCCCTCAGTTTGGAAAGATGAATTATATCTAGTCCTTGGGGTTTGTGTTGACAACTGACTAGTTGAATAGTTGTCGCCCCACATTGAGAGTGAGGGTGATGATTGTCTATTCTGTTGGGCATAGTATGCCTCAAGACCCAAGAGGGGTCTGCCATATGCATCGAATCCCGACATATTCGGGGGGTATATGAATACCCGCAGAATAATGGGAAGGAGCGAAGGTGATTTGTGAAAACGCAGAAGGTGAAACAGTTGTTTGTTTCACATCGGGTTCACCAATTTTGTTGGTGAATCTGATGTGAAGGCTAATGAGGTACAGAAGGTGAAATAGTTGTTTGTTTCACGTCGGGTTCACCAATTTTGTACGCTGGAAAAGTGACAAGCGAGCATGGGAATCTACGTTGGAGTAAATCTTCCGCGTGCACCCGACCTCCCGAGGTCGTCATCGAGACAGCTGGTGGAGATGGAATATACGTGGGATGCGAGACAAACTAGTTAGGCAATCTAATGTCTTCGACACGCACTAATGGAATCTGCGAATCTAGGCAAAGAAAGCCCTTCTAACTGGATGGTGTGATAGATCGATCGCAAGGATGATTTGCTCGAAGGCTCCAATCAATATCGAGCTCTGGCGTGATTCGATCTATGGGTTGTGGAATACATGGAAAATGACCCGGTATAGTTTTGTGTATTTCTCCGGATAGGGTCATATGGTGGAAGGTAAATATAGTCAACTCTATGGACGGTTCTTTGGCCTAGTCCAGAATTCTCTAGCTTTGTTAGTTGTTGTGTCCAGCAAGGACAATTGTTCGATGATAATAGGTGGAAGTGGAGTAGACTGAAATACTAGTGTGCGTAGGCCAGTGTCTATGTCTAATTCTCTTATTGATTCGTTGGGCTGCGGGATTTGTGGGTCACAACCATAGATTCGTGGTTGTTGTGGACCAGCTATGGTCATGCGTGGAATCAAGTTCTGATCCCTAGTATCCAATAATCATACGCTTTCTCAGCTTCTATGTTTAGAATCAACAGTTGTGTGATCTTCTCAGAATACCTCACAGGCGTTCTTGCAACTTGGATTCTTAGGCTGGTATCTATGTCTGTGAGGGTGTCTCCTGCGTCTGGTTGTGGAACTAAAGGGTCACACCCGAATTTTTGTTCTCTTTCAAACCCTTCTACAGTCATGTAGATGTTTTTCTAGGGTAATCTATAGTTTGGCTGATTTGACCAAAACGTATGTGCTTGGTCGTCTTCTATGTTTAATCCTCTTAACTGAGATCTGATCTGCTGGAAGTCTGTTGTTGTTTGGAAGACTTGGATTCTAAGATTCTGGTCAATATCAGTTATTGCTGTTATGAGATTGGGCTGAGGCACGATTGGCTCGAAAACGTATTCTCTGGGCTCCCTAGGTCCCGTGATGGTCATGAAAAAGCAACAACATAAACGAACTCGTAATAAAATGAAAGTGAACTATTTGCAATATATTTATGGCATATATGATTTCAGTATTTTTGTATTTTCTCGATTTAACTATATGGAATTAAGAAAGCAGCTATTTAAAATATTTAGAATTGACAATTAAACTAATAATTTAAAACAAACAAAATAGCCGAGTGTAGCTATTTGTCTGTGCAATTTGTAGATCTATTCTAAACAATGAAATAACTTTCCTAATCTATTTGCAAGATTCTCTATCCTACCTCAGAAGTGAGGAGTGAATCATAGTTTCTCAGAAACTATCAATCCCCACGACTTCCCTGGTAACATCGCGAATAGAATTTACTGAAATAAAGCAATTAACTACTTTATTTGATATGACTTTAACTATAACTTTGAAAGCTAGAACGGATTCTGCGATGCAGTGGCGAATCCGATGGTGTGTGTGATCTTGTCCCCTCGGCATGATCTCTTTTGTTCTTTGTGCTCACGTAGATCCGTAAAAGCGTGTAATGCTTGCATCAACAGGGTAGGTGTTTGGAACAAGGGACAACCTTCAGAATACGAGATGAATAGAACGCGAATAGGAGAGGGATAGCGCAAGAGTATGAGTTTGAGCTTGGCTTATGCAATTCCTAGCGGGATCTATTGCGAAGCATGCAACATAATGCGTCCAGATCCTAAAACCATCCGGTTTGAAGAGCAAAACCTACAACTTTAATGGCTTCCTAAGCTATTCTACTCCAATGGATTAGATAAAACAACAACACTGTTTGCACAAGCTGGATATGTGGCTTACCAACAGCTGGACAATGCTAACTAAGCATGCAAAGAATTAAAACTATGGCTTCTAAACAGAATAAAAGACTAAACTATGAAAAAGAGAGCATGAAAGTGAATGAGGGGCAGACCATTTGTTTGAGCACAAGCCATTCATTTATAGGAATTCAATCACCCAAAGATCAAAACCAAACTGAACTCCTAAACAATAAACAAAGGAAAAACACTATTCCAGGGGACCAAAAACATAAATGCAAGCTTAAGTCGGCAAGGAAAGCTGGTGAAACGTTGATTTTTACATGAGTTACGTCAAAAGAATGTTCTAGAAAACGCGTAAAGGACCACCGCCCTGCTCAAGGCGGAAGTTTCGTTACTAAAGAGAAAAGGGGCAAGAAAAGAGGGGAAAAGGGGAAAACAAAGCACGTGGGGGCTAAGCGGGGCATGCGGGATGTTAACGCATATTCGGAGAGCTTTTCTAGATCCCCGAACACCTGCGAAGAGACCTGTATCATCATTGGGGCACTTATTATGCTTGTTCAAGATAAGACCTTACAATTTTGGGTACATACAGTTAAATCAGCATAGCTCCCCCTCTTGCACCTTGTCTACTTCTTGATCCATCAAAGAATAGTTGTCATACCTCATTGTCATCCTTATGGTCTAGCTTGGTGATGCTAGGAATAGGCTAATTTTCTTCAAGCATGCAATAAACTCCTAGTTCGATTCCTCTATTTCCGTGTAGGGATCAAAAGCATGCACCTTGCTTACCATTCATCAAGAATCATATCTAGGATGCTTCCAACCTTGGTATCAGCTTCATCTGTGCTTGGATAATATTCTTGATCAAACGTTGAACAGTTGGCATTGATTGGGCTTGGGGTATGAGGCTCAATGTGAAAGTTCAGATATGTGGCCTTAGTCCCATATCTGGTTCTAAACAACATGTGTGACCAATCAGCGGAAAAATAGCCTCCAATTCTAGCTGTGAAATCCCTTGACAAGCATAGGGTAAATAGTGGTGGTAAATCTATTACATTGACACATCTTACAAGATAGTGACATTGGGGCATGCATGCAAAGTAAGGCTCAAATCTTTGATCACCCCAACTGTTGTTACTATTGTTCCATCTAATTACACCACCCCTTTGGATATGACTTCATATTGGAGGCCCAGCTGATCAGCTATTTGCTTGGGCATTACAAAACTACTTGCCCTAGAATCAATCATGTAATTGTGTACTATTTTATCCCCAATGATCAATGAAACATAGAATGGAGGGGGCTTCAAAACTTTACCTTGTATTCCTCCAAGTTTTTCTTCAGGTTGAATGGCATTTGTGAGTACCTTTTCCTGATTATGAGCTTGCTGATTTGAAGTTGACCAATCCTTCATGGCAGCTTGTAGTAGATCCCTTTGGCTTGGATGGATAGTGATTCCCACATAGATATATTCACATTTGTCTTCTTCATTTTCTCAATAATGCTAAATGGGGATGAAACATCTCTCTGCTGTCCCTTATCCTACACATTCTTTTCTTGCATATGGGCTGTAACGGCTGGCATTTGGGCTGGCCTAGAAGGTGGCTTGGGCTGCCCTTGCATGTTTGAAACTGCATTTTTCTTGCCAACATTTTGTGGAGTGATAGAAGGTTGTGGATATCTTGGATTTAATGACTGCCCTTCACCAATATTCCTCTTTTTTGACCTTGTGTTAGTAGTTACATTCTAATAAACTATTTGATTCATGCCACAAAAATCTTATGCCTGCCATTTTACAAGTGTAGTCTCACTTGGAGTTGTATTTTGCTGAGATGTTCCTTGTTGCTGGTTTGTTTCTTGACTCACCTCACTCTCCACACCAGTTGTTGTCACCATCAAGGCTTGGTTCAAAGCACCATTAAAGCACATAGACTAGTTGTGAGGTTCATTGCATGGGAAACACCAATCATACTCTTGAGCTATATTATTTTACACTGGCACTAAAGCTTTAGAGGTAGATGCAACATTGGGATTATAGGGCTGAAATGGTCTATTGGTAGGAGGCCTTACTTGATTTTGATTTGCAGCTAGATTGGGTGGCCTATTAGGCTGATATGGTTGCCTATTAGGCTAAGCTTGAGACTGATAAGAAGGTATAAAACTTTGGGCTTGTTGCCTCTTGAGTGTAACCAGCTCATTGCCTAGATTTTGTAATTATTTCATGACTTCTTGAAGTTCATTTGAAGCACTAGAGGATGAAGTAGAAGTTTCATTTGAACTCGATTTCTAGGAGTGGGAATAGGAGCTAAAGTAGGTGCTTGACTAGTGCTTGGGATTTCCAAGTTTAGATACAAGGGCATAGGGGGTCTAGGAGCTAGTTTATGAGCTTGAATTAAACAATTCTCAGCTCTAATGTCAATGTTATAAGCTACAGGTATAGTTGTACCTCCCATGGATTGAATTAACATAGAAATATCATAATTTAAAGCTTTGAGATAGTATAGAAAATCACCTTCAGCTATTGGCCTTACCGCCACTGGAATTCTATCCCAGTCCTTTGAAATCTGAAGTTGAAGTCTATCAGCTGCTCATTGGGGGCTCTCTTGATAGTTGTCAGCTGCTCCAAAAGGGACAAATTATCTCCCTTTTCTCCAAACTACTCATGGAGAGCTATGCATAATTGGTTCCAATTTTGAATAGAACCAGCCCCAAGGCTTCTAAACCATTACAATGCTTTCCCTTTTAATGAAGATGCCAGCAATTTGACAGCAATTTGCATCTCATCAATCTCATGGATTACACAAACATTAGCAATGTCTTTAACATGAGCACCGGGAGTGGTCTAATTTTCTCCAGTAAAGTATGGAATGTTCTTCAATGTTGCAACTAGAACTGGATTTTGTACATTGAGAGCAAGTGGGCTGCTGCTAGTGAAATTGACATAAGGGTTGTGTTGTGCCATTCTGATTGGCCTGAGAACCCTTGTTGATTGAGTGAAAGGTCTACTAGGTGGAGGAGTTGATAGAGTTCTATTTGGTGGAGATGGAGACCTTTGAATTCTCCTTCCTCTCCCTCTTCTCCATGGGGATAACTGTAGATACTCAAACAACCCTTCTCCTCCAACCCTTGACCTTGTGTGGATTCTTCTCATTAATTTTCAGACTTGGACTGCTAAAACTAGTTGATTTTTTTGTTGGGAGTCACCAGATGTGCAGATCAGGGCTCTTTTCAAGCAAGAAATTACAACAAAATCACATCAACTTTGTTGTAATGAAGATGAAGACCTCTAAGGTCCCACCGGTGTGCAAAAACTATTAGTGCAAATCAACAGCACCCCTGGATGTTTTATCAGATTTCTAGTTTGACATTGGACATCCAATGTGATTGCACAACATTGAATCTTTTCCCCAAGTGTGGGACTTGTAAAAATAGGAAAAGAATCTCCAGATTAGAGGTTGGTTCCTCAACTCCTCTGATCAGATGTATTGCTTAAAAATTTTAGAGGTTTAAACTCAAAATCCTACTCTAAATTCCAAGGGGACAGAGGTGGAGGATGCAAAAGAAATAAAACTAAGACTAATAAGGTGATACACCAAAGGAGTGGTGAACATCTACTTTTACAAATTGACATAGATCACATAAATGCAACAAATATCATACACAAACTGATGAAAATGTAATGAAAGACCAGAAATGAAGCAAACAACACAAGAAGAGGACTGAAACTCATTCACAGAGCTTGCATTGTCATTTCCAATGTCAAAAATACATGCATTACAATAGTAGAGAGGAAAAAAGCATGTTGTAGTTCTGAAAGAGGTCTGATATTCCACAAATCACTTTCTAGGGTGAAAGAGGGAGTCTGCAAAACATAAAAATGTCCAACCCTTTTCAAAATGAGCCAAATTTGGCTTTAACAATGAAAAATCGAGCTCAGAGAGGAAGAAACGTGGGAAAACGTGAAGGGATGTTTCAACCACCAACCAAATTGCATAAAGGAGGCATGGGAACCCTCAAAAGTTCATTCCCCGATGTTTTTACCATGTTGGAGAAGAATGGAAGCCATACTTCATTAAAATTGGTGGTTGAAATGTCAACTATGTTCTCTTTCCCATGGTAGAGGAGTTTTTGATTTTCTCTCTCCAAACCCCACCAAAACACAAAATTTAACCCTCCATCATGTAGATAATTTCACCATCTTTCAACTCCACCAAGAACATGAAAATCGAGCTCTGGATCAAAAGTTATGCCCTTCTGAAGATTTAGGGAAAAACTAGGGAAAATTTGAGTTTTGGTGGGCCGAAAGTTTAAAATTTTCCCTCCTTTTGACTTTGGTAAAATTTCCCAAAAAATTTCCACCCCCCACCACTCCAGTGCCACATGGCACGTCCTTAGGCCTCAATCATCCCTTT
The DNA here is from genome assembly GCA_018340775.1 of Taxus wallichiana var. yunnanensis. Classification (NCBI taxonomy): domain Eukaryota; kingdom Viridiplantae; phylum Streptophyta; class Pinopsida; order Cupressales; family Taxaceae; genus Taxus; species Taxus wallichiana. The sequence continues at coordinate 839,047,108 of CM031242.1, read as the reverse complement.
TTACGCCCTTTTGGACTTTGGAAAATTTTCCAAAAATTCTCTGTCGGCCCGATGCTACGTGGCGCCTTCTGATTGGGCCTCGGGGGCATGCTTCCAATTCTTTCGTTGACTCTGACCATCTCCTGAATGGGACACATGGCATGTTTTCATTGGTGTAGGCCTAAAATAGCTCCTTTCCCTTGTGGACCCGCCTTAAGATTTTCGCTGGCCATATGGACATGTGGCATGCTCTGATTAGCGCAGGCCATCGGGGTAGAGTTTTATTGCGCCATTTTTCATATTTTGGAAAAATGAAAAATTTCCTCCACACCCTCTGCTGCACCTACTGGTCTGAGGACACATGTCACCTTATGATTCACTGGTGGGCCTTGGGCTGAGATTTCCCCTTTGCGCCAACTTTGGAAATTTTTCCAACTTCCCCCCGTCGGTCCGACCTCCGACGACCCCATGGACACGTGGCCTCCTCCCATTGGCTAGTGGGCCTTCGGGCCAAAAATTCCTTTTGTGCGCTCACCAATACTTGGTAAAAATTTCAAATATACCTCTACTTCTCGCCATTCCGATGCCACGTGGCACGTCTTGATTGGCTGGCGGACCTCCCATGGGAAAATTTCCCTCCAAAACTCCGCTGAGCCATAACTTGCAAAATACAAGGAGTTAGAAGGAAAACTTTACCATTTTGGAAATATGAGAAGATTCTCTATCCAATGAAACCATTTCCAAAAAAATTTGAGTTCCTAAAAAGTAAAAAAATTGACTGAGACACAAGGAGGGAAGTAATGAAGGAAGTTAGCCAAAAAATAAGCAAGGGGCTTATTTTGGATAACAATATCCTTCTCATAAATCTCAATCTCCATACCCCTGAAAACCACCTTGTCCTTTTTCCATGCCAAACTTAAATACTTGGTGAGTGATGGATGATTCCCATGCAGCTTAGAGTTATACTTTCTAAAATCCCCAATTAAGAGTAGGTGCCACATAGAAGGGTTGTCAATAATGTTTTCATGGTTTGAAAGTTCCACTCTTACTATGTTGCCACCCATGATATTAGTATTGTTTTTTTAGAAGCAAAACCAAATGTGCCTGTGCAATTGATGAAATTGAAATGGATTTTCTTAGAAGTCAAATTCTCACACATGAGCTTATCTGTCATGATAAATGGGCCAACTTAAGTCACTCAAGTTATAGATAGAGGAATTATTGTGATATTTCACTTTGAATAAGATCATTAATAGATGAGGGATGTCATCACCTTTAAACCATACCTTGAAATCATGATAATTTACCCCCACATTATCCAAAGCATATCCGAACACTTATTACCAAGGTGATGGGTATGGTTAATAACAAAATAATCAAACCCTTTAATATGTTCCTTAACATCAAAAATAATATTTCCTAAGGCCCAATTATAAGAGTGGTCCTTGATGATGACATTAATAATGAGAAGAGAATCCCCCTCAATATGAATGTGCTTAATTCTTTTTTCCTTCACTAAACTTACCCCCATAACAAATCACAAACCTCTAGCCACATTATTACTTTGGATCCCCAAAGGTCCCACCTAAGAAAGGATCCAATCACCTTCATGATCTCTGATAATACCACCTCTCCTTACCAACCCATGATTTCCTTTCAATGCACCATCAAAATGAAGTTTGTCTCTATTCACATCTAGCTTAGACCACTTGATGGTAGAAAAAGGTAATTTGACTAAGGGAGGACTATAGCCGAGTTGTTTAATAATTTCCTCTTCTTTCCTAAGACAAGAATGTTTTATCTTTCCTTTGAAAAGTTTGGTATTTTCTTTAATAGATGAAATCATTCTAGATCGACCTTACTGATGTTAGATTTTTGGTTTCTGAAAATGAGAGAATTCCTTTCCTTCCAAATATACTAGAAAAAATGAGGGAGGGACATCTTCCACGTTGCCACAAGAAAAAGAAAACTGAAAGGGTGATCCCATTACAAGAAGAAATCCTCTATGGAATTGGGTTAAACCCACTACACTTAGAATAGATCCATAAGCTTAATTAGAACCATTTGGGAGAAGGGAAAAAAATAAAGAGATGGTTGACACTTTCCTCATCCCTATTACAAAAACACACCTATTAGGGATGACCATGCCCCTTTTCCTCAAGTTATCAACATTGAGGATTCTATTCTGAGAAGCCATCCAAAGTAGAACACATTCACCTTAGGTATGAGATCTTTCACCCAAATTATACCCCAATACTCATTTTGAAAAGAGTCTTTAAAATTAGGAGATAGGAAAATTTTACCGGATATTCCCCAGATTCCTCATCTTTCCAAATCATTGTATCTTCTTGATGTTGAAATTTGGGGATGTAGAAGTTTCTTAATTTAAGATTTAGGTCTCTGAAAGGGCCTCTATCCCCAATGAAATTTTTGGGAGGGACCAGCTCAATCAATTTGATTTCCCCATTGGATAATTCCCAATAGTCCTTGACCCACACTTTACTAGTATCTTCAAAGAACTATGACACAGTTCTTCAGGGCTCCTCCCTAGCAAGTGGTCTCTCTTACACCCAGCAATCCTGCCATAACCGAATCCTATTACCCTTACCAATATTCCACTTTATACCTCTACCCAAAATATCCCTGGAATCAAGAAAGGACCTCCAAAATAAATATCCACTGGGAAGATTATCTTGTAAGAAAAAATTATCTATTCTACCAACATTCCTTAAGTATTTCCTCTTAATGATATCTATCCATAGACCCTCCTCTTTTATAACCCTCCAACCAGCCTTGCCACCAGAGATTCATTCATGTATTTCTCATTCATGTTTACATCACAACGTGACTTCAATACACAAAGTATATATTCATGGCAGCTCTAGTAGAAATTTTCCTTGCGAAGCTTTTGACGTAATGTATAGGTCGAGGATGAGATTTTTCCACTTATGGTCTACAAAAATATTAACATGTAAATGGATATTTTGATCCATAGGGTAGGTATACCAATGTTTAGCAGCATTGATGCCAGAGCCTCTCGTCATTGTTTTAATATTATTTTCTTGGAATTATCCCTTTGGTAAGCATTTTTGATATGGTTGTGGTGAGTGGAAACTGAGGTTTGTGCATTAAATTTGTAGATTTTTTGTGTGGGTGGGTATAGATTTGGTGCAATAGATATAATGATTGGGGCCATCACAATTGGGAATGTTGCGGTTTTCAAGCCCCCTCGAAATGTCTCTTTGCAACATCATATCTTCTTGCACTACTCATTCGCATATACCCAGATAACACTTCAGTTAGATTTGTCTAAGGAGGACCGCATCATGGAAATACATTTCTCTACCATGAGTGGGACAAAATATTTTTCATTGGTGAGTGCATGTTTGGAAAAATGTGTGTGTGTGTGTGTGTGTGTGTGTGATTCACTATCTTGTGTATTCTAGATATTTGAGTAGGAAGCACATGTAGTTGGAAAATTTTCATGACCACCAGAGTGAAAAAAATTGACAACAGTCAGTCTCAAATTAGGTGTCAAATGTACCACAATTTTGGATTCCATGCACAACAATATATATTTGTTGGTAGTATACATACATGTAAAATGGAACAAAACAATTTCTACCTTTATAATTCATTATTGTTTTCCTTTTTTAAAACAAATTATAATGAGATGAATTAATATGAATTAATATTATTGAAGAGGCTAAGGAGAATGTTCCTCATTTAAATGTTAACTTTCATCTAATTAGTACTATGGAATTCCTCGTGCATGGTGTATCTGATCTTGAGGTTGAAGGAATCGTGGATGAATGGAAAGTGGTTCAAAAAAAGAAGTTTTTTTATAGAAATAACACTTCTATTCTCATGAAGACTCTAAATCATTAGTCTGATTGTCTTCTTTTGTAGTTTTTTTGTTGGGAAATTGATTTTCTCTTGCTTGTTGAGTAGTTTATTGTAAAATATGGGTTTATGATATTTTTGTTCTCGGGTAGAGTCCCACTCAAAAAAATCCTCTTTACCTTTTATCTTAAAAATTTAATAATGGAAAATCTATATTGGGCACCATTAAAAAATTAAGAGAGGAACTATTTCTCTTCAATATTTCCACCTAAAAGATATAATTATAATACAATAACCAAACCCCTTCATTCTTCAACTAAGTAGAGGTTTTTCCTTCTTAAGGATTCATCCAATTGAAATTAGTAATATAATATCTGTTGATAATTGCCTTAAAAATTCAAAATGATTCACTTTTTTTGTCGTATAATGTTTTATTGCTAAATTTACTAGTTTTTTAAATTAGAAAATGGATTTTATTAATTGTTTACCTAAATATTTTATTTAATTGGAAATAGACTTTCCAATAATAAAATGCTTTATCAATTATTTAATGGGTTTTAACATTTGAAATATAGAGTTAATAAAAAGTATTGAAATGTTATTTTCTATAACATTAAAAGAGTATAAGTTGCAATAAAAGTATTAATGTCCATCAAAATTTAAAATTAATGCATGCATTTGGAAAAAGTACATTGTAAAGTAAGGAAGGAGGGAATGTAAAAGTAACTCTACTAATAAAAAAACCAAAGAACATACAATTAAAAGATATATGAAAACACATTATTGTCTTTGATGTTTCTTAAATCTTACCATATTTTGAAGTGTCTGCATCTTCCTACCATAGTTATTTTGTTGACTAAGTACTTATATTGATGATGAACAAGGAATTTAGCATCATTTGACTACTATATGTCCTTATTATGTTTCTCTTGATGACGACACTTGTGGTGATTTGGGCACATAGTGTCAAACTAGTCTTTTGGATTATTTCTTACCTCTAATATGGTATGATATTGGATATCTGAATATTTTGTTATATTTGACTTCATTCACATGAGATGGATTCACTTATTGTTTCATCATACACTTCATTATATTTTGAGTTATAATGATTAATTGGATGTCGTCATATGTCGCTTGGATGGTTAATATATTTTTGAGCTAGTATGGATGTATATGTTAGCATTAGTCATTTCGTACTGACATGGTTTGGTATAGTTAGCGTGAATTATCCATGTATGATTTATTTAGATTGTTTAATTTATATATTTTATTGGGCAAGTATGTTTAATGTTTGCATTGAGTGTGTAGATTATAGGGCACGAGAGAATGTGTGTTTTAGGGCTACACTTCGGGTTTACACAAGTGGCTGATTGGGCCAAGTCCTAGCCATGTTTGTTGTTTGAAGACTTAATTGATTGTTTCATGTTGTATTTGGGCACCATGGGTGACCCTTACTTGTAAAATTTTATTATTTGTAATTTATTTAGTTGTATTGAGCTTGTTTAGGGACCTAGTGATCCCTACTTGTGCTAATTTGTGTTTAGTGTTAATTAAGTGGGTTATTATAGAGGTATGGGACCACCTAAGTGCCACTTGGGTGGGCCCCACCACCTCAAATCTTGTGTCATTTATCCCAAACTCGGATTTGGGATAAAAGTGGCAATTTTGGTGTTCACTTTTCATGTTAGGAACTTCCTATCATGGAAAAAGACCCCTTGGACCCTACCTATGGGTAGGGGGTCTCTTATCAAGTTCAACCGGGAGTTCCCCTCTAATTTGACCCCTCACACATCACTTTCTTGTAAGTGATTTGGTTTTTGTGTGTGTATTAAAAGTTGTAGAGGTTTGGTTTTAATCACATTTTGGGTAATTTGGAGTTTACCTCCAAAAATAGAGTTGTTTTATTCTTGTTTTTGTTTTTGGAATCTTTGTGTGGGGAGAGGAGAATGGTGACACATGTTACCCTCTCATTTAGGGGAATTTTTAATTGTTTTTATTTTAATATCCCCTTCATGGAGAGTGGTTGGGGAATCTTTGGTCATTTTTGCAATTTGAGTGTGGGAGATTTTTGGTTGTGCTTGTGGAGCTTAGAGCTTTGGATTGTGGATTGCTTAGAGTTTTTGGGAAGCTTGTATGAGGTAGGCCTTGTTTTTCTCCTTCTATGTTTTTGCTTATGAAAAATATCTTATCTTTATGAATTGAAAATGGTGTTTTGTTTGTGTTATTGTATGTGGATTATGGGTGTGTATGTGGATTTTTTTATTGTATTTTTCTCCATCCATCATGCTTGTGATGGATTTTGGAGTGTTGGGGAAGAGGGAGGAATACCTTCTCACCACATGGCTTGATGGGCAAGCCATGATGGTTTTCTCTATTCCTCCCCTCATATGGTTTGATGTGGGAAAATATTTTCATATGGTTTGATGCGGGAAAATATTTTCATATGGTTTGGACTTATTTCCCCATCCTTGGAAAGGAAATCTTAATGGTTTGAAAATCCTTCCAAGGAGGAGGCTTGGTGCATGGGTTGGAGAGATAAGGAGGTATTTTGTGTTTGGAGAGATAAGGAGGTTGCATGGAGTTTTACTTGTGTTTCCTATGGTTGGATTCACCACTTGGTTTCATTTGGTTTCTTACCACTCTTCCCATGTTGGGAGAAATCATGGAGCTTCTCCATTGTGTTGTTTTGATTGTTGTTTTTGTGTATGTGTGAAGTTGTGCTTGTATGTGTGTTTTACCTACCCTATTTCACTTGTGCAAAACTCGAGGCATGTGTGGTATCTCTCCCATGGGATTGGAGGGAGGATAGCATTTCCTCAATACATTGGAGATGGCATGTAATGATGACAATATGTTTAGAGGTAACCAAGCCCTATCTCGTTGTGATTTTAAGATCTTATTGAATGGAAAATATGTATATTTTAGCTTGAAAATTGATGGAGAATAAATGGAGACTCTGTTATGTTGTTATCCCAATTTTGGGGAAATATTTTCCACTTGATTCCCACTTTTTTCTTGCAAAATATGTTTTGAAATATTATTGTATTTTCCCATTTGGGGATGCATGTGTATATTGTGCAAACAAGTGTTGTATCAAATGTTATGTCCTCCCTTCCCTAGTATGAAGATTGAAGGTTATATGGGATTGGTTGAATCTTTTCATTCTCCAAAGAAGAAATCTTGCTACATTGGAATCTTTTCTTTGTCATATTGTAAAGAACTCATTCTCTTGTTTTGTACATGTTTTGTAAACCTTATTTCAATGAAAGTTTGAAGTATGTCTTCTTTTACCTAAAGGAGTAGTGTAAGGATTAGAATCTAGGATGTGAAGCTTTCAATTCTAACTTGTATTGCAAAGGAAATAATTTGAAATGTATTGTATTTCCAAGGAATGTTTTTGAAATAAAACTTTATGTTTTTATGTTAAAATTATATTTCCAATCTTGTTTTAAAAAAATTGTAAACTCTAGTTCAGAAGCTTATGATAAATTCTCACCCCTTTTGAAAGGTATGGTGGTAAGTTGTGAATTAGTGATTTTGGGAGTTTTCCTTACCTTTGTATTTCTTGTGAAACTTATGTGAATTTCTTCCACTTTCTTATAGTATTTTAAGAATGTTCCATCCTTATTACCATGGGAGTAATGTAAATGGAAAGCTGATTTTTGAAGTGTGATAAATTTTATCATTAGTTATTGAGTTAGCACTTATTTTCAAAATAAAATTTAAAAAAAATAAAATAACAACATTATGTATACCATTCCCTTCTTGTGAAAACATATTATTCATATTGTGGTTTTTATTAAATAGAAGAGAGGATTTTATTTTATTGTAGGATATTATGCTCTTATATCAAAATCTGAAAACATTATACTTCAATCTTCCTCTTTCCCGCAATTTAGGAAAAAAATCCTTATATTGTGCAAGAACGGGTGTGACTTGTTGAAGATTCATATAAGTGAAAAGTGTTCCCTTATTTAAAAATTGTAGGAGATAAAAGGGAAAAGTTTCCAGAACTCAATTGATTCTTTAATGTGAAAGAGGATGTATTGATTTATAAAAAGAAATGAATATATTTTTTAATTTCATTGTAAGCCTTCTCTTTTGAGTTATAAATAATTTCCATTATAAAAGGAGTTAGATTTCTCTTCATGGTGAAATGAGTTCATTTGTATCTTATGGCCTATAAAATATTTAAATTTGGTAAGGATAGTATGTGATATGGGTTTCTTTCATGCAAAGACAAACAAAAATAATGATATTTTAAATTAGAGGGTGGGAGATATGTATGTATATGTATGTATGCATGCATGCATGTATGTATGTATGTATGTATGTATGTATACATGTGTACATATACATATATACATATATATATATATATATATACACACACATATATATATATATATATATATATATATATATATATGTATATATGTATGTATGTATGTATGTATATATGCGTGTGTGCATGATGTGTGTGTGTATATATATGTATATATATAGATATATGTATATGTGTGTGATAATAGAAATAGAAAATAACTAGCAATCACATGTGTACAATGCAATGTGAATGCCGAATGGTATATGTTATTAGATTTAGAAAGATAGTTATTACTTTTGTAGTTGATGTTGATAACGAGTGTGATTGACAATACTGATTTTCTATTAAAGCCAGAATAAATGTTGCGAAATACATTAGAAGGAATGTTAGATAAGAGTTAGTTGTGTAATAATTGAATACAAATGCAAGTGAGACATGTAAGTTTCCTAATACTCACTCTCAAGAATGTAGTGAATGTGAAGTGTTGTTGTCAAAGTAGATTAAAAGAATGACCAAGTCCTTTAACATATTATCTCTCCATGAAACTAAAATGAGACAGAATATGCAATTATATATATAAACAAATTTGAAATGGTTATGGTACATTCCAAATTTATTTATTACCTCAACGAGTTTGAGAGCATCATTATTGTGGGATCCTATATGTCCTCCACACACATATGGAGGGTCATCTCACATGGGTTAGGTTTAGGGTTTGCTTGTGTATCATGCACCAGGGTTACTCAACACCCTATATGTATCCCTTCATTTGACATTTATGAGTATGCCAAGACACTCCACTGTCTTTTCTCTATGTGCAAGCTTTGTTCTATTATGCAAGCTCTTCCATTGATTGATCAATTCCTCCTTGTGATTATGCTAGAGCTATTACATTTCCTTCAGAGTGTAACTTTATCGTGGTGCACAATTTTTGATACGATTCTCACCAACTCTTTCATGGTATCAGAGATGAGATCGGGTAAATGTGCATTCATCATCTGAGTTGCGATCACTCTTGGTTTTTTATTTTTTTACTCCTCGTGCAAGTTTTTTTTTTTTTATCATTAGATTATGGAAATTTATTGCTAACATTATTTAACAAGTTGTTCTTAGAAATTTTTCATTTTTGTTGTGTTCTTCGTGCATGTGCAGATCTCCTGAGTTTTCAGGGGTTTTATAGCTACATTTAGCTAGTTGTAGCTAAATTAAATTTAGTAGATGAGCAAAAAAAGGAGGTTCTTTATTCTGTTTTTTTAATTATTTTATTAAATTGGAAAATTTTTTTAGATTTTTTTTTTTTTTTTTTTTTTTTTTTTTCAGTAGAATTACATGTTTAAATTTGTGGTGTTTCTAATTGGCCGAGTTTTGTGTTTATCCTTCCACAAAGCTCTTGGCTTGACCGCAAATATTGTGGCATTTGGCTTTGTCCTTCGAGCCTTCTCTTTCTTTTCTCTTCTTGCCTTGTCCTTCAAACTTCCTGCTGTTCCCAAGCTATTTATTCTTACCTAGCATGAGTCATTTTTTTGCTTGGAAAATTTGTGTGTGCTTCTGTCGTCTCAGAGCTCATTTTTCCGTTTTTTTTCATGTTTTTTTTCTTCTGAGCTCGTGGCTCCTCACCTCCTTCGTTTCCTTACCTCCCCCCTCGCTGGCTCCCCACTCATGTCTCCTCCCTCTGGCCCTCCCACCATGCTTGCATCTCATTGGAATGCCCGCTCTATTTCCATGCCTGCTTCTCCTCTCCTGAGCCCCCTCCTACGTGCTCCTTCCAGCTCATGCTTTCCCCTGTTGGAGTCTCCCTCCAAATGCCCATTCCATGCCATCCGAATCATGCACGTGGCACTCACTCCGCATAACTCGTTGGTTTATTTTCTTGCTTATTTCCTGCAATTGGATCCTCCATGATTTACCACACAACTTGGGTTTCCTCCAAAGTTGGTAAGTTTTTTTTTTTTTTTTAAGTCATTTTGGTAAATTTTTAAAATTTTTTTTAAAGGTAAGTTTTTTTTTTTATTTTAATAAGTTTTTTTAATAATTTTTTAGGTCTTATCCCGAAATTTTTTAAAAAAAAAGAAATTTGGAAATTTGACTTTTTTTTAAAAGGGAGTATTTAAAATATTTAAAATTTAATTAGGATTTATTTTTTTATTAGATTTAATTATTTTTTTATTATTTGAAATTAATTAGATTTAATTATATTAAATCTAGTTTTATTAATTTCAAATTTAACCTTCTTTTTCGATTAGTAATATTTTTAAAATCATCTTTTAAATTAACGTTTTTTTATCATTTTTAAAAAAAACTCCAAAAGCTCTAAAATTAGCTAAATTGGACGTTTCTAAATGATAATTTTTTAAGCGTTATTGTCAAAAAAATTTTACTAATCATGTGCTCAAGTGTGTAGTAACACTCGAGCTCCTATTTGTCTTCCACGTGCCTTTTTCGGCATTCTAAAGATCTCTCGGACTCATCTTGAGTTCATTTAAAACATTGTATTTTACCCTTATTATTGCTTATGACTAGTGAGCGCATCTCACCATAGTTTGCAGCAAGGGGTATCCTCTTGACGTGAGATGCTTTTTCTCACAACCAGGATTTGATTTCACCTCCTTCCTAGTTTTTTTACAATTGTGCTTGTGTACGGTGTCACTTTTTTGCACTCCATGAAAACATGATTGTGGTCTCTCTCTTGCGCGTTATTACGCTGATTGCAAGGTGAGTTACCAAGTGTTTCAAGACACACACTCGGACCCGATTGTATTCAACGCACTAAACTATAAAGTGCCAAAGTAGGGGGTTATTATATTGTCCTAGGTGGTTGTGATTCTTGTGTTTCTTTTCTTGCATTCTTTCTCTCTCTTCACTATGGATGCACTTTCAATTCCTTTTGCTTATGTTGTTCAACTTCTTCGAATGGAGATCGAAAATAATTATGAAACTAAGGGGTAAAGGGTTATCCACATCACCATGGGAATTGAGACTGAACCAGATGATGAACCCTGAAAATCTAAGTGGTTAAACCGTAGTGATGAAGCTTTAGGTCTTCTTTGCATGTCCATTTCTCCTGACTTGCTCTTCCACATTGAGTCATCCAAAACACCTAATTCTACATGGAAAATGTTAGATGGAATGTTTGGACAACAAGATGACATGAGAGCGCATGAGTTGGAAAATAAACTACTAGGGTTAAATCCTAGTGATTTTGAAAACCTACAAGCATTCTTCTCTAAGTTTGTCCACACTAGATTGTTGTTAAAGGAATGTCAAGTAGAGAAGAAAGATTCTCAACGATCTTGTCGATTCTCTCTAAGTTAGGTCCTCGAATATTTTGTCTTTGTGTCAACTTTTTATGCTACAAAAGCTACCTTGGGAAAGGATTGGAATATGCCCTCCTTTGACTATTTTTCATCCCAACTCATTCGAGAACAGGAAAACTCATTCAAATGGGGTCTCTCAAGTCCAAGTCACATGCCCTTAGTAGCAAGTACTAGTAAGGAAAAGAAGACTGAAAAAAGAAGAAAAAAAAAGGATCAACCTAAGAAGGAAACCAAGACCAAACTAAAATTAACATGAACACTTCGACTTCTGAGCCTAGAGCACAGTAAAGACAAGTATTTGTGTTCCTATTGCAAGAATCTTGGTCATAAAGAGCATATGTGTATGAGAAAAAAATTGATCACCTTACTCATTTACTTGAGAAAAATCAAATAGGTGTTCCTGAGTCTATCAAACAAAATGCTCCAAAGGCCGAGTCTTCTACTGCAAAAGGTTCTAAATCTGATAAGAAGAAAGGAAAGGCCCTTGTAGCCAAAGTTTCTCCTTCATCGATGTGGATTATAGATTTTGGTGCCTCACACCACATGGCTTCTTCGCATGTTGAGTTCTCCAACATCGAGCCTTGTGGTATGTCCCAAATCACGATGGGTAATGACACGACAGTGTCGGTTTTCGGTAGTGGATCGGTAGAGATGGATGGGGGAACATTCAACCAAGTGTTGAGTGTTCCTGATCTCTCTACCAATCTCCTATCAGTTTACCAAATTACTCACCTTGGTGAAGGAATGTGAGTGGAATTTGGTCCTAACTCGGTGATTATTCATGAGCTTAATGATGACACTACAAGTGGTGAGGGAAAGGTGGATCACCATTCATGGTTGTATACCTTTTCCCACTTTACTTCTGATTCTACGCCCACTTCCTTGCTCACTCATGAAAATGAGGTTAGTAAGCTATGACATGAGCATTTTGGACATCTAAATTATCGCTACCTTGAACAATTGAGCCAAAATGAAATGGTCAATGGGTTACCCCATGTCAAGTTTTCTAAGGGTCTTTGTGAGGGTTGTACCCTTGGAAAGCATCCTGAAAAGAACTTTGACAAAGGAAAATCCTGGAGAGCTACTCATCCTTTGGATCTTGTTCACAATGATATTTCTGGTCCATTTCCATCTCCTTCATTTACTAGAGCTCTTTATGTGCTGACCTTCATTGATGACTATTTGTGATATACTTGGGTATATTTTCTTAAGCTTAAGTCTGAAGTCTTTGAACATTTTTTAGGACTTTAAGGCTCTTGCTGAGAAACAGGTGGAATGGTCTATTAAGGTTCTTGAACCAACAATGGAGGTGAATATGTAAACAATAGGTTCATGGATTTTTTTGTACTTTCAAGGGATCTCTCTTACAGATATACATACATTGCTTATACCCTTCATAGAATGGAGTAGCAGAAAGAAAGAACCATACTCTTAAAGAGATGGCCACTTGTATGATTCATTCAAGTCTCTTCCTCCTCCGTAGTATTGGGCTGAAGCAGTGAATTGTGCTAATTACATTAGAACCATGTTCCACACAAGGCAGTAAGAGGGATGACACCCTTTGAAGCCTGGTTTAGATGCAAGCCTGATGTTGAGCACTTTTGAGTCTTTGGATCCAAGGCTATGGCTTGGATTCCCAAGAAGAAATGCAAGGCATTGGAACCACAATCCAAACCTTGTATCTTTGTAGGGTATCCTGATGGTGTGAAGGGATATCGATTGTTGAATCCTACTTCTCATGAGCTTTATATTGAGAGAAGTGTTAAGTTTGATGAGTCTTCTTTGACTTCTACTTCTCTACCTATTGAGGTTCTTTAGCTTGTTGATTCAGATTTTGACTCATCAGATGATGATGTTGTTGAGCGTGCTCCTCTTCCTAATCCTCCCGACCATCAGACCCTTGAGTCTTTCGATTTTGATAAGTAGTGATGATGAGGACTATGTCCCTTCTCACTGAGTGATGAATCTTCCGACTTAGAGCCTGATCCTCCTGGTCCTCTTTGGGCTAGGAAAACTTTGCAAAGTGTTGGAGATTTAGTTGGAGATACTTCGGATATGAGATGTACTCACTCATATTTCATTGGACCCCACTCTTTCTTCACCTCTTCCTCTGATCCACAGTCTTTTCTGGGAGGCTTATGGTATTCCTGAGTGGGATTCTTGCCATGGATGAGGAGTATTCCTCTCTCATGAAGAATGATACTTGGGATCTCACCCCTCTTCCAAAAGGAAGAAAAATCATTCAAGTGTAAGTGGGTGTTCCAAACAAAGTATGGAGTAGATGGAGATGTCAAAAATTTTAAAGTGTGATTAGTAGCTAAGGGTTTCTCCTAGATAGCTGGGGTTGATTATACTAAAACCTTTGCTCCGGTTGTGAAGATGACTTCTATTCGACTGACCCTATCCATTTCCACAACAAATAGATGGAAATTCCATCAAATGGATGTTAAGAGTGCCTTCCTTCATGGTGACCTAGAGGAAGAGATCTACATGGAACAACCTCTAGGTTATGTCCATGATCCTCCTCATTTGTAAGTTAAAGAAGTCTCTTTATGGCCTTAAACAAGCCCCTCGGGCTTGGTATGCCAAGATGGACTCCTTTTTACTTACATCAGGGTTTACTAGGTGTCACTCTGATCCAAATGTTTATATTCTATGGCAAGATGACTCCATACTCATTCTTGTTCTCTATGTTGATGACTTGTTGATCACAGAAACTCTTCCTCTATCATTGATTCTGTGAAGATCACCTTGGCCAAGTTTTCCATGAATGACTTAGGTCTGCTTCATTACTTTCTTGGGATCTAGATTTCACAATCTGACTCAGAATTTTGATTTCACAACCTAAGTATGCTCTTGACTTTTTTGCTCATTTTTAGATGTCCGATTGCAAGTCTTCTCCTACTCCTTTTCTTTTTCTGGGGTTAAGTTGGTTTTGATTGCTCTACTCCCTTGGTTGATGGTACCCTTTATCGACAGTTGGGGAGCTTGATTTACTTGACTCACACTCGACCGAATTTATCTTATGTTATTGGGATCGTGTCCAGATTCATGCAGGAGCCACATGAGCTGCATTGGAAAGAAGCTAAGTGGATCCTTCATTATGTTTGTGGCACCTATACTGATGGCATTCACTATTTTGGAGGGGTGGATATTGACTTGATTGGGTTCACAGATTCTGATTGGGCCGGTGACTTAGATCATCAAAAATCTACCTATGGCTATAGTTTCTCTCTTGGTTTGGGTCCTATTAAGTTGGTCTAGAAAGAAGAAGAATGAAATTGTGATATCTTCTATAGAGGAAGAATACAGAGGAGTAGTTAACGCTGCCACAGAGGTTGTTTGGCTATAGGTATTCTGACAGAGTTTGGCATCCACTTTTGGTGGCCTACCATTATCTATTGTGATAACATGAGCACTATCTCAATTTTGTAGAAATCTAGTTCAGCATCAGTGGATGAAGCACATTGAGATCCATATGCACTTCATACGAGAGCTTATTCATGATGGTATCATCGACATTCAGTACATTTAAATAGCTGATCAGATTATAGATATATTCACCAAGCCCTTCACTGAGGTGAAGTTTCTTCACTTGCGGTCTCTTCTTGGGGTGAGGTCTTATGCAATTGCTCATCTTCTTCGGGCTATATAGTCCTTTCTTCTTCTTCTTCTAGGAAGATGTTGTTTTGTACATGGGCACCTTATCAGGCCTTTAGTTTTCGAGCCCCATTGACACATCTTTCTTAGTTGTTTAGGAGTGTCTTCTTTTTTCTATCTGACTCATCATAGCCACTACCCCAACTTCGATGAAGGGGGGGTGTTGGTGTGTGGGATCCTATATGTCCTCCACACACATATGGAGGGTCATCTCACATGGGTTAGGTTTAGGTTTAGGTTTAGGGTTTGATTGTGTGTCATGCACTAGGGTTACTCAACACCCTATATGTATCCCTTCATTTGACATTTATGAGTATGCCAAGACACTCCATTGTCTTTTCTCTATGTGCAAGCTTTGTTCTTATGCAAGCTCTTCCATTGATTGAGACATGTAAGTTTCCTAATACTCACTCTCAAGAATGTAGTGAATGTGAAGTGTTGTTGTCAAAGTAGATTGAAAGAATGACTAAGTGCTTTAACATATTATCTCTCCATGAAACTAAAATGAGACAGAATATGTAATTATATATAAACAAATATGAAATGGTTATAGTACATTCCAAATTTATTTATTACCTCAACGAGTTTGAGAGCATCATTGTTATAGCTATTTTGTGCATATCTTACAATCATAGCATTCCACGAGACCACATTTCTTTGAGGCATTTTGTAAACAAAAAATGGTATATGTTATTTGTGTTATAGGAATATTGTGAGTTTGCATGGATATTTTATCCACCTGGAAACCTGTTGTTTTATGATTACATGGTAAACAAAATTCTATGGGACATCCTACACGATGAGTAAATAAAGTGAAGATTAATTTTCTCGTGGCATTACTGTCATAGAGGTAAATAACGATTCCTGGCAGAGAAATGAAGTTAAAGATGGTCTCACAGAAGGTGAGGATGGAGATAAATCATCTACTAGTATTCCAAGTGAAGATCATGCAGTGGAATGGGTGAGGAAATTGAGAAAACATCATAAACATCCAAGACAACTCTATCATCAACATCATGTAAAGAGAGTAATCCAACAAAGGATCTGGTTGATGGAGAAATAGTTAAAATAGGTGAAAAATTCAGACAACAATAGTCTTAGTGAAGAACCATCCACACCTTCCTAAAGTAACTGGTATTGTCTACGATGACAGGGGCATGAAGTTGTTGGCAAATTTGGCAGCCTATGAACCTTCAAAGGATGAGCAAGTTTCCTTTGGCAATTATGGAAGACGAGTTTTTGTGACAACAGATGATAGTTTAGAAAAGTCTATGGTTAATACCTCCTCATGTGGCTCAAAAGCTAAACTAGGCACAATAAAAAATAGAACCTCATTTACCAAGAACCAAAGTTGTAGAACTGGTCATAAAAGGAGGCTAAGAAATATAGTTCTACTACTACATACAAGTATAAACATAATTTAAATGCATAACTACAAAAGTCAATTTAACGCAGGAATTGACTGGAACTTGGAGAACCTGAAGAATGAAATTATAGTGTTAGTGGCTAGTATTTAAAGGTTAATGCATGCAAAATCTATAAAATAAAATTTAAAAATAGTAAAGCCAAAGCAACATGCAAAATCATAAAATAAAAATTGTTAAAAATAACAAAAGCAAAATTGTTAAAAATAGCAAAACCGTCATTTAAGCCGTCAAATTTGACATTGTCCCATGAATGTACGGAAATCCTTTTCCCATAGGGGTAACACCTTTAACATAAATATATGAATATATTTTTTCATAGCAACCAGGAAAAAACATATAAATATAAATATAAATACATATTTATACCAAAAAAAGGGAGGAAAAAAATGTGATTTGGGTATTTGGGGATGTTTGTTTTATAAAATAAAAAAATTTGTTACTACTAGAGGTTGTTTTTAGATTAAAATTATATATATATACATATATATATATATACATATACATATATACATATGTATATATATGTATATGTATTGTATATATATATATAAAAATATATATATATATGTATATATATACTAGAGGTTGTATTTAGACATATATATATATACATATATATATATATATATATATATATATATATATATATAATAGGGTGTTGGGGTGGGGCATACCATGGCCTATCTCCCCACCACCCCCTTATATATATATAATGGGGTGGTGGGGGAGATAGGCCATGGTCTGCCACACCCCCACATCCCATTTTCCATGACCCACATTATATCTCCCTCTCGCTCACCCTCCTACTCCTGCCACACCACCCCTGCCCAAACCCTTATGACTCCTTACACCTTGTTATCGTTTCCCCCTCCTGAAACCATCAACTGTATCTAGAACCCTCCCCTTGAGTGGCTATTTTGGGGAATATCATCCCCCTCCCTTTGTTGTAAAATTATTAATTAAAAAAATAAATAAATATAGGGGTTGCATTCATATAAACAAAAATATAGATATACAAGAACCCCATGGATCTTGTTTAAACCTGCACAATCTATAAAACAAAAAAATATATAGTTTGGGCAATGTTCCTCCATCAAGAATGCATGGATTTCGTGGCCTCCATGGCCTCTCCTCAAATATGCAACAAGAAAAAAATAAAATAGAGAATAAACTAAATGAAATAAAATAAAGAGAGGAATGGGAAAATAAAATGGATAAAGAAGGTATTAGCGCAAACCTAGGGCTTTGAAAGATCAATGGTGGAGGTTGTTTTGATCCTACAACTCTCTTTTGTCCTATAGTTTTCCACTTTCTTATTAGGTTAGTATTTAATATTAAATTTGGGAATTCATGTGAGTATTACTTTTACCCATTGGCATTTTAAAAAAATTAATAATAATAATTTCTCCCACATTGAAAATGGGAATGAGCTTTAATATTAAAGGATACAATTTTGTTTGAATGGGGAAATTATTTAAAGTAGGAACCTTAACTCAAACTTGTAAAATAATGTATTTCCTTTACTAGCGGGAAATCACAATAAAACAATGGGGAGAGGAAATTAAATTGCTAGGGGATATTTTCATGTAATTTTTTTGTTTTTATTTTTTGTAAAATAAATAAATAGAGAAGATAATACTAGAATTCAAATTTAAAAAGTGAAATTTAAATGTCTCCTAGGTAGTGCTTTGAATAAACTTATTACTTGTTAAGGGTATTCATTAGTCAAAGAACATTAGGTGAATAGGATAAACTAATGTAAATACATGTCTACAAAAATTAATTATTTTCGTGGATAATTTTATGCCATAAAATGGGGCATTACATATTTAGAGTTATGTCAGGAGATTCGCTCATTATAAATCTTTAAGAGAAAAAAATTTGAATAAAAGAATGAAGTATTAGGGTAAAAATCATTATAAAAGTAGATTCTTCTGTCAAATGACAATGAAAATCAAATATTTATCAAAAGAAAAGTGTCAAGCATGTCTGGTCCTTTTATAGGCCATAAAAGTTTGGTGAGAGTTGTACGATTCTTTGAAGAGGTAAAATAATAATTCATGGAGAATATCTAAATGAAAATTTAACCTTTCTTTTATTCTCATAAACAAAATTGTATAACCTTTGTTAAATAATATGGTGATTGTTCTATATGCAATGTGATATGAAAAAAATTTGAAAGGGACCCTCAAATTGCAAGATAATTGGAGCTTTAGACTAGAGATTGGATGAGCTCATCATGAAAATGAATAGATATTAAAGTATCATGAGAGGGTGATAAGGCTTTAGCCATGTGCATGGAGGTAGTCTCTACAGATCTAATCTCATATATTTTTATATGTCTATGTTCTATATACATTTTTTGTATCAATTGTAATATTATGTGTAGTGAGTTTATTGATGTTAGTTACTTAGAAGGAAAAATAGAATGAATCCTTGGATGTACGAACTAGATTTGATCCCATGCAATACTAAATGCATAGATGATATAATTGTTTAATATGGATAGGAAATGAACCAAATTTTTGGTCAAGTCTTAATAAAGTTCATTTTAGGGGTGAATATTCATGTAATGGTGAATATTAGATTTTTTGAATTTCTAAATTGGCAAATTTTTTACTACCGTACGGTAGTGCGTTTGCCAAAATTTTATGGGTCATAAATAAATTTGACCATAATTTCACCTTAGTGTTTCCACTAAGGGCCAACCAATGTTAGTATATTCACCTTCATGTTATAATATTTTATTATATATAGGATTAATTCTCCATAATATATTAATACAATATACTATTATAAGTTAAAGGTAAGGTGATTATGCAATGTTGAGCAATAAAGAGTAAGAACCTATTACCGGATGGTAAGTTTGATTTGTGTTGTCGTCACGTTAATAATTATGTAATCAGAATCGGGAGAAAAACCAATATGTGTTACCATTCAGCATTCAAAGTATGTTACTGACCAAAAACCAAATGTTGATGTCAGCCGAAAACCAAAGGTTATTTTCATTTGAAAACCAAATATTTTTATTGGATGACAACCAAATGTTGTTACCAACCAACAACCAAAGGTGTTTACCGGATGATAGGTGATATTTTTTATCATACGGTAAGAATAATAAAAAATTCCATATTGGTCGTTGTTACAAAATCCTCCTTTCCTAAATTCGCCAAGAATGCGAATATCATGTTCGTCGGTTTCGCCACCCATTCTATAATCATTTTTTAGAGGGGGGGTCTTAAAATGAACCTTGGTATTAATCCTATCTAACATAGTCAAAATTTTAAAGATTATAATAGTCATATGTGAAATACCAATTCTAACAAGAATGATATTTTTAAGGGATTAATTACTTATCATGTAGATGCTTGGATAACATGAATGAAATCACTCTTTTAATTTAATTTCAAGCATATTTATTAAGATAAGGCCTCCAAAATTGAACTCCATATATGATTATAAGTACAGAAAGAATGTAAGAGGTGAATCTTTACTTGAATATCTTAGAGTTGGAGTTGGAAGATCTTTTTCTCAGGAGTGCTAAGGGGAAACATACCATTTACTTAGTTTGGATTCAATACTTGGTTACAAAATGAATTATGGATCCCAAAAAAATTCCTAGATATACGTTTGAAGAGGTCATCTCGTCCCTTTCATATTTGTAAGGAAAACTTGCATAATATTATGTTGTGTAGTTATGAAAACATTATCTCAATGTTGTGTTTACTAAGTTACATTGGTGATTTGTGTTTATGATATTAATTCATCTTTAAAAAAAATTATGGTTGTTAAATTTTAATTTTTTTGTCAAGCATGAACACTAATAAGACATCATGGACCACTAAATCTAAACATTGAAAACCTAATATCTCTATATGTGATGAGGAATATATTAAGGATAAATGCACCACCTTGACCAATCATTCGACACACTAAGAACTCATGTGATCTTGTGAACACCAATGGGTCACGTTGAATAACACAAATGCTCATTCAAAATCATTAATTATAAACCATACATAATAAATAGAAACTTTCATAATTTTAAAAACCTCACAATACGATGAATGTCTAACATCAATTTTCAATAGTGAAAACAAGGAGTGTTTTTGTAGAAATTAGATGAAAAATTAAACTCTTAATGTAAAATAAGAACCATAAATGTGAATATGTAATTTGGGGTTTGTGTTTAACTGTCTAAAGTGTAGGGTGTAATGTATAAACATAACATATAGGGATTTTTGCTCACATTTTTATTTAGAATATAATGTCACACTACACAATTCATTGAAAACACTTTATATGATAACATTACATGTGGAATGCTCACTCAAAAAATAATGATTCACCACCTTAGTAATTTATAGGACATCTTGAACCATATATGATTTTATTATAAATTTTTCATAAAATGATATTATCATTAAAAATATTATTATAATAGTGGTGGTTGTGGTGATGACGATAACAATTCAAAGATGGTGAGAATGATGATGAAGAAAATAACATCATCAATGATGATGATGAGGAGGAGGACAAAATGATGACAATGAAGATGATAATGACAAGGCCAACAAGAAAAAAAGGATGATGATGACGATTTAGATGAAATTTAAATCTACATACTAAACCGCAAATTGTATACAAAAACCGTAAATAGTAATGGATAATTATGAGTAACGATGAGACTTAAAGAACATTTTTTACCACAAATAAAAAAATGTCATGACAAAGATAATCATGATGATAACGATGACTTTTTTATGATGATATTAATATATTAATTTTAATAAAGTAATAGTAATAATAATATTAATAATATTTTAAATAATAACAATAATAAGAATTAGTATTTTTATAAATTATAACAATACTATCAATTTTAGTAATAAGATTAATATTGATGATGATGATGACAACGAAGATGAAGATGATGATTAGTGGTAGTGACGATGGTGATAACAATGACTATGATGATGATGAAAATGATGACAATGATGATGATGACAATGACAATGAAAATAATTATGATGATGAAAATGACCGAATGATGATGCAAAAATCACAATGATGATAAAAATAATGATGGTGAAAACGATGATGATGAAAATGATGGTGATGATGATGAAGGTATTAAAATAATATACTTTTGTACAAAAAATTAAATATATTTACACATGAGATTGATTAAATTATAACCAAACACTTCATTTTATTCATATATCAAAGATATTTATTTATACATTATTCTTATAACTGATTCGAAAAGGGGTGTGTGCATATAAGGTGGGAGATAGATGTGTAGAGGATAAATAACAATGTGATAATTTTCTGTAGACTAAGTCTAATATAACTTAATCTAACATTCCCCACTTATTACATGGTTTTTACAAATGTGCCCCCTAAACAAATTAAATTTCACCTTTCCTAAAGGATTAGTGAACACATTGTAAATTTTTATTCGGTAGGGAAGTACTAGAGTTGATATTTTGGTTTAAGACTTGTTCTCAAATAAGGTGACATTATACTTCAAGATGATTTGTTCTCTCATGATGCATTGGATTTTTTCAAGCTTCAAAACACCTTGATTATCATAGTAAATGATTGGTAGTTTATTTTCATGTATGATTATATATTCCATAATACAACCTATCCAAATTACTTTGCACACATCCCCTCGTGCGATGTGATAATTAGCTTCATTAGATGATAAGGAAACAATTGTATGATTTTTACTAATCCATGAAATTAGTCCAGATCTGAAATGAAAAACATATCTTGATGTTTATTTCCTTTCATCAAAAGATCCATCGTAGTCTGAATACGTATATCTTTGTAAGAATGATTGTGAGTTCTTCTTGTATTCCAAACCATAACTTAGTGTGCCTCATAAATATCGTAGAACTCTCCTTGTGTCCTAACCAATGACACTACTTCGACTCTTACATTAACAGTGAAAGATTGATAATTACAAAGTAAATTTGTGGAATTATACGAGACCAAGTAAATGAGACCCCCAACAATTAACATGTATTGAGTTCCCATTCACTTAAGGTGAATCCTGAAAATGTGAACATTACATCCCTTATTCCATTCGATTTTCCATTGAATTGTGATATTTCATCTCATACTTTTCAAGTAATTCCTTGGCATACTTCATCTGAATGACAAAAATGTGAACTTTCTTCTGTCATATCTCTAATCCAAGAAAATAGTGTAGTAGCTTCACATATGTCATGTTGAAGGATTTTTGAGATCGTTCCTTACTTCATCAATGAGATTTATCCATACTCCCTATCATTAAAATATTTTTTAGATTAGGTAACTGTTTGGTTTTGGGGGGACCAAAAAACCTACCAGTACACTTGAGAAAGGATAAAGCATTGAATATAAACCATGAAGCCTTTACCAGTGACCAAAAAAACCCAAAGCTACAATACACAAGCACGGTCACAAGATACCAAAACTAACCAAGAAGAAGAGCAAGGTCAATCCACAGAGAGAGAACAATAAAAACAATTGACCCAAAAAAGGGAATGAGAAACTCAAGACTTGCCACCAACATGATGACTTTGAGTCACTCGACCCAAATGAACGAATTTTGATTTTATGGAATGGATCTCATTCCACCCACCCCCATTTTGCATGGAATATTGGTAACAAAAAAGGTAGCACAATCACCTAAATTGAGGTCCATCTTAAGGAAACCAATCAAAGCATCCATCGGTAGTCTAATCATCTGTCTATTTCAATCACTATAAACTATGCCTCTCAACATTTAATGATCCATCCTCCCACCTATCACATCACAATTTCCAACCAATAGATCTGGTACTATTATTTCAAAATTTGAAACATCCCATGCTCTACTATCATTTGTCCTCCAAACGTCAATAGCTATTCCACCTACCACATTAATAAATACCTTTTATTTTGAAAACTCACCTCTAGATATTTCCATGTGGGATGGTTTGTGTGGTTTGTTCCTCAACGTGTCAGCCACATTGGCACTACCCTATACCCTAGTTGTAGAGCCTCCAAAACCACCTATCACATTTGAAGTCTTGTCTAGTGAGTAGTCTATAGACACCTTGTCAACTTCCACTTCCTCTTCTCCTAAAAATGACTCCTCCGATAACACATCGTTAATATGGGTAACCAGTATCTAGCAAAATAATAGTCAGTAGTTGTATTTTAAAACTAAGTTACCCAAACACCAATATAACATAACTTAGCTTCATAGATAACCTTCCTGCACCTATCACATATGATCTGAGATTTCTCAAACTCAATTTATTTCACATTGATCTTCTGAATTATCCAAGTAGATTTTTGTAGGAACTTTTATTCTGACTAGAATGTTAATGCGTAGTTGTACACACCCATAGATCTGGATCATGCTTTCATAGTTGGAAAAACTGCAATAAGTAAACCCATAGATATAGCAATTCCAAAAAATACCTTTGTCTCCTCAAATTCCAAGGGAAGGGGAGACGAATCTAGACTAGGTGCTCCTGGAAAGAGTCATCCATTATTAAACCAAGTCTCTAATGGCATAGGTAGAGAGCTACCTTCTCATAAAACCAAGGAACTCCTAGAATCACCCTTCTCAAATCCACCTCAACCTGAAATATGAAAAGGAACTCTCCCCAAGCAAGAGCCCTAACATCGAGCTTTCATACCCATTTCCTCTTAAACCAGTTGTTATGGAAAAATTATAGCACCCCTCGAATGACCAAGTTGTGGATGGGGAAATCGGTGTAATTTTTCTAACATGGGTACCACCTCTCAAGCTATAGTACTTTCGGGCTTGAGGTGGACCTCCGGAGAAGGTCAAATTCCTCTTGCTAATCCTAATGCTAAACTACACCTAATGCAAGAAAATAAACTAACTATGCTTATCCTTACATTTATAAGGAACCAGGGATAGATAAAATGCATCAAAATGGAAATCCTACACTAGAATGGTGATATCACCAAGAGAAGGGGTGTGTTAGATAGATTCCCAACCCTACAAAATAGAGAAGAATGCACTTGGAGAGGGTGGTCATGCACCACAGACCAAATTACACATATTACAAGCATTCCCAAATAGACACAACATCACCAAATCCCGCAATGGAAACATTAGTTTACATAGAACACCTGATAGCAATGAGAGGCAAGAAATAACAATCAAGATCATGTGAGGTTAGAGAGATTAACATAGAACATGGATTTTCATTTCTCAAGAATATGCACAATACATTACAGTAGGGAGAGGAACGAGTGACATTACATTGTTTAGTGTGAAGGTGTTAATCCCCAAGAAATTCACAACAACTAAGTGAAGGAAAGAAGAATAGGGGTGTCGAGGAGGAAAAATGACTAACTTTTGAATAATGCAACCCCATTACAATTTATAGAGAAAATTTTCAAGGGAAAGGATGAATTTCATATTCCAAGGTGTATATGGCTACATTCTTGTTTGTATCATCCTCTAGAGTCCTTTGAGATTTCCCATGCCCTCTTTACTTTGCCCCCATCCTACAAAATGTGTTCCATACCTTCATTTATTGCACCTCCACCTACCCATCACTTTTCATTTTTCTATAATTTTTGAGGTCCACAACCTCTAAAATTATAATTAGGATGATTCTAGGTTGTAGGGATTCTTTTTAGCTTTCCGATGACTAGTATTTTGTTAAAAAAGTACCCTTGATGCTCAAAATATGGCATTTTCTATGAAAAAGGGGAGTTTTGTCTATTCTAGCTCTGCATGGGCAAGCTGATTAATTGGCTTGTTGAACAGCTCACCGAGCTACTTGGAGAGATGGGCAAGATCTCTTTGTTACATGTGGGGCTTCAAATTTTTACACCCCTAATTCTATATTTACCACTTTTGGGCCTCCTCGATCACAGTGATCACTCCACATTCCTCTGTTACATCATACTTTGTCCCATAACCGGTCCAGCGGAATCTTCTCACCACCGAGCTTGGCATCCGACCCATGAACTTTTCCAAAATCCTCACGGCCATGTTATTACATTAATTTCACTTGGCTTGAGAGTTCCCTTTAAAACAGTCACCCTTGATGAGTTGTATCAATTCCCTGCCTTGCATTGTTGACATTTGCCTGGCTCGGCCTTCTTTCCAATGAATCCCTGGGACCTTCTCTTTCACCGAACATGATTTGTGGGATATCCGAGTTGAATGTCATGTGTCATGTTTGAATGATCCCTATCTTGGTCTTACTCCTAAGCTACCCACTCATCCAACTACCAACTTTATTTGACATCCCCCCATTCACCCAACTCAGCACACACCCCAATACTTAGACCCTTCAGATTTTTTCCCACATTGAGATTTCAGATCCTAGACCGATATTCACATGACACTATTAATCTACTGAGTGGCTCGAGATTTCTAAAAGGTTAACCCTCTGAAGTCTAAAATTTCAGACTTCGTATTTGAAGACTCTAACCCACTTTTTCAGTTACTATTCATCATGTTGAGCACCTGGAAACTCTGAAATGTCAAAGTTCCAAACTCTGAGTTTTAGAGTTCAGACTTCAGAACTCAGCTCATCATCTTATGTGAACATCCCTCCATCCTCTGAACTGACATTCCTCTAAATTCTAAAGTGCCTTGGACTACAAAATACCCCATTCAAGTCGTTTCAACTCTATTGTTTCAAGTGATCTTCCTTTGGATTCATTCAGATTTCTTGAGCTTGATGACAAGCTAATTCCTAGCCTAACCATGAGCCATTCCCAATTTGACCTTGCATACGTTCCTTCTTTCCATCTTC
This sequence comes from Taxus wallichiana var. yunnanensis, assembly GCA_018340775.1. NCBI lineage: Eukaryota > Viridiplantae > Streptophyta > Pinopsida > Cupressales > Taxaceae > Taxus > Taxus wallichiana. Next base: position 839,020,764 of record CM031242.1, on the reverse strand, counting down.
ATATGTTGCGAGCCACTACACCAATCTCCTGGCCTTATTCGATCCACGTGCCTCGCTTGAGTCTCTATTTACACCATGACAGAGCTATCTGTGCACCTCATGAGCTCAATGATGAGTTTATGTTTGCCGACCCATTATGCCAACTCATTTGATGGCTCTCCTTGTCTACAGCCCCCTCACTAGCCTCCTATTCTCCAACTCCCAATATGGGCTGAGCTTCCACCTGTAAATTCCATCGAGCTTGATTTGACCTCGCCCTTCATCATGGTCTCACTGAATCGGCCTTTCCCATTTCCTTTGTGAAATCCCAATTACATGTCCTAAGTCAGTATTACCTGTAATTCTCAGCAAATCATGCCTATATTATTTTGTGCTCAACTCATCTTACCAATTTGGTGATATGTGTCCCCTGTTGCCTTTCTTAGGCTCAATTGTCGGGCCATGTAGCTTGGGTCATCGAGTATCTCGTTGAGCTATTCGGAGAGCTCCCCTTCTTTGACTTCATTGACTCCACCACTTCACCCATGTATTGTGGGATGATTCATTTTATCGAGTCATTAGGCTTCCAACTTGCTTCACCTGCTAGCTCCTAGCTCGTTGAGCTACATAAGGAGCTCACCTCACCTCAAGTAACTTACCAAGTTGATTGGGGAGCTCTTTTTTGGCTTGGTCACCCCTTAAAGGCCCTTTGGGCATTTTTTAACCCCAACTCTATATTTTTTTCATTTTTCATATTTTATTGAGTTAGGAGGCTAAGATGAAGCAATAGGACACCATGAAACTGATTTTCACCACCTTTAACTATTTTTTCTTGTTGTGGGTCCGCCAGGGCCCAATTTCACCTATAGGCCACTCTGATTCCTCTCAAAATCTAGAAGAAAAATAATTTCTTGAATGATTCCAGCCTTCCAAATGATTCCTGAACACTCCCAAAATATCTGATCTGTAAACCCATATTTTCTCATAAAATCCTCCTTCTGGTGCCAAGGTCATGTCTACCCCCATGTTGTATATTTTTCTTAGGGGGAAAATGGATAAAAAATTGGCAACTCGTGGGGACATCTTCCTACTAGATGCTCATAGACCAAGTATCCTGAAGCCTCCATTGGGCATGGAGTCATTGTAGATGGCCTGAAACTGATCTGAACCCAAAGTTTGACCTGAACTAACCATCTCACTTATAAGATTTTGAATTACAATTTTTGTGAGAGTGGAGAATTGTCTCAAGTCTGGAATTTTCACCTTTTTCCTCTCTCCAATCCTAATTTATGGGACTGGAAAATGGACTTCTGAATCCATCCCAAAACCTAACTTTGTGAAGTATTAAACACCCTTAAACTGAAGATTTATTGGCATGCATAGCACATAACAAAGTTTTAAGTAAAACATGTGTTGAGTTGGGACATCATGTAACTCTATTAAATTCTAAATTTTTCCCTTTTGAATGGTTTCTTGGAACACCATTGAAGGTTGAGACACCCTATAAATCTGTAAGATTTACAACTGAAGAAACTTAATGAGGATTTGAGGTTAATTTTTTTTTTTCAACCATGGGGACTTTGAATGATTTGAGGGATTCTCCTAAAACTTTGGCATGTTGTTGTTGTGAATTATGTTACTTGTAATGCAATAACCACCATTGGGGAAGATTTTCTGATCCTACAAGGGTGTTGGAAGCTAAATGTGATTGATCTAAAGGAACAAGAGGATAGAAAATATTAAAAATTCCCTTATTAAATTTATTTTCTCTACATTTGGATTGACTTGAAGAATGTGTTCCTTGTAAATATGAGCTTCTTTCATGTGGCATTACTCGCAGGAGGCATGCTAAAACATGGTGCATTGTACTAGACCAAACATGAACAAAACTATACATAAAACTAGGATAGATATCGTAAATACATATATTAATAATACGTTGAGAGATATCAATCTCAACACTTATCTAGTTATGATATATATTACTATCTTTATATTGACTTCTTAAAAAATATATTATTTAAGTGACAATACAATAGAAGTAAAATCTCTGAATGAACTATCACATGATGGTCAAATGAATTTCAAATTTAATTTCAAGAATAAAATTAAACAACACACTCCATTCCATCATTTCCTATGATATTGTAGAATGCCTCTCATCATAATGACAAATCATACATGCTCAAACAAGACATGTAGAGTGTGTAAGAGCAGTTGTTCTATAGAAATAAAACCTACCTACCCTAACCTAACATGAGAAATGAGGACCTCAAACAAACCCTAGCATTGGTAGGGAAAAGTAGCTTCCCCTTCTCAAAACCTGATACCATGCACCTGATTTGACAAAGGACATGGTCATGTGCATGAGTGAAATACTAAAAACAAATTAATCTTCCACCCAAATCATCAAGGCATCAACCTAAAACAAAATGAATACCTCCTCGGAATGATTTGCATGGGGCTCCTCGAGGTGTTGTAGTTGATGTAGTTGATCGTTGGTACCCTGGGACTCATCCTCATGTTGAAGATGAACATGATTATTTGTGGAAACTCTAATTCTAGCTCTAATGAAGTAATATATCTGATAGGGCATGTCCTAGTCCACTAGTGTTGTCTCTTGCTTCAAGTTCCAATATCGATAAAAGAGTCTTCATGTAGACTATCCTGGAAAATGTGACTATCTATAAACAAATTTTCTTCTTGTGGCTCATCTACAGACAATGGATGTCCACTTTTGGTGAATGGTATGGAAATGGTAATGGCACCCTTGTTCCCTTTCTTCTCCTTCTTTCCCGCTATGAAACTTGGAAGATTTAACTCCTATAATATTAGGTCAAGAAGATTCTTATGAGGAATGGGTTTTTCTTGCATGTTCCCTTCCATAGCAACAATAAAATCTTCATTGGCATGTAAGCTCTTTGAGATTTATTGCAGCCCTCGATGGAACCATTAGTGGCTTGCTACAATTAGTTTTCTAGATTACACTCTTTTGAAGGTAAGGATGATTTCCTCCACACACATCTCCCTCTTATAAATTGAAGTTTTAAAGGTCAAACTCCTCTTTTTTCTATTCTTGAGGGCTATCACAAATAGTAAGGTCTTCAAGACTTTTCTCCACATTGGATTCATTAGACAAGCCATTTTTTTAAAAAATGAAGGAAGAGGAAAGTCTAAATTTTCATTCCCATAAGAGGGAAAGAATCTCTCTATGATATCCTCCTCTTATAAGGTCTCTGAAATTGGCTCATTCTCCTTTATGACATGAACATGCTTTTCCTCCTTCATGATGCCCATTGAATCTATAACATGTTCATCATATTCATCTCCATTCTCAAACATGAATTTGGAAAGCTCAAACTTATCCCCGAAATCAAAATCCGGAGAGAATGAAGTGGAAGGAGGGCTTGGAGTTTCTTTTATGGCCTACCTTGTGCTTAAGTCCTCTGAATCTGTATGATTTTCCTCCATGCCATACAAATCCTCTTCTTTTGGATTTGGGGCTATTATCTCCCCTCCCTCTGCTAACTTTTTTATTTGATGGTTGATCAAATTTTTCTAAAAATAGAGTAATCTCATGGATACTGCACTTAGAACACACTGATTGTTAATCTTCCTCTTGTTCTCATTCTACTTCCATTACAAGATCAGTATTCACCAACTATTCTCCAACCTTCACCTCCTCCAAAGGCTTAAATAGTAAGGGAATTTTGTCCATTACATACCTTGAATTATAATTCCTTAGAAAATTTATCATGTCTTCTCTATTGGGATCTTTTTCTTATTGTTCCTCCTAACTAGTTTGTTGAGTCTCCTCCCAATGTGAATTAGGGAAAGAAAGAGGAGGGTTGGGATGGGTTCTAACTATTTTTGTACTATTTTTGATGGAGGGAGAGGTATTACATTATACTCTTGTGAAGTGAACTTGGGTTTGGAAGGAAAAAGGGCAAAAAATCTGTAATGGCATGGAAGACTAGGGGATGTAGAAATGGATTTCACACTAAGGGAAGCAAGTAAGAAGATTGAAATTGAATCTTAGGCTGAAATGGTGTTGCTTGGGTAATGGGGATAAAATTTTGAGATGATGGTGTGGGAATTACCTATTGACAAGGTTCCCTGACACCAAGTTCAAAAAAATCTATCTCTTCGATCCTTCCCAACAGTTGGGGCAGCATCTTGGTCATGAAGTCCAACTTCTGTTAGGGGCTAAAGTATCTTGGAATAGGGCCAATGTATGGTAAATGTGTCCTAAAAATAATCTTGAATTATTTCATTTGATATGAATCCCTAGACTGCACCATACCTACCTCTATTTTTTGAATTTTTAGCTACAACTCATCATCTCCACATGTGAGTTACCCTCTGAAACCTACATACTCCCACTCTTGGAAACATGTGTCTTGCTCATATAGGAAGAAATAATACTTATTTTCATTATAGTATGAATCTGGAGGTGGTTGATAGTATCCTAAGAATGGAATTTGTAATTATGGAGGTGGATTGAACTGATATGGTTGTTACTGCAAGTGTGAATTCCTTCATAAGAAATGAAGTTATGATTGACAACTTCATGGAATGGAAACAATTTGAAAAATATGGAAAGGAAAATGGATTAAAATGGGTGAAAAAGAAATGATCGCAACTCGGAGAAGATGGGTTTTTGACTAGATGGAGTCATCGGTTGTGCTTTGCATGTGCCTCTGAAGGTAATGATTCCACCAAGAGCACAACGAAACTTGATGAAATGAGATGAATACTTGAACGTAAATATTAAATGGCTTAAAACTGTTGTGGGGTTGGATTTTTGAACAAGAAAAAATCTACGAAATATGAAATTTTGGAATATGGCCCTTGTTTTAAACCTTGAATTCCAAAATTTAAGACAATTTGAAATATGAAGTAGAAAACCCCAAAATCTGAAATGCATACAAACCTCGAAATCTGAAATGCATGCAAACTCTAACATCTCGAAATGAGAGATATCTGAAATTTGAAGTTCCGGATAACCAATGAAGTTTGAAATTTGAAATCACCTGTAACCTTCGAAGTCCAATTTCCAAAATGTAGCAAGACCCCAAAATTCCAAATTCGAAAAGTCGTATTTTTAGTTCCAAAAATTCTAAAATTCTAAGATGTCCAAAATCTAAAATTACGAAATTAGAATTTAAGGCCTATTTTTCATGCTTTGAACCCCGATCTATCATCTTGTGAAACTTTGAGCCCATTTTCACATGTTAAACCCTTGAAAAATGATTTCAAAACATTGACCCTAGAGAAAAACCTCTAAAATCTAAAATTTGTAACTTCTAAAATCTGAAGAGAAAGGAAACCTCCGAAATCTAAAATTTATGAACTTGGCTTCACACTAACAAGATATTCAAGGGAACATCTTGTAAAAATGAAATCATGAATTCAATGTTGTCCCATCGGGCATGCTAAAAATGTTATGGAAAAATTACAGCACCCCCAAATGACCAAGTTATGGATGGGGCAAGCGATGTAATATTGCTAACATGGATACCATCTTTCAAGTTATGGGACTTGCGGGCTTGACATGGACCTCTAAATAAGTTCGTATTCCTCTACCTAATGCTAATGCTAAACTACACTTAATACAAGAAAAAAACTAACTAATCGTATCCTAAGACTTACAAGGAGCCAAGGATAGAGGAAATGCATGAAAATGGAGATCCTACACTAGAACGGTGATAACACCAAGAGAAGGGGTGTGTTAGAAATATTGCTAACCCTACAAAATGGAGAAGAATGCACTTGAGAGGGTGGTCATGCACAATATAAAAAAATTTACACATTACACCACTTCTAAACAAAAACAACAACACTAAAAACCTATAATGGAAACATTAGTTTGCACATAACACATGATAGAAATGAAAGACAAGAAAGAATAATAAAAATCATGTGAGGTTAGAGAGATTAACATAGAACATGGATTTTATTTTCTTAAGAATATGCACAGTATATTGCAATACGGAGAGGTAAGAGTGTCATTAAAAATTTTAGTGTGAAGGCCTTAAGCCTCAAGAAAATCACAACAGCCTAGCTAAAGGAAAGAATAATAGGGGTGCATAGGAGGAAAAATGACAAACTTTTGAATAATGCAACCCTATTACAACTTATATAGGAAATTTTAAAGAGAGAGGAGAAATTTTGGATTCCAAGGTCTATGTGTATTCATTCCTACTTCCATCATCCTTTGGAGTTCTTTGAGGTTGCCCATGCCCTCGGTACTTGGCCCCCATGCTGCAAAATCAGTTCCATACCTTCATTTATTGCACCTCCACCTACCTAGCACTTTTCTTATTTATGTAATTTTGGAGGTCTAAAACCTTTGAAATTCTACTTTGGATAATCTTAGGCTATAGGGATTCTTTTAAGATTTTTGATGACTAGTATTTTGAAAAAAATGGACCACCGATGCTCAAGATATGGAATTATCTATGAAAAGGGGGGTTTTCTATGTATTCTAGATCTTCATAGGTGAGTTGATTGATTGGCTCGTCGATTTTCTCGATGAGATATGAAAGATCTCTTTGTTTCATACAGGGCATTTATTTTTACAACTCGATTCTATCTTTACTAATTTCATGCCTCCCCCAACAAAGTGGCCACTCCACATTCTTCTATTGCAACGTGCTTTATCCCATGATTAGTTGATTGAATCTTCTCACCACCGATCTCAGCATATGATCCCCCACCTTTTTCAAACTCCTGTGTCCACATTCTTGCATTACATTCTCTTGGTTGGCAAGTTCTCTTTGAAAGCATTACCCTCGTTGAGTGGAATTGACTCCCCACATTGTGTTGTTAACGACTAACTGGCTCAACCTTCTTTCCAATGGACCCCTTATTTCCAACAAATCTCTAAGACCTTCTTTTTCTGAACATGTTTTACGGGATATCTAAGTTGAATTCCATGCATCACATTTGACTAATCCTTAGCTTGGTCTAACTCCTGAGCTACCCACGTGTCCACCTAAAAACTTGCTTTGACATACTCCTATTCACCCAACTCTGTACACCCCAATACTTGCCCTTCAGTGGATTTTCCCACATTAGTATTTCGAGTGTAGACACATCTTTGCATGACACTATTCATCTACTCGAGTGGCTCGAGATTTCTGAAACTAGAACCCTCTCGAAGTCTAAAATTTTAGAATTTGAGTCGAAACTCCAACCCACTTTTCCAGCTACTATTCATTATGTTGTGCCCTAGAAACTCTGAAATGAAGAAGTTCTAAACTCCAAATTTTAGAGTTCAAAATTCAAAACTCAGCTCATTGTTTTATGTGAACATCCCTCCATCCTATGAATCGACATTCCTCTCGATGTACAAATTGCCTCGGACTCCAAAACCCCGATCGATTTGTTTCATCTCTATTGTTTCATGTGATCAACTCGGGACTCATTCCATTGCCTAAGTTTAATGACGAACTACTCCCTAGCCCGACCATGAGCCATTCCCAAGCCAACCTTGCATGCATTCCTTCTTACCATCTTCATACGTTGTAAGTCGCTACAACAATCTCCGGCATGATTCGATTTGTGTGCCTCACTCGAGTCTCTATTTACGTCATGGTGATGTTATCTCATGCACTCGAAGCTCAATGGTAACTTCATATTTTGACCCATTATGCCAACTCGTCAATGACTCTCTTTGTCCACGGCCCCCTCACCATCTTCCTATTCACCAACTCCCACCCTAGGCCCAAGCTTCCACCTATAAATTGCATCGATTTTGACTGTGATATTGCTCTTTTGTCATGGTCTCTTTGTGTCAAGCATTTCCCATTTCCTTTGTGAACTCCCAATTACATGGCCAAAGTTAGTCTAAATTGTAATGTCTGGGATTTCTCACCTATGTCTTCTTCCCTAATCCAACTCTACTCATCGAGTTCGTGAGTTGTGTCCCCTATTTCCTTTCCGGGCTCAATTGACAAGCCATGTAACTCGCTCACCAAGTAGGTCATTGATAGAATCGAGAGCTCCACTCTTTTCACTATATTGACTCCACTAATTCATCCATGCATTGCGAGCCAAGTCGTTCCACCGAATTGTTAGGCTCCCAATGTGTTTTGCCTACCAGCTCATAGTTCACCAAGATGCATAAGGATCTTGCCTCACCTTTGCACTAACTCCACTCATTGAGTAGCCCGTCGAGCTCTCTTTTGGCTTAGTTACCCTTTAAAGGCCCTTTGGGCATTTTTTAACCCCGACTCTATAATTTTCATTTTTTAGATTTTCTTGAGTTATGAGGCTATGATGAAACAATATGACACCTTAAAGCTGATTTTCACACACTTTTTTTTTTTTTTCATTTTTACTTGTTGTGGACCCATTAGGGCCCAATTTCACATGTAGGAAACTCTAACTCCTCTTAAATCCCAAAAGAGAAAAAATTCCTCAAATTATTCCAACCTTTCGAGATGATATTTGAACATTCCCAAAACATATGATTTTTCCTTTAAACCTATATTTTCCTATGAAGCCCCTTTCTGGTGCCAAGGTCCTGTCTACCCCCATGTTGTCCATTTTTCCCACTAGAAAACTGGATAACACCAATCTATTACAAAGTATATATTTGGCCTGAGGCCTAAAAAATTCCCCATAGCCATGTATTTGTATATTTCCATAGTCTGATTCACTACGCTTTCTAAAATTTATAGTTGGTGAACTTCATCACACCAAGAGGGCTTAAGTTTCAGGGGCTCCCGATGAACAACGCCGAAAATCCTAGGTTCCAAGGATCGCACCACTAGCAGTGGAGACAAAGGGGCCAATGAATTCATGGATGCCACACCCCCATTCATTATTCCTTATTGAACATTTTCCTCTATTCCTCCCTCACCTTTGGCCGCTCCTCTATCATTTTTTACTTCTTGTTTTTTCTCCTCTATTTTCATTTAAAGTTTAAAATGTGGAGTCGACCTATGATTAAAAGATCATCAACATAAAGAAAAAGAATGATAATATCATTTACTATTTTCTTGACATGTACAAGTTGGAATCTAAGGGGCTACACTTGAATTCATGTTATAAGAGATAATCATCAATCTTGATGTACCATGTTAGTGATGCCTATTCCAGTTTGTACAAAGACTTGATTAATTGACACAACTTATGAGGATGATGTTCATCCTCAAATTCTTCTGGTTCGGTCATGTATATGTAACGCCCACATTTTACACACAGAAAAATAATAGTTAAATACCAGGATTTTTTTTACTTACATTAATCACTACACAATGTCACAAGGGCTCCAAGTACAGAAACTTGACAACGCATACGACACTTACATAAGTCATCGAATCACATAGACACATGACAACACCATATACATGTCGATGCCACACTTTCCCCAATGAACAAATTCTATCAATGACCCAACAACAAGAAAAGGGACCCAAGGATAGGCAAAGCCACATCATATCATTTCTTTAATTGCATCTTGGTTACAATTCACATTCCAAGAACATTATTGTGTAAATATAATTTTCTCCTTTATCCACCTACAAATTATTAAGTTCATTCCACATTTAATTTATATTTTGACCATTTTAAGTTGGCTTTTTATCCTTTACGGAAATTTCCATAACTTACATAATTATTTGGCATAATTCAAATTGCATATAAAGTACTTAATTCTCTTATTCTTATGTAAAAGTTTGTTTCTCAAAATATGTTTGGTTGACAATTAATTTTACCCTCATTATGCAAGGGAACCAACCATAAGTTGTCGAGGGAGAAAAAAATACGATTCAAAGGAGGTGAAGGTTCAAGTTTCCCTTTCCTAAAACTTCCTTCCATTAGAAGCACATTTGTTCTCGTACTATGGTTGTTTTAGTTCCTAAATTTAGTTTGATTCAATTAAGCATTTACATGACATAATTTTATTTTATTTTTTTGTGGACTCTATATTGGCTCAAATGCATAGTCCCACCAAAAAAATTGAAACCATTCTTTAAAAATTCAATGCTTAAATCAACCATAAGTACTTCAACATAAAAAAATGTTCCTAAACCATTATCACATATACTCTTGTTTCTCATTTCATTTACATTGTTTCTTAGGTCTCTTTTTGGCATCACTTTTTTTTACATAAAGAGTTACGAAAGTACTTTTCTAACATCATGAAGAATTATATGATTGGAAGCACTATAACTACACATGAACCCCAAGTTAACCTCCTAATCAACTGAGGTTTAGTTTAATTCCAATTGCACCTAAGGATCTACACCTCAACTATATATGAGTTTAAGGTGAGAGGACATATTTATGCTAAACAACCTTCATGAAAGACCAAGGTGTTATGTTGTTAGTAACCAAGGTAACACATCTAGATGAAAGGAACTAAAGAGTTTATTAACAAGATTTTAAGTCATAGAACAACTATTTCACTCTCTCCATTTGTGTCGTCTGGGGGTCCCACAAGGAATTCATTTGATGACAAGTAAAAAAATTCTAGATCTAACTTTTTAAGACTTATTAGTCCACTAGGATACTAAGGGATTAATAGCTCTACTTACTCCATAAATGGTAAGGTTACACCACATAGTCATTGCTTCGAACAAGGACTCTTAAGGTGACTTCCAAGGTGGTCTTCACCACTCAACATGGTGTCAAACCTGAAGAGAAGACATTCTCCTCGTGGTTACCAAAACTAGAAGGAAACCACATACTGGATAAAGTTGGACCATGTCGTTCCTAAAATATGGGTTCACGACAATGTCGCTAAACATAATGACTATGATGGTAAACTCAAACTAGGGTTTTATTTACCTAAACTAGGAGGTTCCATCAAGTGCAAAGTTTAAGTTCATTCTACAGTTTCAATTTCTTCTATGGTAAGAAGGATCACACATGAAGACATGTTATGCACAAATCTTATACTAGGGTTGAGTGTTTCGATTAAATATCTTTATTACATTTACAAGGTAAGAATATAACACACTAATTAATTAATCATTTATTGAACACTAAAAATACACTACAAGATATTAACTTCAAATTCATTTACCATATATATATCAAACATTTTTACCATACGTAACTATGAATCAAATTGAACCTATGATTAAATGCACATTTCCTAAGATATCCCTAAAACTAGCATCTCATACATATTAGCAAATTTCAAATATAAATTTTCTATAACATGAGACTACATTATACATATATTCATTTTACAATGACCTATGTAAATTACAATAGTAAATAATGAATTACATATCACCTTTTCACCATCATTCTTGCATTATGCAAAACGTTGTGAGCATGAAATCAGCAATAAATCACTGGCATGGAATCCAGCCTAATCTAACATAATTAATGTCTTTAGTTTCCCATTTACATATAAATATAATTATAAGTTGCATTCAAAAGAAAAGTTTAGAAACATGTATTCATTTCATTTCATTTCCATTCATTTCATAACTAAGGAGAGAGAAAAAGAAGGAAGAGAGAGAGAAACACCATTTTGTCAAAAGTTCTATTTCACATAACAAGTTACACTATAGAGTTTCAAACAATTATTTACATGTGTCAAAAAGTTTCCACGATGGTTTGGCAACTTGACAGGGGTCCTACAACTTTCTTTTTACATTTTCTTGTTAGCTACAAAAACATTCAAATCAAGCTCGGAGGCTAAGAAATCACTTTCAAATTTCTTCTGAAGAGAAAACATAGAACAAGTAAAATTCTTCATGTCCTCCTATAAACCAAGAATACACAGGAACTGATGAAATTCAGAACTAGTGAACGGTTTACGATTGGCGGCCAATTTTTTGAGGTCGTTGGTCGTAATTGGCCTGGTTAGAAATGATCAAAAGTTAGCTCAAGGGCTCACAAAACCACCTCCAAAACTAACGTTCGATGGAAGAACATGCAATGAAAAATTTCCTACAAGTTCCCCTATATATGGAGAATTTTTAGAGTTAACAGAACTGAGAACTGGCAGACAGGTTTCAAATGACAACGGGTTTTCCGGAGCCACTGGTCGTAATTGGTCTAGTGTGACCTAGTCAAACATTGCGACTAGAGGCCTAAAAATTCCTTTGCCAAACTAACCTAGAATTTGATTTTCCTAAACCTAAGGTTGCAAGAAAAATTCTAGTAAAAATAATAGAGGTTTGCGAAGGTGGGAAAGCATTTTATTGTCCAGGGACCAAACGGTGGGTCAAAATGAAAGCCAATTTTTCATTTTTAAGAGCTACTTAAAGTACAAAATAGAGTAATAGGGCTCCTAGTGAAATGACGAAGAGAGAACAAACAATCAATGGGGTCAATCTAAAGTTTGATGCAACTCTCCCCATTAAAAGGAGCACATGCGACACTTGACACCTCTTTTCTAGGGTTCCAAAGTTGGTTTTGTGAGTTTCTGAAAATTGCATTTTTCTAACTTTGTAAGTTAGGCAAAATAGTTGTTTCATTTGATTAAATCATCTAACTCTCGCTAATTCTATAAGATACGAGTACTTAATTCAGATACTCTAGTATCATCATATAAGGTTATGGTAGTGACCACATTTAATGTTTAAATTGAAAATCAGTTTCATCAATCACAAGGTGATGTTTTATTTCTTTACACTAATTAAATTTGGTTACATATCCATTTGTATGATTATTTAGAGGTTTAACGTTGTCAAAAATTCCCCTGTGGTAATTGTTGATAACATGCATCAGATTCTCAAGTCCCGGAAAATTGATTGATTCAAGGCCAAAAATCATGTTGCTAGAGTCCCCTCAAATTTTTTCTAAGTCCCTGTCCGAGAGGAAAAGAGCAAGAAAAGGCAGGGAAAATCACGAAAATTGGCTAAGTCCTTGTCTAGAAGACAGTTGGGACATTCGGGACACAAGGCGTGGTTCGGCCGAAACGCCTGTGGCCCGCGAGCACCGGGACAAGGAAAACCGCTACGTGGAGGCGCGAACCGGCCGGAAGGCGGAAAAGAAAACTTTCTCGGGACAATCGGGCCGTCGGGACGCGAAAGACGCGAATCGGCCAAACGGAGAACCTTCGCACTAGGCAATTGGAACATTTGGGCCTAAAGGACGCGAACCACCCGGATCGGCCGAAATGGGGAACTTTCAACATAGGGGCAAGTGGGACAAAGGGACGTGAAGGGCGCGGATAGCCGAGAAAGCCGAAAGCCAATCATTGCGCCACGTGTCATTCCAAATGAGGGACGAGGAAGCCCATTTGGGAAGATCAGAAGTTTATGTCCCAAATGGTTTGGGACATCTAGGACAGAGGGACCGAAGGGCGTGAAAAGCCTGGCAGACTGCGGACAATCAAAATCACGACACGTGTCACAAGGGAGATAGCCCAAAAGTCAAAGGGTGAGGTTTCAAAACTAACCCGATAATAAAAGGAGGACACGTGTCCTATGAGGAAGGAAGCTCGTAGCTTGGGAAGGAGTTAGAGATTTTAGCAAGAGTTTTGGCTGAAAATCTAAAAGCAAAGGTCCGCCTGCGCGCCCTGTCGACCAATCAATGCATGCCACGTGTCCTAAGTGGCGGGGGCGCGGAAGGAAAGTGGAAAATGTTCCAAAGTCACAAAAGGCAAAACTTTCAAGGAAAAGCCCACAAGATAGCAGAGGAGAGAGAATTACGTATCCAATTAATTATGACACGTGTCGCTTAGGTGGTGAAGCGTGGGAAAAGATTTCAAAATCCGTTTTGGTCTGCATGCGTTCTAAATCTTCGGATCGACATATCTTTCGATCTAGAGCTCGGATTTGCACGTTCTTTATATCAACAGAAATCTTATGAAATTATCTACATGATTTGTGGTTAATCTTAAGTTTTGGTGCAGTATAGAGAGAGAAAATTGAGAAATGGCTCTGACGCGTGTTCATGGCCGAAGTGACATTCCGGTGACATTTAATGAATGGGTCGCATTCTCCTCCAAATCGGTCAAAGATGCCGGGGTATGGGTTTGTAAGGTCCCCCATGTTGTTTTAATGCATCTGTAGTCGAGGAGGGATGGGCTCTCATGTTTTTGTATGTTTCTCGTCTCTGGCTCGACCCATGCAATGTAAAAGCCAGATTTGGCTCATTTTAAATGAGATAGAACAAGTTGTTCATTTTTCAGCTCTGCCCTCCCTTCTTTTCTTCTCAGGGTTGAAAATGGATTTCGAACCTCCTCCCTACGCTAGATGTAATGGAATTTTTGCCTTTTACTAATGATGAATGATGTTGTGCGTAAACTAGAGCGAGCAAAAAAACGTGTTTTTGATGCATCTATCCATCCTTGCTCGTTCTTTGCTTGTTTTCTTCTTGCCTCTCTTCATTGTATTTGTGCACGTTTGAATGTTCATTGCAGGTCCTGGAGCTATGTTCATGGAGTTTTGGGACACTTTCTATGTGAAATATATCCTTGGCCTTCCTGTGATGCATCCGTCCATCCTTCCATTGCTCACCTCTCTTTGTCCCATGGCGCTTTTGATAGAGGTTCAACATTCTCCTTCTCTCGGTGTATCACCATTTTAGTGTAGGCTTTTGCTTTTTCCCTTCTCTCTCTCTCTGTCTCCTTGGCATGGTTAGATTAGGATTAGATTAGCTTTCTGCCTTTGGAATAGCTTGTGGCAAGTAGTTTAAGAGTAGGAACCACTTTTCTCTAGAGATTCCTCTCTCGGTTTCACAAGTCCCACGCTTGGAGAGAGGTTTCCATGTTGTGAAATCACACTGGATGGAGTGATCAACCTAGAAGCTCGATCTGCATCCGGGGTGCTATGATTTTGCACTAACATTAACATTTCTATTATATTGCAAATTAAGAACCCAAATTATGAAAATTATGAAAGAAAAGGTAATGGAGACCATGCCTGTCCATTAATGACATGGTGAAAAAAAAGGCTCCACGCAGGTCCACCAACATTTCATGTACCTCCAAATCTCCTTTAGGCATTCCATCAAGTAGTTCAAATTTTCTCCTAGGCTCTCCTCCATTCAACCGTCTAGCAAGAAGAAAAAAATATATACTACCCATGCCATTTTCTTCCAATTCAAAAGAGACGGTAAATTATGGAGGCAACATTTCAGAGAAGCATTACATCCAACAATTTTCTGCCACACAAAATTATAGGTTGGTGGGAAATGACATAACCCACATCGTGTTCAGTAAAGCCCAGTGTTTTTGAAAGGTAAATTTTAGGCTTCAACTGATCATCTACCGTGCACACAAGAACAAATGGGTCTTTGAGAATGGTTTTTCTTACCGGTCAAGAGTGAGCCCAGAATATCTGAATAATTGAACTTCCTATTGGGCTTTGTCAATGGAGGTGCATCTAAAAGAGAGGGGTCCTTGGTCATTACAATCATCAGGTGAGAGATGGAGAACCCACCTTCCTTCATTAAGAATCACTTCATGGAATTGTTCGAAGCTCTATCTTTTCCTTTACTCCCTATGTAGAAAGGGGTATGGTATTGCAAGATATTCTTAGTGAAAATTTAGAGAAAAAACATGCATTGTGGTGGGTATCTAAGTGGGAAAAGAATAAATTTAGGAAATTTCAAAGCCATTGTATGGGCTGTCAAATGGAATTAGATTCAGACTGGGAATAAAATGAATCATACAATTCTTTAGCTCAAAAAAATGGAGAACCCTGTCTATATATATTAAATGAAAGGCACCAAATTAGGTGACATAAATATGATAAGGGAAATTTGGTATATAACAACGTAGGCCATTCAAGTGCCACAACCCTCGTGTCATTCATTGAAGATTAGGTTCTGTAATCTAGCCACACCCAAATAGAAAACATTCCTCTATTTTGATGCTTTGATGGACGTCTATACCCTGCTCCAGAGATCTCATTTTGGTGTGGGATGGTAGTGTGTAGGTAAATGTAGATTGATTAGGTTAGAGACCCTTTTTGCATAGGTGAAACAGTGACTATTTGGTAAGGAAAACCATGTATTCTGTACACATTCGTAGTCATGGGCATCCAAACAAACCCTCCTTTTAGCATTCTATCACACAGTTCACGTGGCTAGCAATGTGCCTCTAAAAAAATCTTCTTCTTTTCTACATATAACAAACAAAACAATAGCAAGAGTGCTTCAAGTGCAATAACATATATGTTGTGGTCTTACGTGTTAGAACTTCACCATTACCTCCTTAATAATAAAACCAAGCTAAGGAGATATTGCATGAAAAATTTTAAGGGTTTTTTCGAGCTGTTGCATTTTTTCCACCCTCCATTTTTTAAATTCTGATCTCCCTGGTGTTGGCTCTAATGTCGGACCCTCCTGGTCTAGATCGGGAGTACTTTCCTTCTAACTCTAGAGGCCTATCTCCTCGGCCTCCCCTCGAGGCTTGGAAGAAAATTGTGGAGGGGTCCTCCTCTATGTCACCCTCAGAGAAGCTCGACCCATGCTTTCTGATGGGCCCCTCCCTCCACATCCCTTCACACATCACGAAGGTTGCTTCGACTCTAGAGATCTGTCCCTTATTGGCAAACTGATGGGTCCTAGACCCCCTCTTGAAGACATTAAAAAATGGGCCGGCTGAAATGGAACACTTGTGGTGTGTTGGAAATAGCTGCAATACCAAATGGTTTTGTCCTATTCTCCTTCAACATGAAAGAGTATTTTTCTCGAGCTCTTCTGGGTGGTCCGTGGTTCTTTGGCAGAAGAGGTTTCTATATCAGGAAATGGTCTCTTGGATTCAACCCGCTTACCAAAACAATGACACAGGATCCAATTTGGGTTCGTCTTCTAGGCCTTCCTCTGGAGCTATGGCACCCCACGGTTATTGAAGGTATTGCTCTATCTATGGGTTCATTAATCACAATAGACCAGGCCACTAAGGTGAAGACTAGATTCATCTATGCTCATTTTTATGTTAATGTTGATGTAAGTAGCCCTCTCCCAAAATCGATTGATCTACTGTCAGATTTTGGAACCTGGTCCTAAAGCATTGAATATGAATATATCCCACAAGCATGTTCAATCCACAAAATCATAGGCCGTAAAGCCTCGGATGTCCCACCAAGCCTCAGCCTAAACCCAAAACCATGGCTACCTCTCCCAAAAAGAAAGGAAAATTTATCCCTAAGATCATTCCTGGAGAGACCCCGGTCATCCCCACTTCCAACCCCTTTTCCCTCCTGGAAGAAGGAGAGATCTCTACCGACTCCATCTTGGCCCCCCCTCTCGATCCCTCCCCTCCCCTTTCCTTGGCCTCTATTCCTCAAGGAGGTCTCCCTAGCTTCCCCTTGCCCCAACCCCCTAGCGGCCCCCCTTTCGATGGCTACTTTAGCCCCTCCCTCTCCACCTTCCCGCTCCCTCCTTCCAACATCCTCCTCTCCCTTCCCCCCTCCCCGAGTTCGGCATGGAGCTTCCCCTTACTAATCCCTCTTTCATCGGTTCTCCCTTCCTTCATCCCCTCTCATTCCCTACTCTCCCCATCCACTCAATCCTCTTATGATAGTTTGAATCCCTATACGACCCACAGTAGTTGTAGGAAACTTGATACTGGCTCTAAGAAAGTGCGTAGATGTATCCCAAGTAATGTTAAGCTGCAGCAAGAATCAACCCTGAATGTGGCCCAAGGAACACAAAGCACCATCCCCATGGTTGTGGGGAAAAATCTAAATCCAAGAAATGAAGGTGATCTCTTAGAACATTAGAGGGATGAACTCTCTGCAAAACACAGACAGTCCTTAAGGATATGAAATTTAAACACTCTCCTGACATTATCATGCTTTAGGAAACCAAACTCAAAAAGGATGACCGTCTCTTGAAAATTTGGTCGGTTGCTTCTTTTGCTTCTCAGCTTGCAACGGGTAATTTGGGAGGCCTATGCACTCTCTGGGACCCCAAATAATTTAAAGGTGACTGCCTTCTGCAGCACCCCAATTTTTTGTGCACACTCTTCCAGAAGTGGATTCTAATACTCTGGATTGCAATCAATGTTTACACCCCAAACCTGGAAGCTCAGTGTGAAAGACTCTGGCATGACATCTCTAATTTCATAAAGAATTGTGGAAATCTCCCAATGCTCATTATGGGAGATTTCCCCACCTAACCCCAACAACATGGAAGTTTTGGCTGACTTTATAAGGGGGGAGAATCTTCTTGACATGGACCTTCATGGTACATCCTTCACTTGGTCAAATCATAGAGTTGGCAAAAATCACATACAAAGCAGACTGGACAGAGCTTTAGGATCCTTGGACTAGATCTCACTTTACCCTGATTTCTTTCTCAGACTCCTTACCCCATGCGGCTTGAACCACAACCCTTTAATCCTCTGTGCCAAAAATAAGTTGAACATTAAAAATCCTCCCTTCAGATTCGAGCTTACTTGGCTGGAAAATAATCAACTAGACCCTCTCATTAAGAGCTGGTGGGATATCAAAGTTTAGGGATCCGAAATGTTTAAATTCTCCAGCAAAACTTAAAGAAATAAAAACAGCTCAAGATCTAGAAGAACACGGTGTTCGGCAACATCAAAAATAGTAAGCAAAGGCTGACATAGGAAATTGCTAACATTTATGCTTTGATGGAGGTTGAAGGAAGAATAGAACAACTCCATAATCAAGAAAGACACATTCTCAGCGACTTCCACAATACCCTAAGGGAAGAAGAGACCTATTGGAAGCAAAGATCTCATGTGCTCTGGCTGGAGAAGGGAGACTGCAACACCAAGTTATTCCACATTACTGCCTCTAAGCACAAAAGTAGGGACAAAATCAAGGAATTGCTTACTTCAGCAGGTAACACCTTAACCTCTAACACTAATATTTCTAACGAATTAGTCTTCTTTTATTCTAATCTCCTTTAGGAAGAGGACCCTCCCAATGAGCAAGCTATGTCCAAGATGCTCCATCACATTCCCAAATTAATCTTGGAGGACATGAATGGAAACTTAATGAAACCCTTCTCTATGGAGGAAATTCATAAAGTAGTTTTCACTATGAAAGGGGACAAGGCTCTTGGCCCCGGATAGATTTCTTGCTACCTTTTTCAAATCTTCTGGGAAATCATCAAGCAAGATCTTTACAAGGTAGTTATGGAATTCCAGTCCAACAATGACCTTCTAAAAGAATGGAACACCACCTTCATAGCTCTTGCCCCCAAAGCTCTTGGTTCCAAATTGGTTTCCAACTTTAGGCCAATTAGCCTCTACAACACCTCCTACAAAATCATAACCAAAATGTTAGCTTCCCATCTTAAGCCTCTGATGAATAACCTCATCATGGAAAATCAAAATGGTTTCATTACTGGGTAACTTATTCAAGGAGGTATCATCACCATTCATGAATCCATCCACTCTTCCCATCACTCGAAGTCTGTGGGGATGATCCTCAAATTAGACATGAAAAAAGCATTTGATAGAGTTAGTTGGACTTTTTTATCCAAGTTCTAAAAAGTTACGGGTTTGACAACAAATGGTGCAACTAGATTTTTTCTTGCATTATGACCCCTTGCTTCTCGATTCTCATCAATGGTATCCCGACATGATTTTTAAAAAGTAGCAGAGGCATTCTTAAGAGGGATCCTCTATCTCCATTCCAATTCCTGTTAATGGTAGACTCCCTCAGCAGAGCTCTTGAGGTGGCCAAAAGTCATTTGGTCATTTCTGGCATCAAAATCACTTCCATCTCCCCTACCACCACTCACATCCAATTTGTAGACAACACCCTACTTTTGAGTGTTGCTTCGGTGGTTGAAGCTTGTGCCCTGAAAGAAATTTTAGAAGACTATCGACATGCCTCTCAACAATTAATCAACTTCAAAAAAAGTAATATCTCCTTCCTAAACACGCGGCTCAAACTCAAAGAAGGATTGCTGACATATTTGGTTGTAAAATTGTGGACTTTCCCTCCACCTATCTTGGCATCCCCCTATTCAAAGGCAAACAAACCAAGAATTTTTGGAATCCTGTCATTGAGAGATACTAAAAAAATTGGTTACTTGGAAAGGTGCCATTCTTAGTTAGGCTGGAAAACTTCAACTGGTCAAAGCTACTCTGCAGATTCTACCTATCTACTTTATGTCTCTTCTCAAAATGCCTACCTCAGTGATCATTGTTGTTGAGGGAATCCAAAAAAAAATTGTGGATAGGGGTTGAGGCCAAAAATAGATTCACCTGGTCTCTTGGAATGAAGTTTGTAAAGAGACCACTCTGGGTGGGCTTGGTATAAGATAGATTGCTGATATGAATGTTGCTCTGTTGGCTAAAATTGGTTGGGAAGTTGTTCAAGGTAATTCACACTGGGCTCAGCTACTAAGATCTAAATACCTGATGCATGATGAATACTTCCTTCTCTCATCCCCTCCCCACGGTTCGACCATCTGGAACTCAATTACTAGCTCTCTACCTCTTCTCTATTCTGGGACCAAGTGGAGATTGGGAAATGTCAGATCTATTGACTTCTGGTCAGACTATTGGATTAGGGATAAACCTTTGAGTCTCAACTCTGTTTGGAACCTCATCAATAGGCATGGAAAGAAAGTGTCTGGTTAGTGGAGTATTCAGAACTCTATCCCCTCTTGGCATATTCTAGATTGGATGGGCATCAGTGAAATTCAGAGTTAGCTTTTGTTTCACTTGAGATATTCCCTTTCCTCCCTCTATATTCCATTCTCCTCCCCCGCTGATGAACGTATCTGGCCCCTTTCCCCCTCTGGTGCCTTCACTATCAAAGCTTCCTATTACTCTAAGCCCTAGACCACTGTTGGCCCTCCCCTCTTTAAAATTTGGCCCAAAGAGTCTATTCCCAAAATTAGCTTCTTTTCCTGGCTCTCCTTCAAGAACACTTTCCTCTCGGGTGAGAACTTAAAGAGGAGAGGCTTCTTGCTTCCCACTGATGTGTTCTTTGTTGGAAAGCCTTGGAATCCTCCTCTCATCTCCTTCTACACTACCCCTTTTCCCAAGTTGTCTAGAGTGGGCTTTTGTCATGTTTTAGAGTTGTCTGGACCTTCCCAAGTTCTATTCATGACACCCTCTTACAATGGTACTCCCCCTTCACTCACCCGGCCCTCTCCCTAGCTTGGAAACTCATACTCCCACACGGCCTTTGGGGTATATGGAAAGAGAGGAATAGGAGAATCTTCAAAGATCAATGTTGGGATCCAGAGAGGGTGGCAGTCATATAGCTATTATCTTCCAGGATAATCTCAATAGCTACTTATGGAAGAAATATCAATAGAAAATTTAGCTATGTAATCACAAGGACTGGTGTTAGTAGATGATGATCCTTCCCATAGCCAAATCCTCTTCCCAAGCTCATTCGGATGTTAAGTGGCTCCCTCCTCCTCTGGGTTGGTTGAAACTTAATACGGATGGTGCTTCTAAGGGTAACCCTGGAAAGTCGAGGGGGATGATCCTCCAAAATTCAGATGGTTCCCCTAAAGCTGCTATTGCAATCAATTTTAACCTAGGTACCAATCACCGTGTTGAAGCCTTAACAATCTTAAAAGGGCTAGAGATGAGTCTTAAACTTGGCAAATGATCCCCTAATAGTGGAAAGTGACTCTCTCAATATTATAACTCTCCTCAACTCGGATGAACTAGGTCAATGGACTATTAAAAACATTATTGCTAACATCTGGATCCTACAAAGAAATTTTCAGCAACTCAAGTTTCAGCACACTCTTAGGGAAGGAAACAAGGCGGTGGATTGTTTGGCTAACATTGGTGTCCTCCTTGACTCTCAACAAACTTGGTTAGAGAATTTCCCTACCAATCTCCTTCAAATTACCCATAATGATTGCTCATTTTCTAGCTAACACATGGTGATGGGATTCTGATTCCTATGTCAGCAATTTCGGCAAAAGCCACTTCATTCTTGCTTTTCACGATAGTAATGATTTCCATTTTAATTTGAAGTATTACTCCATGGAGCAAAGCACGTGTGATGAGTATTACTGCATTCGTGCAGATCAAGGTCTGGGATTCACCATTCCACATCATAATTACTCCCATCTTAGAAGGACATATGACATAGAAGGCTCCCACAGTTATGTCTAGCTTACTAAATCTGAGTCGCAGATTGTCACCTCAAACCACATACACGATTTTCTAAAAATGGGAGGGTAGCTCAAGCACATTAAACCCGCTTCATACACGGGGTTGTAGGAGGACCAAGACATGTGGAGCATCCTTGGTAACAATGACATCATGACATTCCTTGAAAGGATGTCAAGTTACTTAGCGCTAGTTTTGTATGGTGCTCTGGCCACCTGGTCATATGGCAGAGTTCAGATAGGAAACACCTACTTCACTATCTCCACAAATTCCATCGCTTCTGTCACCAGCCTTCCTTCCTCGGGGTAGTATATTTCAAGAATCCTCTATAAAAGAGCTCCAAGAATTCATCACCAAAGGGGAGAAGCCAACTAAGTACCTCTCGGGCTATATACGGGAATCCCTCCTTCCTCCCTGGGATAGAGTCATCGAGGTGATCATGAGGTACTTCACCATCGATGGCCATTACAGGTTAGTCTATGGTCCCCATTTCTTCATCCTCTCACACTTACGGTGGGGGAAAAAGATCAACCTGGCTGCTTTCCTTTTCCAATCGCTTGAGCATTCCATCAACCTGGCTAGGGAGGGTGAAGGGCCCATTCTACATCAGGGCCTCCTCTACCTCCTGTTCAAATTTTCCACTTCCCCTGCTGAATTGAGTATTTTTCCTCCCAAGCACAATCAGCCCTACCATACACCCACCTCCTCCCCCATTCCATCCCTCACTTCCCACCCCTCCTCTAGTCATCACCACTACCGACAAATCTCCTCTGAATCTGACTTCGATGTCAAAATCTTGGCGGGTTTTTTTCCCCCTGCCTCCCTGTTCATCCGCCATCCCTGAGTCTAGATTGTTTCATTACTCTTGTAGCTTTGGTGGTGCTCGTTGCTTCCTCTCCGGCCTCCAGCTCAAGCTTTACATCTCAGATACCCTGTTGGGGCTTCCTCCATTGTATCTTGATTCTCTCGATTATGTCCCGATTGGTCCGGAGGTCAAGCTCAAGGAGGAGGGTCTTACCTTCTAGCTAGCTTCAGTAACACTATCATGGAGGATCATGACACCAACCCCTAGGATGCTTAAATGGATGCTACCAAAAACTAGATTGACTCTACTTTTTGGCAACATTGAGAAGGCCAACACTGATTCTCGTCGCGACACCGAGAACCAGCCGAAAAAGCGACATGTAGAGCTAGTGACTTCCATCTTGGCCAAGCATCGAAATGCTCTTTCTTGGTTCTCAAATATTGGGAGAACTTCACCAAAAACACCAAGAAGGCCATTACAAAGATTGCACAAGCTATTAATACTTGCGAGACTAGCTTGTTGATGAATCGGGGTCTATCCAGGCCAAGAATATTGTAATTGAGCTTAAGAAGCTCATCTAATGTCATTTTCCTGCTTCGGGCTTTTCTCTTTTTCCTATTTTTTTGGAAATTTTCTCGGGTTTTTTCTCTCTATGTAAGCGTGATAGTTTAATCTAGTTGTTGGGCTCTTTGTATAAGGTTGTGGGACCTTCTAAAACCCTCATTTTACCCTCTTTCCAAAAAAAAAACAAAACAATAGTAGAAATAAAGTTTCTTATCCACGCCATACCAGCAGAGACTAGCATTTATCCATGCAACCTTTTGATAATTTAACATTTTTTATTCTTAGTCGGGATGCACTCGCTGACACCGTCAATTTCTGTAAAAGTATCAATGAAAATATTGGCTTCACATAATTTTGCATTGGATCCAAGCAAATTGCCTGTATTTTATGTATGCAATATGTGACAGGTCTGCATGGTATTTAGGATGTGTCAGTTTCCTTACGTACTTCACTGACAAAGGAATTCATACTCCTGACTTGGCCCATTTCCTTGTCTGCGCACTTAGAAGTATTTTAATTTCAAATTATTTGATTATTGTATTGTTTTTATTCAAATCACTACATTTCCCTCCCCTTATAAGAGCATCATCCTCGATGCGACACAACACCGATGCTCGAGGAAAACGTAAGAAATAAATTCAATAATGACACATGTCTCTAGCAAAACAACTCATCGGTACAATGCGAACATAAGGAAGTAAACTAAATATAGAAATATATTAATTTTTTTGTTTTCTGTGAAGATTGATAGTTCTCTTTTACTTTAACAATTAGTTAGTCATTTCCTTTACTTTATTTCTTGTTCTCAAACTCTTAATATTTCATTGTTTAATATTTTTATCGATTTATTCTTGTGGGTGTCCAACAAAATTTGACATCACAATACCACACTAAGGCCAAACACTACACTAATGGTCCACAAGACATCATGATATGTACTTTCACATCTATATCACATCACAAGAATTCAACCAAACCATGGAAAACACATACATAGCCCTAACAACATAGTACTTGTCACATACATGCTCCTCAAACCAAAAGTACTTATAACATAAGAAGACTTTTTTCGAAGGTTTCACAAAACTCCCCATAACTATAGCTACATAGTGTCAAGATGGAAACAATGTCACAAGACATAAACCAAAATCTCAAGAGTACACATAAAGCCATAATACTAACACCATACACCTCCCACAACATCATAAAACAAATCCATATACCTCCCAAAGCATCACCAACAACTACATGAAAAAAAAAAAAAATAAAACTCCAAGTGCACTAATCACACACATACACAAGTCTCTTATGCCTCCCTCAAAGCATCACAAAACAACTCCATATACCTCCCAAGCATCAATCACACCCACACAAATCTCTTATGCCTCCCTCAAGTCTCTTATGGCTCCCTTAAGTCTCTTATGCCTCCCTCAAGTAATAAAATAAAGATAATTTTTCTTTTTGCTCCCCTCATGGTCACCCTATGGCCCTAGGCGCATAGAGTCCAGATACCTCTAACCCAAGTGACATAATAACTCATGGTTCAACAACCTGCTAGTTATCTGTAACTCCTTGGGGCATACCCCCATATAATGAAGTGGGTCCATAGGTTCCACCACTCCATGGTGAATCCCATGACCCTATTCTAATACATTACGACATTAGAATCAACACAAAAAAACCATTCAAATGTCACGTGGCAAGATCTAAAGCCTTGGGCTAAGCTATAAAAAATTAAACTTAAAAATAAAATATAAATCTAAGCAAAACAAATGGCCAAATAACCATAGTTAGTGCAAAAATATGCATGTTAGTGCATCAACCAAACAAATGCCCAAAATATAAGAACATGTCAATAAAGAAAATTATTTGTTCTAACAAGAAAAGGAAAAAAATTCAATTTACGAATAAAATACGTGTATAGGAATAACACATTACAATAACTACGTGGCATTATATGGCCACCAAGGGGTACTCAACTAGTTGCTGGCACTCGAAACATCGAGTCTCAGCTCATAAAATAACATATAAAATAATACAACTGTCATCATCTCTATCTGAATGATCCCACCACCACTTCGATAAGGCTAAACATAGACAAAATCACATAGGTTGAATCCATATGATAACCATATTGGGAGAGAGAAAGGAGTAAAGTCACCATCTATTGAGCCTAAGGTGTCGTGAAACACAATATGCATGAAACCCATTAAGCAAGTGCCACACATACCAAATGAACAAAAGTGGGTTTTCAACTTATGTAAGGCTCCACTTCCTATCTTGTACTCCAGGTGGGTAACTGATCAATGGTACACATTTCCTCACTCTAGAAACATACGCATTTTACTGATTTCCCTTAGAGTTCGTTAATGTAGGGTTTGTTGGTGCTCAAAATAGTCTCACCCCATTTTTCCATTGAAAATCTATCAATTTACGGCCTCTGCCATATTTTATCTCCCGTGTTGTGCCTGAGAATTCCCTACCTTCCTTTTGTTGCCATAATCAATTTGTTCCTAGGCCGAGGATCACGTATGGATCCATGGTTGTTTCCTTGTTTCTCTATTTATCTGGAAAGGGTCTGTAATTTGGTCTCCCGTTCTCTATTCATCTAAAACTTAGGCTCTCCCGTTCTTTCCATTTTCCATAGTCGGGATTTGTTTTCCTTATCATTTTTTCCCTAAATACTTGAAGAAAAATGAATGGATGTAGCTTGGAGGAATGTATTTGAGCCTTGTAACATTTCTAAATTCTCTGTCCTTAAGGAAAAATTTCATTTCTAAGCTCAAATGGTCATTTTTCTACATTTTACGGTTTTATGGACATATCTCCTAGTCAAATTTACATGCTTGCATCAAATAGGAAATGTGGCCTCCTTTGGTTGGACACGGCTCAACAAGGTACTTCAAAAATTTCATGAATCACCTCAACTTAAAAAAACTGTCTATGTGGAAGAATGACACTCATTTGAATATTTTCTTTTTGGTTTGGCCTTGGAGTTTTCCAGAGGACACGTGGAGGTTTCCGCTACTTTTCCCAAATGTAGACAAATTTTTATGCATTCAATACTATTTAGTGGGACAAGGACACATGGTGAGCCCATGCTCGATCAGGGTCTCCGCTTTGGGCACCATTTTGAAATTACGCCATGAAGACATGTGGAAGCTTTCGCCAAGTCTTCCCATACCTAGTCTTTTTTCAAATAATTTTGAGAGGCCTGGGACACGTGGAGGGACTACGCATGTTTGAGGAATGGCCCTTGAGTTTTGTTTTAAAGAAGTGCAAGAGGACACTTGGAGGCCTCTGTTGACTTTGAATTTTGCTTAGACTTTTCAATAGCCAAAGGAGATTGCCTCGAACCTCGACACATGGCACCTTCCATTTGAGCTTGAATCCTTCAAACAAATTTTTTCGGGCCAAAAATGTGGTGAGCACACGCTCATTCAAGGTTTCAACTTTTGGGGACCATATCAAGATGCACCATTGTGACACGTGGTAGTTTGAAAATTCAAAAGCTAGGGAAGTGGACCATTGGGGGCAACTTGGATTTTTTACCTCTTGCTATCAAAAGGATTAAAACATCAAAATGGCCCACACGCTCGATAGAGAATAGTCAAAAATTTCCACAATCAACGGCAGAGGTGCGGACCTTCGAGGAAAATTTGGAAAATTTCCTTTTGTGGAAAAAGAAGTTAAAAGTGAAAAAGGAAGCGTGGTTCCACCGGGACCCACATTAGAATCTAGAAGTAGAAGGGCGGGGCTGTGGGGAAAACTTGGAAAATTTTCCTTTTCCAAAAAGGAGGTGAAATAGAAGAATTTGGCCATGATTCCTCTAGGACCCACCTTAGGACACGTGTCAGGCTCATTTCTCAAAAGTGGAGGTGTGGAGAAAAATGTGAAAATTTTACATTTGTCCAAAAGTTATAAAGGAAAAAGGGAAACCGCAAGCCCATTTTAAAAGTGGATCTCCCACGTGGATGCTCCAAATTCAAAATAGAAATCAATGGTAGTTATGCATTTGTACCCAATTTTTCTGCCATTTTCACTCCAGAGCTCCTAAGGATGTGTATTCTTATGGTTTTTTATCATTTCTAGGAGTCTCCTACATGCCAAAGGAAGAGGAACATTAACTGTAGCTGCTTTGGTTTGGTGCGGAAGGTCTGTAAACATATCTCACCATTAAATATGCAATCTGACTATCGAATTCGACCGATTTTTCTTTCCTTGGCACACGAAAGACCTGTTGATATCTTGGTTTGGTGAGGAAAATATGGGGACATATTTTACCATTAAGATGAGATCTAATCTCTGGGCTCAATCTGATCTTCCATTTTTCCTTCCTAGGCATGCAAGGAACTAGATTGGATAGATTAGGGGTGGAAGTGGTTGGTAAGTAAAAGGAAGAGTGATCTACCAAGAGGAGTTGAATGTGGGAGATGTTCGAAAAGATCTACCCCCTGAGAACCTGACAACTTTTTACAGATTTGATTCTAGGAATCGCGATCGGGATCATGGCGAGCACTGGTGCACTCAATGTTTGGGTTTTTGGGGGGAAAAATCTATTGTAAAATGATATAAATGGCATGATTTTTTCCGTGAAAAGGGTTGGAAGGTTGGAGTGTTAGGGGTCAGAACTGATTTTCTAAGAGAAAATATTGATAGAACCATCCTTCGAGAAACTATCTAAAGAAACCTATTTATCTCCTTTATGTTAAATTTGATCATGTCAAGGTGGTTGCGAGTGTACAGCCATTGACAAGCTCTGAGATTGTTCAAGAAACTTTCCCCTGCTGATAAATTTAATCAAACTTGAGTTAATCTATGTTATTTTTGGGAAAAATTATGTTTGCTTCATTTCTAAATGTCTGCAAGTAGTTTTTGTTGTTCCCGTTGCATTCTTACATTGAAATATGTGTGAATCACACAAGATCTTATCCTTTTGATAGTTTTGTGGCATTTGCAATTTCATTTATCAGAAGAGATTTCATTTGATAGTGAAATAAAAAATTTACAATCACTGTGAATCCTAGCATGACTATAAGATTGTTTGTTAGCCTTTGAGGGTATCTTAGGCGTGATGAAACAAAGATTGATAATGTTTAGTTAAGTTTTCCAATTTGAGACTTCATTTTGAATCCTTGAAGTTTGTGTGAAAAGTGCTGATCTGGGCCTCCATTGAAGCACATATTCTGGTTAAAGGAACATCCTAGCTACCCTGAAGCATTCTGCTGATTCGAGCTCTCCATTTTTGTAAAAGTTCTCAAAGATCTGGTATAATCAACTTTATCCTGCTTCACCTCCCACCAAAATCATTCAAGAATAATTAATCTTACCCATACTACCCCTGTTTGTCTTGTGTGTATACAAATGCACAATTTCTATTACCAAAACATGTAGAAACACTCAAGTTTTCATTGTCTTTAGTGGCTTGAACCTTGCTTAGAAAATATCTCCATTATCTAGAGTGACAACTCGTGAGAGTTAGGTTTTTTTGTATTGATCATATTTTCTTCAAGGTCTTCTTAAACACTTCACAAGGAAGGAATTCCCCATCTCCTCCATAAATAGTAGGCTACAAAAGGGTTCTCTCACCCTGGTTGAAAGGCACAACCATAAAGTAGTGAGGATAGATCAAATCCTCTTCAGGGTGCTATCCATTTCTCCACATCTAAGTGACAGAGGGCCAATTAGATCCCATCCCTAGCTACAAAATGACTCACTATGATCTATCTGTCTCTAAGCTTCCTGCCAAACCTGTGATGTTACTCAGACTTTGAAGGAGAATAAATTTAGGTACCAACACACACCACCTGCACCGTTGCGAGGACATAGTGATTACAGTTCATATTCAGACCCTGGTAAACATTTCTTATATGCTCTAAGTGCTAATCCATTATTTCAAGCATCATCCTGTGTTCAGGCCTGTAAGAAGTGTTCAAAGTTACAAGTGCTATGTGTAATATTTCCATTTTCTATAGTTATTGCACTAAGTTTCATTGATAAATCTAGATAAAGAAGAGTCAGGTCTTTCCATTTCTAGTTGCTAGTATTGACAGACATTTGACAGATCATATTTTAGTGCATTTACACAACTAAGGTGGAAATCCTTAGTGGTGACTCCTTGTTGATCTAATTCTTGATGAGTACCAATGTCTTAACCTCTGTCAAGTGAGTTTTGTTACTAATCTTTGCAAAGCTGGAAGGAAGAAGATATTTCTTTGCTAGAGATCATGCTAGGACATTATTTCCAAAGCTAGGAAAATAAATTTAGAGGAAGAAAATCCGGAGAATTGTTGGAGATCAACAGCCAAGAAAATAAATCCCCATTGATGAAAGTGATCGGCCTATTATTGAAGATTGTCATTCAAGTGATTCAATCAGTAATCTTTTTGTGGAATTAAATTTCCATCTAGAGAGGGGCCTTCATTTGATTGTGAAAAGTTTTCTTCTCATTCTACTCTTGTCTTTTCAAAAGTTGATAGGGTTTTACAAGAAATAAGACCTTTAGGGGATATCCATTTTGAAATTTATACTCCTGTGTTTCAAAGACCCTCTACCCTCTTATCAATTTGTCTCCCTCCAGAGTCACCTCCTCAAAACAACATGGCCCTACCCCACCTGACCTCCTTTTGTTGTAAACACCTTTGGTCCTATAAATTTTATAGGGATGGCTAGTTATCCAAATGCAATTCCACAAGATGTAAGAAATAGATTACCCAAGTTCCAAGGAAACAACACTATAAGCGGTAATCAACATCTAAATTTTTTTATCAATATGATGGAAGACTTTGAGATTGGACATGAAAATGTATATTTAAAATTGTTTATCCATAATTTGGAAGAGGATGCAAGGGACTGGTATAAATCTTTGCCAGATAATTCTATTGATTCTTAGACAGAGATGAACAATGCATTTAGATTGCAGTATGGTGATAGAACTAGCCCTAGGTTTCTTCTATCAGAATTCAAAAACATCAAGAGGAATCCCAATGAGTCAATACATGATTTCAACACAAGGTTTAACAAGACCTCGAGGATATTTCCTATTAGCTTAAGGCCATGTGATGAGTCATGTTTGATCAAATATTTAGATGCATTTGATAAAAAAGTTGTTTACTACTTGAGGGACAAAAACCCTACTAATTTGAGGCAGGCCTTCACCATGGCTTTGCAAATTGAAAACAACATCAAGGCAATTAGAAAGCCTCCAAAAATGGAGGGTGTAAAAATAATTAACCCAGAAAATCCTCAAACAAGTAAGGTTGCTGATTTGGAAGAAGTTGTGAAGACTTTGGTAGGGGATGTCAAAGAAATATCATACAAATTAGCCCAGCAGAAAAAGGAATTGGGCAGAGTTCACAAGGTCAACACAAGCAACAAGGCCAAGACAGGTTTACAAATCATCATAGGAATGATCAAAGATCTGATGATAGAGGCAAGGGACCTGTTGGATTTGGAAATAAACAGTCCTAGGCTAGGGAAAAATAATGATACCCGATCTTTGGCTACCGAGTTGTTTTGTGTGGAGGAGACAAATTTCATTAATTGGTGTGACATATGTTTCATGCCCCATGCTCCATGTGAGGAAGATCAGTAGGAAGAAGAAGAAGTTGATGATGATAATGATGATGATGTTTGCATGATGGGTTTCTCTATGAGCTCACAACAAGGGGCAACTTCAACTGAGGTAATAAGTGTTATAATTGTTTCTTATTTTTGGGACTGCATCCACCGAGTACCCATTCTTCCTCCTCTCATACTTTATAATTTGATACGATGCAAGATTTTGAACATCCCAATAATGAATTTGAATATCTAAGAGCTTTAATGATAAAGAAGTATGATCGAGGAATCCCATCTGAGGAGGAAAGGAAGTTGTTGATGAATGTTGTTGTGTCTCAAGAAAAGGAATACAACATAAGAAGTAGGGTTGTCAAAGGTACAGGACCTTATGCCAAGCCAAAGACTCCATTGCTTTCAAATATTCCTAAAGAGGATCCTAAGAAAGATGCATCTACCAAAGGCCTTATTATCCCAAACAAAACGCATACCCCTCCTCATGCCCAAGCTGTCAAAATTCATATGCCATCTAATGAGTGTGTCAAGCCTTCCTTCTAATGCTTCCTTGCCAAAGTCTACCCCTTATGATATTGCCCAAGTCTTGAGTCAGATCAAGATCTCAGTTCCAATTGTTGAGTTGCTTAGGATTCCTGAGCACAAGAAAAGGGATTTTGAATATTTGGGGTTGAAAGAGGAGAAGAATGCCTTGGGTAGAAATATAAACATTGTGGAAACTCCCCAGTCATTGAAGAGTTAGAAACACCACCAGTGTTGGAGGAACTAGGTGAACCACCTGAGGTTTATTTGGGGACATCCTTGGTGGACTCTCAGCTAAATGTGGATCCATTCTTCACCACTCTAATCATTAAGGACAAATTTGCTGCACAACTGTATGTTTGACTCAGGGGCATCATGCAATGTCATGCCTTTGGAAGTCATGAATGAGCTGAATATTAAAGTAACATCAGCATATGGGAAGTGTATTGCTATGGATTCCAAAGAGGTGCCAATGGTGGGATGTGTGAAAGGTCTAGTGGTATAACTTGCAGCCTATCCAGGTAGGGACCTGAAGCTTGATGTAGTTATTGTTGACTACCCAGCTAAGTGGGGTATGTTGTTTTCTAGAAAATGGGTTGCAAGTGTTGGTGGAAGTGTTCAGATGGATATGTCCCATGCCACCATCCCAATTGAGGGAATCCTTGTCAAGTTGTATGGGGAAAATAATATCTTACACCTCATTAAAGATCCCAGCAATGCATCCTATGAAGTCTTGTACATGAGTGTTGATGTTTATAACTTCATAGGATATGGTGATGGAAAAGAGAACAAGATTGAAGAGTGCAAGTGTCTTGAACAGGTAGGCTCTCCTTAGACTTTATTGTTTGATGGAGCTTGTTCCAAGTTTGAAATGGTGATGGTGTTGTTTTGATCTCTCCAAGCCAGAAAATTGTGTTTTCCTTCAAACTCAACTTTGAGTGTACTAATAACATTGTTGAGTATGAGGCACTATTATTAGGTCTGAGGATTTCTTGGAAATATGGTGTTAAAGACATCATTGTTAAAGGAGATTCAGAATTAATTGTCAAGCAAGTCAGAAAACTATATGCCACAAAAAATTAGTGAATGAAACAATACAAGCATGTAGTTTGGGATTTAATTGAGATGTTTGATTCATTCAACATTATGCATCATGATAGGAAGTTCAATGATATATGAGATAGATTTCTATGTTGGGATCTCGATTTGATAATTGTGCGCAGTGTCCCCATATTGTGAATATGATGTTGTAGTATTGATAAATCCATCGACCCTTACAATATTAAGCATTGGCAAGTTTTTGATGATGATGCTTAGGTTAGAATATTTATTCGAACAAAGGGGAGTTTGTTGACCAATGTATTGATTGGGAGCTAATGTGTGTGTAGCAGAGGGAAAAGAAACCTTATTTGGAAAATTCATCATCTAACTAAAGACTAATACCATTCCGAGAGATCTAGTTGCTCTTAAATCCAACTTTGATAATGTTGATCACATTATTAACAGATACATAGCAGCCTCAAGGGATATTGAGGAGCGTGATCTTAGTACAAAGGAGAAGCCAAGGAAGATTTGGTTGGTAAGTAATCTCAGCAAGGAGGAAAAACAGTCTTATGTCCAATTGCTAATAAAATATCAAGATTGCATGGCTTGGACTTATTATGAACTAAAGGCATATAGAGAGGATTTCTATTTCAACATGAGATTTCCTTGGAATCTAATGCAAAACTATTAGGTAGAAACAGAGGCCAATCAATCCACTCCTATCTCTTAAAACACAAGAGGCTCAAGAAACCGAGGGATGGAGGGATTATTCAGCCCACAAGGTATTCTTCTTGGGTTGCGAACCTAGTACCAGTCGAGAAAGAAGAATGGTGACATCAGTTGTGTGTGGATTTAAGAAATTTGAACAAAGCATCAATGAAGGATAATTATCCTTTACCAAACATGGAAAACATGCTGCAGCTAGTGATTGGTTCTCAACCTAGTGACTACCCTGGATGGTTTCTCTGGCTATAACCGGATTTGTGGTGAAGGAATCGAAACAATTAAAACAACTTTACCACTCCTTGGGGGACTTACGTATATGTCAGGATGCCCTTTGGTCTAATGAATGTTGGAGAAAATTTTCAAAGAGTAATGGATGTTGCTTTTGTGAGTTACATCAATGATTTTATTATTGTTTACTAGGATGATGTGATTGTGTTTTCTAGAAAGTGAGGTGATCACTTGTTACACATGGAAAAGATGTTGATAAGATGTAGAGAGTATGGCATTTCACTCAATCCAAAGAAGTTCCATTTTGGAGTGTAGAAGGCAAAGTTGCTTGGTCACATTGTGTCATAAGAGGGGGTAATGATTGATCTAGAAAGGGTAGAGGCCATCAGCAAGGTCCCAATTCCAAGAATCAAGAAAGGAATTCAGTCCTTCTTTGGGTAGGTAAACTTCATCAAAAGATTCATATCAAAATTTTCTGAGTTGACCATTCCAATTACTTCCATGCTAAAGAACGACCAGGTTATTAAATGGAAGGAGGATGCCATTCAATCTTTCAGTGGGATCAAGGAGGCATTAAAGAATGACCCTATTTTGGCAGCTCCAGATTATAATAAGTCTTTCTAACTATTTTCCTTATTTTCAAAAACATTGTTGCATTTGTCCTGTTACGAAGAAGGATGATGAAGGGGCTGAGAGGATAATTGCCTTTTTCAATAAGGCATTGTAGGGGGTGAGCTGAAATACACTATTATGGAGAAACAAGCATTTTCCTTGGTGAAAGAAAAAAATGTTTTCAAGTCTTATATTCTGAGTTCCAAAATTGTTGCTTATGTTCCCCACACCATGGTCAAAGACATCATATCAAAGATGGAGGTCTCAAGCAAGAGATGTAGATGGGTGAAAGAGTTGTAAGAATATGACATGGATATCCAAACCATGAATTTGGTGAGAGGTTTGGGCTTGGCTAAGCTTATGGCTGAGAGCAACTTGCAAACTATTGAGGTAAATGAGGTAGAAGAAGGAAGGGAAGATGTCTTTGAAAAACTGATGAGTTATGAGTGGTACAAGGATGTGATTTTTTATCTTAGACATTTATATTGCCCTGAGTATTTGAGTAAGAACTAGAAAAGGGCCCTTAAGTTGGCTTCCCAGAAATATGTCATTACTGATTATGGGTTAGCTTGGAAGAACCCTGAGGGAGTCCTCTTAAGGTGTGTTACTGAAGATGAAGCCCCCAAGATAGTTGTTGATCTCCATGGAGGAGTTGGTGGGGAATTTTTTAAAAAAGTCACAACACACAAGATCTTGAGGGCTGGTTATTGGTGGCCAACTCTCTTGAAGGATGTAACTCTTTTGGTTAGAAGATGTGAGATTTTCAGCGCTTCTCTAGAAGACTGAAAGCTTTAGGCTCCCTACCTTTGCAACCTATATTAATTGAATCCCCATTCAAGAATTTCATTGGTGAGATTTCAGACCCTTCAAGTGCTGGCCATAAGTGGATTCTTATAGCCATTGATTACTTCACCAAGTGGGTGGAGGCCATCCCCACCAAGAGAGAAACACACCAAATTATCATGGACTTCATGTTAAACCATATCATCTGCAGTTTGGGGTTCTAGTCAAAATTTTTTGCTGACAATGACATGAGCTTCAGAGATAAACCCTTGGTGGCAATGTGTAGAGAATATGGGATAAATTTGACATATGCCTCTAATTATAATCCCCAAGGAAATGGAAAAGTTGAGTCCAGTAATAAAAATTTGTTGAAGATTATCAGAAGAACCTTGGAGCTTAACAAGAGAAAATGGGGTGAGCAGTTGAAGTTTGTTGTCTAGGATGACTGAATTACTATTAAAAGAGCCACTGGGAAGAGTCCATTTGAGTTGGTGTATGGAACTCAAGCCCTACTACCCCTACATATGCAATTATCCTCATATCAGTTCATGCAATAACTGGAAGATCAAGAAGTAAGTCCATATGATGCCCGCATTAACCAAATTGTTGAACTTGATGAAGAAAGGAGGGCATCCCACCAAAGGCATGTAAAGTTCAAAGAAAATTTGATGAAGTTGTTTGACAAGAAGGTCACTCCCAGAGCTTTCAATGTTGGAGATCTTGTTCTGCTATGCGATAACAGACATGAAGATAAGGGAAAGCATGGAAAATTTGATGCTTTATGGATGGGCCCTTAATCCAATGATATTATGATTGGTGAACATACCTTATTCTTGAAGGATTTGGATGGGGAATTACTCGAACTGCCTATTAAGGTAAGGCATCTAAAACATTTCCTAGATTTTTTCCCATAATCAAGGTGAACATAATTTGTACAGTGTATAGTTTTTGGTTTGTTTTTTGTCTTTCATGTTTTTGTTTGTTCTGGCCCCTGGTGGCCTATTTTTGCTAGTTTCTTGGTTCATCTTTGGGGGATGGTTCTAGTTTTGGCTCTACAATCTGACTCCTTTTCCCAATAGATATTTTTGGCATTTATTCTACCTTTGTTCTTGTGGCACTTGCAGGGAGTGCCCATCCCCGAGTTGGAGCTGATGTTGGTGCTCAAAATAGTCTCACCCCATTTTGCCATTGAAAATCTATCAATTTATGGCCTTTGCCATATTTTATCCCCTCATGTTGTGCTGTGAAGTCCCTTCCTTCCTTTTGTTTCGTAATCAATTTCATCCTTGGGCCAAGGATAATGTATGGATCCATGGTTGGTTCCTTGTTTCTCTATTTATCTAGAAAGGGTCTGTAACTTGGGTCTCCTATTCTCTGTTCATCTAAAACTCAGCTTTCCCATTCTTTCCATTTTCCACATTTGGGATTTGTTGTCCTTGTGTTTTTTTCCCTAAATACTTGAAGAAAAAGAATGGATGTAGCTCGAAGGGATGTATTTTGAGCCTTGTAACATTTCTAAATTCTCTCTGTCCTTGAAGAAAAATTTCATGTGTGGGCTCAAATGGTCATTTTTCTACATTTTACAATTTGAGAGCATATATCTTAGTCAAATTTACATCCTTGCATCAAACAGAAACGTGGTCACTTTTTTGGTTAGATGCGGCTCAAGCAAGGTACTTCAAACATTTCATGAATCACCTCAACTTACAAAAAAACTATCTACGTGGAAGAACGACACTCATTTGAAGATTTTCTTAGTGGTTTAGCCTTGGAGTTACGCTTGGGAGGACACATGGAGGTTTCGCTACTTTT
Organism: Taxus wallichiana var. yunnanensis; assembly: GCA_018340775.1. Taxonomy (NCBI): domain Eukaryota; kingdom Viridiplantae; phylum Streptophyta; class Pinopsida; order Cupressales; family Taxaceae; genus Taxus; species Taxus wallichiana. Next base: position 838,984,120 of record CM031242.1, on the reverse strand, counting down.
CTGGACTTAGACAAACTTTTTTGTAGCCAGTACTATTTGGTGGGAATGAGACACGTGGTGAGCCCACGCTCGTCGGGATCTCCGCTTTGGGCACCATTTTGAAATTGTGCCATGAAGACACGTGGAGGCTTCGCCGATCTTCCCATACTTAGTCTTTTTCAAAATATTTTGAGAGGCTTGGGACACATGGAGGGACCGCACGTGTTTGAGGACCGGCCCTTGATTTTTTTTTAAAGAAGCACGAGGAGAACACTTGGAGGCCTCCGCTCACTTTGCATTTTTCTTGGAATTTTCAATGGCCAAAAGATATTTCCTCGGACCCCGACACATGGTGCCTTCCACTGAGCTTTAAACCTTCAAATATATTTTGTTGGGCCAGAACACGTGGTGAGCCCGTGCTCATTCAAGGTTTCAACTTTTGGGGACCATCTCAAGATGCGCCATTATGACGCGTGGCAGTTTAAAAATTCAAAAGGCGGGGAAGTGGACCATCGGGGCAACTTGGATTTTTTTCCTCTTGCCATCAAAAGGATAAAAACATCAAAATGGCATGTAGGCCCGACAAAGAGAATAGTTAAAAATTTTCCATAGTCAACGATGGAGGTGCGGACCTTCGGGGGAAATTTGGAAAATTTTCCTTTTGTGGAAAAAAGAGTTAAAAGTGAAAAAGGAAGTGTGGTTCCACAGGGACCCACATCAAAATCTAGAAGCGGAAGGGTGGGGCTGGGGAAAACTTGGAAAAAAATCCATTTTTAGAAAAGGAGGTGAAATAGTAGAATTTGGACGTGGTTCCTCTAGGACCCACCTTAGGACATGTGTCAAGCTCATTTCTCAAAGGCAGAGGTGCAGAGAAAAATGTGAAAATTTTACATTTTTCCAAAAGTTGTAAAAGGAAAAAGAGAACCCACAAACATGTTTTACAAGTGGATCACCCACATGGATGGTCCAAATTCAAAATAGAAATCAATGGCGAAGTTGTGCATATGTATCTAATTTTTCCACCATTTTCACTCCAGAGCTCCTAGGGATGTGTATTCTTATGGTTTTTTAGAATTTCTTGGAATCTCCTTAACTCAAATGAAGAGGAACATTAATCTAGTAGCCTGGTTTGGTGGGGAAGGTTTGTAAACATATCTCACCATTAAATATGCAATATGACTGTCGGATTCGACCTGATTTTTCTTTCCTTAGCACGCGAAAGACCTGTTGATATCTTGGTTTGGTGAGGAAAATCCGGGGACGTCTTTTACCATTAAGATGAGATCTGATCTCTGGGCTCAATATGATCTTCCATTTTTTCCTTTCAAGGCACGTAAGGAACTAGATTGGATAGATTAGGGGCGAAAGTGGTTGGCAAGTAAAAGGAAGAGTAATTTACCAGGAGAAGGAGTTGAATGTAGGAGATGTTTGAAAAGATCTACCCCCTAAGCACCTTACAAATTTTTACAGATTTGATTATGGGAATCAAGATCGAGATCATGGCGAGCACTGGTGCACTCAATGTTTGGGTTTTTTGGGGGAAAATCTATTGTAAAATGATATAAATGGCATGATTTTTGCCGTGAAAAGGGTTGGAAGGTTGGAGTGTTAGGGGTCAAAACTAATTTTCTAAGAAAAGATTGATAGAACCCATCCTTCTGAGAAACTATCTAAAGAAACCTGTTTATTTCGTTTGTGTTAAATTTGATCATGTCAAGGTGGTTGTGAGTGTACAGCCATTTACAAGCTCTGAGATTGTTCGAGAGAAAATTTCCCCTACCGATAAATTTAATCAAACTTGAGTTAATCATGTTATTTTTGTAGAAATATTCGTGTTTTCTTCATTTCTAAATGGTCTGCAAGTAGTTTTTCTTGTTCTCGTTGCATTCTTACATTGAAATTGGTGTGAATCACACAAGATCTTATCCTTTTGATAGTCTAGTGGTATTTGCAATTTCATTTATTAGAAGATCTTTCATTTGATAGTGAAATAAAAAATTAAAATCACTGTGACTCCTAGCATGACTATAATATTATTTGTTAGCCTTTGAGGGTATCTTAGGTGTGATGAAACAGAGATTGATAATGTTCAGTTAAGTTTTCCAATTTGAGCCTTCATTTTGGATCCTTGAAGTTTGTGTGAAAAGTGTTGATCTGGGCCTCCATTGAAGCACATATTCTAGTTAAAGGAACATCCTAGCTACCCTGAAGCATTTTGCTGATTCAAGCTCTCCATCTTTGTAAAATCTCTCAAAGATCTGGTATAATCAACTTTATCTTGCTTCACCTCCCACCAAAATCATTTAAGAACAATTAATCTTACCCATACGACCCCTTCTTTGTCCTATTTGTAAATAGATGCACAATTTCTATTACCAAAACATGCATAAACACTCAGGTTTTCATTGTCTTTAGTGGCCTGAACCTTACTCAGAAATTATCTCCATTATCTAGAGTGACAAATCGTGAGAGTTATGTTTTGTTGTATTGATCATATTTTCTTCAAGGTCTTCTTAACCACTTCACAAGGAAGGGATTTGCCATCTCCTCCATAAACAGTAGGCTATAAAAGGGTTCTCTCACCCTGGTTGAAAGGCACAACCATAAAGTAGTGAGTATAGATCAAATCCTCTTCAGGGTGATATCCATTTCTCCACATCTGAGTGACAGAGGGCCAGTTAGATCCCATCCCCGGATACAAAACAACTCACTATGATCTATTTGTCTCTAAGCTCCCTGCCAAACCTGTGATGCTGCTCAGACTTTGAAGGAGAATCAATTTGGGTATCAACAAGGTCCATAACATAACGTATAACTATATCACTAACATAATGGTGATTCACAAAAATTAACCATAGCATCTTACACATGGCATATATACATGGTAAAACACAATCATTACTTTCACTGGTTACAATACATCGCATTACCACATTATGTACCCAAAGTGCAATCATTGTATAATAGGGATCATATGCTCACCATATGCCCCTAAATCATGACATAAACCATCACCTATTACAAAAATCATATGTATGATGAACACAATGTCTAACATTACAACATATAGTTAATTACAATACAACATGGTGATGCACACCATTCATCACAACAAGATGATGACATCATGATATAATCCAATTCACTTTACACCAATCTTGTCATATAACATATCAACACACTTACATATCACATAATGTCATAATGCTTCAACACTCCGCAATCCACAATAACATTCTTTTTTTACACACAACAAGGCGACACATCACACATGAACTCTTCATAAAATCCACAAAAGGGAGAGAGAATACTCTCATCACAAACACATCAACATGATAACAAATATGCACTAAGTGACATACTCAACATGTGCATTCACTATATCACAATTACGACATAGTTCACATCACAATTATATCACATTACTCTTCCAATCTCTACCACTACCATAAGAAAACATCACAACTCCAATCTTTCCTAGAGGTTTGAGAGCGTGAACCTTTTTCTGATACCATATGTAACACCCACATTTTACACACAGAAAAATAACAAGTAAAATACCAGGATATTTTTTTTTGACTTACATTGATCACTACACAATGCCACAAGGACTCCAAGTACAGAAACTTGACAACGCATATGAAACTTACATAGGTCATCAAATCACATAGACACATGACAACACCATATACATGTCGATGCCACACTTTCCCAATGAATGAATGTTATCAATGACCCAACAACAAGAAAAGGAACCCAAGCATAGGTAAACCCACAACATATCATTTCTTTAATTGTATCTTGGTTATGATTAACATTCCAAGAACATTATTGTGCAAAGATAATTTTCTCCTTTATCCACCTACATATTATTAAGTTCATTCCACATTTAATTTATAGTTCGACCATTTTAAGTTGGCTTTTTATCCTTTACGGAAATTTCCATAACTTACATAATTATTTGGCATAATTAAAATTGCATATAAAGTACTTAATTCTCTTGTTCTTATGTAAAAGTTTGTTTCTCAAAATATGTTTAGTTGATGATTAATTTTACCCTCATTATGCAAGGGGACGAACCATAATGTTGAGGGAGAAAAAAAATACGATTCAAAGAAGGTGAAGGTTCAAGTTTCCATTTCCTAAAAATTCCTTCCATTAGAAGCACATTTTTTTCTCGTATTATGGTTGCTTTAGTTCCTAAATTTAGTTTGATTCAATTAAGCATTTACATGACATAATTTTATTTTATTTTATTTTATTGGACTCTATATTGGCTCAAATGCCTAGTCCCACCAAGAACAAATTGAAACCATTATTAACAAAATTCAATGCTTAAATCAACCATAAGGACTTCAACTGAAAAAATTGTTCCTAAACCATTATCACATATACTCTTGTTTCTAATTTCATTTACATTGTTTCTTAGGTCTCTTTTTGGCGTCACTTTTTTTTACATAAAGAGTTATGAAATTACTTATCTAACATCATGAAGAAGTATATGATTGGAAGCACTATAACTACACAAACCCCAAGTTAACCTCCTAATCAACTGAGGTTTAATTTAATTCCAATTGCACCTAAGGATCTACACCTCAACTATATATGAGTTTAAGGTGAGAGGAAATATTTATGCTAAACAACCTTCATGAAAGACCAAGGTGTTATGTTTTTAGTAACCAAGGTAACACATCTATATGAAAGGAACTAAAGATTTTATTAAAAATATTTTAAGTCATAGAACAACTATTTCACTCTCTCCATTTATTTCATCTGGGGATATCACAAGGAATTCATTCGATGACAAGTAAAAAATCTAGATCTAACTTTGTAAGACTTATTAGTCCACTAGGATACTAAGGGATTAATATCTCTACTTACTCCATAAATGGTAAGGTTACACCGCATAGTCATTGCTTCAAACAAGGACTCTTAAGGTGACTTCCAAGGTGGTCTTCACCACTCAACACAATGTCGGACTGAAGAGAAGACACTCTCCTCGTGGTTACCAAAACTAGAAGGAAACCACATACTCCAGATAAAGTTAGACCATGTCGTTCCTAAAATATGGGTTCACGAAAATGTCGCTAAACATAATGAATATGATGGTAAACTCAAACTAGGGGTTTTATTTACCTAAACTAGGAGGTTCCATCAAGTGCAAATTTTAAGTTCATTCTAGGGTTTCAATTTCTTCTATGGTAAGTGATGTGGGAGCATAACTTGCAGAGACCATAACTTTTGATCCGACCGTTGGATCGTCTTGAAATTTTATAGGGTGGTAGATATACATTAAGTACTATGTTGGGGTCAACTTTTCTTATAAAGTTGTGCCAATTTTGGCATGTTTTCGGACCTGGATTCCTTCATCTAGTGGCCTAAAATTGGCTCGTAATGTTTTTTTCGCTTTTGACTAGGTCTTAGAACTTTAATAACTTTTGTTGTGCTTATTAGAATAAGTCCAAATTTTGCATGAGCCCTAATTTATGAAGTCATATTTGGCATGAAAATTTTGGGGTCCATCCGAGTTGTTTTTCTAGTAGGTAATTTTTGGCATTTCAACATTTTTTGGCATTTTAGGGTTTTTAGAGTAGACATGAAATAAAAGGAGGATTATAATGATGTAATAGATCAATGTGGACTCCAGAATGAGAAGTAAGCTATTTTGAAGATCCTGGTTCTTATTTGTAAATCTTTTTATGTGTTTTGAGGTATTTCAACCTCTTGCAGCTGGATTCACATCAATTGGTATCAGAGCAAGATTTTGATCTTGCCAAAATAGTTAAGGTAACATATTACATTTTTCTATGTAATTTTTTTACCTCTATTTTATATGATCATGGCTAGACATGGGAGGGGAGATTATGCCCAGATGAATAGGAATCTGCAAGAGCTACAAAGACAAGTTGTTGAGCTCACAGGAGAAGTCACTGCGCCTTAGAAGGAGACATGCAAATAGGGATGCAGACCCGGATAGTCATATTGAAGAAGGACCTCCATTAATGAATGAAGGAGGATATGAAGAAGATAATGAGAGAGATGAAGAAACCTTAAATGAAAGACCTTTTGAGGAGAGATTAATCCAGGCTTTAGAGGGAAAGGATGACGGCATCAAGATTATTGTTCCTGATTATGGTGGAGGGTTATGACCAGAGGAGTTGAATGACTGGTTAAATCACATGGAAAAATTATTTTAGTGGAAAACCCTTTTAGAGGAGAAGAAGGATAAGTTTGCATGCACTAATTTTTTTGGACATGCATTGATCTGGTGGGATCACCTACAAAATGAAAGAAAAAGGAATGGAAAGGGAAAGATTTGAAACTGGAATAAAATGGTAAAGAAGATGAAAGAAAAATCTCTTCCTGTAGATTATTCTCAGACACTCTTTCAGAGATTCCAAAACCTAAGACAGAAGGATCTCAACATTAAGGAGTATACTAATAAATTTTACAAGTTTTCAATCAGGTTGGAACAGGGAGAGTCGAAGAACATAAGGCTACATGGTACATAAATGGGTTAAGTTACACCATACAAGATGAGTTGAGTATGCTCGGATCCATAGCCTGGATGATTCTTATCAAATCACATTAAAGGTAGAAGAAAATAACAAGAGGAATAATTTTAGAAGAGGTGTGAAGAGAGGTCCATCATCATCTCTAATGAGAGGCAGGGGTAGATTTGAATCTACAAAAGGTGAATCCTCTAACACATAAGGGCATGAAGATTTTGGTCAAAGTTGTGGTAACTACCAAAGAGGTAGGGGTTTCAAAGGGGAAGAGGTTATAATGGAGGACGGGGCTGGAATAGCCCCTAAAGGTAATATACATGTTACAGATGTGGTGAAGAGGGGCACAGAGATTTTGAGTGTCCACACTATCCTACACAAGATAGATGGCAAGGAGAACAACCACGATTAAATCTGGTTGAAGTTGAAGAGGAAGAAGAAATGGAGGTTTCTTGTAGACTTGGGTGAAACCCTCATGATAAGGAGGATGATGATTTTCCCAAGGAAGGAGAAAGAACATGATGTTGTTGGTCTTGATTCTTGGCTACGAACAAATATATTTCAAACAAGATGCACCTCCAAAGGAAAGGTATGTAAAATTATTATTCATGGTGGTAGTTGTGAAAATATGGTTTCAACTGTAATGGTTGATAAAATCAATCAAAAATGTGAGAAGAACCCATATCCCTATCGTATATCATGGTTCAAGAAAGGAAATGAGGTAACCATAGATAAAAGATGCCTTATAAAGTTTTCAATTGGGAATACCTACAAGGATGAGGTGTGGTGTGATGTTATCCCAATGGATGCATGCCATATATTACTGGGTAGGCCTTAGCAACATGATAGAAAGGTTACACGTGATGGAGGGAAAAATACATATACCTTTTGGAAGGATGGTGTAAAGCTGGTCTTATTAGCCTTCAAGGAAGAAGAGAAGAGTGAGGGATTATTGGCTACAAAAGAGTTTGCTACAGAAATGGAAGAAGTTGGATGGTGTTATGCACTAATGTCAAAGAAGATGGAGATATAAGATTTTAATATACTTATTGCTGCAAAAAAGGTACTAAAATAATACAAAGATGTCATACCAGATAAGCTACCAGATGGGTTACCTCCAAAGAGAGATATTCAACACCATATTGATTTGATCCTAGGATCAACCCTTCTAAACTAGGCAGCCTATCGGATGAGTCCAACACAGAGTGAAGAGTTGAACAGATAAGTGAGAGATCTAATACATAAAGGGTTAGTGAGAGAAAGCATGAGTGCATGTGTAACTTCAGCACTATTGACTCCCAAAAAATATGGAGACTGGAGAATGTGTGTAGACGGAAGATCCATAAACAATATCACAATCAAGTATCGGTTCCTAATTCCGTGATTAGATGATATGATGGATGTGCTAGCGGGAGCCCGATATTTTAGGAAGATTGACCTACGGAGTGGGTGCTACCAGATCTGAATCCGTGAAGGGGATGAATGAAAAACTACTTTCAAAACAAAAGATGGATTATACGAGTGGATGGTGATGCCATTTGGGCTATCTAATGCACCTAGTACATTCATGAGGTTGATGAACAGTACTCTAAGAATATAATGGTAAGTTTTTGTTGTCTATTTTGATGATATTTTGATATTCAGTAAGACAATGGAAGAACACTTGTTGCATATGAAATTGGTGTTAGACTTGTTACGTAAAGAGATTCTATATGTAAACTTAAAGAAGTGTAGATTTCTTCAAAAGAGTCTTGTTTTTGGTATTTTTCATATCAGAGGATGGAGTGAGGATGGATGAGGAAAAATTAAAGGCAATTTTGGAATGGCCTATTCCAAGGAATGTGATAGAGGTTCGTAGTTTTCATGGATTGGAAACTTTTTATAGGAAGTTCATCAGGAATTTTAGTAGCATTGTTGCACACATAACATAGTGTACAAAGGGAGGGATTTTGTATGGACCAAGGCAGCAACAGATAGTTTTGAATTGTTGAAGAAGAAAGTTTCAGAAGCACCTATTTTGGTATTTCCAGATTTTAGCAAGGTCTTGAGGTTGATTGTGATGCCTCACATGTTGGGATTGGAGCTGTATTGAGTCAAGAAGGACGACCTATGGCATTCTTCAGTGAAAATCTAAATGAAGTCAGGAGGAAATATTCTACTTATGATGTGGATTTTTATGCTATTGTTCAAGCATTAAGGAACTGGAGAGATTACTTGGTAGCAAAGGAATTTGTACTCTTCATTGACCATGAAGCCTTGAGATATGTAAACACACAAAAGAAACTAAATAGTAGGCATGCAAAATGGGTTTCATATTTTGCAAGAATATACTTTTGTTTTAAAGCATAAGTCTAGTAAACAAAATCAAGTTGTCGATGCCTTGAGTAGGTGTGTAGCCCTTTTGACAACAATGGAAAATAAAGTACTAGGGTTTGAGGTAGTTAAGGAATTGTATGAAGGTGATCCATATTTTGGTGATGTTGTGAGAAAACTTAAGGAGCCTACAGTAGGTAGTGATTCTTCTTATTATTTGATGCAAGATGGTTATTTGTTTAGGGGGAAACAATTGTGCATCCCTATTGGTTCAATGAGAGAAAATATTATAAGAGAATTACATAGTGGGGGTTGGTGTAGACACCAAAATCATGTCATAATCACCTTGGTCCCCTACCGCAACCCTATAATCATTTCCTCATCCTCAACACTTTAGCACCTACCTCCTACACCCCACACATTTTAATTTAATTACTTTAATTAATGAAATTTACCTCCACACATATTAATTTAATTATTTTAATTAAGTTAATAGCCTTTTCCCACACACATATTAATTTAATTATTTACATTAAATTAATTCACCACCCTCACACACCTATTTAATATAATTGCTTTTATTAAATACACCTCACCTAACCACCCCCATCATTTGACCCATTAACCTAAACCCTAAACCAATGTCCTAAATAAAACCTAACATTACACCCATCCCCTCACCTCACATTTAAAAGCCTCCTAAGGTCAGTTTTCATCCCAAGAAAAGGAAGAGACCCTTATCAAATGGTAGAACAACTTCCTAGGCAACTTTTGAACAACCTGAGATATCTCGCCCAAACCGATGTCGGTTCACCCTAAACCGACGCCGGTTCACCCTAAATTGACACCGGTTATATTTGGAATGACAAAATGGCCTATTTAGAACCATTTACAACTTTTTAATACGGGTTGCTTTTGGGAGAAAACTTCGATCGCGAAGTCGATCTCTTTAGATGCGACAATAGAACGAAGATTGATTTTTTATCAACAAAGGCAACCAAATACACTGGCACAATAGTGAGACTTTCTTCCCAGCATTCTCCAATGCAACAAATTCTTCATTATTCATTAGACATGTACCTCACAGAATAGTAATTATCCTCCTTCCATCTGTTTCATTTTCTTATCATCAGCTGTAGTCCTTGTGGTGAAGGAACCTAGTCTTTTACCCTCTGTCCATTCCCTCTTTCCAGCTACAACCACCTTCTATAACCAATTGTCTTAATACCTTTCCCAATTATCTATCCAACCTCTTCAATAATCTCAGACCTTCACAAAATATTTACACCCCCTCTGTGATCAATCCCTACCTTCCACCAACTCCACTTTTTCCCCAAAACTCCAAAAACCTAGACTGTGTGATTCCACTAGCCCCGACTTAACCATCGTCGGCTCATTTCTAAACATCATCGAGTTCTGAGTCAAACCGTCATTGGTTACAGTCAAACCGTCATCGGTTACAGTCAAACCATCATCGGTCTCTATGTCGCCTGATCTCTGATAGAATAACAACCTATTTCTGACCTATACCTACCTGAACACCTATTTGAGCTTCAGATATGTATCTAACCTAGCCTGTTAGCTCAAATTCACCTATAACCAACATACTTGACCTCTAGATCTCCTTCTAGCCTAGCCTATTAGATTAGATCTAGCCTATTACATTTTGTATGAGATGCCTAAATCATATTAAACTACAGTAGGACAATATTTACTTTATTTCAGCATTGAATTGTTTTAAACAGTGGACTGACAGCCATCTAGGAAGTATCGTACTTCCAAGATCTAGCACATGCTAGGAAGTCCATTGCATATATCATTTAACTCTCTTTTGTGGTCTTGTTTTGGTTCTTATACAAGTAGTTCCTCCTAGCCAAAAGGAAGGTCTCACAATCACTTTGATTTGAGAATTCAGATATGCACGCATACAACCTTCAACCATCTCAAACCAGGTATTCCTCTTACCACCTTTACCTTATCTGTTTCGTCAAGTACTTCTTAGAAAACTAAGAAATCAGGTGAAACATTTTGGCATGCCCGGTGGGACCCATTCGGGGTTCCTTGCATATTTATTCATTCCTAGGTGAAAATTTGTGTGTGTTTGTTTCCCTTCTAATAGCATTCACATTAATACTTTCTCCTGGGTAACATTCTCTTCTTTCTATTTGCTCTGAAAGACACATTTCTTTTAGTGTATTTAAAAAGAACCTTCTTATTCTTACTTTCCACATTTTAGTGAAAGAGCATCCCTCTTCCTATTCATCTATTGCTTTCATCAAATATCATACTTTTGATTTGGGTTTAAAACAAGTGCATTGCATTCTGATTTAACTCATTAGCTCAAATTAATTGAGGGCAACCTATACACTGGAAGTCATGACTAGTTGATGGTTGACAAACGAATCGTAGAAAATCACTTCTATCCTTTTCTCTTCCTCTGAGTTTTACCTTCTATCCTTTTCTCTTCCTCTAAGTTTTACCAAACCACACAAATATTCAAAATACATACATTCTTAAAAAACATCCTACCTGGAAGAATTTGTAGGTGATCACACGATCATGGTACAGTGGGCACCCAGCTCACTACTCTATCAAGTCATACTTCAGAGCGAAGCCCACCCCCACCATAACATTCCTAAAACCTCACCCTTTAGAATTATTTCTTCGTAGGAAGCCTTCCTCACCAAGAAATTCTATTGTTTTGTTCATAACATTCAGTCCATACAAATAGCATAAGATGAACAAACATAATAGAATAGGCACTCTAGGAACGTTCTTTCTTAGTGTTCTGCTTGATTTGTATTTTGAGGTGAGAGCTTTCGATCATCATTTTATCTTTCCTTACACACTCCCAATCATAGTCGGTGTATTCTGACTTCGTCTAAGTGTTCCTAGACCACATCTACATCATTCTCAGACTTTTGGGTTTGATTCAACACCAGATTTTTAAATCACAACCATCTTTCTTATTCTCTATTTCAATTTCACAGTAACCAGCTACGGTTACCTTTAACCGACATCGGTTTAACCCAACCGGCGTCAGTCTGAAGTCTTCTTGGATACCTATCCAAAAGACACCTATTTCACTTTCTGAGCTATAAAAGGCTCCTATCACCTTCCATATTGTTGTTACTTCAATCACAGTCACCTTACGTCTCATCCTATGTAAAAATTGTCACTCTAGGACTATCATTTAATAGACTATTGGTTTTTCATAAGAATCGCAGCCTTTGGTTAAGCCTAACCGACATTGGTCACCCTATGCTATTTTACAGCTCACCAGTTGACCTAATTCATTCACCGTTGACTATTTTCCTAGTTCTGTTGTGTTTTGTACCATTCAAACATAATACAATCTCACCAAATCAGTTCCTATCCACATGGTGCTAACCCGTAGTTAGGCAAGTGCCCTCATATTTCACACTAGTCGACTACCGCTCCCACCTAGCCCTTCATCACCTAGTCCTTCGCCACCTTCCATCTCATCATCCATGGATCCCAATCAACCCATTACCATTCCTACAGGCGACACAAAGTTCGCATGACTCCTAGATCAGAATCCCGCTACTTTGAGCCACTACCTCACCCATGCCTCCACTTAAGATGCCTCGGGTCAATTGATCTATGGCATGCTCGTATCCTTATCTCCATCCTTAATGATCACTTCGCCTTGGCTCCACCTCCTACCACGGTGACCTCACCCATTTTATCCCCAGTTGTGTCACAAGTTAGGTCCCATGCCAGCTTTGACCGCCGCATCTACTACCTCTATAGCACCCGCAGTCTCCACCATACCTTCATCCACCACCCAAAACATAGCATCATCTACACCTATTGTCTCATATATACCAGTCACAACGCTACCACCCTTGGTGTCAGTAACCTCTACCCCATTTCAAAATGTTTTCCTTTCTATTCCCCAATCTCTACCTCCCATCTCTACCAGGGTCACTACGAGTGTCCCACCCTCACATACTTACTACTAGCTTCCTTCTTTCATCGGTCATTCAGTCCGGGTATATACCCTCGATGTCTATCTCTCAATTCCTACCTCCTTATTTGACACCACCATACTCTGGAATGTCGTATTCTTCATATATCCAACAACAACCTCCTTTCGCTCCGGGGTACCCAATCCTCACAACCTAACAATGACTTTATCAAGTTAATGATGGACAAGATGCAGACATTAGAAGCATCTATTTCCAGCTCCCACAATTCTCTCACCTATGACGAGATTTGTAATGAGCCTATTCACCCATCCATTCCCATTTTCCCATATCCCGTACACTAGGAGATTCCTAAGTTTAACCGCTTTAACAGTAAAGAAGACCCGCAACAACATTTGTGATCTTTCAAACATGGGTGTTACTTAATTTCCCATGATGATGCTCTACTTTTGTGAACCTTTCCCATGTCCCTAACTAGTCCAACATTGGACTGGTATAGTGGATTACCTGGACATTCCATCTTCTCATTCAACCAAATAGTCGAATCCTTCTTGGATCATTTTTTGATTAACGTCATCAAGAAGGTTACCATGACTGATCTTTATTCCACGCGTCAATATGATGATGAATCTATCACAGATTTTGTCACTCGTTGGCGTAGCCTAATCAACCAACTCACTTTCCAATTACCACAAACTGAACTCATAGAGCTCTTCACACGAGCCTGTGCTAGACATATCTCACCTACCTTATAGGTGCAAACCTTCCTTGGACATTCGATGAGGCTTTCACCATGGCACGTAAACTTGAAATTCACACCATCGAAGAGAAGAAGATACAATTACGAAACAAGAACTCCTCGTTTAAATCACACGATACTTCCTCTTCCTCGAAACCTCAGACGAGTTATTCCAAAGCCAAGGGAACTGCCAACGTAGTGGTACTTAAGGCTGGCCCTACCCATCCATCCAATCATGCTAAACCTTCATCCAATTTGTCACCAGTCCAAGCCTTCCAATTCAAATGAGAACAAAATAAATACACCTCAATTGGGGAACCATATTCATCTATTTTAGAAAAGCTTATTAAAGCTAATGCCATCACCCTTCCTCCTATCAAACCACATATTGGTTTTGACCCCTCTCGCCCCATACCAGGTTGGTATAAGGAAAATGACTACTATAACTATCACCATGTAAATGGTCATAGTGATAGCAATTGTATCACCTTTAAAAACATTGTTCAAGGAATGCTTGAGAGCGGTGAGTTAGTCCTAGATAACCCTAATGCACCTGCCAATCAAGACCTTCATATTTTCAAGAAACCATTCCCTAACCATTCCCCATCTAATGATCAAACTGGTAATGCCTCACACAATGAAAGTAATACACGTGAGGTACATGTTATCTTTACCGACTTACCACCTATTTCCCAAATATCTCCTATCCCCTCCATCGAGGAAATCCTAGCCCGAAATCCTCTACCCACACAAGAACCTACTTTATCCATTCCTCTACCCATAGAGGAAAGCCCTTCACCTCCCGTACACCTGTGGAGGAGTATCTCGTTAGCACTGATATCATTTCCCCTTCAGTTTCCCTACCCGGTGAACTATTACCAATTGTACCTCCTCCACCCATAGAGGAGTACCCATCATCTTCTCCACCTATTCAGGACCTGTTGGTCATCAAATAGGACTTTTTAGAGAGCAACAGACAGGGGACGAAAAGTCCCTCCTCTTTAATGGGAGAGGTTCCCTTATTCTGAAACAAACCTATTTACAAATATACAGAACGTCATGGTATGGTCAAACTTGGATATTACGAAAGTGTTTTCCACAAGGATTATCAGTTACACAAGGACTGAGGAAAAGGAATAAGAAGGTGAGCAGAATAGCAACATTCAGAATTATAGATAGCAGAATAATTCTTCGTGTATGCGAAGCTTCAAAGGATTTAAGACAAGATCATTTGCATGAGATTAAATTTAAGACACAAAGTTCCATAAATAACCTCCTTCAGATTTATAAATCAAGGACACAAAGTTCCTTCTTGGTTGTACAAGATCACTGTACTTGCAAAATGACAGATGTAATCGGAGAGACAAAGCGAGTTAAGAACAAAAATGATCTTCGCAATATTAAAGGAAAACACAGATATGACAAGAATCAGATAGACAAAGAATGAAAAGCCCTTTTGTATTGATTTCTTTAAGATCTATTTACACTTTCAGTAAAAATTCCAAGTTCTTCCTTTTCAAAATGGCGTGGAAAGGCCATTATATAGCTTACAAGTCGGTTACTCTTTGTAACCGTTTCTTTTAACCAAGAATAGTTAAGTACCGCCAAATGCAATACCTTAACTAATTACAAAGAATACGAAAAGAAAGGAAAGAAGAGGAAAGGAAGGAGAAGGAGGAGACAGGTGGCCGGCTACTAGGAGGGACCCACTGTCTTCAGAATTTGCTGCCTAAACTTCTTCAATGACTCAGCTATATCTCTGCCACGGGGAACAGATGTGTTGGTTGCAGACTGAGTCCAAAATCCCAGGCATTTCTCCATCTCTTTATCAAACTCGACGTGAGTATGATAGTCTTTGTTTGCTTCTTCAATGGCAGACTGAAGAGAACAAATTTCCTTTATCTTGTCCTTAGAGATGGAGTCCTCCTTGAAAAGATTATCTTTGACAAAAGCTCTGAACTGAGCTTTGATTTCTTGCAAGGACAAGGGAATGCCAGAGTTTTCATCCTGAAGATGACAATGCATATCTTTGAACGCTGCAGCTGCCAATGTCTTGAAAGCTTCTCCCTTTTGCCAGTTATTCTTCATTTCATCTACAGCTTCTTCCAGGACTCTGATTTTCCACTCTACGCTGTAGACCCAAGATTTTGATAGATTGTCTTTGGCATCATCGAAAATCTTATTTGCCAGTAAGATATTCTCATCTGTCTGTCCCATGAGGCGAAGGTCTACAATACAACTGCCCCAGAGTTTAAGCTCTTTGTCCATAACCCCAATGGTAGAGGACAGTTTCTGTTGCAAATTATCTACCTTTCCATGTAGCTTAAAGGCTTCATCGATGAAGTTTAGCCCGGCAACAAGCATGTCATCTACCATGGCTTCAATAGCTCTACCATAGACAGAATACTTGTGCATATCTTTAATACCCTGCACTTCATCTTGGCTTAGAGTTACAGGAGGAGGTAGAGCAGTCAAGGGAGTAGGATCCAAAACTTTGTCTTTAGATAGAAGAGACTTGATGAAACCTGTAAGAACTCGGGCTTGCTCTTCCAGCTGTTCGATAGTTTGCTGTCCTTTTTCCACTCTCCCAATAACTCTTGTGACTGTTTCCTGGAGGTTATGAATCTCGCCTTCAGGGGTAGATTCTCCCATTGGGATTCTCAGTAGCTCCAAGTCAGATACTTGCAAGTCTGCTTCGATTTGTCCATTGCAGGCTTGGCAATCTCCAGGAATTGCTGACCTCGAGTATCAGATACTATTCTGGAGGTGGTTCTTGCTTTCTTGGCACGGGAAGGCGTGGTGCCCAACATGGCTGCAACAGCATCAAAATTTGGTCCCAAGTTTTGGGAGGATGGTTTTCTCTTCCTTTTGTCAACCAAGGGTTGCACCCATGCAAAAGAGGAAGAAGAATCTGCAGGCGAAGCAAGGGGACCAAGAGACAGGGAGCTCATGACACTCAGGGTCTGTGCAGCTGTTGACTCAAGCTGGGATGTGGAAGGAGCACTGGAGACAATGGCAGTAGAAGAATCAATAGTACCTGGAAGTTCAGTGCTCTGGACCTCCTTGTCTTTATCTGTTGGGTCCTCAGGAACATTTGTAGGAGTTGGCCTCTCACTTTCTTCACTTTCACTGAGGATGATGATGTTCTCTGGTCCGATAGGCAATTCTGCCTGTTTCTCCTGAAGATCTCCTTCCGCCGGTTCCTTCTTTACTTCCTTGAGCTTCTTCTTATATACCTGAGTGGATGGAGAAGGAGTAGATTCCACAGGTCCCTGAGCTGCTGAGGCAGGAGGGGTTTTCTTTGGTGTTTCGGACCTTGGAACTGGTGCTTCTCTTATTGGTGTCGATTCATCCTTGGAGGAGGATTCTCCCGAGTGCCTCCTGAATTCTCGGACCTTCTTATTGAACCAAACCTTAGTCCTGACTAAGACAGGAGCAAGGATTTCAGTCAAATCATCCTTCTCTTTTCTGTTCCAATCCAGGTCCTCCAGAGGGGTGTGCTTGATCACATTTTCATACTCATATGAGTATAGCTCAGAATTATCATCTTCGAGACCTTCAGGAACTTGGTACAGACCAAGTTCTTGAATCAATTGTAAGGAGAACCTGCCATAATGCCTTCTTCTGGCCTCAAAGTCGTCTGCACAGTCAGCCCAGTAGTCTTCTGCCTCTGCCACATGGTGATAGGCTATCTTGATATTCTGTTCAATAAACTTCTTCAAGTCAAAGCAGGTTCTTGGCTTGAAGAAATGCACGGTGATAGGGACCAAAGTTCTTTCTATATTCTGGGCATCCAGGGCTGTTTTACATGTGTAATTTCCCAGAGAGATGGGAAAGTGCAAGCCAGAAATCTTCTTGTCTCTGCAAGTTCTGTGCAACTTGTCCAGTTGCCTGCATATTTCGATCAAGGCCATCTTGTCATTGCAGAACATGGGAAGCCGCAGAGGAGTACTCTCATAACCAGCAAGCCTGATGTATGAGAATTTCTGAATTGGATGAAGTAGGCCCCATACCGTGATATCAAGTTCATGGCTTCATCTGAAAACCTCCTGGCGGTGTCACCCTCGAGCAATCGGACCACGTACATAGTGAAAGCATCATTAACCCTTCTGAAATTGCGGTTGCTGGTCTCCAAGGTAAACTGCGGGCAATAGGCATACACTGGGTTGCCTTTGTGGGCGTCTATATATGAGAATCCAAACCATTGCCTTGATGCTGCCAGAGTATACATCAGATATGAAGTCATGAAAAACTTCTTTGTTTGCAGCACGTTGGATAGCTGCTCCGTCAGATTCATGCTGATGATCTCAGCCCAGTTGATATTTTGTGTACCCTCGCACACCATACTGATGAGCGGGCACATCCAGAAATGGAACTCGCTGGTGGAAGGCAAACCCATGACCCGAGCCAGCAGTATTATGAAATCTGACAGTTCTTCGTTGAAGTCTGCTCGGATGAGGGTTTTGGTGAGGCGGGAAGCTCCCTTCCTAGGGTTTTTTAGCCAGGACTTCGCCACTCGTGCTCTGTACTTGTCACTGTCTTGATCGAACATGGCTTGCGCTTGGGCTTGGGAAACAACTATGGAATTGTCCAATTCCGGGATCTTGAGAGCGGTGCAATGGCGCGAGCGTCGGCAGCAATGAGCTCCCCGTGTACGTTTGTCAATTCGCTCGAATCGGGGTCGAAGTGAGCTCCGCATGCAAGCACTGTATCAGCACACTGTACTGAAATTGGGAATCCTCCAGCGTACGCCAAACCACTGTCATGAATTGTCTGAGCCATTGGTGAGGGATTTGCATCTTCCATCCTTGCCCAAAAATCGCTGAAATCGAGATGTCGGGCCTCATTATCTCAATGTTGCTTACTGGGGACTCGAGTGGAGAAATCTGTTCTTGTCCTTGAAATTTGATCTTCATGTTGATAGTTTCAGGGGAACAAGGTTGCAAACTAGGCTTGGAATGGAATTACAGAAGCAGAAGAACGTGCGCAAGTTGGCAAGCGGCAAGGGTTTGAGCAAAGGATAACAAGGAAGATGTGGGAAAATGCAAAGGGGAAATGCTCATTATATAGCCGTTTGGGGAGCGGAGAGAATTCAATGCGCATTTAATTACGCAACCACCAATTTGAAAAGCGTCTAAGTATGGATGACACTAGGCACGCTTGGGACAAGTGAGACGCGAATGCGCGAAACACGCGGCTCGGGCGAAATGGAGAGAGAATGCACAAAAAGCTTTTGGAACAATTGGGACGAAAATGCGCGAGGTACGCGGTTCGGACATTTCGACCGAAATTGGAACAGCGGGCCCGTTTGGACTTGGGACTTTTGGGACAGAAAGTTCCGGAGTACGCGGTTTGACCGGTTCGGCCGAAAATGAAGCGGGGCGCATTTTTCAGTTTGGGACAAAGAATTTTGAAGTACGCGACTAGGAAGCTTCGGCCGAAAAAGAGAAAGCTCGTACTTTTGACTTTGGGATATTTGGGACAAAAAGGTGCGAAGTACGCGGTTCGGGCGGTTCGGCCGAAAATGAAATGATTTGCACAAAAGTTTCGGGACACTTGGAACAAAAACTTCCGACGGGCCCGAAGATAGGACAATTTCGGGGATTTCGGCCGATCGGGGAACAACTTGCACTTTGGAACTTGGGACAGTCGGGACAAAAATGTCCGACAGGCCCGAAATACATGCGAGAAAGGCCCAATACTTGGATTTCTTCAATTTTATGACTTAGGTACCTCAGAGAAAAGCACTTAGACTCAAAATTTTCGAAATTTTCTCTTGTTGGGGAGGAATTTGAGTAGACAATAGGACCCAATAGATTTTTCGTTACCACTTGTTGACCATTTTCCAACAGTACCTCCTACCCAAGATCATACGGACCTAATTTCGGCTCTCTTACCTTCATAAGTGAAGCCGGTGAATTCCTATTTCTCAGACACATTTTATGGGAATACCCACTCGCTCCACATCTACCTCATCTACCACAAGTGTCATTCTCACATTTGGCTAACCGCCTGGATTATGTTGATAGGTCTTTACTTTGGGGTGTCTCTTACTCCCGGTCTCAACCCAAATGCAATCATCTTCCACTGACACTTCTACCATCTATCTAAATATGTTTCAACAACCCAAACCACACATGAACATAACTCTCAATACATCTTCTATTGCATCATCCTCATCTATACCCACCTCTCTACCTACTAGCCGACGTATTCCAACACCATCTCTTGTATCTAAACCCACTAGTGTCCTAGGGGTCGCACCCACATCGAAACTTGCACATCCTCCTGTCAAGATACACTTGACCACATCTTCCCATATACCTATTGAACCAATCCCTCAACCTAAACAAAAACCCAACCTTCTAATCCACACACACCGACCTCACCAACTACACCTTTATCACCTTCACCCCTACCATCCATCTTGGGACCTCACCCCTCTACCTTAACAAAATCTACTCTCTCCAGGGGTAAACCTAAAATTCCCTTGACCCCTTCACCATAGCCTATAGCTCTACCTAGGTGAACCTTGTGTCCTTCATCACCATCTATAACTTCTTTGCCTCCTATACCACCATTACCTTCTATACCTCCTTCACTACCTATGACATTTTCTTCCACCTCACCTGTACCTCCCTCTCGACCTCGACCAACACCTACCATTGCACCTCAGTTATCCCCTTGGGTCACTCATCCTCTCCCACCATCTACCTTGCCATCTACATCACGTGCTCCCCTACACCTCTACCTAAGAAAAAGCACCAAAAATTGAAAAAATCGTTAATTTCCAAAGAGGTGGTTAAACCTACCCCTCTTTTTGTTGTTGCACCTACACCAAAAAAAAAGCACAACCCAAATCCAAGAGTGCATCACCTCACCTACCACCACAACTACCCAATCTTCTAACCAAACCTACTTTCAATTTGCATTATGATCCACTAGTGGGATCATACGCCACCATCTTGGCTAACCTCCTGGAAAGCTCTGCTATCACCCTCCCTCCTCTTAGACCTTACGACCCTCTCAAACCTAAACCGGAAGGGTTTGACAATACTAAAATTTATGCTTACCATCGTGTGTCAGGACATGATGTTGAGAACTGTAAGGGTCTAAAGGCTACCCTCATTCAATTATGTCCTTCTAACCCCAATTTTGATGACGATGACCTCCTGGATGATGAACCTATTTTACCCTCACCACCTTCTTCACATCTTCCTCCTACACCTATACCACAACCTCCACCCTCACAACTCATAGAGCCACCCCGAAATTTGAGATTAACATGGTTCGCATCAGAGAACTTGCCACGCCTCCACCTAAATGTCATGCGCATTGCCCAACTAACCTCAAAAGGATTTTCTCCTACAGTAGGTTTTTTCCCGTCATGTCATTAAACCACTTATCCTACACCTTCTCCATTTGCTAACTTCCCTCAAATCAACATGGTACATGTCACTACATATGCGCAGAAGGGAAAAGAAAAAGCAACTGACCCACCAACCAATCCTATACCCAACATACCATCTGCACCCATACCTAAAATAATTATCTGCGGCCCCACATACCCCATTTCTAATGGCATCACACATCACACCATGCTCAAACAACTACACCAATCTCCCCTCAAAATGTCATTATACGACCTCATCCAAACCTCAGAGTCACATTGTCAAGCCCTCATGGAGGTCCTTCAATCTATTGAGGTTTTACCTAATGACCCCACACCTGTAGCATCTATTATCACACCTCATCATGTCGCCTCACTCACCAAATTTCCATCTACCTCATCACCTCCACCTGTTCACCAAGTTGTTATCCTTAGTTTCTTGGATGATGAAATTTTCCCCCACCAAACCGATGACCCAGATCCTACACTTTTCATCTCCATCCATATCGATAATATACACATCCGACGTGTTATGATCGATGGGGGCGCTAGCATTAACATCATCTCCTCTCACACATTTGAACAAATGTGCATACCCAACAACTGCATGCATAAACATCCAGTCATGTTGCATTCATTCAATGACGCTATCACCTCTACACTTGGCACTATCATCCTCCACATTCGTGTGGGTCCCCGTCATTCTTTTCGAAGAGTTTCAATATAATTTTTTGCTCAGCAGACCCTAGATTTGTGCCATGGGTTGTGTTCCTTCTACTTTGCACCGATGTGTAAAGTTCAAACATGAAGGATGTTCCTATACCATTCTAGCTGACCCATCACCTTTCAAAACTGCAACATGCTTTACCAGCCCAATGATGTCCTTGTACCTGTTAATGAATCTACCTCCCTACCTACATCTTCTTCACACATGACCCCATCCACCAAGTCGTTGTAGCCTCACCTTCACTCAAACCTTCTATTCCCACCGCTATTGTCACTTCTACTAGTCACACATCAGCTTCCTAACTAACCGACACCTCCACCGATCTAGCTTCTAATGCTTTCTCCATTCCACCACCAATATATCAACCACTGATCCCCTAGAAGGTGTTTTTCAATGCCTCACTATGGGGGAGTATCGCCTGTACAATGTCAATACATTCCTTACTCCACAAGAGTATGGAAACCTTCACCAACATCCTCACTATGATCACCGCATAGGCGAGCATCTCCTTTATGGTCCTCCCCACCTCCATACCCATCTTACCTATGGGGGACTTGATATTTCCACTTACACACCTGAACCACCATCACAAACCCGACCCTTTTCGGCTGACCTTCAGTCACTTACCAACCGCCACTTTGCTCACACTTTCCTACACCACTATTCTGGAAGGGTTTCGGCTTTGGCCTTTATGAACAAGGTCATCACACTGTTATTTCATGTACCACGCATAAACACAATGATCGTAGTGGAATCGGTTTCTTGCACTACCGCCAAAATCTCAATATTGAACTCATTGAAGACATTGACCCCTCTCCACCTTCTTCACCTACCCCACCTTCACCACCTTCACCAACGAAGTTAATGGATCCTGAATCTATCCCTCCTACCTTTTTTTCCATAAATACCATTTCCTTGGGGCCTCTGACCTATCACCGCGATGGTGAGGCTCCTTCCTCTCTCCCTTTCTTGTATCTTGACATGATAGGGGACAATACTCCTATTAATGTCATTCAATGTCAAGATGATGAGTCCATACTCACCTACCTTGGTGCTGAAGACTCTTATATTCACCGGTCGTTACCTTCTGAGATGCAAACAATGTTGAATGAATCGACTATCAAAGTCAACATCCACACTTAGGATGACCCCCACATTCTCAAGATTGGCCAATCTCTGGATGTTGTTGAATAGTAAGCCCTAACTTATTTTCTTAAAAATCATAGCCACACTTTCACTTGGTCCTATGCTGACATGCCTGGCATCGATCCCACTATCGTGGTCCACAATATTGTAACCATTCCCGATGCCAAACCCGTAAAAAAAAAGTTGAGGAAAATGCACCCTCACATTGCTCTTCTTATCAAAGAAGAACTTCAACGCCTTCTCTTAGTTTCCTTCATCTTACCCATCAATTACCCCCAATGGATTTCTAACATCGTCCCTGTCACTAAGGTGACAGGGGGACTTTGCATTTGCACCGATTTCTGTGATCTCAACCTTGCTTGCCCAAAAGATGATTTTCCTCTGCCTGGTATTGACCAGTTGGTTGACCTTACCGCTAGCCATGAGATGTTATCACTTATGGATGGTTTCTCGGGTTATAACCAAATCTTGCTCACCCAGAGGATCAACACAAAACCACATTTATTACCCCTTGGGGGACCTTCTGCTATTCGAGTCATGCCTTTTGGCCTTAAAAACACTGGTGCTACATATCAGCGTGCTATGACTTACATCTTCCATGATATCATGCATCGCATATTGGAAGATTACGTGGATGATCTCTTGGCCAAATCTAAATGTCGCCGAGCACCTCGCCATCCTCAAAACCATATTTGACCGCCTCATTAAATATTGCATCCGCCTTCAACCTAAAAAGTGCGTCTTCGGTTCTCTCAGGAAAGCTCTGGGATCTATCATTTCCTTACGTGGTATAGAAGTTGACCCTGCTAAAGTCAAGGCAATTTTGGAAATGCCTCCGCCCACTACCCTTAAACAACTTCGTAGCCTTGCAAGGTAAACTGCAATCTATTCGTTGATTCATTTCCCAACTCTCCGACCATTGTCAACCATTTCATCACCTCCTCAAAAAGCATGTCTCTTTCAAATGGGATGACGACTGCCACAACGCTTTTGAGGCCTTAAAACAATACCTTCTCCAACCACCCATACTTATTCCACCTAAAGACGACCAACCCTTCTACCTATACATTTCTGCTACCGATCACTCTTTAGGGGCTATGCTCGCTCATCGTGATGAACAACATAGGGAGTAGGTGGTTTATTACATAAGCCATACCCTTCTGGACTACAAAACCCGATACACTCACCTTGAAAAACTCTGCTTAGCCTTAGTTTTTGTTGCCACCAAACTTCTTCATTACCTACTCAACCACAAAACCTATGTTGTGACCAACATTGACCCCTTACACTTCATGTATGCTAAACCTTACCAAAATCAACGTGTCGCATGTTGGCTCATGCTTCTTGCTGACCTAGACCTCGAATTCATCCACCAAAAATCTATCAAGGGCTAGGCCATTGCTGACTAGCTCACTGATGCACCTCTTTCTGGGAATCAATCTTGAATTTTGATTTCCCTAACGAATCCATTGCTAACCTCTCTTTGGATGATGACCCTTACCAAATGACCTTATTCTTTGATGGTTCCAAATGTCAGCGTGGGGGTGGTGTAGGAATTATCCTCATTCCTCTTGATGGTGAACCCATGCCCTTATCATTTAAACTCAACTTCAGAATGCACCAATAATATCACCGAATATGAAGCGCTTGTATTGGGTCTCATGACTA
Organism: Taxus wallichiana var. yunnanensis; assembly: GCA_018340775.1. Classification (NCBI taxonomy): domain Eukaryota; kingdom Viridiplantae; phylum Streptophyta; class Pinopsida; order Cupressales; family Taxaceae; genus Taxus; species Taxus wallichiana. Next base: position 838,959,702 of record CM031242.1, on the reverse strand, counting down.
CCTATGCCTTAGATGTTAAGTCCATTAATATCTTTGGTGATTCTCAATTGGTAGTAAACCAAGTCAATGGTGTTTATCAGTGTCATAATGAAATACTTCAAGAATACAAACATTACGTCGGCATCATGTTGACTACCTTTGACCACTATAAAATTCAAACTATTCCATGATCCACTAATAAATTCATGGATACCATGGCCTGCCTCACTTCCCAAATACCCGCTTCACCTGCCAATTCAGACATCTTTGTTACCGTAAAACACATACCGAGACCTTCTTATAAATCTTGTTGTGTTAACCTCATCCGAACTACCCCACTAAACACACAAGACCTTTGGTATAAGCAGCTTGTGGACTACCTTTCCCTTTCTATATTTCCTCCTGATCTCACACGTAATGGACAACGTACCTTTCTCAAAAATGCCTCTCGTTATGTCATCATGGGTGGCCTTCTCTATAAACGAGGCTTTGATGGTATTCTCTTATGATGCCTCACCAGCTCTGAAATCCCCTATACCATTAAAGAAGTTCACGATGGCATATGTGGAGGTCACTTCAGTGGCCTTGTTGTTGCTAAGCGCATTCTTCGCCTAGGATATTATTGGCCAACCCTTAATCATGATTGTTGCGACTACATTAAGCGTTGTGTAAAATGCCAACAACATGCCAATCTTCATCATACACCTAGTCATGCCTTACAGGTCACTCGTGACCTTTGGCCCTTCTCTCAATGGGGTTTGGATCTTGTCGGAGAGATCAATCCCCACTCTTCCCTAAGACATCAATGGATCATCACCACTACCGAATATTACACCAAATGGGTTGAATCCATACCCCTCATCTCCACTAAAGTTGAGAAAATATGTGAGTTCATCAATCATCACATTATTTTCGCTTCGGTGTTCCACATCGCCTTATCACTGATAATGGAAAACAATTCAAAAACAAAACTCTACAAAAACTTTGTGACACCTTCGGTATCAACTTAGCTTCTCCTCACCATATTACCCACAAACCAATGGCCAAGGCTGAATCCACCAACAAAACCCTAAAAAAAATTCTCATGAAAGTGGTTAACGATACTGGGAAGGATTGGCATACGCACATTCCTTTCGCTCTTTGGGCATACCGTACTAGTATTCATACTTCCACTACTGTTGCTACCCCATTTTCTCTGGTCTATGGTACCGAGGTTGTTTTCCTCTTGAAGTCTAGATCCTATCTCTCGTATCTCCCTTCAAGATATGCTTACTGATGATGACTTTCACCAAGACCGTTTAGCACAACTTGAGTTATTAGACGAACATCGTCTTCATGCCCTCGACCATCTCCAAGTCTACCAAAATGCATCAAGCGTGCCTATGAAAAATGTGTCCATGAATGCACCTTCAAGGTTGGTGATCTTGTCCTCAAGGAAAATCAACACGTAACCAAAGTAAAAAAAAAATTAAACGGGGAAAATTTGCTCCTAATTGGCTTGGACCATACATCGTGACCCATGACTATGGATCAGGTGCTTATCGCTTGTCTTCACTTGATGGTAAGCCCGAACCTGAGCCCCTCAATGCCTTGCATCTTCGACCATTCTATTGTTGACTTCTAGTCCTACATCACTATTTATCTAGTTCATGCTCGTCCCTTGAGCGCCATTTACCTTTTTCTTTTCCACCCCTCATCTCCAATGACTAAACAAGAATCATGTGATTACCCGTCACCCTTTTTCCTTATCTTAAATATGTGCACCATGGCTCTGCACATGGCATGATTCTCATGGATACTTTTCATCTTCTTTTAGATGAGATCCCATGGTCATTCACCCTTTCCTTCTCAACAAGAACCAAATGCTTCGTTATAGTCTCGTCCATGACTTAAAAGCCAAAAAAAAAAAAAGACACAAAAGATGAATCCCTCAAAAGGACATCTTCCAATATAAGGGATCAACTCCTTGAGTCAAACTTCCAATATAAAAGATGAATCCCTCAAAAGGACATCTTCCACCTTCCATTTTCACTATAAGTAGACTTCTCCCTCAAAGGACAGCTATAAAAAGCTCACAACTCTCTACATAGTCTTTCCAAAAAGAGGACTATTTTCTCAAAAATCAAAATTCAGAAGCTTCCCGCATCAATCAACTTCACGAAGACCTCAAGGAGACATATATTCATCCCATATAGACTTCCCACATCGATCAATCTATCTAAAAAGTCAACAAAGAAAAGAAAAGACAAATAAGCTTTTTCGTCATGGACTTGCCTATTGTGATCTTGGCTCTATTGCCCAAGGCATTCTATTTCCCATTTTATGACCCAATTACCTTCACCTCCTTACCCGTTGTCTTTTCACTCATACGCCTCAAGGGACTGCTTAAACCTATGACATTTGGTGATTCTGTGACTATTCTTCACCTTTGGAGTAATCAATCATGCAATGTATTTAGGGTCTTACGTTCACTAGCCTAGTCATGTAGATGTGTTTCATATGTTTTGATCCTTGCCAATCGGGTGGCTTTCTTGCCCCCTCTTATCTTTTCTCTTCTTCATTACCTTTTTTATCTTCCTATATAGGACTAGACCCTCGACACCTACCTTTTGGGGTTTTCTTCTCACACCTCAATCAGCCTAAAATCACCTTTACCTATCTACCCAAACATTATATAATTATACCTATGGCCTGGAATCAACACTTCCTATCGACCTAAAATCACCCATACCTATCTACCTATATTCCACCTAACCTAATCAACCTTGACCTAATCATACCCATGGCCTAGAATCAACACTACCTATCGACCTAAAATCACCCATACCTATCTACCTATATTCCACCTAACCTAATCATACCTATGACCTCGAATCAACCTAACTATCAACCTCACTACCTATTCTTCTATCTTCTCATATTCTTCCCTAGCTTATGGGAGAACTACATCGGTTTGAGGTCCCTTTTCACTCGGGACTATGTAGGTAGCACTTCCAGGACATGGGCCCTGGAAGGTTAGCTTGGCCACTCTTTACCCTAACCATTTTCCCCACTTTTACCTGATTTCTATTCATATCAAAAACCTCGACATCTAAACCATATACCACATAACTTTTACCACTTATATTATTTCACATTTTCATACATAACCAACATTTTCCACATTTTATACCATCTCATGCATTTATATTAACATGTATTACCAAAATACCGAAAGGAACATCCATGCCTAAACCAACCCGACTCGATCCATGCCTAAAACCTAACTCATCCATGCCTATAACCTCGACTCAACCATGCCTAAATAACGACTCGATCCATGCCTAACAACTTAACTCATCCATGCCTATAACCTGACTCGATCCATGCCTAAATAAATTGACTCGACCCATGCCTAAACAACTCGACTCAATCCATGCCTAAACTGACCTGACTCCATCATGCCTAACTCACCTAATTTCCACCCATATCAAACCAACAAACCATATCTCATCTAATACAAAGTAAACAAATCCATATCTCATCTAATACAAAGTAACAAATCCATATCTCATCTAACACAAGCCATAAACCAATATCTCATCAACACATCACCAAATACCATGAATCTCATCATATAAATCAATAACTATGTATCTCAAAATACATGCCTGTCTCATCATGGCCATCATCTCAAAAATGTCGGCACGCAGGCCGATATACAATACAAAATGTCATCATCGGCTGACGCAGTTGGTCTCATATGTACATAAAAAAGAATGAATCAATATAAAAATCTTCATCATGCCAAGTAGGCCAGTATCATGTACAACATAGTAGTAAATACAAAATTTCTTCGGCACGCAGGCTGGTCTCATATATAATACATACAAAAATGACTCGGCACGCAGTCGGTCCATAGTAGGTCAATCATCTCCCCATCTGATGTTGGGGAATTCTCCATGTGCCTGTGTCTCTCCCGACCCCTCTACCTGGAGATACATGCAGGCCCGACACCTACCTCACCTCTCTACCGATAGCCCCTCACAGGGCTAGCCTCTCGCACACTAGTGGCCTCACCACGACCTTGTCCCTAGGCTCACCGGCCCCCTGTACTCTCCACACTGTGAGTGCGGGATCTAGTCCTCTCACTGGAGGCTTGTTGTGCTTTGTACTCGACATAGGAGGGCACATCTAGCCGAAGCTAACAAATGATCTGGTAATACCATGCCTCTCCTAGGGCATCTCTAAACCTAGCCATGGGAACTATCTGTGGAGGTGCCATGGATCCTACTACCTGCGTGGGTACTGTACAATGGGACCTTGTCCCTGAACCTACACTGAGCCATGTGTTGGTACTAGAGCCTGAGTCACCTTGGAGTCTATGCATGTGCCTATATCTGGGCTGCAGGGTAGTAATATGTGCTCTGTGCTACTGTCAGCTAGCCATGCAGACTCATCACTTGCCCCTCGCCTGCTGTGGCCTAACTAGCCTATAAATCCAGTACCTACACTGTAGGGTGGCTATCTACTCTCCATCTCTGCCTACCTCCTTTCCATCTCCATCTCTCCTTGCCTCCACCTATGCATGTACATGTCCCTGCCTGCCTGCACTGCGCATCATGCCGCTATCTATGGGCTGTAATATGGCAACATGTGCCTCTATACCTGTCAGTTGCCCCTGCATGATCCCAAGCTACATCACCAAGGTAGCCACCTGCCCCTGTAGGGCGTTCTCTTTATACTTGTGATGGTGGCTAAGTCTAGCTGCCCTGGCCTCGGTGGTATGGCTCTCAGCTGTGCCGCCCACCACTGCCTACTGTACCCATCTGCAACCCCAACATCATCAATCTGGGTATCTCTTGGATGCTCCTCCTACCAATCAGATCTTTGTGGGTCGTGGTGGAGACATAGGTCTCTCCACATCATCTCTCTCGGTACTGAGGAACGGAGGCGGTACACCCTGGACCAATCTAAAATGGCATCTAACCCACTCTATGGGTATCCGCTCATGCTCTCCTGCTCTCCTCCCCTCTATCCACAAATGTATATGTAGCCCAGCTAGCTCCATGGCCATCTGTCTGTATGAGGGGAAGCCCACATATGGCCTCCAAATGATGTCCACCCCAAACAACCCCTCCAACAACCTCTCTGTAATAAGCTACATCATGCGTAGCTCTGGCACCTGGGCCTCTCCCATGGTCGGTACCCACCCTGTACCCCACTCTCAACACTCTCCGTGGGAATGCATCTACCTGGGGCATCCCCACTGGTGAACACAAACAATGTGCTCGTATGCCCAAGCAATGTAGTAGTACGACGCAATAGATGTTGAACCTCCATAGTCACCCATAGGCCCATAGCTCTCTATACACCTATGTCAAGCAATGCAGGTGCCCATGCAAACCGTGTCCGATGTATCATCATGTCATGGAGGACTCCCATCAGTGACCTCGGGAATCTCCCCCTCTGCATCTGGCAGTGTGAAGCAAAGCACACTGCCTCCATCAAGAGTACCACTAACCTCATCTCCTCTGGATGAGCTCTATACATCGCTCCATAGCTCAAGCTAGCACTATGGAATGTCAGGTCTGCTACACCCTCCCCAAAAATGGGTGCCAGTAGCTCCTCAGATGCCTCTGAAGAGATGGAATAAACCTAGGCCCCCAATATGGGCAATCACAGGATCATGTAGACGTCCTCCAGGGTGATGTCATCTCACCCGTCGAAAAATGGAAGGTGTTGGTCACGAGTCCCATCTATCGATGAGGGCAACCATAAGACTCGCTTCCTGGACTACATGTCGGTAATGTCACATGCCTATCAATCCCACCCTCGCCACATCTTTGCCACTCCCATGCGTCGTGATCAGATCACTCTGTATTCATCAATAATAAGGGCGGCACTCGGGCCCTCATCCATAGCTCATCTCGGGCCTGCATCCCACAAAAGCAATATATTAGTCCACCTTCCCAACTTACCTTATTTTTACCCCACATCCCGACCTAATCATTGGCCTTGTCGCTCACCCAAACCTACCCAAACCCATCTACCCAAACCTATCTACCCTACCTATCTACCCTAACCCTCTACCCGAACCTATCTACCCTACCTACCCTACCCCCTATCTACCCTACCTAACCCACACACCTACCCAAACCCATCTACCCTACCTATTTATCCACACCCTACACCTACCCAAACCCATCCACCCGAAACTATCTACCCTACCCTCACCGAAACCACCCTCAACCCTTACCCACCTACCCTACTTTCTCACCCTAAAACCTTCCCCTCTCACCTAACTTCTTTCCCACCCTACCCTTACTCTCTTCCTTTTTTATCCCAATTTACACTTAGGATTAACCGACCCGGTTATCCCCTGACCGACCATGGTCTCTCCTTTGGCCAAGCACCGGCCACTATTCTTCTTGACCGGTACTAGTCACTACCCACCAACGCCAGCGTCCCACCGATCGACGCGTCGGTCACTTTGTCGCACTACCCACCCCCGACTTTCCAACCCTACTTTTTCCCTTCCTAGACATTCTACCCACCCAAATCCCTCTTTACACCCTTAATTGTTCCTACATTACCCTTTTTCCCTACCCCCTACCCTTCAATATTACCTTTTCCCTCTCTTTTTCCCATTTTGAAATTCTTTCCCCCAAACCCCCATTTTTAATATTTTCTACATTTTACATCAAATTAACTCAAAAATCAAAACAAAGGTTCAAATCCTACCTGATCTCTGCCACCGTCGTGGTGGAACCTCCGCCTCCGCGCTGCTCCTCTCGATCCCTCTTCGGCCTCTGCCATCCTCAAATGACCTCCAATTCTCTCCACCAATCACCTCACTCGATCCGATCTCATGGCCCCACCTCTCGCCCAATCAATCTCACCTATGTGGCTCGCCAACCAATCTCTCTACCATACTCTTTTGACCTCTTCCTCTTTTCTCTCTTTTTGTCCTTTTCTTCTTCTTAACAATGCACAAATGAATTTTAAAATATGGGTTTTCCACTTTTTATACCCTACCCGACTCAACCGACGTTGGTTAACCCTTGACCGATGCCGGTCTTACCCCTAGCCAACCACCATCGGTTCTTCCCCACCATCCTTGGTTCATCCCGACTATTGCGGTTACCCTGCCTACTCATTGCCCTCACATTGACCTCATTTTCCTTACCTTCCCGTTCTTTTTCCTCCCCTACACCTACCTAGATCACTTTACCTTCCTCTCTAGCCCTCCACCTTCCTCAACCTTACCTCATTAGCCATTGACGCCTCCTCATTTTACCCCTACCCGGCCTTACCCATGTTGTGACCTATCTACCTGGACCCAAAAAACTGTATTGTGACCTTTGACCTCACGTGCTTCGCTATACCTTGTGGCACTGTTACCTGTGTTGATTGACCTAATGACCTTACCTAGCCTATTGTTGTGACCGTTTATCCTGACCCTACCTTTGGTGTACCGAAACATACCTAACCGTTCCTGCCCCTAACCTACGTTGTGTTTCTGACCATATCCTATACCTTGGATACTGGAATCACTTCAACCTTGTTTGGATAAACCTATCGACCTTAGACGATGTAGAGTTTGCAAGCTCTTCAACTGGTACCGTGTCATAGTTTATACGTGTGTGTGCATTCAACTGCCACTACCTTTGACCTTGGCCCGTTTACCCATTTACCTATATGCCCGATTTGCCCTTTACTCCTTTCCCCATTTTTTCACTATTCTTCTTCACATCCACTTTTATCAAACCACTCGCTGATGTGCTCTGCCACCTCATCAATTCCTGGTTTGAGGGGGATCACCCTCATTCCCACTTGGGGCAACCACACTCTATTCTTGTTCACGTCACTTACCAATACAAGCTACACAACAAGAAGGGGAAAAATGTAGACACCGAAATCGTGTCGTAATCACCTTGGTCCCCTACTGCAACCCTATAATCATTTCCTCATCCTCAACACTTTAGCACCTACCTCCTGCACCCCACACATTTTAATTTAATTATTTTAATTAATGTCATTTACCTCCATACATATTAATTTAATTATTTTAATTAAGTTAATAGATTTTTCCCACACACATATTAATTTAATTATTTACATTAAATTAATTCACCACCCCCACACACCTATTTAATATAATTTCCTTTATTAAATACACCTCACCTAACCACCCCCATCATTTGATCCATTAACCTAAACCCTAAAGCCAATGTCCTAAATAAAACCTAACATTACACCCATCCCCTCACCTCACATTTAAAAGCCTCCTAAGGTCGGTTTTCATTTGGAGAAAAGGAAGAGACCCTTATCAAATGGTGGAACAACTTCCTAGGCAACTTTTGAACAACCTGAGACATCTCACCCAAACCAATTTTGGTTCACCCTAAACCAACGCCACTGGTTATACCGGAATAGACCAAATGGCCTATTTAGACCCATTTACAACTTTGTAATACGGGTTGTTTTTGGGAGAAAACTTCTGATCTCATGAATTCAATCTCTTTAGATGTGACAACAGAATGAAGATTGATTTGTGATCAAAAAGGCAACCAAATACACTGGCACAATAGTGAGACTTTCTTCCCAGCATTCTCCAACGCAACAACTTCTTCATTATTCTTCAGACTTGTACCTCACAAAAGAGTAAGTATCCTCCTTCCATCTATTTCATTTTCTTATCATCAGCTATAGTCCTTGTGGTAAAGGAACCTAGTCTTTTACCCTCTATCCATTCCTCTTTCCAGCTACACCACCTTCTATAACCAATCATCTTAATACCTTGCCCAATTATCTATCTGACCTCTTCAGTAATCTCAGACCTTCGCAACATATTTACACCCCCTCTGTGATCAATCCCTACCTTCCACCAACTCCACTTTTTCCCCAAAACTCCAAAAACCTGAACTATGTGATTCCACCACCTCAACTTAACCGTCGTTGGTTCATTTCTAACCATCACCAGTTACAGTCAAACCGTCATCGGTTATAGCCAAACCGTCATCGATCTCTGTCACCTGATCTCTACAGAATAACAACTTGTTTCTAACCTATACCTACCTGAATGCCTATTTGACCTTCAGATCTATATCTAACCTAGCCTGTTAGCTCAGATTCACCTATAACCAACCTACTTGACCTCTAGATCTCCTTCTAGCCTAGCCTGTTAGATTAGATCTAGCCTATTACGTTTTGTATGAGATGCCTAAATCATATTAAACTACAATAGGACAATATTTACTTTATTTTCAGCATTGAATTGTTTTAAACAGTGGACTGATAGCCATCTAGGAAGTATCATACTTCCAGGATCTAGCACATGCTAGGCAGTCCACTGCATATATCATTTAACTCTCTTTTGTGGTCTTGTTTTGGTTCTTATACAGGTAGTTCCTCCTAGCCAAAAGGAAGGTCTCACAATCACTTTGATTCAGAATTCAAATACGCGCGCATACAACCTTCAACCATCTCAAACTAGGTATTCCTCTTACCACCTTTACCTTATCTATTTCATCAAGTACTTCTCAAGAAAACTAAGAAATCAGGTGAAACAGTTGGCTGGACACTTTGGTATAAGTAAGACAATTTCTCTTGTTATAGAAAAGTATTATTGGCCAAAGGTAAAGAGGGACATAAGTAGGATTGTAGCAAGATGTAGAGTGTGTCAAATGGCTAAGGGCCATGCACAGAATATTGGGTTATATATGCCATTACCTATCCCTATAGGGTCATGGGTTGATTTGAGTATGGATTTCGTGTTAGGGCTTCCTAACACGTAGCGAGGGAATGATTCTATATTTGTTGTGGTTGATAGATTATGTAAGATGACACATTTCATTTCTTGTAAAAAAACTAATGATGCTTCCAAAATTCTGATTTGTTTTTTTTGAAGTGGTTAGATTGATGGAATTATAAAAACAATCACTTTAGATCGGGACACAAAGTTTTGAGTCACTTTTGGAGGACTTTGTGGAAGAAAATAGGGACACGGCTACGGTTTAGTAGTGCATATCAACCCCAGATCGTGATGGGAAGATGGAAGTGGTGAACATAAGCTTAGGAAAACGTTGTATAGTTGAGAAAATCCCCTACGTTGTATAGTTGGAGAAAATCCAAAACTATGGGACTTAGCTTTACCTCAAGATGAGTTTGCCTATAATAGCTCGGTAAACAGTCAACAGGGAGGTCTCCTTTCCAGATTGTATATGGTAGGAATCCTAAGGGGGTCCTAGACCTAATTGTTCTACCGGTGAAGATGAAACTAGTTATGATGCGAAGCATTTGCAGAACACATTCTACGATTGCAAGATTAAGTGAGGGAAAAGCTGAAAATGAGTAAATAAAATAGCTACAGATGTAAGTAGGAGAGTAAGTGTATTTTAAGAAGAAGATATGGTGATGGTTCATCTTAGAAAAGATATGTTTTTAAAGGGGACATATAATAAACTCAAGTATAATAAACTCATGTAGGATTTTGAAGAAAATGAGTGATAATGCCTACAAGGTGGAGCTACCTAAAAACTTTGCTATCTCACAAGTTTTTAATGTTTCTAACTTATATAAGTTTCAGGTCATGATGAACATGTTGCAGAGGAGGGATAAATAAACTAGAAGCAACAGATGCTAAAGAAGAAAAAGGATAGGGTAATGTGTGTCTTGGACCAAAAGACAATCACTACTAGACATGGGAGCTACAACAAATATTTGGTACAATGGGAAGGTTTGCAGCAAGAAGAAAATAATTGGATTCTTGAGTGGGATTTAAATAAAATTGATAGTGCCAAAATTAGAAGAGCTGAATTCTTTTCAACTAGGGGAGAATGATGCAAGAGCATAACTTGCAGAGACCATAACTTTTGATCCAACGTTGGATCGTCCTAAAATTTTACAGGGTGCTAGATATATATTAGTAATATGTTGGGGTCAACTTTGCAAGGTTGTGCCCATTTTGGCAAGTTTTCAGGCCCGGATTCCTTCATCTAGTGGCCTAAAATTGGCTCGTAATGTTTTTCGCTTTTGACTAGGTCTTAGAACTTTAATAACTTTTGTTGTGCTTGTTAGAATAAGTCCAAATTTCATGTGAGCCCTAATTTATGAAGGCATATTTGGCATGCAAAATTTGGGGTCCATCCGAGTTGTTTTGCTAGTAGGTAATTTTTGGCATTTTAGGATTTTTGGCATTTTAGGGTTTTTAGAGTAGACATGAAATAAAAGGAGGATTGTAATGATGTAATAGATCAGTGTGGATTCCAGAATGAGAAGTAATATATTTTGAAGCTCCTGGTTTTTATTTGCAAATCCGTTTATGTGTGTTTTGGAGGTATTTCAACCTCTTGCAGCTGGATTCACATCAGTAAGAAGGATCACACATGAAGACATGTTATGCATGAATCTTATACTAGGGTTGAGTGTTTCGATTAAATATCTTTATTACATTTACAAGGTAAGAATACAACACACTAATTAATTAATTGTTTATTGAACACTGAAAATGCACTACAAGATATTAACTTCAAATTCATTTACCATATATATATCAAACCTTTTTACCATACGTAACTATGAATCAAATTGAACCTATGATTAAATGCACATTTCCTAAGATATCCCTAAAACTAGCATCTCATACATATTAGCAAATTTCAAATATAACTTTTTTGTAACATGAGACTACATTATACATATATTCATTTTACAATGACCTATATAAATTACAATAATAAATAATGAATTACACATCACCTTTTCACCATCATTCTTGCATCCTGCAAAACCATGTGAGCATGAAATCAACGATAAATCGTTGGCATGGAATCCACCCTAATCTAACATAATTAATGTCTTTAGTTTCCCATTTACATATAATAATAATTATAATTTGCATTCAAAAGAAAAGGTTTAGAAACATGTATTCATTTCATTTCATTTCGTAACTAAGGAGACAGAAAAAGAAGGGAAGAGAGAGACACCATTTTCTCAAAATTTCTATCTCACAACAAGTTTTTTTTTATTAAGGGAAAATAGTTTTGAAGGGACTATACCCTGTATACAAAAGGGCTCAAAAGCCATATAGTATAAAACCTTAAAGTATTGAATATTTTTTATTTGTTTTTTTTTATTAAGGGAAAATAGTTTTGAAGGGACTATACCCTGTATACAAAAGGGCTCAAAAGCCAGATAGTAAAGATGAGAGAAGCAGCCCAGAGAAGGGAAAAATAGTCAACCAAGGAAGGCTCAATAGCCAACTATTACAATATAGGAGAAAAAGGATCAAAAGCATAAAGATCCAGAGAAAAGAAGGAAAGATCAAAAAGGAACCAAAAGAGAAACAGCATAAGGAGCCCCGCCACAAAAAGCACTCTAGAACCGCCGATGATGCCCACATCGCAGCCAAGAAATAGCATCACAACAGCCCTTTACTTGATGGCTCTGTCAATTTTGGTCTTGATAGCCTGCAGTGACATGAAGAAGGCAATAGCAGTGGCCTGAGAGGGGTATTGTAAATCAGCTTGGGCAATTGCAATGTCCCTTTTCTCTTTAGGGCCCCATATGTCCTCATTGATCCCACTTAAACTGCAAACACTGTGGACATGTTGCTCAATGAAATTGTAAATGCTTTTGAGGGCAGACAATATGCAGTCATTTCGGCTTTTAGCATTCCCCAATCTGCCATCTAGGGACTGTAGTTTCTTGAAGACTTCACCAATAACCCCCTCTTCCTCCTCACTTTGAAGGATCCTTTTACCCTTAGCTCTTTCCATGTTTTTTATAGCCCCTTTGAGCTCTTGAAGCTCCTTTTCTAATCTGTCCACCCTATCCAGCAATTCCTCCTCTTTGGGCTCCTCCACCGGCCTGCTGATATGCAGGAGGTTTTCAGCTAGTTCTAAGTCCTTGTGGCTCCTTAGGACTCATTGGGAAGCAGGGATTTTGGCTTTGAGGCTCTTACTTTTCTTGCTGGAGGTCGCATCTTCATTCTTTCTTTTTAGCAGGGGGAGTGGGAGCAGTGTGGGCAGGTGGAGGTATGGAGGAGGGAGGTGGGATAGGATTCACGGGAGGGCAGCTGGAGAAATGGTGGTGAATCAAGAGGATAAGGCCCTGGTGCAAAGGGACAGCCCTAGAGTGGCTTTGAACTTCCCTTATAGATTTCTCCAGAGAGTTAATCAGATAATGAGGAAAGCTGATAATGTTATTTCTACGAAAATGATTCAGAAAAATCAGATGTTTTTGAGGTATAGTCACATATCTTCCTTCAAGGGTAACATACCTTACCACCATTTTTGTCTATCTCACACAAGAAGTTACACTATAGAGTTTCAAACAATTATTTACATGTGTCAAAAAGTTTCCATGGTGGTTTGGCAACCCGACAGGGGTCCTACAACTTTCTATTTACATTTTCCTACTCACTACAAAAAAATGTTCAAATCCCGCTCGGAGGCCAAGAAATCACTTTCAAGCGTTGTCTTCCGAAGAGCGAACATACCACAAGTAAAATTTTGTGTGTCCTCCTATAAACCAAGAATACACGAGGCCACGAAATTGAGGGTGTGCAAACGGTTTATGATTAGTCGCTAGCTTTCCGAGGTCATTGTTCATAATTGACTGGTTGGAAATGATCAAAAGTTAGCTCGAGGGCTCACAAAACCACCTCCAAAACTAATGTTTGATGGACGAACGTGCAACGAGAAATTTCCTACAAGTTCCCCTATATATGGAGAATTTTTCAGAGTCGATGGAACTAAGAACTAACAAAGTTTCAAATGGCGACGGGTTTTCTAGAGCCACAGGTCATAATTGGTCTAGTGTAACATAGTCAAACATTACAATTGGAGGCCTACAAAATTCCTTTTCCAAACTAACTAGGAATATGATTTTCCCAAACCGAAGGTTCCAAGCAATAGTCTAGTAAATAATAGAGGTTTGTGAAGGTGGGAAAGCATTTCATTGTCCAAGGACCAAATGGTAGGTCAAAACGAAAGACAACTTTTCAGTTTTAAGAGCTACTTAAAGTACAAAACAGAGTAACATAGGGCTCCTAGCAAAACGACGAAGAGAGAAAAAATGGTCGATTGGGGTCAATCTAAAGTTTGATGCGACTCTCCCCATAACAAGGAGCACACACGACACTTGACACCTCTTTTCTGGGGTTTCAAAGTTGGTTTTGTCAGTTTTGGAAAATTGCATTTTCTAACTTTGTAAGGTAGGCAAAAAGGTTGTTTGATTTGATGACATCATCTAACTCTCGCCAATACTATCGATACGAGCACTTAATTCGGATACTCTAGTATCATCATATAAGGTTATGGTAGCGACCACATTTAATGTTTAAATTGAAAATCTATTTCGTCAATCACAAGGTGATGTTTTATTTCTTTACACTATTTAAATTTGGTTACATATCCATTTGTACGATTATCTAGAGGTTTAACATTTCTATTATATTGCAAATGAAGAACCCAAATTATGAAAATTATGAAAGAAAAGGTAAGGGAGACTATGCTGTCCATGAACGAAGTGATGAAAAAAAAGGCTCCACGTAGGTCCACTAGCATTTCATGAGCCTCCAAATCTCCTTTAGGCATTCCGTCAAGTAGTTCAAATTTTTTCCTAGGCTCTCCTCCATTCAACTGTCTAGCAAGAAAACAATATATAATACCCATGCCATTTTCTTCCAGTTGGAAAGAGATGGTGAAAATTATGGAGGCAACATTTTTGAGAAGCATTACATCTAATAGTTTGTTACCACACAAAATTTTGGGTTGGTGGGAAATGACATAACCCACATCGTGTTCAGTGAAGCCCAGTGTTTTTGAAAGGTCAATTTTAGGCTTCAACTGATCATCTACCGTGCACACAAGAACATATGGGTCTTTGAGAATGGTTTTCTTTACCTGGTCAAGAGTGAGCCCAGAATCTCTGAAGAACTGAACTTCCTATTGGGCTTTGTCAATGGTGGTGCATCTAAAAGAGAGGGGGTCCTTGGTCATTACAATCAGCAGGTGAGAGATGGAGAGCCTGCCTTCCTTCATTAAGAATCACTTCATGGCATTATGTCGAAGGTCTCTCTTTTCCTTTACTCCCTATGTAGAAAGGGGTATGGTATTGCAAGATATTCTTGGTGAAAATTTAGATAAGAAACATGCGTTGTGGTGGGTATCGAGTGGGTAAAGAATAAATTCTGGAAATTTCAAAGCCATTGTATGAGTGTGAAATGGAATTAGATTCAAACTAGGAATAAAATGAATCGAAAATGCTTTTGCTTGAAAAAAGGAAACCCCATCTGTATATATTAAATGATAGGCACCAAATTAGGTGACACAAAGATGATAAGTGTAATATGGTATACCGCAGCATAGCCCATTCAAGTGCCACAACCCTCGTGCCATTCATTGATAGCCACACCCAAATAGAAAACATTCCTCTATTTTGATGCTTTGATGGACGTCTATAGCCTGCTCCAGAGCTCACATTTTGGCACGGGATGGTAGTGCGTAGGAAAATGTAGATTGATCAGGTTAGAGACCTTTTTTTGCATAGGTGAAACAGTGTGACTATTCCGTAAGGAAACCCATGTATTTTGTACATAGTTGTAGTCATGGGCATCCAAACAAACCCTCCCTTTTAGCATTCTATCATGCAGTTCACATGGCTAGCAATGTGCCTCTCAAAAAATCTTCTTCTTTTCTGCATACAACAAACAAAACAATAACAGACAGAAAGTTTCTTTTCCACGCCATACCAGCAAAGACTAGCATTTATCCACGCAACCTTCTGATAATTTAACATTTTTTATTCTTAGTGGGGGATGCACTCACTGACACCATCCAATTTCTGTAAAAGTATCAATGAAAATCTTGGCTTCACGTGATTTTGCATTGGATCCAAGCAAATTGCTTGTATTTTATGTATGTAATATGTGACAGGTTTGCATGGCATTTAGGATGTGTCAATTTCCTTACGTACTTCACTGACAAAGGCATTCATCCTCCTGACTCGGCCCATTTCCTTGTCTACACACTTAGAAGTATTTTAATTTCAAATTATTTGATTATTGTATTGTTTTTATTCAAAACAGTCTACAATATACTTCTTATTTCATATCACCATTTAGAAAAGTACTTCTTATATCCATCTATTGAATCTTTCACCCTTTTGTTTGCTAGTGCACAAACAACCATGATGTTCTTTATATTTGTAGTGGGTGTAAAAGGTTTCTTTAGAATCTATAGCTTTGTTTTGAACATGTCCTTTTGCAATATCTAATTGTGCTTTAAATTTATTGATGGATCCTTCTACCTTACACTTTCTCTTGAATACCCATTTGCATCCAATTGGCTCCTTTTGTGTAGGTAGATTGACAAGCTTCAACTTACCATTTTTAATTTATTACTCGTATTCATCTTCCGTGTCTTTCTTCCATTGTGGTTGGCTCAATGCTTCTCGAACTGAATCTTGTTTGGTGCTTTAAATTAGTGAGCTCATCAAGGTGAGAATGAATTTATCTCTTGTTTGTCTTCTCATCCTAGTACCTATTGAATAATCAGGAAGTGAGTCCAAATGACAGTCCTTGAGCGTAATTTCTACCCATTTTGGACGTGTTGTTGATATTGTGTATTTTTTCCCTCTAAATTCCCTATATTAATAAACAATTCTCCTTGTATCTCATCTTCACTTCTAGGAGAAGCATTTTCATCATCCGGTTGTGGAAGCAACTTATGAGAAATAGTTAGAGGGGATTCCTTTTTCCTTAGTGAGTCGTATGATGACTCGTTAAATTTAAAATATTATGGCTTTTGTAAATCTTATGTGTCTCTAGATCCATGAGAAAATATGCTTTTTAGGTATCATGGTACCCCAATAGTATTCATTGGAGTGGATTAAGCTCAACATTCTTCTTATTATTTTTAGGGACATGCACATATCAACACAACCGAAAACACGAAGATGGGATATTGATGTCTTATATACATTCTATGCTTCCTTTGACATTATGTTATTCAGTTCCTTGTAAGAGACCTCTTATGAAGATACAACACCGTTCAAACTACTTGTGCCCAATACTTCTCCTCCAATCTCACTATGGAAAACTTGCAATGATCCATTTTCATAATTTTGCAATTGCAACATTCTATGACTCTATTCTATTGAGGTGTATAGGTAGCATAGAACAATTGATCTATTTCGTGCTTCTTCAGAAAGGCCACGAACTCCTTTGATGTGAATTCCCCCCCTCGATATAAGCAGAGTAGATGAATGTGCCTGTCACATTAGTTTTCCACAAGCTTCTAGAATATTTTGAAGTGTACATACAAACGTGTCACTCTTCTTCTTGACGAAGAAAAACCATATTTTCATAGAGAAGTCATCCACAAACAATTGAAAACATTGGATTCCTTGCACAGTGGCACGTAGTGGTTTGCAAAGATCGGTGTATATCACATCCAAATGATCCATGGCTCAACTTGAACTCGGATCAAAGTGAACTCAATGTTTATTTCTATAAGACAACCTAAACAAATAAGAAATGATGCGAAATTATAGGAAGGCCACATACCATACCTTTGGAGCTGAGTTTATGAAGGGAACAACTAAATAAGTTACCATAGAGGAAATGTCAAAGAGTGGTAAACTCTTCCTTTGAGATAGTGAGAGAAACTTTGTGAGAGGATACAACATCTAAGAAAAAAAATGTATCTGATAAGAATGTTCATGTTATGACCTTTCCATCTTTAGTGATTAGACAGGATTTCATACCTTTTTTAACTTAGAACTCAACCTTAACGTTGTGATTTAACAACTTATTGACAAATTGGATATTTGTTTTCAAGATGGGTATGTAGAGATCTTTAATTAGTGTACATTTGTTCGTACTGAGAGGAATATTGACATCTCGAATGCCTTCTACAATATACTCCTTATCATAATCCTAACATATACAAAGTTCAGTTGTTTGAACATATGTAAAGTTCAGAGTTCGAGATGTATGTAAGTTTCCCTATCTATATATGGTGGCAAAGGACTCTTGTTTGTGACCAGATGACCCACCTATCCACATAGTACAAACAATATTGAAATTTGAGAAGAAGCATCTACAAATAGCATATTGACGGTTTGAATAAAAAAGGGCCCAAAGCCTTCTCGAAGTCAATCTTAATGAACATGGCAAGCCTATAATCTGCGAGCCCATTCTATTCCTTCCTAAACCGCGATGATGTTTACTCTGGCTAAATAATAACCTACAGAAGATTACATAATCGCAGAGCTACCACAATGTATTCGCCATTATTTTTTGTTTATAGCTATTAAATTTTTAACTTATTTTTGTGAAATTCTAATTTCAATTATTTTTTAAAAATATATTCAATTTTTTTAATTTATAAAACTTATTATAAATTTGAACTTTTATTATTCTTATTAATTAATTTATTTTAAATTTACATTATTTATTAAATTTTTTATGTTTTAACTTTTAATTATTTTTTATAAATTTCTATTTTAATTTGTTTTTTAATCAATTTTGATAGATTTTTATTAATTTTATTAACACAAAAGCCTAGAATTCACATGCATTGACTCTAAGACCACTCAAACCACCCCACAATGCAAGCTCAACACTAATTTTCATTTTTATTTTTATTTTATTTTATATCATCATTAATTTTAAATTTTAATATTTAATATTTTTAATAATTAAAGTTTTGATTTTAAATATTTCCTTGGTTTATTTACTTAAATAATTTTTTAATTTTATTTTTTTAATAATTAATTTCAATATTTTTTTAATTTTAATTTAAAACTTTTTCTTATTAATATTTCCTTGATTTGTTTTTTCTTAGTTAACAAGTGTTTTTTTAATTTTTATTAATTTATTAATTGATTTTTACTAATTTTTATTAATATTTATGATATCTAATTTTTTATTATTTTTAATTTAAATTTATTTTCAATTTTAAAATTTTTGATAGTTATTGTTTTTTTCAATAATTTTTCCATTATTTTTAATTTTTAGTTATTATAAACATTTATTTCATTTTTTTTATTTATTAAATTATTATCATTTTTTCTTAAAAAATTGTTTAGTTATTAGTTTTTATTTATTTTGGTTTTTTAATGTATTTTTTCAAAAATATAGTTTCTAATTTTAGTTTCTTTTCTTTTTTTTCCTATGTATTCTTATTCTTATTTTTGTCTTGTTTTTGTTGTAAACATTTATTTTATTTTTTATTTTTATTTTTATTTTTATTTAATTTGAACTTTGTAAATATTTCCTTGATTTATTTTTTCTTAGTTAACAAGTGTTTTTTTAATTTTTTACTAATTTATTAATTGATTTTTACTAATTTTTATTAATATTTATGATATCTAAATTTTTTATTATTTTTAATTTAAATTTATTTTCAATTCTAAAATTTTTCATAGTTATTGTTTTTTTCAATAATTTTTCCATTATTTTTAATTTTTTATTATTAAAACATTTATTTCAATTTTTTATTTTTTTAATAATTAATAATTAATTTCAATTATTATTTATTAAATTATTATCATTTTTCTTAAAAAATTGTTTAGTTATTAGTTTTTATTTATTTTGGTTTTTTATTGTATTTTTCCTAAAATATATAGTGTAACGACCCAAAAATCACAACACGAACAACACAGTAAAAGACAGGATATTTTTTTACTTGCTTGACACATAACATGGCGCAACAAGTCGTCACCAAGGTTACAACTAACTCTGTGAACAACTCGATACAAGGATGGCCATAAAAGCAGCATGGAAACGTCCACACCTATCAAGGACAATATTTTTTTTTGAAGAACAACATAGAAGCCCAACCACATGACACTCTCACAGCTAGGGCAAGCCACAGTAAGAAATGATTGGAGGTTATTTATTTTGATAAGACACCCTGGATAAATTTAAAGGAAGAAGGTCAAATGAATTCACCCTTAAGACGTCATTAGTTCTTACTAAGGTTTAATTGAAGCTTGAGGTTTTATACGTAGTTAATTAGCGCTCTTACTTAGGCTTCACCGAAAGAGCTTATCAAGAGGAAGCTACTTACTTTTAAATAGGCTGAGAGATAAATTGAGTGGTTTCAGAGTTTTCTACTATTACTTGTTAAATCTTATTAGAAACTAGCCATTGTTTTCCATTAAGCTTGTCTTTAGCGTTCACCAAAAGAGTAGTGTTTACTAGTTCAGTTAGGGATAACACGTTATATAAAATCACTTTGCAAGGATGGTCTCACTCTTGATTACTTAAGGTATTTTTTTTTTTTTTTTTTTTTTTGCAAGGGGATCTAAACCACAACATAATTCTTTGAATAAAACTTTTAGGTATCTTCTGTAAGGAAACCCACCCCATTACAACTTACATATAACACATCAATACAGAGTCTCAGAAAGATTTAAATTAACACTTAATTCTCAAGATCCAAGTTTTACAATGCTTATGCCAGTGAAAGTTTGAATAACATTTCCCACAAAGATAAGTTACCAGTTTACCTACAGAAGGACAACATAACATCTTCACACAAATTTTGAACAACCCAAGGCAAGAGGTCTTCTAAATTCCTTTGCAATCACTATTACAAAATTTACCTCACATTGGACATTTTTACAAGGAATTTCATAAATTGCACTGATGAAACCTTTACAACTCTTTCCTTTAATCTACTCGCACAATCCATCTGCACAAATACTAGCTGGAATCAGTTCGCGAGAACTGAGCATGTTAAGACTACCCATTGCAACAGTAAGCTAACATTTTATAATATCATGAAAGTAAAATTCTAAACTCAAGAATGGATCAAATCACAAACCACTAATCAACATGTTTCACAAGATGACGAGATTTATACCAGCCAACAAGGAGGAATCCCAATATTCAAGTGAGAGAGATATTCCTAAGGTAATCAAGGTGAGACCTTATTGGTGAAGACAACAAGGCTGAGAGTATTGAGATTTCAGTCAAGTAATCCTATGGATTACGTGATTGAAATCTAACACCCAAACATCATTCTATTATTATTAACCAAAAAGATAAAGATCGGTCAAATGACTTAACATATTCAAAATTACTTGTTAACAAGACTGCATTAACGCACATCCATGTTTTAGGAAGAATATAGGCCCCAACCATAAATAAACACAAATCAGTCAAAGATTAAAGTTAACTTCACTCGGCTGAATAAACCAACATACATATAATACTCACAACACTATAACTAAATCTGAAGGTTCAATATACCAAGCAATTCTCACCGAACCTAATTATTTTTCATCAAGAAGTTAAATAAATTAGATTCTATCCAACTAAAATTACATACAACAACTATAGTTGGATTACACAGGCAAGGATCAAGAAGAAGTCTTTTCACCAAAGGTTGTTATTATCTTACATCACATAATCAGCAATAAACCCGTAATCCACCCCTCGTATGATCATTGTAAGAGTTAAGGACTTAGCTCACTAAACTATGTAACTGAGTCGATTCATTTTTTTTCATTTTCATACAAGTCTAACCCAATTCGAAGAAAGATAACCATTCTAATTTCACACATGCCGCAGTCAACACTTACTCAGAAAGTCCCTACCTGAATTATTGAAGGTTTGCTAAGCTACAAAATGGATTTAATAGAAACCCATTTCATTCGATACTTGAATTTAAACAAGCAAGGGATAGTCTGTTGAAAATATAAGTGAATCGACACAAGATCCTCTACCGTGACCCAACTCGAGTCACCAATCACAAGGTTAACAGTCAGCGAAGGGGAAAAGTACAAGGCAAAATACTCTTCCTACGAACTATGCCTTCTCTTCCGTCTCTAAAACAACATATGAATAGCTTGGGTATACCCATCTATCTCACGACAGTCTACTCGACCTATCCTCATAGTCGCTCCAAAGAAAACATCTGCTACTACAGAGTTCGATTCACAAGGAAGATAATTTACATAGAATGTCTATAACATCATACACTTTACCAAGAAAGAGAAAACTCTACAATTTTAATTTCTGCCTTTCACTATTACATCCATTTAGAATAAAAGCATTATCAGGCAGTCATAAAGCAACCTAGCCAAAAAAAAAAATTATTAAAAACTGGAATTAGAATTGTAATCGGTTTGAGATAGCTTTTCATAAATTACCATTATTGATCAGACAATTGCAGTAACTAATAACATAAACAAAGGTTAAGTTTTACTGTTTACCTAGTTCATTCATTTTGTCCATTGTGAAATAATTTTATGCTACAAAATACCATTTTCGAAGCCAGAGAGCAATTAATTGAGGAGCAAGGAAAAAGCAGAAGCCCATTCTAAATGCCATAACAGATAAAAGAAAATAGAAGGACATTCAATTCATGACATAATAAAAGGGTAGCAGAAGATTGCAAGGGCAGGTTTAACATGCCTGGTTTAAAACGCCATCTCCATATGCATATGATTGTTTCAATGCCGTTGCTTGCCCTTAACCCAAAGTGCTCTGCGAGCTCGTGCTAGCGCCTCATTCACGCGGTGAAAAACAGCTACAACCCAACCCCATGATTTGAAGCTCGGACACAAGACATAATGATTACCTCACGCTCCTGGCTCTGGAAGGCATCTACCGTAATGATAAATAACCTTTTCCTCCATCAGGTTTGAGGACAGCATCAAACTCTCGGTGCAAACATTTCAGCTGTAGCTTGTAAGGTGTGATAATTCCAACAGGAAACTTTATGCCTGCCAACCTGGTGACTCATTGAAAAGGCTCATATATGGCAAAGCAAATTGTGTTTCACGAATATTCTGATATGAAACAGATCGGCCTCTATGAGGTTCTCTTCCATGAGTTACATCGTACAACAAGTAGGATTTTTGTAAATAAATTTCATCAGGTCTGCTGGTAACACCCTCACTGTCACATAACCGATTTTGAAGAAACAACCTCTGTACATGCTCTGGATCTGAAAGATATCCTGCTACCTTCATCTCCCAAGACATTTTCTCCAACATTGCATAGATCTCCTATGCCTGTGGGTGTGATCTCGTCACCTAGGACCGACTCGTCTCTCACATAGCTATGGAGAGATATTTCATAAAGAGGAGCCTGCCACAACTTTCCCAATTCAACAAAGGAGGGATTACTTTCTCCTTGCTTATCAACCAAGGCATCTTTTTCTTGTTGATTATCCACTAAGCCATCATCTGTTCTTGCATATGACGCATGGACCTTTAAAGAATGAAGGATGCTGAAAGAATTGGGTTCCTTGAGAAAAGCTTCATAAGCACTTGACAAGAAAGGCCTTACTTCCATATGTTGATATGAATTTATACCCATAGACTTTGCAAAACCAAAAAAAATTGTCCTAGACTGTCCAGATCGGAAACTTCTTCCTTGTAGGAACTTTTAGCTGGTAAGTGTGCTGAAAGTTGCAATTTGACTGAAATTTCGAGAGCCACAAAATGCCTTAAGGCTTAAAGGGTGCAACACTGGAAGCTTTGCATGTGACGTTGCTGGGCAAGTTCCTCTTTTTCATTGAGCACAAATCACTATTTCTCTCGCTTTTTTTTTTGCCGTCCTCTTCTTCTTTAGCTCTCTCGCTTCTGGTTCTTTTTCATCTTCGTTTTGGGGATTGGGAAGAGAGCGGCCATAGTAAATGGCTGGTGAAATACGAAAGTTAGTATAGCAAGTGCTGAGGATACGAGCTAGGTCTAGAAAAATAGCATTCGATTTGGGGATTCGATATATGCCTGTTTTAAAGAAGTCCTGCAATGAAGAAGTTTTACCGGGTTGTCCTCCATGAAAATATGGATGAACAAATTCTCTGGAGAGAAAGTTCAAAGATGTTCTTCAATGCATACCCTCTTCTTTACACATCACCTGGGTGGAAGCGACTTTCCAAAATGGAAAGGCAAGACAACTCAACTCACGACTGTGGTCGCGTGCAACCAGAACATACAGGATCAACACCAACGGCTCCTTGGGATCGCCCTGCAACAGTGGTCGCACTTACTCTCTCTGGAGGCCACTGATTTTCTGAGATAAGTTCACCTCTCGACCACTCAGATTCTGCCGCATCCACTTCCTCGGAACTGCGCATAAAGCCTGAAGCACTTCCTCACGGGACTTTGAGAACCCACGCCCACCCTCGCAACAAGGGCGATAGACCTTCATTTCACCATCAATGGATCCGAGCATGGACTGAAAAACCCTATTCGAGCCTTCAAATGCCACTCATACCAAATCCCAATGACAACGCTCCTCCCTGCTCACGCGGCCAGAACAGGTCAAAGAGAGCAGGTAGCACAGGGCGCAAGATATTTGCAAATCACATGAATTAAAGAAGGTGGGGTGGCTGGCAGAGGTAAGGCCAGTGAGGGATGGCCACGTACCAGGTCTAGGAGGTAGGAAGGGGGGTGAGGGACAGTAGGGCCGGCACCAGCAGATAGAATTTTGACTTTAAAATCATGTCCCCTCCAACCTGCGCCACACACCTACCCTCCCTTCTTTCCCACGCAAACCCTGCTTTCCTTCATTTGTTTATTTTTACTTATATTTTATTTCATTTCATTAACATCGATAGTAAGTTTGTATCTCAACTATAACATCCGAAGCGCTACCGCGAGCAAACAAGTATACAAAACTATAGAACAAAATAACAGACCTGGTTTACGCTAAGTCGCATTTTAAATTTCGGCATTCTATCTATTTCTGAATTAAATATATCAACCAAACATACAATGACACGGTTCTATCGAACACGGTAGAATATTCATTCTATGACATTACAAATACAACAATAATATTATCTGAAGAAGAAGGTTCCCTCAATTTGGAACTCTATCTCCACGAATGAGAAACCGTCACATAAACAACATGCGCATTTACCTGCCATTAACATTATAAATACTAAAATCTTTAATCAATCCACGTTAGTTCACTGACTGGTTAAACTCTGTTGAATTAAATATATGTGATATATGGACAAGATTGCAGTTCAATGGTGAGGATGAAGGTTCGTTAAGTATAAATTCTTTTAAATATTTTAGATAGATAATGAAATAAATAAGATCCTGACTTTCCTTAGTCAAAGGAAGACTTTGGTATATGATATAGATATACCTAAATTTAACGAGTGTAATCAACTGTATGTTAAAGGCTTCGAGTATAAATATACGCTTACTCAACAAGTGTTATCACTTATATGTTGAAAGCTTCTCAACAAGTATTATCAGTTATATATTGTAGGTTTTGATATAGAGATATGTTTATCACACAAATGTTATAAACTATATGTTAAAAGTTTCAATAGAAATATACACATAGTCAACATATACTGCAACGACCCAACAAGGAAAGGGTCACTACGCCATGAACCTGGGTAACCGCCAAACTGGGTATTACATATAGTTTCTAATTTTAATTTCTTTTCTTTTTTTTTCTATTTATTCTTATTCTTATTTTTGTCACGTTTTTTTGTAAACATTTATTTTTATTTTTAATTTGAATTTTTATTTTTATTTAATTTGAACTTATTTTAATTTTAAACTTTTTGTTAGTTAATTTTTTTTTTTTATAAATTTAGAATTAATTTTTATTTTTTAATAATTAATAATTGATTTCAACTAAATATTTTGTAAATAATCATCGTTTGTTCTAAAAAAACGTTATTGAATATAGTTATTGGATTTTATTTTTTAACTTTCAAATTATTTTTTTAATAATTAATTGACTATTTTGTCAATCGTTTGTTCTTTAAAAAAATGTTATTGCATATAGTTATTGGTTTTTTTAATTTTAATTTTTTATTCTATTTTTTCAAAAAAAAATTAATTACTTTTTATTTTTATTTTGTAGTAATTAGTAATTCATTTCAATTAATTATTGTTATTGAATATAGTAATTTTAGTTTTTATTGTATTTTCTCATTAGTAAAGTCTGTAATATTATTTCGTTTGATTCTTTTTTTATATAGTTTTTTTAATAATTTTAACAATTATACCATTTTTAAAAAAATCTATTTCTTATTTGTTTTCATTTCTCATAATTTATATGAATTATTTTTATTTTTTCTTACCACAAATTCTAATTTTTGGTCACTTTCATTTGATTTTCTTTCTAATTTTAGATATAGTTATATTGTTTTTTCCTAATATTTTATTTTATTTCATTTTTATTAATTTTTAGAAAATTTAGAAAAAAAAATTCAATTTTTTAATATTTTTCTTGTTTTATTTTTATTTTAAAAAATTGTAATATTAAATTTAATATTTTTTTCTAATTTCATTTTTCATTATTTTTTATTTTTAGTATTATATTTGGTTTTTCTTTTAATTTTCATCATTTGGATCACGATTAAATTAGAGTTTTATTTTGGGAACTTCAGAAAAAAAATTAGGAAAAATTTCCTAATTTTTCCTGCCGACCCGCAGCCAATCAGACGTTGCCACGTGGCACCATGAGGTGTCGGCGGAGGGGCGGACCCCTTTTGCTTAGCGCTCTGGAAAAATTTTCCAAATTTTCCCCGCCCTGTCGTGGCGTAACCAATATGATGATGCCACATGGCATCACAAGGCATCGACGGAGGAGCGGGTCCCTTTTTGCCATTTAACATTTCGAAAAACTTTGAAAAAATTTGCCAAGTACTCCCCGTCGACCGTCGACCGTCGACCGTCGGCCTGCAGCGAATCAGGAGCTGCCACGTGGCATTGCGAGGTGTCGGCGAAGGAGCGAGTGAATCTTTACCATCCAAGCCCTTCGGGCGTTAAATTAATTTTCTCCCCGCCACCCCGCCTTCCCCACGTTGGCTTAGGATGCGCCACGTGTCCCTTGCGGACTTGTAGAAGCACGGGAGCAAACGGGCGAAAAATTTCCAAAAGTCTCCCAGTGGCCCGTAGAACTACCCTTGGGAAAATTTTCACCCCGAGACCCGCCATGCGCATTACTCTAAAAATCGGATGAGTTAGGAGGACTTCTTTATATCAATGGAAATGTGAGGAAATTTTCTATCCAATGGGAATGATTTAGGAAAATTTTGAAAGATTTAAATTGAAGAAAAATCAAGTTGAACATTTAAGTTTGTTAGAGAGTGGATATGGTGATCGGGATTACCCTCTCGAACCTAATCGAATCTTCTAACCTTAAATTTTAGACCTTATGACCTCTAATAATTGTTAATAAAAGAAAAGTATGTTCTAGTGGATTAGAATTGTTGCAAAACCTTATAGTAATAACTGTTGTTGTCTTGTAACCATGTTGTAAATTTTTTTAATCAAAAAAATTATTCCATAATTTTCCTATTTAATCCTAGATTGTTCTTAGGTCTCAAGTGGGTTGTTTTAGCGTGCATTACATCGAGAGCCACCTTTCATTGACCTTAGAAACACTTGCGATTCCTAATTAATCCTAGATTGTTCTTAGGTCTCAAGTGGGTTGTTTTAGCGTGCATTACATCGAGAGCCACCTTTTCATTGACCTTAGCAAACACTTGCGATAAAGTTTCGAGTCCACACTTGACATCCAACTTGCACTGAACATTGAGGGTGCTCCAATAAAGAAAGACGCAAGAGACGAAGCTCGACTCATCGAACAAGGCGCTCGGATGTCAATGAAATCCTAAACCCTATCGGGACATTATTTTTCCTTTAATGTGCAAGCCCCGAAAAAATTATTAATTATTGTCAATTTCAAATTTTATTATTTATTAAATAATTTTTAATTAGTTTAATGATTTCTTTAAATATTAATTTTAATTATTTTAAATTAATTTTAAAATTTTAATTTATATTATTTTTTAATAATTGTTTAATTAATTTCTAATTTGTAATATTTTTTAATAATTTCTCGTTTAATAATTTTCTTATTAATTTTTTAAATTTTAAACTTGGAATTTTTAGTATTGTTTTTCATTATTTCTTATTTTAATAATTTTTAAAATTTGCAATTATTAAAAAAAAATTATTTAATTTTTTAAGTTTTTAATTATATTTTCATTTTTTATAAATGTTTAATTGTAAAGTTATTATTTACATTTTTATTTATCTTAATTTGGAAATTTTTAGTAATTTTTAAGTTTTGATTCTTATCAAGTTTTTTTATTTTTTTAATTAATTTTTAAATTTTTCTTAATTTATTTTTGTTAATTTTTGTTATTCTTTTCTATTTTTTTATTGATTTTAATTATGAAAATTTTTATTACTTTGTTAAATTTTATTATTTGTAATTTGTTTTATTAAATTTTGTAATTTAATTACTATTAATTTTTTATTCATTTTTAAATTTATTGATTCATTAAATATAATTAGTTTGGAATATTATTTAATTATTTTTAAGTTTTTCATTTGGAATTTTTAGTATTGTTTTTGTAAGCACCAAAATTACCAACACAAGAACACAGTGAAATACAGGATAACTTTTTTTTTGACTTGCTTTGACTCAACACGACACAACATGTCGTCACAAGGTTACAACCAACACTTGGAATCATTTGTTACGGGGAAGACCACAAGGTCAGCACGGAAACGTTCACACTTATCAAGGACAATTTATTTTTCTTTTGACAAGACAACATGAAAGCCCAATCCACATGACACACTCACGGCTAGGGCAAGCCACAGTAAGAAATGGTTAGGGTCTATTTATTTTGGTAAGACACCCTTTTGCTCATGACTTAAGTTTTTAGAAGGAATCAATATATGGTTCGCACAAATTCATCTCACCAACTAAGTTAATTTCTTAAACACTGTGGAGTAGTTCACTAAAAGTCTTCTCCTACTTACTAAGTCTTAATATCTTCCAGAAACTAACCATTGTTTTCCTTTAAGCTTGTTTAAGAGTTCACCCCAAAGGGATAGTGTTCGCTAGTTTAGCTAGGGGTATCAATTTATAAATGTTTACTTCACAAAGGATGTTTTCATTTTGATCACTCATGGGAGTATTTGATTTCAAATAGATCACCTTTACATTTATTTGATGAATATAAAATTATTATTTTGTTTAGCTTCTTTAAGGGTTAACCGACTCATTTTACTTTACTTATAAAATATTATCGCTAAGTCTTAGAAAGATTTAACTTAATAATTTATTCTCAAGATCAAAGTTTTACAATACTCATATCAACGTAAAAATTGAAAGCCATTTCTCACAAGGATAATTTCAAGCTTAACTACACAAGAACAAGACACTTTATTTCACCATTACCAAACAATACAAGACAAGAGGTCATACCAACTCTCTTTACAAGCAATGTTACACAATTTACATCACATTGGACATTTTTACAAGGAACTTCATAATGGTACAGATGAAACTTTTACACTCTTTTCTTCTAGTCTACTCGCATAATCCATCTGCACAAATATTAACTAAAAGTCGGTTCGCAAGCTGAGGCGAGCATGTTAAGGCTACACAATGCAATAGTAAGCTAACAATTAACAATATCAAGAAAGGAATATTCTAAATTAAGAAATGGATTATAACACAACTCACAACTCCAATATTAATCTCATGAGAGAGAAAACTAAATCATCCAACAAGGAGAAAGTCCAAATACTAGTAAGAACAGAATTACATAAATCAAGGCAAGACCTTATGGGTTGGGAACAAGAAAGTCAAGAGTGTTGATATCTCCTTCATGTAATCCTATGGGTTACGTGATTGGAATCCAAAATTTACTCCATCCAACTAAAGGGGTCCAAGAGAAGATAAAGCGTACTAATTATGATCGTAGGCGCGAAGCAAAAATGACGTTATCCAATTCTTCCAGGGCTCCAAAGTAATTTGGGTTCGATGCCCTTAAAAGAACGCAACTAAGTTTTGGTTTTAACCAAGGAGTTTACCACTACCTCCTTATCGGATTTCTTAAAACGTAGTACTAGTTAACCAAAACAAAACCACTTTTCCAAAAGCGTACGAAAGGGACACAGAAAGGGCCATTATTCTACCCACAAACCCTATCCTAATCATCAACTTCTCCACATAATATAAGGGAAGACTAAACCCAAAAGTCGTTAATAATTTTTATATAATTCAGGCAATGTCAATAAACATTAAAATAAAAATTGATTTCCCTAACAAGGCCACAAAATGGGACCTTTTAGTAACCAAGTTTGAAGTATAAGGTATTCGAGTTCGAAAACAAAGGGATTCGATACGCAGAGGGCAAAACACCAACGATGCCCCAGACTCAAAAGACCTTACCACGAGTACAAGCACAAACCAAGAACCAACGCACATAGCTATCAGGAAGGTTACGCGGTGCGGTCGGGCTAGTAGTTCTATGAACTCCTTGCCAAAGGTATAGGAGATGGAAAATTTTACCCGATCCATGTGGGCTTATCGAGGAAAAGTCTTAGCAAATATCAAGCAGATAAAAATAGCAGCCACCTATGATATTATCACTGAAATCATTTGTCATCTAACAGAAAGCGAGTTCATGAATCCAAGATACCATGGATTCACCTACAACTTTTGTTTTGATCTAGCTAGTAATAGCTTGCTTGCGACCCTTAAAAAAATTGTAGAGATTTCATTCGATTAAACTTACAATGTTTCCCCTTGCTTTAATCATACAAGAGTTTACATCAAGAATTAGGTATAGTAATACTCTCAACACGTGGAGGCCAAAATAGATGCCGAGGTTATCCCTCATCTAGACTAGGTACAACGATCAACCATATACGTTCTAAAACAAACCCCAAATGCCATTTTCTAATCAAACATAAAGGAAGGAATGCCCATGAGGCTTAAACAAGTTTGAGAACACAACGTCACTATTAATGTACCTTCTAGCAAAACAAGAGAGCCTAAATAGAAAATGCGTATTTATTCAACCAAAAGAGGTATGTAGGCTTAACCTTCTATTTAGTAACCTTCAATTATAATTACCATCACATAATTCTTTTTAAGAGAAAGTCATATAAGCAAACAAAACTCAATAATGTTTCCTTCCCTACGAACTAGACTGCAACACTCAATATTGCAGTAACCCATTTAGACAAATATGAAATAGAGTAAGCTATAAGAGAGGAAGGAACATTCCAAGCAAAATCAGCGAAATTGGAATAAGATTTAAAGGAACAACCACACAATCAGGCAGTGATATAAACAACCACGAAAACATCTAGTCTAGGCGCCATTCAAGAGGAAAGAAAATTCATTTCAAGATACTGAAAGGAGGTAGAAAACTATTACAAGGAGTAGATTTAACATGCCTGGTTTAAAACGCCATCTCCATATGCATATGATTGTTTCAATGCCGTTGCTTGCCTTTAACCCAAAGTGCTTTGC
This sequence comes from Taxus wallichiana var. yunnanensis, assembly GCA_018340775.1. NCBI lineage: Eukaryota > Viridiplantae > Streptophyta > Pinopsida > Cupressales > Taxaceae > Taxus > Taxus wallichiana. The sequence continues at coordinate 838,928,447 of CM031242.1, read as the reverse complement.
GAGCTCGAGCTAGCGCCACAATCACGCAGTGAAAAACAGCTACAAACCAGCCCCATGATTTGAAGCTCGGACACAAGACATACTGATTACATCACGCTCCTGGTTCTGAAAGGCATCAACCGTGATGAAACACAACCTTTTCCTTCATCAGATTTGGGGACAACATCAAAATCTCGGTGAAAACATTCACTCTCAACTCTTGTATTTTCTATAATTCTCAGTCCAATTCTCAAACACCTTTCTTATCTATTTAATCATGATTCCACACAACACTAACTCACTCTTCAAAAGAACCTCGAGCCACCCCTTCGACTTCCTAAGTTGACCTTTCAATCTTGAAAACTCAAGAAGGTCAGTTCACCTTTCCTAGCAAGTTCAAGAGACAGGAATGTCAAAAGACAAGAACTATCTTTTGCACTTCTTCATCGAGTTAGGAGCATTTTGAGGGATTAGAGCTCGATAGAGACTCACCAGCTTCTCTAACAATGACCCAAGTTTGAAATTAGAAGCGTGAACAACATTTGCTTCCCATTATTGAGATATACCTGACTTTAGCGTCTACCCGACTGTGATTCGAACTTCAAGAAGATAAGGTTGCCATTCTGCAAGATTCCAGAGCTTTAACGTCTTCCTTAAGCTGTTATAGACTCAACTTTTACCTATTTTCTTGAAAAGCTGATACAGACTTCTGTTACTGGTTCTTTTTTTTTTTTTTTTGTGTTTTGAAATGCTTTGTGCACATCGAGGACCCCCTTCATGTTTGATTATGCATAATGATGGAAGAGTGGCCTTACTCAACAGTTCCATTCTGGTTTGATTAACCAATTTGTTGAAAACCTCAAAACATAACTCTGCACATAAAAAAAAAAAGACAACTCATACTGCTTGCTCAACCACTGAGAAACGTATTTAACATCCTTTCCACTGAACTTCGAAAGTTTAGTTCCTTTTGTGATTTCAAAAATCCGGTGCAGCTTGAAAGATTACTCAAAACCCTAAAACTGTCTTTGAGTTTCCTTTTTGCATAAAAACAACTGTTACAGCTACTGACATGGAGATAACTTACATTATGGTTACCAACAAATTTATTCAAACTCCCAGGAAGCACTTCAAAGTTCGTTTTCTCTGGGTCTGAGAAAATATCCTGCTACATTCCTCTCCCAAGACATTTTCTCCAACATTGCATAGATCTCCTCTGCTGTGGGTGTGATCTGTCACCAACACAAAAGCACGCGCCATTAAAACAGCAAGGTCTCCTGAGAGAATCTCTGTAATAGACTTCATCGGGTCTCTAAGTAACACTCTCACTATCACTTAATCGATTTTGAAGAAAATATCTTAAAGGAGAGTCCCGAATTGAAAATGCATTCAAATCGAATGAAACAACATAGTCGGACACGCTTGTTGGAGCGCTCAAGCGGCTCGCCTCACAGAAAGAACTTGCACTTTGCAAATAACAAGCGGGTTGTTCGTTGTGGGTTCCCCATCAAGAACACACCATCCGCACCCAATGAACGTGGAGGTAACACGCTCTTCTCCAGCGGCTTGCACTTCATCGAACCGCCATATCAAACCCATGGCAAGGGATTGGAAACAAAACTTCCGGAAGCAAAAGAAAACCCGAAGTGAACATGATCTCGGCAGCCTCACCAGCAAAACCTTCCTCAAGATTTGATCGGCTTCTTCTAAAGCGAGATCTCGCCACTGACAGAGGCGACTTCTCAAAAAGAAAGGGCAAGACAGCCCAATCTACAACTTTATCTCGTTCTTCTACTACAGCTACGGGATTTTGCAACAACTTAACACGAGTGAGGTCGCATGCATCAGAACATCGGGATCGACACCGAGGGTGCCTTGGGATCGGGCCTGTGGCAGATCGCACAAAACTATCTCTGGAGGCCCTTTGGTTTTACGAGTACGTTTACTTCTCTACCTGTAGCTCTTTGTCAATCTCCGAACACCTCCTCACGGCCTTTGTCCTAGGAGAATTTCAAATCTACACTCCTTTGGAACTGCACATGCGGCAAGATTTTGCGAATCCACACCCAGAACACGTAGCAAAACATCATTGCAATATCTGATGGAGTGCAAAACAAGCATTCGTGGTTTTGGGAAAAAAACAACAGGAGGCCACGTGAACAGCAGGAGAAGTCAACGTTTTTTAATGAATGAGCATGTGCGGCACCAAATTCTCTTGCGTGAGCAGGTAAAAAAAAGAAAACAAAAGATTTGCCAGACAGGGAAAACAGTGGGTGCGGCCACCAGCAAGGGTTCTGTCACATCAACATTAATAGCTCCACCCTCCATGCCAAGAAGGAGACGAAGCTGACCAAGGCAAGGAAGTTTGGGGGGGGCATTACATTCTCCTCCCCTTAAGAAAGCATCGTCCTCGATGCGACATTACACATAGGACAGGAAATGGTACGCAACAAGGGATAGATACAGAAGAAAACACACCTTATGGTTTGAAATTTTAGTTGATTAACACACGGTCACAAGGTAGCCTTAGAAACATTTGGTAGAATTTTTAACTTTCAATGTTCTGTGAAGATTGGCAGTTCTTTCTTGTTGTTATTTCCATTAGTTTTTTTCCGTTAACATTGTTCTTAGTTTAATTCCTTTTAAAATTTTATCATTGAAGAGTTTTGGTTTTATTCTTTATTGTGGGTGCCCAACATGAACTGCTAACACAACACCTTATCAGGTTCACAAGACACTACAGATTCACAAGTACACAAGTATATACTTCATGATTGTATTACACCACATAAAGGTTACACAATTACGGAATAGAATAGGCACACTTCCCATAACATAGGTACTCATCACACATTAATGACTGACATACCAAATACTCAACCAAAAGAGTACTACAATCCACCAGACATTTCCTCAATTTGCATCAATGAAAGACTCACATAACCACAAACTATGTTACAGGTACATAGTGTCCACAAGGGAATCAATGACATGTCCACAACATCACAACACATAACCATCTGACATGAGTAACACATACATCAAAAGACCACTACCAAACATCACAATAACTCAACATATACCTGAAACATCAACCATACAGACAAATATCATAAGCCTCCCTCAAACTCTTATGCCTCCCTCAAGTCTCTTATGCCTCCCTCAAACTCTTATGCCTCCCTCAAGTCTCTTATGCCTCCCTCCTCAAGTCTCTTATGCCTCCCTCAAACTCTTATGCCTCCCTCAAACTCTTTTGCCTCCCTCAAGGAGGCCGGTTGTCCCCATGGTCAAAGACACACAGAGTTTGGACACTCCTAACCCAAGTGACATAATGACGCGTAGTTCTCCATAACCCGCTAGTCATATGTACCCCTTGGGGCGTACCCCCATACAACGAAGCGGGTCCATAGGTCCAACCAATCCATGGTGCATCCCATGACCCTATTCCACACATCACGAACATTAGAACCAGCACAACAATCCAGTCAAAGTGCCAAGTGGCAAAGTACAAGCCTTGGGCAAGGCGGTAAAAATTCCAAATTTAAAAGAAGACCCCAAATCAAGCTAAAATAAATGGCCAAATAGCCAAAGTTAGTATCAAAATCCCCATGTTAGTGCCACAAACCAAGGAAATGCCCAAAATTATAAAGCATTGCAATCAAGAAAAGATGCTGGTCCTTGCAAAAATAAAGTAAAAGCTCAATTTACGAATAAAATCAACTTATAATAATGTCACATTACGATAACTGTGTGGCCTTATCTAGCCACCAAAGGGGTACTCAACGAGTTGCTGGCACTCGGAACATCGAGCCTCAGCTCGTAAAATATATATATCAATCCCGCCACTCTTCGACAAGGCTAACATAGTCATAGATACACTAAGGTTGCATACATACAACCACATAGGGAGAGAGGAAAGAGTCACATGTAATCTACTAAATCGAGTTTTGGCTCGAGTTATTGACCCATGGTACACCATTCCTCACTCTCAACATACACTTCTACCGATCTCTCTCAGGGTCGGTTAGTGTAAGGCTCACAACATAACATGTAACTACATCACTAACACCATGGTGGTACACACATAGCTACCATAACGTCTCACGTATGGTAGGTATACAGGGTAGATCACAATTATACATTCACAGGGCACAATACATCACTTTACTACATTCTGCACCCAAAGTGCAATCACAATACGATAGGGTTCATACACTCACCGTATGACCCTAATTCACGACATGAGGCATTACATATTACACAACTCATATATACGATGAACATAATAACATCACAACATAACAATAATTGCTTCATAACAAGGTAGTACACACATTTCTTCAGAACATGGTAAAAACATCATGATACAACTCATTTCTTTTAACATCAACTAGTCATACAACACATTGATACACCCACATATCACAATATGCCACATTGCTCCAACACTACGTCATCCACATTAGAATTCTTTTCACACATCTCAAACAATAATTTGCACGTGAATTCTTCCTAGAATCCACAAGAAGGAGAGAGAATACTCTCATCCCCAACACATCAACATAATGACAAATACGCACTGAGTGACATACACATCACGTGCGTTCACAATATCACAATTACGACAATAATCACATCACGCTTAAAGCACATTACTCTTCCAATATAAATCATCATCATGCAACATCATCATCATCATGCAGTATCATCATGTAACACCACCACCACCATGCAACATCACCATACAACACCAATCCGGCCCATAGGTTCGAGAGCATGAACCTACGCTCTGATACCAAAATGTAACGCACCAAAATTACCAACACAAGAACACAGTGAAATACAGGATAACTTTTTTTTTGACTTGCTTTGACTCAACACGACACAACATGTCGTCACAAGGTTACAACCAACACTTGGAATCATTTGTTACGGGGAAGACCACAAGGTCAGCACGGAAACGTTCACACTTATCAAGGACAATTTATTTTTCTTTTGACAAGACAACATGAAAGCCCAATCCACATGACACACTCACGGCTAGGGCAAGCCACAGTAAGAAATGGTTAGGGTCTATTTATTTTGGTAAGACACCCTTTTGCTCATGACTTAAGTTTTTAGAAGGAATCAATATATGGTTCGCACAAATTCATCTCACCAACTAAGTTAATTTCTTAAACACTGTGGAGTAGTTCACTAAAAGTCTTCTCCTACTTACTAAGTCTTAATATCTTCCAGAAACTAACCATTGTTTTCCTTTAAGCTTGTTTAAGAGTTCACCCCAAAGGGATAGTGTTCGCTAGTTTAGCTAGGGGTATCAATTTATAAATGTTTACTTCACAAAGGATGTTTTCATTTTGATCACTCATGGGAGTATTTGATTTCAAATAGATCACCTTTACATTTATTTGATGAATATAAAATTATTATTTTGTTTAGCTTCTTTAAGGGTTAACCGACTCATTTTACTTTACTTATAAAATATTATCGCTAAGTCTTAGAAAGATTTAACTTAATAATTTATTCTCAAGATCAAAGTTTTACAATACTCATATCAACGTAAAAATTGAAAGCCATTTCTCACAAGGATAATTTCAAGCTTAACTACACAAGAACAAGACACTTTATTTCACCATTACCAAAATACAAGGCAAGAGGTCATACCAACTCTCTTTACAAGCAATGTTACACAATTTACATCACATTGGACATTTTTACAAGGAACTTCATAATGGTACGAGATGAAACTTTTACACTCTTTTCTTCTAGTCTACTCGCATAATCCATCTCGCACAAATATTAACTAAAGTCGGTTCGCAAGAAGCCGAGCATGTTAAGGCTACACAATGCAATAGTAAGCTAACAATTAACAATATCAAGAAAGGAATATTCTAAATTCAGAAATGGATTATAACACAACTCACAACTCCAATATTAATCTCATGAGAGAGAAAACTAAATCATCCAACAAGGAGAAAGTCCAAATACTAGTAAGAACAGAATTACATAAATCAAGGCAAGACCTTATGGGTTGGGAACAAGAAAGTCAAGAGTGTTGATATCTCCTTCATGTAATCCTATGGGTTACGTGATTGGAATCCAAAATTTACTCCATCCAACTAAAGGGGTCCAAGAGAAGATAAAGCGTACTAATTATGATCGTAGGCGCGAAGCAAAAATGACGTTATCCAATTCTTCCAGGGCTCCAAAGTAATTTGGGTTCGATGCCCTTAAAAGAACGCAACTAGTTTTGGTTTTAACCAAGGAGTTTACCACTACCTCACTTATCGGATTTCTTAAAACGTAGTACTAGTTAACCAAAACAAAACCACTTTTCCAAAAAAGCGTCACGAAAGGGACACGAAAGGGCCATTATTCTACCCACAAACCCTATCCTAATCATCAACTTCTCCACATAATATAAGGAAGACTAAACCCAAAAGTCGTTAATAATTTTTATATAATTCAGACAATGTCAATAAACATTAAAATAAAAATTGATTTCCCTAACAAGGCCACAAAATGGGACCTTTTAGTAACCAAGTTTGAAGTATAAGGTATTCGAGTTCGAAAACAAAGGGATTCGATACGCAGAGGGCAAAACACCAACGATGCCCCAGACTCAAAAGACCTTACCACGAGTACAAGCACAAACCAAGAACCAACGCACATAGCTATCAGGAAGGTTACGCAGTGCGGTCAGGGCTAGTAGTTCTATGAACTCCTTGCCAAAGGTATAGGAGATGGAAAATTTTACCCGATCCATGTGGGCTTATCGAGGAAAAGTCTTAGCAAATATCAAACAGATAAAAATAGCAGCCACCTATGATATTATCACTGAAATCAGCTGTCATCTAACAGGAAACGAGTTCATGAATCCAGTACCATGGATTCACCTACAACTTTTGTTTCAGTCTAGCTAGTAATAGCTTGCTTGCGACCCTTAAAAAAAATTGTAGAGATTTCATTCAGTTAAACTTACAATGTTTCCCCTTGCTTTAATCATACAAGAGTTTACATCAAGAATTAGGTATAGTAATACTCTCAACACGTGGAGGCCAAAATAGATGCCAGGTTATCCCTCATCTAGACTAGGTACAACAGTCAACCATATACAGTTCTAAAACAAACCCCAAATGCCATTTTCTAATCAAACATAAAGGAAGGAATGCCCACAGGCTTAAACAAGTTTCAGAACACAACGTCACTATTAATGTACCTTTAGCAAAACAAGAGAGCCCTAAATAGAAAATGCGTATTTATTCAACCAAAAGAGGTATGTAGGCTTAACCTTCTATTTAGTAACCTTCAATTATAATTACCATCACATAATTCTTTTTAAGAGAAAGTCATATAAGCAAACAAAACTCAATAATGTTTCCTTCCCTACGAACTAGACTACATCACTCAATATTGCAGTAACCCATTTAGACAAATATGAAATAGAGTAAGCTATAAGAGAGGAAGGAACATTCCAAGCAAAATCAGCGAAATTGGAATAAGATTTAAAGGAACAACCACACAATCAGGCAGTGATATAAACAACCACGAAAACATCTAGTCTAGGCGCCATTCAAGAGGAAAGAAAATTCATTTCAAGATACTGAAAGAAGGTAGAAAACTATTACAAGGAGTAGATTTAACATGCCTGGTTTAAAACGCCATCTCCATATGCATATGATTGTTTCAATGCCGTTGCTTGCCTTTAACCCAAAGTGCTTTGCGAGCTCGAGCTAGCGCCACATTCACGCGGTGAAAAACAGCTACAAACCAACCCCATGATTTGAAGCTCGGACACAAGACATAATGATTACATCACGCTCCTGGTTCTGAAGGCATCAACCGTGATGAAACACAACCTTTTCCTCCATCAGGTTTGAGGACAACATCAAACTCTCGGTGCAAACATTCACTCTCAACTCTTGTATTTTCTATAATTCTCAGTCCAATTCTCAAACACCTTTCTTATCTATTTAATCATGATTCCACACAACACTAACTCACTCTTCAAAAGAACCTCGAGCCACCCCTTCGACTTCCTAAGTTGACCTTTCAATCTTGAAAACTCAAGAAGGTCAGTTCACCTTTCCTAGCAAGTTCAAGAGACAGGAATGTCAAAAGACAAGAACTATCTTTTGCACTTCTTCATCGAGTTAGGAGCATTTTGAGGGATTAGAGCTCGATAGAGACTCACCAGCTTCTCTAACAATGACCCAAGTTTGAAATTAGAAGCGTGAACAACATTTGCTTCCCATTATTGAGATATACCTGACTTTAGCGTCTACCCGACTGTGATTCGAACTTCAAGAAGATAATGTTGCCATTCTGCAAGATTCCAGAGCTTTAACGTCTTCCTTAAGCTGTTATAGACTCAACTTTACCTATTTTCTTGAAAAGCGATCTGATACAGACTTCTGTTACTGGCTCTTTTTTTTTTTTTTTGTGTTTTGAAATGCTTTGAGCACATCGAGGACCCCCTTCATGTTTGATTATGCATAATGATGGAAGAGTGGCCTTACTCAACAGTTCCATTCTGGTTTGATTAACCAATTTGTTGAAAACCTCAAAACATAACTCTGCACATAAAAAAAAAAGACAACTCATACTGCTTGCTCAACCACTGAGAAACGTATTTAACATCCTTTCCAATGAACTTCGAAAGTTTAGTTCCTTTTGTGATTTCAAAAAATCCGGTGCAGCTTGAAAGATTACTCAAAACCCTAAAACTGTCTTTGAGTTTCCTTTTGCATAAAAACAACTGTTACAGCTACTGACATGGAGGTAACTTACATTATGGTTACCAACAAATTTATTCAAACTCCCAGGAAGCACTTCGAAGTTCGTTTTCTCTGGGTCTGAGAAAATATCCTGCTACATTCCTCTCCCAAGACATTTTCTCCAACATTGCATAGATCTCCTGTGCCCACGGGTGTGATCTGTCACCAACACAAAAGCACGCGCCATTAAAGCAAAGCAAGGTCTCCACAGAGAATCTCTGTAATAGACTTCATCGGGTCTCGGTAACACTCTCACTATCACTTAATCGATTTTGAAGAAAATATCTTAAAGGAGAGTCCCGAATTGAAAATGCATTCAAACCGAATGGGAAACAACATAGTCGGACCATGCTTGTTGGAGCGCTCAAACGGCTTCGCCTCACAGAAAAGAACTCTCGCGCTTTGGCAAATAAGCTGTGTAATAAGTTGTTCGTTGTGGGTTCCCCATCAAGAACACACCATACCGCACCCGGATGAACGTGGAGGTAAAAACTATCTTCATCGAAGGAGCCAAATCAAACCCATGGAGGATGAAACAAAACTTCCGGACAGCAAAAGAAAACAGGAGTGAACATGATCAAAGCCTCACCAAGCAAAACCTTCCTCAAGATTTGATCGGCTTGGAAGCGAGATCTCGCCACAGACAGGCGACTTCTCAAAAAGAAAGGGCAAGACAGCCCAATCTACAACTTTATCTCGTTCTTCTACTACAGCTACGGGATTTTGCAACAACTTAACACGAGTGAGGTCGCATGCATCAGAACATCAGGATCAACACCGAGGGTGCCTTGGGATCGGCCTGTGGCAGCAGTCGCACAAAACTATCTCAGGGCCACTGGTTTTCTGAGGTACGTTTACTTCTCTACCCTGTAGCTGCTGTCAATCTCCGAACACCTCCTCACGGCACTGTCCTAGGAGAATTTCAAATCTACACTCCACTGGAACTGCCTGTACAGCAAGATTTTGCGAATCCACACCCAGAACACGTAGCAAAACATCTGTTGCAATATCTGATGGAGTGCAAAACAAGCATTCGTGGTTTTGGGAAAAAAACAACAGGAGGCCACGTGAACAGCAGGAGAAGTCAACGTTTTTTAAAGAATGAGCATGTGCAGCACCAAATTCTCTTGCGTGAGCAGGTAAAAAAAAGAAAACAAAAGATTTGCCAGACAGGGAAAACAGTGGGTGCGGCCACCAGCAAGGGTTCTGTCACATCAACATTAATAGCTCCACCCTCCATGCCAAGAAGGAGACGAAGCAAGGAAGTTTGGGGGGGGCATTAGGCTTTTTTATTATTTCTTATTTTAAAATAATTTTAATTTTAAATTTTGATATTTATTGTTTTTAAAATTTTAATTATTAATAATATTATTTAATTTTTAATATTTCCTAAAACCAGTTTGAATAAAAAAGAGCCCAAATGATGTTTCCACTAAACCACGATGATGCTCTGGCTAAATAATAATCTACAAAAGATTACATAATCGCAGAGCTAACACAACATATTCGGTCATTATTTTTTTGTTTATAGCCATTAAATTTTTAACTTATTTTTGTGAAATTCTAATTTCGATTATTTTTTAAAAAATATATTCAATTTTTTTTTTTTTTTTTATTTTAAATTTACATTATTTACTAATTTTTTATGTTTGACCTTTAAACTCTCATACTCAGCTATTGTCATCGATGCACGATGGAGGTCATGAAACTCATCTATCTCTCTTCTTGTATAAATCTCCCAGGTAAATACTGCTCTGGCGCTCCTCAAACAGCTCCCGAGGTAATCGTCTCGACTCAACATGGAGCTTCTACTCCTCGGTCCTCCACGAGACTCTGCTCCATCCTTGAGAAGATGGATTGCAACACGAGCTTTTGTGTTGCTAAGTACAAGGGCGAGCTTGAAGCATCCGCTCAAGCTCACCAACCAGCCTCTGCTGAAAACCCCCTGTATCACCCGAATAGTGAGATGGTCGTAGCTTCGGGATCTCACGATATGGTCTGCGGTGACGTATGACGAATCCTAGGTCTCTCTGTATGCTCCTCCCTCTGCCCAGGGCTCAGAGACTGTCCCTATGTCACGATATCTGTCCCCATGTCCTCTCTGTGGTGACTGCGCCTGTGCTCCTCAGCTGTGTGAGGGATTCACGGGAATCTGCGGTGGCTCAAACTATGTCTTGCAAGTCGTCCTCCCAAGGCCTCTCCGCGTATAACGGCATTGACATCCTGGAGTGTCTGCAAGATCTGAGGTAGAATGGCTGCTACAGCTTGCTCTGGTGGTGGTATATCTAGGTCTATATGAAAAGACCCCTCGCCTAATCTGCGCCTCCTACACAGATCAAGGTGAGAGTTAGTTCATTGTTCTAGGTCTTGTGCCCGTTTTTCTAAATTTGTTGTTTCTATAATTATCAACATTGTGGTTTTATATATTAAAAAGAATCAGCTCTCGCACTAGATCAAATGTTCATGTTTCGTGTTTTCTGCATGTGCCCAAGGGTGAAGCTTGAACCCCGGCTCACGATACCAAAATGTAATGCCGCGAGGACGACGAAGATCAAAGCACTTGCTTCCACGAACAACTAACCCAAAATAATACGACTCAATTTTTTTTTTTTGTATGAGGATCAAGATTTAAGAGAACAAATTTATAATTGCTATATATTTAAATCGGGTCACTTTTTGTTATTGTGTCAGGATGGATGCGAGAATAAAGTTTAGTTAGGTCGCATAGAGCCTCCCTAACGTTCTTCTCGGCACTAGCATTATCGTCATAGCTCGACGTCATGAGCCAGTTATTAACCAAGGAGTCATTTAATCTTGCCTCTAAATAAACATTAAGAGCATGAGTCGGTGAATAATTATTCTCGTGTCATGATCGTAATTCTACAAATTGAACATTAAGGGGGTGATTAGGTACTCGTCTTTATCTATTAATTTTAATTTTTAGTATAAAAGTATTGAATTCAAATTTCAAAATTACAAATGAAATATATATTTTATCAAAAATTACATTAAGTAAATCTATATACTTAAACATAAATTGAAATTTGAACAAAAGGGACGAGTTTTTTTAAGGTGGGAAAGCGTTCAAACTTAAGTTTGAAATCATGGTTGGGGTGGGTGGCTTTAATGGCCACCTACCATAAACAATAAGTTTCCCTGGATGCTTGCCGAACAGCTCCAATGGGTCACATCTTTCATTTATTCACTTAGATTTGCAAATCTTAAGCTTCCTGCGTGGCTCGGCTCGCCATTATACCGCCCGGCCGCGTGGATTAAGTTGTGGTGGTTAAATATTAAGCTACAACTAGCGGGCGGGCGTATTACCTCCACTTCCAAAGGGTGTTGCGAGGAGTGTTCTTGCCGGGATCCATGGCCGCGGCCTGCACAGGGAGACAGCCAGGTCGCAGCAATAAAACAAAGCCCCCCCCTTTTTTTTAGCGCTTAAAACTAGCGAGGTTGCCAACTATGTTGTTATCATTCGAGATCGAATGCATCCACAAACTCAGGATTTGCCTTCAAGATATTTTATCAAAACCGATCAAGGGACAGTGAGAGTATTACGGAGAGACCTGAAGAAATTTATTACAAGATTCTCTAATGAGACCCTATCTGGTTACAAGCGGCTCGTGGAAGAAAATCTCATAGAGGTGGATCTGTTTCATATCGAATATACATGAAGCGCAGTTTGCTTTGCAAAAATAGTGCGAAAAACTTTAAAACACTGTCTGATTACTTAGCTGTAAAGCTATTTTGTTTTTGATTTCCATACTTTCAAATTTTTTTCTTTCTTTAACGAATAGAATAGTCATTTGGATGTACAAGTAACCAAAATCTAAAACATGTATATCTATTAAATACTATTCCAAAGTTTTATTTTCCAAATATTTAAGTTTGTATATCTTGTATCTATTTTAGTGGTAATGATTACTTTATTGTTTATAATTTATTCTTTTAGTTTTACACTTTTCTATATTTTCTTTCACGTGTATTATGTAGGAATGGATCTATACTAAGTATGCAAAGGAAAGGATTTTATACTATGTATGCAACCAAATACTTATAAACTATTTTTATTTATTTTACAAGAAGAGAGATTGCACTAATATTCCCACTTTTCAATACATCTCTTTTAAGTAACAAAATGAAATCTAATATGTATATTTTTTGTAAATTTCCTAACATTCCACAAAAGAGTCCAACAATATTTCCATTAAGTTTTAAAGCAAGAACTACTAACATGTCAACAAGATCAACATACTCATATGAGGTTCCAAGCCAAGTTAAAGGAGAATAAATAAATTGTCTTTCCTTCAACTTTCAATTCCATCCACATTACAACCTTACTAATGAAGTTCAATACAACTTTCCTTCAAAATCTTGTTACAACATTTTCCACTTAATGTGGGAACATTTTTACAATAATGGAAGCTAAAATACAAAGCAATATTACACTTTTCCTCCACTCAAGGTGGGTAAAAATACAAGGTGGTTTCACATTGTCATCAATAAGGTAGCTCCTCCAATAGTTTTCTTGATTCACAAAAAAATAAGGGGAGAGGCAACGCTCTCCTCCCAACCAATATACCCAATGGAGAAGAGAAGCCATCCTCTCCATTGGCCCCCGAGCCCCAACCACATTACAATGGGAGAAAATCCAACTCATGGCAACTACTAGCTTCCACATAACTCAACATAAAATTTCACATTCATTCCATAATCCTTCAAAACAAAATCAACAACACAACAAGAGGGAAAACAATCACAACAACAAGTCACAAGGCTTATCAAGAAAGCCATAAGAGTAAGACCTATGGGGAGGCCACTTATGCCTCCCAATGGGAATGGGTGCCACCTAAAAGCCTCCAATGCAAAACACAATACCCCTAACAACTCTTATGCCTCCCTCAAGTACCCCTTATCCCTCCATCCACTCTTATGCCTCCCTCAACTCTTATGGCTCCCTCAAGTAAAAACAAGAAGAAAATACAAGCATTTCTCTTACTAGGTGGGCACCTAACCCAAACTCCCTCCTCAAGAAAATGATCTCTTATTCCTCCCTCAATTAAACTCCCCATAGTCTCCTCCCACTCCCAACTTAGGCATTCTACCCATTCCCAACAAGCACTTCAAACAACAATTTTCAACACAACATATATATACTCATTCATATAACAAAAAGAAGAAAACATAATACAAGAAAAGGTGAAACTCCTACCTTTCCATGGTAGAGCTTGTTCCAAGTATGAAGTCTCAAATCCCTCCAAAGATCACGCAAGCATCCACAAGCTCCAAAAAATTCCCACAAGTATCAACAAGCTCCAAAATCCACAAACTCCTTCAAAATCCTCTCCTCTCCAAAATACAAAAGACTAAAAATGAAACTTCCAACTCCCAAAACAAACAAGAGGATCAAATAAATAGAGAAAAGAGAGGGAGGGATGATGTGGCTCCAAGTAGGATGCCACCTCCTTTTCCTCCACTCCACATCACTTGGTCAACCTCATATTCCAATGCACCATTAATAAGTGGTTGAGAGAAAGGAAAGCACCTTACACACTCCATCTAAGCCCACTCCCCAAAGGACAAAATTAAATTTTTGAAATAAGATGCAATTAATATTTTACCCTTTTTATCCCCCCAGAACACCTAAAAGACCCTAAATTTGGCCTTCCAACCCATAGGTAGGGTTGGCATGGGGTTTTAAGAGGTGTGGGACAAGTTTGACTTGTCCCACAAGCTTTGAAATTTGGCCTCTAAGGCCAAATTCGAGTTTCCCATGTGGGGTAGAGTGTGCTACACTCAAAACTCAAACACACATCATTCCACACAAAATCCAAAGTAAATCAAGCCTAATAAATGAACTCTCTTTTGGTCACATCTTTTAATTAGTTTAGGACAAATTCAAATTAACTTAATTAAGCCACTACAACCCATGGCTAACAAAGGGGTAAACTCCAATCCAAAGAATATGAATAATAACACAAGTAAAATTTCACTTACTAAGAGCAACACATACTAACATAATAAAAAGGGAAAATTAAAACAAAACAACACATGACCCCTAGGTCACAATTTTCCCTTAACCAGATAATTCTAACACACACACAATTACTTGTTGCCATGGTGACCTTAGTTGGATTCTTCTCGAATTCCGATGTGGTTGGTCTCCACTCCCCAATATTGTTGTGAATATAATATACCTGCAGAACAGAGAATACCTCCTTCGGCCTGTTGGCCACATTAAAACATTCATGCCAAATATACAATATAATCTAAAATAAACGACACATGATTTACTATCATCTATGCAAGTACGATATCACTTACACTTTCTAGCACATTTCTATTCCACATTTCATTTATGTCAAAACGATCATCACATTAGTCCAATTATCAAGTTCTACTCAATATGATTAAACATATCACATGTCATAATTAAAGATAAATAACCCTGTCAAAAGTATACAAATATCGTCATCAAATGTCCACCAGTAAACCATATGCATCATATAAAGATCAAATCAATAATAGTCCAATGTCTATGATATCTACTAGCATGCTAAATCAAGAAGCCATAATAATCCATAAGTGAAGTAATCAGTCTCGAAAACAACAAAACAAAATGGTGTCGAAGGGAAGTGGGCACTACTGACTTCTCTCGACATTATGTTATTTGGTTCCTTGTAAGAGACCTCTTATGAAGATACCACACCGTTCAAAACTACTTGTTCCTAATACTTCTCCAATCTCACTATGGAAAACTTGCGGTGATCCATTTTCATAATTTTGCAATTGCAAGATTCTATGACTCTATTCTATTGAGGTGTATAGGTAGCATAGAACAATTGATCTATTTCGTGCTTCTTTAAAAAGGCCATTGAAACTCCTTTGATGTGAATTCCCCCTCGATATAAGTGGAGTAGATGAATGTGCCTATCACATTAGTTTCCATAAGCTTCTAGAATATTTTGAAGTGTACATACAAACATGTCACTCTTCTTCTTAACGAAGAAAAACCATATTTTCATAGAGAAGTCATCCACAAACAATTGAAAACATTGGATTCCTTGCAAGACTTTTGGCACGTAGTGGTTCGCAAAGATCATTGTATATCACATCCAAATGATCCATGGCTCAACTTGAACTCGGATCAAAGCGAACTCAATGTTTATTTCCTATAAGACAACCTAAACAAATAAGAAATGATGCAGAAATTATAGGAAGGCCACATACCATACCTTTGGAGCTGAGTTTATGAAGGGAACAACTAAATTAGTTACCATAGAGGAAATGTAAAAGAGTGGTAAACTCTTCCATTGAGATAGTGAGAGAAACTTTGTGAGAGGATACAACATCTAAGAAAAAAATGTATCTGGTAAGAATGTTCATGTTATGACCTTTCCATCTTTAGTGATTAGACAAGATTTCATACCATTTTTAACTTAGAACTCAACCTTAACGTTGTGATTCAACAACTTATTGACAAATAGGATATTTGTTTTCGGGATGGGTATGTAGAGATCTTTAATTAGTGTACATTTGTTTTATCTTGAGAGGAATATTGACATCTCAAATGCCTTCTACAATATACTCCTTATCACATGTAATCCTAACATATACAAAGTTTAGTGTTTGAACATATGTAAAGTTCAGAGCTCAGACGTATGTAAGTTTCCCTATCTACATGTGGTGGCAAAGGAGACTCTCGTTTGTGACCAGATGACCCACCTATCCACATAGTACAAACAATATTGAAATTTGAGAAGAAGCATCAACAAATAGCATATTAACGGTTTGAATAAAAAAGGGCCCAAAGCCTTCTCGAAGTCAATCTTAATGAACATGGCAAGCCTATAATCTGCGAGCCGATTCTATTCCTTCCTAAACCGCGATGATGTTTACTCTGGCTAAATAATAACCTACAGAGGATTACATAAAACGCATATTTACTCAACGTATTCGGCCATTATTTTTTTGTTTATAGCTATTAAATTTTTAACTTATTTTTGTGAAATTCTAATTTCAATTATTTTTTAAAAATATATTCAATTATTTTTTAAAAATATATTCAATTTTTTTAATTTATAAAACATATTATAAATTTAAACTTTTATTATTCTTATTAATTAATTTACTTTGAATTTACATTATTTATTAAAATTTTTTTGTTTTAACTTTTAATTATTTTTATAAATTTCTATTTTGATTTGTTTTTTAATCAATTTTGATAGATTTTTATTAATTTTATTAAACAACAACAAAGTATAATTCACATGTATCGACTCTAAGACCTTTGGAAGCAAACCCAAAGTTCAAGCCACTACCCCACAATGCAAGCTCAACAATAATTTTTATTTTTATTTTATTTTATATCATCATTAATTTTAAATTTTAATATTTAACTATTATTTATTTTAGAATATACTATTTTTAATAATTAATTTCAATATTTTATTTTTATTTTTATTTTAAACTTTTTCTTAGTTATTGTTTTTTAAATAATATTTTGACAATAATTTATTTATTAATTGTAAATATTTCCTTGGTTTATTTTTTCTTAGTTGACAAGTGTTTTTTTATTTTTATTAATTTATTAATTGATTTTTACTAATTTTTGTTAATATTTATGATATCTAAATTTTTTATTATTTTTAATTTAAATCTATTTTCAATTTTTAAAAAAATTCATAGTTATTGTTTTTTTCAATAATTTTTCCGTTATTTTTAATTTTTAATTATTATAAACATTTATTTCAATTTTTATTTTTTAATAACTAATTACAATTATTATTTATTAAATTATTATCATTTTTCTTAAAAATTTGTTTAGTTATTAGTTTTTATTTATTTTGGTTTTTTATTGTATTTTTTCAAAAATAGAGTTTCTAATTTTAGTTTCTTTTCTTTTTTTCTATTTATTCTTATTCTTATTTTTCGTCTTGATTTTTGTTGTAAACATTTATTTTATTTTTTATTTGAATTTTTATTTTTATTTAATTTGAATTTATTTTAATTTTAAACCTTTTATTAATTATTTGTTTTTTAAAAAAAAATTAGAATTAATTTTTATTTTTAATAATTAATAATTAATCTCAACTAATTATTTTGTAAATCATTATGGTTTGTTCTAAAAAAAAGTTATTGAATATAGTTAATTGGTTTTTTATTTTTATTATTTTAAAAATTAATTTTGATAGATTTTTATTAATTTTATTAACACAACCCCGTAATTGACATGCATTGACTCTTAAGACCTTAGGAAGCAAACCCATAGTTCAAAACCACTATTCCACAATCAAGCTCAAAACTAACTTTTATTTTTTATTTTATTTTATATCATCATTAATTGAAAATTTTAATATTTAACTATTAGTAACAACTCAAAATCCACACACACGAACAACACAGTGAAATACAGGATAACTTTTTTTTGACTTGCTTGACACATAACATGACGCAACATGTCATCACCAAGGATACAACTAACACTGTGAACAACTTGATACAAGGATGGCCATAAAGCAAAAGACGGAAAGCGTTCACACCTATCAAGGACAATTTACTTTTCTTTTTTGACAAGACAACATACAAGTCCAATCACACAACACACTTACGAGTTAGGGCCAACCACAATGAGATATTCTTGAGGGTTATTTATTTTAAAAGGACATCTTGCAATTCTTAGCTTACGTTTTCAAGGAGGAACAAGATATGATTCGTAACATTCATCTTACCAAGCTAAGTTTATTCCTTTGACACTAAGTAATTATCTTTAAATCTTCTCTATTATGACATTTATTTGCTTAATTCGTTTATAAAAAAAAGGAGTATTTAAATTCCACAAAGCCATCTCGCTCATCACTAACGCTACTAAGATTCGTTTCTTGCCCACAAGACAACATGGTTTTAAGTTCAACACAATTAAGAAAAGAGATACAAGGTACTGGAAAAGGGTTAGAGGGAGAAGGTCGAGATGAAACATCTTTAGAACCTCATTAGTTATTGCCAGTATTTAATTGAAGCTAGGGCTCTTAACCAGAATTATCAACAACTTTACTTAGGCTTCGCTAAAAGTATTAACAAGGAGTAAAAATTTACTTTCCAAATGGCGGTGAGAAAGATGGTGAGGTCTCCAATTTGTTTTCTCTGGCTTATTAAATCTTATCATCTTCAAACAACTAACAATTCATTTCACCTTAGGGTCATTTTACAAATTTCACCGTAAAAGGAAAAATGTTCACTAGATGAGCTAGGGTTATCATGTTATAAAGTTTACTCTACAATGATAGTCTTGGCCTTGTTTACTTAAAGAATTTCTTCCTCTCAAGTTGGTGACCCCTACGTTACTTTATTTGAATACAACTTTAAATTTAACTTCCAGAAGTATTAAACAATCCCATGTTAGTTTACTTATGACACTTTATTACTAAGTCATGTCAAGGTTTAACTCAAAATTTATTCTCAAGGCAAGGTTGTAGCAACACTCATTTACAAGAACAAAACAAGATTACATCAATTCTTAAAATACTGATACTCCAACAAAGTCACTCAACAACAATAACCAAATTTTCTTATAATTTTAATGATGGTCAAACAATACAAGGTTTCCAAAGTTCAGATGACAAAGTCCACAATATTTTATACTAAGACATTAATCCTCTTTTAAACTTTCCACTGGACGTTAACAATAGTTGAACAACATAAAAGGTTTCGAGCAAAGGAACTTCTCAACCGAGGTTGATGACAAAAATATACAATTTTATCCCTCATCTACACGCAAAATCCATCTCGCAGAAAATTTTCTACAAGAGTCGATTGCACGAAACCGAGCAAGATAAGGCTACACAAAACCACCATAACTATTATCTAACAATACCACGAAAAGGAAGCACTTTATTACAAGAATTGGTTCAAACCTCTAAACACTATCAACACATCAAGTTATAATAAAGTCTTCATCATACCAATCAAAGAAGGAGAAGACCTTGTACTTCAGTTAGGAGTAAAAGCAACGAAATTATAGCAATCGTAAGAGAATGGCCCTTGGCCCTATAAGGAGAAAACAAATAATCTAGCAAAAAACAGAATTCCCATCAAGTAAGTAATTAAACCATAATTACAAGATTAAGATTTGATATATACACTAACCATCTAGAAATTTATCAAGGGTACCAAACGTCCCAAGAAAGTGGAATATATTTCTAAAAGAACAAGAGTTGATCGGCCCAAGAAAGTGGAACCACGGGTTTCAGAAATTAACACAAAAAACCATGTATAATTGAGTTTCAAACCGGAAATCAATTAGAGTATACACACAATATAAGTTTGAAGTGAAGGCAAGGTATATTAGTTTTGACCATTAACTACAAAGATTTTTCAATCATCCAAGAAAGTCAAAGTCTTACAGTGCTAGTAACAAACATGCGAGAGAAGAAGGGGTTCCGTCCAACAAGAGTATACAATAATGTCATCAACAAATTTTTACAACACTAAAGATTTGCAAACCTCCACTACAATACTAATGTTTGGTTAATTTAAAATAAATTACCCATATCCCAAAACAACCATATTTTACGGAAACCCTTGGTAAACACGATCAACCGTCGCACGAACGAAGATACAAACATAATTTCTAAGTGACATTATCAAAACAAAACCTTCCGCTATGAATCCATAAGATTATCAAATGAAAGCTGAGTTTTTCCCGAAGATTAATCACATTTAAGGAAATTTCCATCACAAACATTACGGTAATTACGTGCATAAAAACTGACCAATATTAATTAATAGCGTTAACATTACAAGGGAGTAAATAATGCAAGTTAGTAAAAATAGAAGAGCGCCATCAGCAATAATTCTGAGAGGGGGATTAGACCAAACTATTCTAGTATCAACGAGGTATTGGATTCGCACAATGAAACCTCCAGCTTAGTTGATCCGAAAAGCTAGTTATGGTTCAAGTTGATAGGGATGGTCAAGGTACTTCTTGAAGATGGCCTTAAAAGCCTAGAAACAAGATGAAAGATAGTAAGATTCTAAACACGCGAGATGGCAAAACACATTACACACAAACCTTTTCATTCTACCAGTTTTAATACCAAAACTCTAAGCTGGCTAGCCCACGCATTGCTCACACAATCCTACAACCTTTCTTTCTCGATGCCAAAAGGTTATCAAAGGGACTTGCGAAGGGGCTAACAAAAAAACGTCAAAAGACAACTTGGGTGCTAGGGAGGAGCTTCATAGTTATCATAACTTACTTCCATAATATCAAAAATACTAGTTGATCAACATAATAACTTGCAACTCAATCGCAGAGAAGAATTAATACATAAACAAACAGATGAAGGTCTATCATTCGAGTAAGAGAAACATAACATTCAGAGGAGAAGGCACACGCATCCTTTCGACCAACATACTGACAACGATAAAAGAAAAAACAAGAAGAGACAAGCAGAAAGGGGAAATCTCCCATCTTGACATCCAACTGACAAATCAATGCAAGGAAAAAGCGGTTCGATTTCGCAATAATTTTAAATAAAATAATAGTAGAAAAGTGTAGAAATATCTTGCCTTTTTCTCTAGAGTCTTGCCTATCTTCTTCTCCCACAAAGCTACCAGGTCATTGAAAGAATATGTATTGGCAGGAAGCCTCAAATACAATTTCTTGTTCAGAGTTCTTGGGTCACCCACTGCCTTGATGGTAAAAGTGCCAATATCTTCCTCTTTCACAAACACAACTTTGGCATTTCCATCCCCTAAAATCGAAACTGTATCCCTTGGTAGGGCAGTAAGGCCTGGTTGCCCCAAATTTGGCACAAAATACGTGGCAAAACAGTTGCTGCAAACATATGTGTAGGGAATTCCTTCTGCCTCAATGGCCCTACGGACTTTGACCTTGTAACCCCATGCAGTATTTGCAGGCTCGACTGCATGGACTCTATCAAAATCATTTCCAAATTCAGATGGCAGAAAACTCTTGATGGTTCCAACCTCTTTGATTGCCTTGATAATGTTAAGCTGATCCATTATCTACGTCCCTCCCACTGTGGAGATGACCACATCCACTTTTTGATTGTCTCCACAAGACTTGCATGATCTTCCAGAGATCCATGGACTATATTAGCACCTGAGGCCTTGAAGGATTCAAGAAGCTCGGCTGCTGAGGATTTGAAGCTCGGACACAAGACATAATGATTACATCACGCTCCTGGCTCTGAAAGGCATCTACCGTAATGATAAATAAACCTTTTCCTTCATCAAATTTGAGGACAACATCAAACTCTTGGTGCAAACATTACAGCTGTAGCTTGTAAGGTGTGATAATTCCAACAGAAACCTTTATGCCTGCCAACTCAGTGACTCGTTGAAGAAGCCCATATAATAGCAAAGCAAATCGTGCTTCATGAATACACTGAAATGAAACAGATCTGCCTCTATGAGATCCTCTTCCATGGGTTACATCGTAAAACAAGCAGAAAGGTTTCAATAGAGAATCTTTGCCATAAAATTCGTCAGGTCTCCTGGTAACACTCTTACTGTCACTTAATCAATTTTGATAAAAATTACCTTGAAGGAGAATCCCGAATTTGAGGATGCAATCGATACAAAACAAAACAACATAGTTGGACAACCTGTTTGCTGGAAGCGCTCACAAAGGCTTCTACAAAACTGCAACCTGCCTGCCGCCGCATTTCTTCCAGGCAGTCACATCATTCCGCTTGCTTAGAGGCGGTGGTTCTAAACCATAGCGTGACATGTCCATAGCATGAGGAGCCTTGCCAGCATGTATTCGCTCATACTCCTTTGCCACCATATGGTAGTTCTCAAAATTAACCCTGGGAGCAGGGGGCAATTCGGCAAGAAAAACAACGGGCTTCCTAGTGCTTCTACGCATTTCTTCTTCGACCATTCTGTCGACCTCGTCTTTGACCTAGGGGTCTGCATAGTCGTGGTCGATGCAAGGCAAAGCGTCTAAGAACTCGTCAGAAATGCCGCCGCTCCACTTTAAGCGCGAATCATCTGGTGCAGCTTCCAGCATTAAGATCTCCTTGGTGCCCATTGATTAAGCTCGGAAGGAACCCGAAATGACCTGTTGCAGGTTGTTGCAGTGGATCCCTGACAAGAACACACCTCGCAGCATTCAAGAAGGTGGATGTAACACGTCTGCTGCACTAGCCATCAAGTCAATCCAGACTGTGCCCAAAGCATTGAATAATAGAATCCAAAAGGAGATCCTGGTGAAGAAAAAACAGGCCTCCACCGACTCCCATCTCCCTCACGCAAGGTAGAAAAACGCGATGGTCAAAAATTCTACAGGTTGGGTGGTTGGGAGGAGGCCAAGGTGGCAGAAATGGAAGCCAATGCCCAACGGGGCATTACAATTATTTATTTTAGAATTTAATATTTTTAATAATTAAAGTTTTGATTTTTTATTTTAAATATTTCCTTGGTTTATTTACTTAAATAACATTTTAATTTTTCTTTTTTAATAATTAATTTCAAACTTTTTCTTACTTAGTGTTTTTTAAATAATATTTTAACTATAATTTATTATTTAATTGTAAATATTTCCTCGATTTTTTTTTCTTAGTTAACAAGTGTTTTTTTATTTTTTAATTAATTTATTAATCCATTATTACTATTTTTTATTAATATTTATGATATCTTAATTTTTATTATTATTAATTTAAATTTATTTTCAATTTTAAACTTTTTCATAGTTATTGTTTTATTTCAATAAGTTTTCCATTATGTTGAATTTTTATTTTTTTAATAATTATTACATAATTTCAATTATTATTTATTAAATTATTATCATAGTTTCTTAAAAAAATGTTTAGTTATTAGTTTTTATTTCTTTTGGTTTTTTATTGTATTTTTTCAAAAATATAGTATTTAATTTTAATTTCTTTTTTTTTTTTTTTTTCTATTTATTCTTATTTTTGTCTTATTTTTGTTGTAAACATTTATTTTTATTTTTTAATTTAATTTTTTTATTTATTTAATTTAAACTTATTTTATTATATTAATTTTAATTTTAAACTTTTTATAGTTTTTTTTTAAATTTTAAAATTAAATTTTTTTTTTTATTTTTTTAATAATTAAAAATTAATTTCAGCTAATTATTTTCGAATCATTATTGTTTGTTCTAAAACAACGTTATTGAATATAGTTATTGGTTTTTTATTTTATATTTAATTATTTTGTGAATCATTATCATTTGTTCTTTTAAAAATGTTATTGAATATAGTTATTGGTTTTTTATTAATTTTATTTTTTTATTTATATATATTTTTTAAATAATTATTTTTATTCTATTTTTCGGTAATTAATAATTAATTTCAATTAAATAATGAATATAGTAATTTTAGTTTTTATTGATTATTTTCTCATTAATAAAGTTTGTAATATTATTTCGTTTGATTCTTTATATCCGTTTTATTGTTATTGTAATTAAAAATTAGTTTATAAATAGTTTTTTTTTTATTATGCTAACAATTATAACATTTTTTTAAAAAAAAAAAAATCTATTTCTTATGTTTTTCAATTTCTCATAATTTATATGAATCATTTTTATTTTTTCTTAACACACATTGAAATTTTTATTTTCACTTTCATTTGATTTTCTTTCTATTTCTAGATATTTTCCTACTATTTTATTTTGTTTCATTTTTATTAATTTTTTAAAAAATAAAAAAAAATTCAATTTTTTTTTATATTATTTGCTTATATTTTATATTTTTCTTGTTTTATTTTACTTTTAAAACATTTGTAATATTAATTTCATTTTTCATTATTTATTCATATTTATATTTGTTTTTTCTTTTAATTTTCATCATTTGTCACGATTAAATTAGATTTTTATTAATTTTTTAATTTTAAGTTTTTCTATTTTATCTTTCAACTTTTGGTAAATACTAATATTTCTATTTTATCTTTCAACTTTTGGTAAATACTAAATTTTAAGTTTTTCTAAATTTAATATACAAATTAATTTTTATTTATGTTTGAGTTTTTTCCAATTTCTTTATATTTTACAAGTTTCATTAATTTGATTATAATTTAATTTATAGCTTTTCTTAAATAAATTAGAATTTAATTTATAATTTTTATTTAATTAATTTTTTTTTCCTTTTCTAATAATTCAATTTTTAATAAAATATTAAATATTATTTTTTTTAATTTAATATTAAATTTTTGAGTAATTTTTTTAATCTATTTTAACAATTTATATATTAGTTTTTATTTTCAAAATATTATATTCTTTTTCAATTAAATGTTAAAGTTTTTCCCAATTTCTTTATAGTTTATTAATTTAATTAAAACATAATTTATAGCATCTATTAAATAAACTTTTTTTGTTAGTGTTTATTTATTATTCTTCATAATTGAACTTACTAGTTTTTGATAATATTTAACTCTATTAATATTTTATACTTATTAATTATTGATGTTATATATATATATATATATATATATATATATATATATATATATATATATATATATATATATTCTTCCAAAATATACAACAAATATTTAATTATATGTACATTTATACTTTCATTATTTTTATATAATGACATATATAATTTAAACTTACAAATATATTAATGAAGTTTGTAATATTATTTCGTTTGATTTTTTTTTCCGATTTTTTTTTTTTTATTGTTTCTCTCGCTTTTAAAAAAATTCTACTCTTTTTTTTAAAATATTTAAATTTTTCACATTTTTTTATTTTTTTGTTATTATATTCAAAATTTTAATTATTATATAAATGTTTATTTTATTTTTAATTTTTATTTTTTTAATATTTAATTTTGAGAAAAAAGAATTGTTATTGTAATTCAAAATTAGTTTATAAATAATTTTTTTATAATTTTAACAATTATAGCATTTTATTAAAAAAGAAAATCTATTTCTTTTTTTTTTTCATTTCTCATAATTTATATGAATCATTTTTATTTTCATATAAACATGTAAAATATTAAAATATATTTATTATTATTTTGTATAATATTAGATATATATTCTCATTATTTATAATAATAAATTTTTCATTTATTCATATAGAAAAATTGTATGTATAAAATATATTTTTATTTATTTATTATGATTATATAAAATATTAAATACATATTTTTATTAGACATATATTAAATTTATTATCATTTTATATATAAATATTATTACATATATCATTTTTAATTTATTTTTATGGAAATCTTGTATATATAAATATATTCCAAATATTCTATATTAAATGTATACTTATAATTTAAAATAGATTATCATGTATAATAATGTAAAATATTAAAATTCACTTTTTCTTATTATATATATATATATATACATAAAAATATACGCATAAATAATTTAATTTTGAGAAAAAAGAATTGTTATTGTAATTCAAAATTAGTTTATAAATAATTTTTTTATAATTTTAACAATTATAGCATTTTACTTAATAAAAATAAATCTGTTATTCTTAAAAGTGTTTTGAATTAGAATTTACTACAATCCCCAAAAATTCATTTTTAAAAATTCTTCATTATTTTAACATAGAAAAATTTATTTGAAAAAAAAAATGTTATTTATACATTAAAAAAATTCCCATAATTCCCATAGATTAAATATATGATGCCTTTCAAGAAAAATTAGGATGACTTTTTCCAATTTTTTCTTAAAAAAGCGTTTTGAGTTAGAATTTAGAAATATTACAATCCCCAAAAAAATCATTTTTAAAAATTCTTAATTATTTAAAGATGAAAAAATTATTTGAAAAAAATAATATGTTATATATACATTAAAAAATATGCCATAAATTTACTTTGCGTGTTATATATACATTAAAAAAATTCCCATAATTCCCATAGATTAAATATATGATGCCTTTCAAGAAAAATTAGGATGACTTTTTCCAATTTTTTTCTTAAAAAGCGTTTTGAGTTAGAATTTAGAAATATTACAATCCCCAAAAAAATCATTTTTAAAAATTCTTAATTATTTAAAGATGAAAAAATTATTTGAAAAAAATAATATGTTATATATACATTAAAAAATATGCCATAAATTTATTAGATCTTTTTAAATGGATGATGGATGAAGTCGAGTCCATCTTTATTTAAGAGTTTTTAAAATTCTTTCAAACTCCTCTTTTAAAAATTCTACACTATTTCAACATGTAACAGATTTTTGAAATAAAAATTAAAGTAGATTTAAAAACTCCATTTTTAATATTCTACACTATTTCAACATAAAACAGTTTTTGAAAAAAAAATAATTTTTTGAAACAAGATTTATCACACCATAATAATAAAAAAATTAAAAATTTACACCATCAAAACCTCTAATTATTCAGCTAAAATCCAGGTTCCTTACAATAATACTAAAATAAATATTATACCACATTAAAAAAACATTAAGAAGAACAGTTTTCCACGCCATAAAAAAACATTTAAAACTTTTTTAAAATTTACTATTACATAAATAAAAACTTAAAACATGAAATAATTTTAAAAACAAACAATTATTCAGCTAACATAAAACTAAAATAACAATTACACCAGACTACAATTAGTATAATGCATAAATAAAAGCAAACTTCTTGTGTCAACTTTCCACTACCTTAGTGGATACTTTTAATTACATATCAATGTTGCATATACAATTAAATTTAAATGCTTGTAAATAAATTAACGAGTAAACAATTAAAGTTCAAATTTTTTTAATAACCCTACAATTATTCAGCTAAAATCAAGATTCCTTACAATAATAATACTAAAATAACAATTATATATCACATTAAGAAAAAAACTTTTTAAGATTTACTACCACATAAATAAAACTTAAAAAACATGAAATAATTTTAAAACAAACAATTATTCAGCGAACATAAAATTAAAATAACAATTAATATAACAAAAAAATGATGTCTAGATATCTCGATCTGTCAACTGTCCACTACCTTAGTGCATACTTTTAATTACGCATATTAATGCTGCATATACAATTAAACTTACATGTTTGTAAGTAAATTAACAAGTAAACAATTAAAGTTCAAATGGTTTGTTTGCACAACAAACTTCTGAAGGTTTACTACAACACAAATAAAAACTTAAAACGTGTAATAATTTTTAAAACTGCAATTATTCAGCCAACATCAATGTATCATTAAGTAAAATTATAATAAC
Organism: Taxus wallichiana var. yunnanensis; assembly: GCA_018340775.1. NCBI lineage: Eukaryota > Viridiplantae > Streptophyta > Pinopsida > Cupressales > Taxaceae > Taxus > Taxus wallichiana. Next base: position 838,900,495 of record CM031242.1, on the reverse strand, counting down.
AATTATACCAGACTACAATTAATATTACGCATAAAAGCAGACTTCTTGTGTCGGCTGTCCACTACCTTTGTGGATACTTTTAAGTGCTCATTACTATAATGGTCTAAATACAAATGTTAATAACAAAGTTTCAACTCTAGAAAACAAGAAAACATTCCAGAAAATAACAGTTAGAAAAAAAAAAAAAAAAAAACTTTAACTTGATATATCGCTCTCCACAATAGAATCTAATCAAAGTAGAAAAGGAATTTGTGAAAGAGATTAGGTTATAAAGTAGAACATAAATAAGAAATAATCAAAAGAAAAAACAAAACATTTGCTATCTAATTTTAAAATCTACGACAGTAGAGATAGATTTAAATAAAACAAAATTTGATTAAGAAGAATAAATATATGCGTTATTTCCGTACAGGTAGGGATATGAATAACATAGAATAACATCATTCATGCTTGTAAGTAATTAAACGCAGTCAAGATTTAAATTAGTGATTGAATTACAAATCAAAGCTCCTTATACGTTGTTACATGTTTTTAAATTAGTGATTGAATTACAAATCAGTGCTGCTTATACGATGTTGTTGCATGTTTTTTTAAGTAAATTAAAAAATAAACAATTAAAGCTCAAGCAGCTAGCCTTTTATCAATCTAGCTTAAGAATGTTTGATGTAGAATATCAATTTAATTTATTATTACAAGTTTTGTGTAGAATGTTTATTGTATAAAGTTTAGTGTAGAATATCAATCTAATTTATTATTTCAAGAATTAACAAAAAAAATACAGAACAGTGTAATGAATTCCAAACAAAAGAGATGCAAAACAAGTTTCTGAAGATTGAAGATGCAACCCATTTCAAACAAAATTAATAATAAATAAGCCAACAATATAGAAAAAGAAATCAATAATAAATAAGCCAACAATATAGAAAAAGAAATCCTCTCTGAAGGTGGTGAAAGAAAGAAGAATAATTAAAATTAATATTGGTCAAAATTGAATAAAATTTGAGAAAATGTTTTAATTGTTAAAAACATATTCAGTTAATTTTAGCTCATCATAATTATGATCCACCAATCAATTTTATGAAAAAATTAACAGGGTTCAGACTCTAATTAAAAAATTAAAACATACAAACAAATCATTTTGATTGGTTCCAAAATCAAACCCCATTTGATAGTTAAATTGACATCCTAAATCTAAAATATAGACAACGCTGAAATAATTTTACCAATCAACACAGTTCTAAACACTGTAAAACCAAGAACTTCAAGAGTTTTCACAACAATAAACTAGACAAGAGTATGAAAATATATGAAGGGGCTAAAAGCAAGAACAAACATCCTTAAAACATTACTAAATCATGAGCAGCGACTGCAACTGTAGTCTATAGCATTACCTAATTAATCATGAAAGGCTGTTTCCACAAAAATTACATGTACACTGTACAAACGAAGTATGTTAACAGTATATCAGTAGGCAGTAAACAAGTCAAAACAAAACTTCACAACATTAAACTACAAATACTAAAACCTGTGCATATCATTAACTATGTTAATTAAATGATTCAGAAATATGTACTCCGTATTAAGATTATTAACAAATAATTGGTAACATTCACTCTGGATTGGTTAGACACAGAAAATTCTCAAGTAAAACAACAGATGGCCTATACCGAAGTAGATATCGCTACAGAACACAAGGAGAATGGAAACAATATTCAGAAAATGAAAGCCCTAAATAAATGTCATAAGAAAACTTTCCCTACAAAATTAAACCTTATAGTGTAAAATTAAACCCTGAACCCAACATCAACCCTGCACAGATATTAAAAATTTATACCATCACAATAACTAAAAAATCAAACATGAAATAATTTTTTTGCATTTGCCACACCGTAAAAAAATCAAGCTTGTTCAAGATTTTTTTTAAAAACCTCTAATTATTCAGCTAAAATCCAGGTTCCTTACAATAATACTACAATAACAATTATACCACATCAAAAAAAAACATTCAGAAAAATTAGGATTTCTCCACGCCATAAAAAAAAATTAAAACTTTTTTAAATTTACTACTACATAAATAAAACATAAAACCTGAAATAATTTTTAAAACTAACAATTTTTGAACTTCTTGTGTCAACCGTCCACTACCTTAGTGGATACTTTCAGTTACATATCAATGTTGCATATACAATTAAACTTTGCATATACAATTAAACTTACATGCTTGTAAGTAAATAAACAAGTAAACAATTAAAGTTCAATTTTCTTTTACCACATTCAGCTAAAATCATTTTTTTACCACAGAATAAAAATACATAAATAAATTTACTACTACATAAATAAAAGTACACTTCTTGTGTCGACTGTCCACTACCTTTGTGCATACTTTTAACGGTCTAATACAAATGTTGATACCAAAGTTTCAACTCTAGAAAACAAGAAAACATTCCAGAAAATAACGGTTAAAAAAATTAACTTTTACCTGATATATCGCTCTCCACAATAGCAGAAAAGGAATTTGTGAAAGAGATAAGGTTATAAAGTAGAACATAAATAAGAAATAATTAAAAGAAATTGAAATTTGAATTTTTCCACAGAATAAAAAAACATTACAGCTTTTTAAAGATTCACTATTACATAAATAAAATTTAAAACATGAAATAATTTTTAAAACAAACAATTATTCAGCGAACATAAAATTAAAATAACAAATTACACCAAACTACAATTAATATAACAAAAAAATGATGTGTACTTTTGATTACACATATTAATGCTGCATTTACAGTTAAACTTACATATTTGTAAGTAAATTAACAAATAAACAGTTAAAAGTTCAAGCGGTTTGCACAAAAAATTTCTGAAGGTTTACTACAACATAAATAAAAACTTAAAACGTGTAATAATTTTTTAATTCTGCAATTATTCAGCCAATATCAATGTATCATTAAGTAAAATTATAATAACAATTATACCAGACTACAATTAATATTCCACATAAAAGCAGACTTCTTATGTCGACTGTCCACTACCTTCGTCCATACTTTTAATGGTCTAATACAAATGTTGATAACAAAGTTTCAACTCTAGAAAACAAGAAAACATTCCAGAAAATAGCGGTTACAAAAAATAAGCTTTTACTTGATATATAGCTCTCCACAATAGTAGAAAAGGAATTTGTGAAAGAGATTAGGTTATAAAGTAGAACATAAATAAGAAATAATTAAAAGAAAAAAAAATACTTTGCAATCTAATTTTAAAATCTACGACAGCAGAGTAAGATTTAAATAAAACAAAATTGATTAAAAAGAATAAACGTATGCGTTATTTCCGTACAGGTAGGGATATGAATAACATAGAATAACATCATTCATGCTTGTAAGTAATTAAACGCAGTCATGTTTTTAAATTAGTGATTGAATAAATAAAGAGATTAGGTTATAAAGTAGAGCATAAATAAGAAATAATTAAAAGAAAAAAAAACATTTTGCTATCTAATTTTAAAATCTACGACAGCAGAGTAAGATTTAAATAAAACAAAATTGATTAAAAAGAATAAATATATGCATTATTTCCGTACAGGCAGTGATACCTTATACGTTGTTACATGTTTTTAAATTAGTGATTGAATTACAAATCAGTGCTGCTTATACGATGTTGTTGCATGTTTTTTAAGTAAATTAAAAAATAAACAATAAAAGTTCAAGCAGCTAGCCTTCCATCAATTCACCTTTCAAGAATTTACGAAAAAAAATACAGAACAGTGTAATGAATTCCAATACAGAACAGTGTAATGAATTCCAAACAAAAGATATGCAAAACAAGTTTCTGAAAATTGAAGAAATAGTAACCCATTTCAAACAAACTTATTAATACATAAGCCGACAATATAGAAAATGAAATCCTCTCTGAAGGTGGTGCAAGAAAGCAGAATAATTAAGATTAATACTGGTCAAAATTGAATAAAATTTGAGAAAATGTTTTAATTGTTAAAAACATACACTTAACATTATCATCCACTAATCAATTTTATGAAAAAAATTAAACAGGGTTTCAGACTAATTAAAAAATTAAAACATACAACAAATCATTTTTATTGGTTCCAAACTCAAACCCCATTTAATAATTAAATTGACGTCCTACATCTAAAATATAAAAAACGCTGAAATACTCTTACCAATGAACACAATTATAAACATTGTAAAACCAATAGCACAGTCAAATGTATCATTAAACTTAAGATTTTACATAACAATAAACTAGACAAGAGTATGAAAATATATGACCTAGCTAAATGTAAGAACAAGCGTCCTTAAAACATTACTAAATCATGAGCAACGACTGCAACTGTATCTATAGCATTACCTAATAAATCATGAAAGGTTGTTTCCCACAAAAATTACATATACTCTGTACAAACTAAGTATGTTAACAGTAAATAAGTAGGCAGTAAACAGGTCAAAACAAAACTTCACAGCATTAAAATTCAAAAATTAAAACATGTCCAAATCATTAACTATGCTTATTAAATGTTTCTGAAAAATTTACTCCGTAATAAGTTATTGACAAATAATTGGTAACATTCACTCTGGATTGGTTAGACACAGAAAATTCATAAGTAAAACAACAGATGGCCTATACCGAAGTAGATATCGCTACAGAACACAAGGAGAATGGAAAGAATATTCAGAATATGAAAGCCCTAAAAAAATGTCATAAGAAGACTTTCCCTAAAAATTAAACCCTATAGTGTAAAATTAAACCCTGAACCCAACATCAACCCTGCACAGATAATAAACGGATCGTACAGAATATATTATAAATATCTACTCTGCATTGACAAACATTAATGAAAGACTACCTTACTCTACTGTACATTGTATTCCATGTCGATATAAACAAACACACGTAAAACTGCCATGCTCCTACAAATACAAAAGTAAAGAAAAAGCAAGACGTTTTAAGTATTAAAAATCTGAAAACATATAAACCTTCACTGCAAAAATAACACGGCAGGATCTTAAAAACCGGGCCCCTGCACAAAATGCGAATATACGAATCGCCATATGAATAACAGGAAAAAAAAAAAATCAAAGCCCTAAATAAATAATAAACGCTACAGACCGGCACACATTGGTCCGAACATGTATGGTTCCACCATCAATTACTACACTGTCCTAAATAACATTAAAAAGATCGAAGCCCTCGGGTGCAGAATGAAACCCTACGCATAATGCCATACAGAAACATATCACTAATATTTACTCTGTTACTTATGAACCACTAGGCATATACAAATGTCTACATTAGACGAGTTCTATCCAAATCTGACAAGAAAGTTCTAGAATCAATTCCCGTGGTCTGGTATTTTATTATGTTTAAAAATATACAAATGAAACCCTACAATTCAATAATATTTACTTCGTTTTAGCGAAAATACACAAATGCTTACATAGAATAAATGATGGAACAGAAGGGCTTACCCGTGGTCTCGTCTGCACTGACACTTTACTCCATCGCTAAGCTCCCACCGCTATTCTTGTGGAGGATCCGACTCACAAAAATATCAAGAAAAAACTCAGCAGACGACAATACATTCATCAAAGGACTCAAACAGACAGAACAGAAGAAAGACACAGGCATGGCCATGCTTTGCACACATCAGACCTCCACAAACAACAACTCAAAAAACAAGGCAGGCAAAAAAAATGAGGTCGCACCTCCACAAGCCACAGCAGAAAAATCAAAAGACAAGTGGAATCATTCTTCGCAAGACGAGGGAAAGTTTTTTTTATAGAGCCCGTATATGGTTTCCAGCTGGCTACTGTCCGGAAGCTTCCACTTAATCTTTTGCGTGCTAAACAAATAAGCTATCTCATGTTTTTGCCCGTTGTACCTTTAAGACAAATATTTTAAATCTTATCCGCATTTATTAGATGTAAGTACAGGAGGCGAGTGGAGGCAGATATGCTTTCCACCTGTCTAGCATCGGGAAGCCTCCGTATCTTCCACTTAATTTTGTGTGTGTTAAACAAGACATAGGTATAGCAAAGACTTAATCTCGTGTTTTTGCCCGTTATACATATGCTCTAACATTGGATCCTCATTTATTAAGTTCTCTTCTCATAAACAACTCTTTGAAAGACAAACAAATATGGGTTATGTTTACCTTTTATGGTTTATGCAAAGGTTTAAGTTTTTATTAATTTTTTCCCGTTCTTTTTCTTTTTATTTTATAATAATTTTACATTCTTTAAATTATTGTTTTTCCTAATTTTAATATTTACTAGCATTATATATGACGGATACAATGTATATGTTACTAGGGAAGTAAAGAGAAACTTAATATTTGAAGATTTAAAAGGCGAAGAATCGAGAAGAAAAAGAGGTGCTACGAACTAGCAATCGCACGCTACATGTGTGATGTTAACGCATAAAGTGAAAAAATGGTAAGCAGAAAATCAAATTGTAAAAGACAACAAACTATTATGTACCGATCAAAGTTAACGATGAGAAATATAAGCAAATGACGTGGACGAAAAGAATTTTCCTAAACAATGTCAACCATAGAGCCACTAAGACTATTTGGAAGGCATTTTTCAAGCTACAAATTTGTGCAAAGCATGACTTTCAAGTCGACACAGAGAAAAAAATGTGTTGGAAGCGAACCATAATCAACCTACCATGAGTCGGTATGCCCGGTAGAATTGGCAACGGGAGAGTAAAGGGCTTTCAACAATTGAAGGTTGTGGTTGTCGAGTTGATCATCATTTGGTATTAGTACTCATACTTGCTAGGAAAATATAGGATTTCATTTTTTTGTTTTGTTTTTCATCTTTACATCACTCTGACGTTTTAACTCCCCTTTTGGCTCGCTCTCTTTTTTGCATCGCACCTGCAGTTCAGGCCTTCATAGATGGCCGACTTGTTTTCTATGATTGTAGAAGTGAAGTTATTTTGAATGATTTTTACAGCGTGGAAATAACGTTGGGGGAATTATAAGAGTTGATATAGCGTGGAAGTTTTCTTTGAGGCTCGATGAAAGTAATTGGATCTTAAATTTATAATTTTTGATCTTTTCCCTTTTGATATAAGCTACTCTAGCTTTGGACGATTCCACATGTGTAAACGCCTTTCAACGTAATGGAATTTTAGGCTTTCCAAGTTACAAATTCTTTAGATTTATCGTCATGTTGTGCGCCAATATCATTATTTTCTTAATAGAACAAGTTTACTCTAGTAAATTTGGGGTATGCGGAGTTAGTACACGTTTTAGATTTGTTTTTAAGGGCATTCGATATGGATATTCCTTAGTTCGATAATATTGCAATTGAAAATATAATATATGAATCGAAGAGCTTCAAAAGTATCGTCGATCGATCTTATGTACATGATACGAATTGGTCATTGTGCGTTTGATATAAATATTCCTTAATTTTGGAAATAAAACATATGGAAATCGCTCAAGTGCATTTTAATGCAAAACCACTTTCTACATCTACGTAATTTTAATAAATTATAAATTAAATTTTGTTTTATGAAAATAATTTAAAAGAAAAGTGACACTTTTATTTTTGTTGAAGAAAATTAAGATTATTCTTTATAACAAACTTTTTTTTATTTTTGTTACTATTTATAACTGCAATCTCCATGTATCTGTTATAGGCCAACACATGAAGGGCATATGAGAGTTTGTGCTTAGTTGACCGATTCATCTCTTGAGTCCATGTCTCATTAGCTATCATATGGGGTGGACCGTTCCGCATGTGCAAACACCTTTCGGAAAAATTAAATTTTAGGCTTTCCAAGTTATAGATTCTTTAGATTTATCATCATGTTGTGCATCATTACCATTATTTTCTTAATGGGACAAGTTTTCTTTAGGAAAATCGTAGTATGTAGAGTTAGTACACATTTTAGATTTGTTTTTAAGGGTATTCGATATAGATATTCCTTATTTTGATAATATTGTTGTTGAAAATATATTAAATGGCTTGAAGAGCTTTAAAAGTATCATCGATCGATCTTATGTACATGATATGACTTGGTCTATGGGCATTTCATATAGATATTCCTTAATTTTGGAAATAAAATATATGAAAATCACTCAAGTGCATTTTAATCTAAGACCACTTTCTACATCTACATAAGTTTAATATATTATAAAATTAAAATTTGTTTTATGCAGATAATTTAAAAGAAAAGTGACGCTTTTATTTTTGTCAAAGATAATTAACATTATTGTTTATAACTATTTTTTTACTATTTATAAATTAAATATGCATGTATTTAACAACAAGATAAAATTTGAATGGGGAAAATAGACCCGTGTTAAAAAACCCACCACCACGATTAGGTGCTTCTCAAAACCCGCAAAGAAAATGTAGAGAACGATGCATCCTAAATGGTGTTTCGGACCTGTAACTTTCATGCCGTTTCCTTGCATAATTTTGAGGATAATGATTTGGTCTATCGAAACATAATTGACCTTCCCCAATGGTTCAAAATTTTCATAGCACATAGTAAGTAGCATAGAAAAATTGGTCTCATTTAGGTCAAAAATCCATAGCAAGAAATAATATGTTGTCTTAGTCAGCATCCATAATTTGTGCGATCAACATCCATTCACTGTATATTTGTTCCCTCACAAATAACTGATCTAGACCTTCGTTGTCTCTATCCGCGTTAGAAGGGAGGAGGGGTTTCCCCTAAGTGAAATCTCTTTTTAACATATTGCAAAAAATGATTTGAACCCTCTTTGGTTGATGAATGCCTTATATGTGTCGGCAAAAGGGCGTATCGGTAGCATTGCAGAGTAGGAGAGGTGAGGGATGACGGCTTTGGTGTGATTGGTTCCAATGTGCCAACATTGAAAGCGGGCATGATTTCAATACAAAGGACCACAAACGCATCCACGAGCACATGAAAGCATCAATTATTGTGACAGTTTTGTTAGTAAGGTCTGTCCAGGAACATCATGTCAGTTGGTTCCTACTTCATGGATTTTGCATTGATTATATCAGGGTTAAAATCTATGGCCTCTTGTTTGTGATAATTTCAGGGAGACAAACATATAGTATTAGTATATCATATTTATTATATAATATTATAAAATATCATTAAATATATGCAAAATATATAGTTTTATAGTTTGTATGAGTATTTGTATTTTTAAATATACGGACTCTGAAAGCATTTCAATAGGTGATCTCAAATTTGGTAGTTTGGAGAAGACATGTTTCAACATATTGGAAAATGGTATGTGTCTGAATATGTACACATAACATCGCCATGCGAGACATTTTTATATTGAATGCCGAAACATGTTTTGAAGCCATGACAGAAAACATTGGAAAGTGGCTTCAAAGTGGTCTTTGGAGATTGGCGGCCTGGGTATACTACTTTTGTGTATATCAGATTATTATTTGTAAGCCAAGAATCGTAATTTCTTTCAAAATTCTTTGGATTTTCTACTTTTGGGTATTATCAGATTTCTCATATGTACTAAAAATGTGGTTATCATCTTCGAGAAAATCCAACATCTTTGTGCACTTTCAACCAAAACTCTATCAATCATATAGAGCTTCTTTTAAAAAAGGGTGTGATAAGGGTTAGGACAATGATATTCTTTTCTTTTCAAAATTTAACCAGTTTAATCTCCAATGGATTAAGGAAGGAGAATGACTAATGGTTAAACTTAAAAGCGAAGGATTGGCCAAAATTAAAAATTATTTTCCCAATCTTGACGAGCCTTGCTGGAAAATGACAGTTGTGTCCTTACTCCGTCCCATGATTCAACTTCAAGGTCAAAAATATAAGAGTGCAGTAGTTGTCGTGAAAGCTAGAATAAATTTAAATTTCGTAGTAAAATTTGTTCATTATGTTTGTTTAAACATGAAAAGTTAAAATTTGAAATTAAACATGAAAAGATAGATTTCACTTCAGGGTCAAGGGTTTGAATCCCTACCAGTGCCACTCTACCTCCTTTATCCCCTTTTTATTTTGCTTCCTCCGATCATTGAATAATCCATCTAACCACATTGTCGTGGAGCATGTGCAATGTCGTGGGCTTATTTTGACGGTGAGGATAGATGATAGAGATGAAATCGTCAATCGTGTCATTGAAACAGTTAGCTTCGATCTATAGGTTGCCAATAAATATAACCTTTTGCCCATGGAAGATAATGGTTAATTGAATTTGATATCCATCAGGCTATGATGAATATCAATGTCTTGTATTTTTACATTACACCTTGTATTAGAAACATTCAATGAATTTAACACTTCCTTCTAGCGATGGTCCACTAATTTGTTTCCTATCAACATATGCATTAAGAAGTGAAAAATGCAGTATTACATATTCTAGAAGAAAAAAATTGTATGAGACATGAGGTATTGTAGTCATTAAAATGAGGCTTTATGTTTCATATTCTTAGCATAAGTTACCAGAAAGAGACTTGGAATGGGTCACTTCCTTTTTATGGAAGATTTTAAACAAGGTGCCTAATATTAGAAAGTTTCTCGACAAGGTGGAACCATAAGAGTTTCTAGCATACATTGGGAATTCCTTGAAAAGGGCGGTTGGGAAAATTCAATAACAAGAATGATCGACCTCTCGCCAAATGGGGCCAATATTTAACGAGGGGATGCCTCTTAGAGGTGCATACTAGTAAGGGAAGTGAATTTTTCCTCTACAAATCTCATGTCTTTAATTGATAGTATAGTAAACATTTCGAGAGGTTCTTGGAAAGTTGTAAGATATTCCCCTTGTTATCGGTCCAAAGTGCTCCTTCTTCTAGATGGCAATCTGACTTCCAACTTGGACAAAAAAATGGTATTCCCTCTGAGTTGTGGGTGTTTGAATGAGGTAAACCTCCAGAAGGGCTAGCTCCCTTTGATGAATCACTGAAAATATGTATTCTGATTGAGTTAAGGGTTAGAATAAAAGTAAGACTGAAAGCATGAAGATGATACACCAAAATTTTGTGGGGTTGGGCCTGCACACACACACACACACACACACACACACACACACACACACACACACACACTTTTCAACTTGTAAAAGGATTGTTGAATTCACTACAAGAGATTCTAAATTGATCTGCACTCACAAGGCAATTCAACGCACTTTAATGACTTGCAAAACTATCAAAATTGCTTATTGGAGGTGATGTGAAACTATAAGCATGCAAAAGAACCATAAATTTACTGGTACAATGCCTCTAATTTGCAGAAAACACACTATCAAATAGCTTGATAATGGAGGAACAATCTTATTATTCAGTCACAATGTAGAAAAGTACAGATTTCTGTAGCTTAATAGTGCAAAAATTAGCCCCCACATGCTTGTGAAATCCATGGAAAATATATAGAAAAATTACTCTCACTTACTCTCAAAAAATAGCCTTCAAAGGGATAGCTCCACTCGTAGTTCTATTTGGAGATAACTCCAAAAATAGCTCATGCATTCCAAAATCATCCCTTGCATGCATGAATAGAACACCCAAAAAAAACTAAGGCTAATAATAGCCTGTCAACTCTCACTCAATCAAATCTAAGTTGACCGAGTCAATCTCATCCTTATGCAAAAGAAGGGTGTACAGGCTTCCTTTGCATAATTAAAGGGATCCTCAACAAATACAAGTAAAATTTTATTTTTAACTCTACCCCCAAAAGATAATTCTATCATTATCTGCATCTTGGATTACATGCATGAGTGATGACTCAGCTATTTTTATCTTCCTCTTACAGACACACCGTAGGTTGACCCTAGGATTACCTTTTCTTGCATGGGTGATGATTCCCCTTTTCACTATTCACATGTGAAATAAGACATTATAATTGCCATTAAATATTTCGGTCCTTTGACCCTGGAGGTCACGGTGAGGCAACCTGGGGTAATGTTAAAAAATAACTACGATTACCTAAACTCCACAATGTTTGGAATATGTGATTAGGGCTTCGAAACCCTAAAATTGTTCATAATGCATTTTTACTTTTGTTAGTGTAGAAGGAGACTCTGGAATTTTTGTGTGGCCACCATTTCTACTATTATGGAGCTCGTTTTCAACCATTGTTATCATATTTTTCACCTTTTCCTATATTGCATTTTTTTGCGGGCTTTGCTAGCCTGGAAGCTTCACATATGGAGGTCTCTCCAGTGTTGTGGCCGTCATTACTCATGTGGATATATTTGTTTCTTGTTTGCACAAGCTAGAGTTTACGATCTTGATGGGTTGACGTTATTTTCTACTCTACCACGAGCATGTGATATGCATTTTATCCTCTTGCAAGAGCTCGAACATCAATCTAAGCATAGATGATACGAGCGAGTTAGTTTGTTTGTGTCTCCACTGGCTTGGTAGTCAAGTGTTTCCTATAAAGTCATTTTTTGGAATGATACGAGATATACCTAGTAGGGTCATTGTGCTTTAACGAGGGCCCTCGCTTTTCCATGGAGATCATAACTCAAGGAGTTCAATGGTTGTAATATGTAACTCGTCGTGCTTCAATATTTTCCCTTCGAGCCTTGAATTTGTTGAGGGTTTTCGCAAACCAGTAAGGTAAGCATTGTTTCTCCTTGCTCAGAGCTCATGTTAGCTTGTGTTAACTCTTTCTTATGCATCTTTTTACTTTCCTCATGGCCCGAATTTTCTTATGTTATTTTATTTGGGGTCCGCATTGTTTTCCTTCAGTTTAAGAGTTGGCTTTCCTTTAAAATGGGTCGAGTTAGCTTTGCTTATGTACTGGAATCGCCATTTTTATTTTCCTATTGAACCTCTCGAGGCTTTTATTTTGCATTAATTTTCTCAATTTGGGCATTTCTATGCCATGGCTAGTGGGTACGTGTTATCTCTCGATCTCGAGTCACAATTTTCAAGATTTGAAGCTCTATTTTTTCTCTTGTGTTTTTCACACAAGGGTTTTCAGATTTTTTATCTAAACTCTACCTATATTTTTCCATGGCCACCATTTGGGTATTTTCAAAGTTTTTTCCTCCATTGTATTCTCGTTAATCTACACTCGGCTTGATTAGGGTTTTGAGCTCCTAGATCCAAAGTGGTTTCGTATGTTTTAAAAGGTAAGATTCACATTACCCTTTTCCTAAACTTGGGTGTTTTTTCTTTATATTTGCATCCATAGATAAGCCTTTGATGGAAGAAAGCTCTAGTTTTGTGTTCTTTGTATTCTCTAGTTAGAAGAATTTTATGACACAGGTGTTTGCATTTCATACTTATAGCTACTTTTCTCATTTTTGTTTGGCTCCGTGCTTTTCTAGGATGCTGAGAAGTACTTTCTTCTCCCTGTGATAAGATGTTTGAGATTTTATCATGACTTCCTTTCAAGGACGTATATACTTCTCAACATCTTTATGTTTTATTCTATAATATTTTCATCTACTTCATAGTGACAGTATGAGTTGAAGATTTAATGCTTGAAGGTAAATCCTGAAAATTTGATGGATGTTGAGAAGTCACAGCTGTTAGATCTGTTTCTTTATACTTCTCAAAACAAAACCAGGAAAAACAATGCAGTCTAAGGATTTTTTTTGCAGTCAAGAATCAGAAACTTTCCTTCAATATGTGAGCCTATAATTCTTAATACATCCTTGGCAATATCTAAGGGATGAGAGGTTGAAAGTCTCTTGTTGTACTTTGATAATATGTTAGAGAATTTTGTTTGAATCCTCCATTATTGTAGCTTGTCATGCATATTTGGAGCAAAACTATACTTTGATCACATAGTTGATAATTGAAACATAATCTGGAAATCTTATGCATTTTACCTAAAATTTTTGTATTTCTCTTAAATATTGAGTTCTCAAAAACTATTCCAAACTTTAATACTTGAATTTTAATCCTATTGCAATTTGAAGCTGCTCCTTAGCTGAAAATGCTTTCAAGATTTATGTTTCCTTCTTCTGAGTTGTATCCTGAAACTACATAAGTCTATAGTAGATTTTCTTTGAGGCCTCGATGAAAACATGGAAACCTTTACATTGGAGAAATTCGTTCCTGAATGGATAATGAGGAAAAAGATTTAATTATTTTATTTGTATAAATTTGCACTGTTTCGTTCATTGGTTTCTCATGAAAATAAAATGGAGCATTCTGAAATAGATTATACAATATATGATTTGAATTTGATCCTCGTAGATTATACTTTATTTCCTTTCTTTTGATCAAATGTAATAGTCACTTTTGATGATTCATCATTTGATGAAAAAATAAAATTTGGGACTTTGATTCTTTTTTGAAGATGACACATATTTCTCTCCTTATGGGGTGATTGTAGCTTCCATTGTCTCGAACATTACAAACTATATCTTTTTCTTTTCTTTCAATCAACTTTGAAATATTTATTCTTTGCAAATATACCATATGGTTGATCATAAGAGCTTGCTCTCAAAATTTGTACATTTTGAAATCTTTTCTTTGTTGAATTTCTAACCCTTATTTTTGTATTAATATGATGAACATATGCACTATTTGCTTCCTTTCCACTATGTACTTTTCTACTTCATTTGAATAACACTACTACGAGTGACTACAATTGTTCTTGTAGTATTTCATGGGTCTTGGAAGGCTATATTTGAAGCTATAAAATTGTACTTTTTCTTGTTATAACCCTGTACATGCACACTGAAAAGAAGTAGTTAGAAAGTATGGGGAAATAGTCATTATTTTTCATCCTTTTGTGATTTTTCTTTCTTAATATGCTCTAAAGGTGGCACTTAGATGCTCCTAAATGATAACGACATGTACTACGATGATTTTATTCTGATTCCTTCTCATGCACACTTATTTGATTGCTAATGCATATACATATGGAATCGGTAGCATTCGATATCGGTGACCACGAGATCTAACACGTGAAGGGCATATGAGAGTTTGTGCTTAGTTGACCGATTCATCTCTTGAGTCCATGTCTCATTAGCTATCGATGGGGTGTACACATTAACCACCCAAAAATCACACACACGAACAACACAGTGAAATACAGGATAACTTTTTTTTTACTAGCTTGACACATAACATGACGCAACATGTCATCACCAAGGATACAACTAACACTGTGAACAACTTGATACAAGGATGGCCATAAAGGCAGCACGGAAACGTCCACACCTATCAAGGACAATTTACTTTTCTTTTGTGAAAGGACATGGCAAAAGACCAACCACATTACATAGTTATAGCTGAAGACATCCCACTGTGAAAATCTTCTTAAGATTACTGATTTACTAGAGACATCTTACAATTCTTAGCTTACGTTCTAGAAGGTTCATGATATGTTTCGTACCATTCTTCTTATAGGATTAAGTTTCTTTTCTTTTATATAACTTGAGGACTATCCTAGGATCACCTATAATATGAAAATTCCTTGATTAATTTGTTTACAAAACCAGGAGGTAAGCAATTCCACAAGGCTATCTATCTAAACCCCCACTACTGAAACTCGTTTCATACCCACATTGCATAAGGAGGCAAGCGTAAGATCAAAAGGAGAGGAGTATCGTTAAGGTTCAGAACCCTAATCATCTTTGATCAAGAATTAAAAATTTATCATAGCTTAGACAAGGACTACAAGGTACCATGGTAATGGTTAGAGAGAGAAGATAAATTTATTTTATTATGATCTATTTAGTTATTAACCGGTCTTTTAATGAGTCTTAAGAGTTCAATTGAATTTTGGTAAAAGCTTCATTTAGAAATCATCTTGATTAAGTTCGTCGGGGGATACACAGGGGTTCCCAACATGGAAGCATTATACTTAATGTGTTTTTATTCAAACTCCTGTACTAGATAAGATCTACCGATATCCCCAAAAGCCAATAGTGATATTACTTTTAAAAATTAATTAACGTTTCCCAACAAGAGGACAATGTTTAATCCATAGCTTAAGGTTAGCAATGGTAGGGTTTTTTTTTTTACATCGTTAGATAAACACTTTCTTTCCAATTAAAGACTCTTAATTTTATCAACCAAATACAACTTCATTATTATCTTCCTTATTTATTCATCTATGTAATCCTCTTCTTTTATCTTTGATTATCTTTGGAAAAAGGGTTTCCACCCACTAAAATATGCCTAGAATAACATTGATACTAGTACCATGGAGGGTTACTAAACCAATAAGCATTATGACCTGAAAGAAGAAATTATCGTTATTTAACAAGAACGCAAACCACGGTTATAACATTTCCATTCAACATGGCACATGAACCAAAGGAGTCAAGAGATTGGATTTCACTTGGGTCAAGAACAAGAAGGTAACAAAATAAGCCAAGCCATGCTACAAAATTTCCATGACTGTAAATGATATCACCAAAAGAATACTCATAACAAGGTCAAGATTGAATATTATTTCTCACAAAGGTAATTTACCAGTTAACCTACAGAAGGACAAGACAACATCATCACGAAATTTCAGAACAACCCAAGGCAAGAGGTTTTCTAAACTCCTTTGCAAGCACTATTACAAAATTTACCTCACATTGGACATTTTTACAAGGAACTTCATAAATTGCACTGATGAAACCTTTACAACTCTTTCCTTTAATCTACTCGCATAATCCATCTGCACAAATACTAGCTGGAATCAGTTCGCGAGAACTGAGCATGTTAAGGCTACTCATTGCAACAGTAAGCTAACATTTAACAATATCAAGAAAGGAAAGTTCTAATTCAAAAATGGATTAAAACACAACCCACAACTCCAAAATTATTTGCATGAGAAAGAAATCTAAACCATCCAGCAAGGAGAAAGTCAAAATACCAGTAAGAACAAAATCACATAAATCAAGGCAAGACCTTATGGGTTAGGAACAAGAAGGTCAAGAGTGTTGATATCTCCTTCATGTAATCCTATGGATTACGTGATTGGAATCCAAAACTTACTCCATCCAACTAAAGGGGTCCAAGAGAAGACAAAACATACTAATTATGATCGTAGGCACGAAACAAAACGACGTTATCCAATTCTCCCAGGGGGAGGCTTCATAGCAATAAGGGTTCGACGCCCTTAAAAGAAAAACAACTCTAGTTTCAGTTTTAACCAAGGAGCTTGACCACTACCTTCTTATAGGATTTCTTAAATGTAGGACTAGTTAACAAACAAAACCACTCTTCCAGAAGCGTACAAAGGAGACACAAAAAGGGCCATTATCCTACCAACAACCTTAACCTAAACGTCAACTCCTCTACATAATATAAGGGAAGGCTAAACCCAAAAGTCGTTAATAATTTTTATATATTTCCGACAATGTCAATAAGTATAAAATAAAAATTGATTTCCTTAACAAGGCCACAAAATGGGACCTTTTAGTAACCAAGTTTGAAGTATAAGATATTCGAGTTCGAAAACAAAGGGATTCGATACGCAGAGGGTAAAACACCAACGATACCCCAGACTCAAAAGACCCTACCACGAGTGCAAGCACAAAAATAAGAACCAACACACATATTCATCAGGAAGGTTATGCAGTGTAGTCAGGCCTAGAAGTTCTATGAGCTCCTTGTCAATGGTATAGAAGATGAAAATTTTACCCGATCCATGTGGGCTTATCAAGGAAAAGTCTAGCAAATATCAAACAGATGAATATAATAGCCACCTATTATATTATCACTGAAATCAGCTGTCATCTAACAGAAATGAGTTCACGAGTCCAATACCATGGATTCACCTACAACTTTTGTTTCAGTCCAACTATTACTAGCTTGCTTGCGACCCTTAATAAAATTGTAGAGATTTCATTCAATAAAACTTACAATGTTTCCCCCTTACTTTAATCAAACAAGAGTTTGAACCAGGAAGTAGGTATAGAAATTCTCTCGACACGTAGAGGCCAAAATAGATGTCAGGTTATTCATCCTCTAGAACTGGGTACAAAAGTCAACCATGTACAGTTCTATAGCAAGACCCTAATGCCATTTTCTAATCAAACAAAAAGTAAGGAATGCCCACAGGCTTAAACAAGTTTTAGAACACAATGTCACTATTAATGTACCATTTAGCAAAACAGGAGAGCCCTAGATAGGAAATACGTATATATTCAACCCAAATAGAGATATGAAGGCTTAACCTTCCATATAGTAAGCCTTCAATTATAATTACCATCACAGAGTTCTTTAAAAGAGAGTCATATAAGCAAACGAAACCCTATAATGTTTCCTTCCCTACGAACTAGATTGCATTACTCAAAATTGCAGTAACCCTTTTAGACAAATATGAAATAGAGTAAGCTATAAGAGAGGAAAGAACATTCCAAGCAAAATCAGTGAAATTGGATCGAGATTTAAAGGGACAACCAACACAATCAAGCAACGATATAAACAACCACGAAAACATTTGTCTAGGCGCCATTCAAGAGGAAAGAAAATTCATTTCAAGATACTGAAAGAAGGTAGAAAACTATTACAAGGAGTAGATTTAACATGCCTGATTAGAATTCTTCCAATCCAACAAGCACGTCGACCAGGGCTTGGGCAACAAAGAACACAACCTTCACAACTTCTCTTCCTCAGCCTGCTGAAGGTCCAAACTCTGTTAATGGCCATGCTCTTGACTTCATAAAATCAATTGTATAGTCTGAAATGTGCATCTCTGCCCATAGTTCGGTCGGGTCGCATTGACACCCGATTATCATTCCCTCGCTGATCTTCTGGCGACACCCTATCTCCTCTTCCCAAAGATTGTTGCCATGCATCCCTGGGTTTCTCAGAAGTAGATCCAAAATCCTCCGAACACCGCTCCAAATTAGCCCTTAGCCACCACATACTGTGAAATCCATGACCGTGGAAGGAGGAGAACCAGAACATGAGCTCTTCTGTGAGTTCCTGCTCTCTTCTCCTCAGCCTAATAGCAGTCTCTTCTGGTATGAGGGAGAATCTGCATAGAGGACAGGTTGTTTGTTGGTGATCCAGCCACTTGTCAAGACAATTTCTGTGGAAGAAATGAGAGCACGACAGTTCCCTTATCTGATCCCCTTCTTCAATCTTACACAGACAAACAGCGCATTCCACCACATGGGTAATGTTTGCAGGTGTTTTGTAGGGCACAACAGGAAGGCTCTGCCTGATTTCATCAGCTATGAGGGGCAATTGGGCAAGCTCGGACCCCAAAACTGGAGCAGTCTCTGAAGATGTTTCAGGATTAGAATTAGAATATTCCCTTCTGAGCAGTTGGGTACTCCTGCTATTCACTTGTATATTATTAGCAGAAGAAGTAGAAAAGAATAGGCCCAAAATATACATAAATGATTCGGCAATATCCTTTAAGGATTGGACTGGAAGGATCTTCAAGGAACGAACTGAGAGGACTGCATCAAACTCTCGGTGCAAACGTTTCAGCTGAAGCTTGAGGGTGTGGTAATTCCAACAGAAACCTTTATGCCTGCCAACTTAGTGATTCGCTGAAGAAGTTCATATAGTTGCAAGGAAAATTGTGCTTCATGAATATTTTGATATGATACAGATCCGCCTCTATGAGATTCTCTTCCATGAGTTACATCGTAAAACCAGCAAGGTCTCAGAAGAGAATCTTTGCAAAAGAATTTCGTCAGGTTTGTTGGAAGCACTCTCACTATCACATAGTCGATTTGAAGAAAAGAAAACTCAGTACATGTTCTAGATCTGAAAAATATCCTGCTACCTTCATCTCCCAAGACATTTTCTCCAACATTGCATAGATCTCCTGCATTTGATTCAAGAGACCAGGAATGAGTACCTGTCCTTGTGGCGGACACGGGCAGCCTATTCGCCACCACCACCAGCCTGTGTTGAACGTTGAAATTTCAGGAATGGTAGTCTCCAGCAATTCATGCTCATACACAGAGAATGGATAAAGTCTATAGCACTTCCTAGGACGTGTCCTTCCAGCTCGACCTGCCCGTTGGTCGGCTTGCACTCGACTAATCTGAACAACATCAAGAGAGTACATTCCAGTCCCAGGGTTGTACTGTCGTTGCTTCACAAAACCTGTAATTCGATGGAAGAGAACCATGAAGAGGTAGAATTCGGCATCCACACAAGAACCTTCCTCTAGACTCTGAATCCGATCTTCAAGTTTTGAAACTGTTTTGTCTATATCATCCTGTCCAGTCAGAAACAATAGAATATCACCTGGAGCTTGTCGAGTGTGCAAATCTAGAGCCGTTTGTAAAACAGATTCAAGGTAACTCGCAGGTCACTCTGTGCTGTAGAAATCCCGCAAGAACACACCTCGCAGCGCCCAAGAAAGTGGAGGTAACACGCCTGCTACACTAGCTTGTAGCTTCATCTACACCCACGTCAAACCAGACTCACGCAGCAACCAAGGCAGAGAAAACGTGCCAGGAGGAAGAAAAAAACGTGCCGAGCAGGTAAAAAGGAGTACAAAAGTCTTGCGCAATCACCAGCAATCTACGCAGCTGGCAAGAAGAAAATCTGGGAAAGATTTCATTTTGAAGAAGAGAATCCAAATGAGATCATGGTGAAGGAAGTTAATACTCCACCGACTTCCACTGTCCCACGCCAAACAGGAGATTACAGATCAATTAAGATGTGACGAGAAATGTCACCCATCCACCAGCTAACCATAGCAAAAAATTTATTTTATCTTATTTTTGGAGCCCCACGCTTTGGGGACAGCCGCTTGCCAGGAGCAACAATGAACGGGCATTACAGGACCGTTCCGCATGTGTAAACACCTTTCAGCAAAATTAAATTTTAGGATTTCCAAGTTATAGATTCGTTAGATTTATCATCATGTTGTGCATCATTATCATTATTTTCTTAATAGGACAAGTTTTCTTTAGGAAAATCGTAGTATGTAGAGTTAGTAAACATTTTAGATTTGTTTTTAAGGGTATTCGATATAGATATTCCTTAGTTTGATAATATTGTGGTTGAAAATATATTATATAGCTTGAAGAGCTTCAAAAGTATCATCGATCGATCTTATGTACGTGATATGACTTGGTCGATGGGCATTCGATATAGATATTCCTTAATTTTGGAAATAAAATATATGAAAATCACTCAAGTGCATTTTAATGTAAGACCACTTTCTACATCTACATAAGTTTAATATATTATAAATTAAAATTTGTTTTATGCAGATAATTTAAAAGAAAAGTGACGCTTTTATTTTTTTCAAAGATAATTAACATTATTGTTTATAACCCTTTTTTTTACTATTTATAAGTGTAATATCCATGTATTTAACAACAACATAAAATTTGAATGGGAAAAATAGACCCATGTCAAACAAACCCACCACCCCGGTTAGGTGCTCCTCAAAACCCGCAAAGAAAATGTAGAGAACGATGCATCCTAAACAAGTGTTTCAGACTGTAACTTTCATGCCGTTTCTTGCATAATTTTGAGGATAATGATTTGGTCTATCGAAACATAATTGACCTTCCCAAATGGTTCAAAATTTTCATAGCACATAGTAAGTAGCATAGAAAAATTGGTCTCGTTTAGGTCAAAAAATCCATAAGAACAAATAATATGTTGTCTTCACAAAGATCCGTAATTTGTGTGCAAATCAACATCCATTCACTGTATATTTGTTCCCTCACAAATAACTAATCTAGACCATCGTTGTCTCTATCCACGTTAGAAGGGAGGAGGGGTTTCCCCTAAGTGAAAATCTTTCAACATATTGCAAAAAATGATTTGAACCCTCTTTGGTTGATGAATGCCTTATATGTGTCGGCCAAAGGGCATATTGGTAGCAGTGCAGAGTGGGAGAGGTGAGGGTTGATGGCTTCGGCGTGATTGGTTCCAATGTGCCAACATTGAAAACAGGCATGGTTTCAATGCAAAGGACCACAAACGCATCCACGAGCACATGAAAGCATTAATTCGTGATGTTTTGTTAGTAAGTTTGTCTCAGGAACATCATGTCAGTTGGTTCCTACTTCATGGATTTTGCATTGATTATATCAGGGTTAAAATCTGTGACCTCTTGTTTGTGATAGTTTTAAGGAGACGAACATATAGTATTAGTATATCATATTTATTATATCATATTATAAAATATCATTAAATATATGCAAAATATATAGTTTTATAGTTTGTATGAGTATTTGTATTTTTAAATATACGGAATCTAAAAGCATTTCAGTAGGTGATCTCAAATTTGGTAGTTTGGAGAAGACACGTTTCAACGTATTGGAAAATGGTATGTGTCTGAATATGTACACATAACATCACCATGCAGACATTTTTATATTGAATGCTAGAAACATGTTTTGAAGCCGCAATGAAAACATTGGAAAGTGGCTTCAAGTGGTCTTTGGAGATTGGTGGCCTGGGTATACTACTTTTGTGTATATCAGATTATGATTTATAAGCCAAGAATCGTAATTTCTTTCAAAATTCTCTGGATTTTCTACTTTTGGGTATTATCAGATTTCTCATCTTGTACTAAAAATGTGGTTATCATCTTCGAGAAAATCCAACATCTTTGTGCACTTTCAACGAAAACTCTATCAATCAAATAGAGCTTCTTTTGAAAAAAGGGTGTGATAAGGGTCAGGACAATGATATTCTTTTCTTTTCAAAATTTAACCATTTAATCTCCAATGGATCAAGGAAGGAGAATGACTAATGGATAAACTTAAAAGCGAAGGATTGGCCAAAATTAAAAATTATTTTCCCAATCTTGACGAGCCTTGCTGGAAAATGACAGTTGTGTCCTTACTCCGTCTCATGATTCAACTTCAAGGTCAAAAATATGAGAGTGCGGTAGTTGTCGTGAAAGCCAGAATAAATTTAAATTTTGTAGTAAAATTTGTCCATTATATTTGTTTAAACATGAAAAGTTAAAATTTGAAATTAAACATGAAAAGATAGATTTTGCTTTAGGGTCAAGGGTTTGAATCCCTACCAGTGCCACTCTACCTCCTTTATCCCCTTGTTATTTTGCTTTCCCGATCATTGAATAATCCATCTTCACTCTACTAACCACATTGTTGTGGAGCATACACAATGTCGTGGGCTTATTTGGATGGTGAGGAAAGATTACGTTGGATCTCAGTGGAAATTCGAGTTGTGCCAGATTTTCCAAAGCCTAGTAAATCATATTCCCCGCCTTTTCATCCTCTTCTCTGAACTGCGTCTGAAATTTTAGAATTATCAAATATTTTTTTTTTTTATTTTCCATGGACCGCCCTAGACTCAAACCAACGATCTCCTACCATATGTTTTGTCACTTTTCCACGCATGGTACAGTTCCTTCACTATCTGAAAGTCAATATTTCATCTTAGTCACTTCCGTAATTTTTACACAGTCACTATTCATTCAATGTATCAATTTGTGCGTACTCAAAGCATCCATCTGTTGTATATTTATTCACTCACAAGTAACCGCTGACCGCCAAGTGTAAGGCTCAGATAGTTTTGTACGTAGTCAACCGATTGATCTGGATCGCCACTGTCTCCATCTATGTTAGAAGGGAGGATGGTTTTCCCCAAAGTGCATACGCCTTTTGGCGTAAAGAGAATTGAGTACTCTTGAGTTAGCATGAACAATGGAAATGTTGAATTGACAAAAGACACCCTTCATCATTATTTGTTATAAGAACAAAAGGGCCAATAATTAATTTGGTGTAACATTAGAAAGACAAAGGATGGGATATGCAATAGTCTTTGAGTCGGTGAGCATGAAAAATAGTTGTGAAAGTAAGACATTGATCTTAAAAAACCTCCAATGTGTATAGTCAATGTGGGAAATGTTAACACTTGCACTTTGTGGATAGTGAGAGACCAAGCCCTTTAGAAAGTTAGTTGACTGAGGTCTCCTTTGGTAACCGGGGAACATGGCACCCACAAGGGTGAGTGGATATTCCAAGTGGACTAAAGAAAGTTGCCAGACTTGATAACCACAAAGCAAGGTAGTTATGGAGGTTTTGTACCTTTTTTGTAGATGATAGAGATGAAATCCCCAATCGTGTCATTGAAACAGTTAGCTTCGATCTATAGGTTTCCAATAAAGATAACCTTTTGCCCATGGAAAATAATGGTTAATTGAATTTGATATCCATCAGGCTATGATGAATATCAATGTCTTGTATTTTTACATTGCACCTTGTATTAGAAACATTCGATGAATTTAACACTTCCTTCTAGCGATGGTCCACCAATTTGTTTCCTATCAACATATGCATTGAGAAGTGAAAAATGTAGTATTACATATTCTAGAAGAAAAAAATTGTATGAGACATGAGGTATTGTAGTCATTAAAATGAGGCTTTATGTTTCATATTCTTAGCATAAGATTTTAGTGAAAAAAAACTAAGGCTAATAATAGCCTCTCAACTCTCACTCAATCAAATCTAAGTTGACCGAGTCAATCTCATCCTTATACGAATATAGTAAACATTTCCTAAGAGGTTCTTGGAAAGGTAACAATTCCCCCTTGTTATCGGTCCAAAGTGCTCCTTCTTCTAGATAGTGATCAAGTAAAGAAGAAGGGTGTATAGGCTTCCTTTGCATAATAAAAGGGATCCTCAACAAATACAAGTAAAATTTTATTTTTAACTCTACCCCCAAAAGATAATTCTATCATTATCTACATCTTGGATTACATGAATGAGTGATGACTCAACTATTTTTATCTTCCTCTTGAAGACACACCATAGGTTGACCCTAGGATTACCTTTTCTTGCATGGATGATGATTCCCTTTTCACTATTCACATGTGAAATCAAACATTATAATTGCCATTAAATATTTCGGTCCTTTGACCCTGGAGGTCACGGTGAGGCAACCTGGGGTAATGTTAAAAAATAACTATGATTACCTAAACTCCACAGCGTTTGGAATATGTGATTAGGGCTTCAAAACTATAAAATTGTTCATAATGCATTTTTACTTTTGTTAGTGTAGAAGGAGACTCTAGAATTTTTGTGTGGCCACCATTTCTACTATTATGGAGCTCGTTTTCAACCATTGTTATCATATTTTTCACCCTGTCCTATATTGCATTTTTTTTGCGGGCTTTGCTAGCATGGAAGCTTCGCATATGGAGGTCTCTCCAGTGTTGTGGCCGCCATTACTCATGTGGATATATTTGTTTCTTGTTTGCACAAGCTAGAGTTTACAATCTTGATGGGTCGACGTTATTTTCTACTCTACCATGAGCATGTGATATGCATTTTCTCCTCTTGCAAGAGCTCGAACATCAATCTAAGCATAGATGATACGAGCGAGTTGGTTTTTTTGTGTCTCCACTGGCTTGGTAGTCAAGTGTTTCCTATATAGTCATTTTTTGGCATGTTACAAGATATACCTGGTAGGGTCATTGTGCTTTAATGAGGGCCCTTGCTTTTCCATGGAGATCATAGCTCAAGGAGTTCAATGGTTGTAATATGTAACTCATCGTGCTTCAATATTTGCCCTTTGAGCCATGACTTTGTTGAGGGATTTCACAAACCCAAGAAGGTAAGCATTGTTTCTCCTTGCTCAGAGCTCATGCTAGCTTGTGTTAACTCTTTCTTATGCATCTTTTTACTTTCCTCATGGCCCGAATTTTCTTATGTTATTTTATTTTGTGTCTGCATTGTTTTCCTTCAGTTTAAGAGTTGGCTTTCCTTTAAAATGGGTCGAGTTAGCTTTGCTTATGTACTGGAATCACCATTGTTATTTCCCTATTGAAGCTATGAGGATTTTATTTTGCATTAATTTGCTCAATTTGGGCATTTCTATGCCATGGCTAGTTGGTACGTGTTATCTCTCATATCTGAGTCACAATTTTCAAGATTTGAAGCTCTATTTTTGCTCTTGTTGTGTTTTTCACACAAGGGTTTTCAGATTTTTGATCTAAACTCTACCTATATTTTGCCATGGCCACCATTTGGGTATTTTCAAAGTTTTTGCCTCCATTGTACTATGTTAATCTACCCTCGGCTTGATTAGGGTTTTGAGCTCCTAGATCCAAAGTGGTTTCTATATGTTTTAAAAGGTAAGATTCTACCCTTTTCCTATACGGGTGTTTTTTCTTCATATCTCGCATCCATAGATAAGTCTTTGATGGAAGAAAGCTCTAGTTTTGTGTTCACCGTATTCTCTAGTTAGAAGAATTTTATGACTCGGGTGTTTGCATTTCATACTTATAGTTGCTTTTCTCTTTTTTTTGGCATCGTGCTTTTCTAGGATGCTCGAGAAGTACTTTCTTCTCCTTCCATAAGATGTTTGAGATTTAATCACGACTTCCTTTCAAGGATGTATATACTTCTCAACATCTTTATGTTTTATTCTACAATATTTTCATCTAATTCATAAGTGACGTATGAGTTGAAGATTTAATGCTTGAAGGTAAATCCTAAAAATTTGATGGATGTTGAGAAGTCATTTGGGCTATTAGATCTGCTTTCTTTATACTTCTCAAAACAAAACCAGAAAAACAATGCAGCTCTAAGGATTTTTTTCATGCAAATAAGAATCGAAACTTTCCTTTAATATGTAAGCATGTAATTCTTAATACATCCTTGGCAATATCTAAGGGCTGAGAGGTTGAAAGTCTCTTGTTGTACTTTGATAATATGTCAGATAATTTTTTTTTAATCCTCCATTATTGTAGATTTTCATGCATATTTGGAGAAAAATTGTGCTTTGATCACATAGTTGATAATTGAAAAATAATCTGGAAATCTTATGCATTTTACCTAAAAAATTTGTATTTCTCTTAAATACCGAGTTCTCAAAAACTATTCCAAACTTTAATACTTGAATTTTAACTTTGTTGCAATTTGAAGTTGCTCCTTAGCTGAAAATGCTTTCAAGATTTATGTTTCCTTCTTTTGAGTTGTATCCTAAAACTACATAAGTCTATAGTAGATTTTATTTGAGGTGTCGATTTACGAAAACTGGAAACCTTTACATTGGAGAAATTTGTTCCTGAATGGATAATGAGGAAAAAGATTTAATTCTTTTAATTGTATAAATTTGCACCTGTTTCATTCATTGGTTTCTCATGAAAATAAAATGGAGCATTCTGAAATAGATTATACAATATGTGATTTGAATTTGATCCTATAGATTGTACTTTATTTTCTTACTTTTGATCGATGTAATAGTCACTTTTGATGATTCCTTTTTTGAGGAACAAAAAAATTTTGGGACTCTGATTCTTTACTGAAGATGACACATATTTCTCTCCTTATGGGGTGATTGTAGCTTCCATTGTCTGAACATTACAAACTATATCTTTTTCTTTTCTTTCAATCAACTTTGAAGTATTTATTCTTTGCAAATATACCATATGGTTGATCACAAGAGCTTGCTCTCAAAATTTGTACATTTTGAAATCTTTTCTTTGTTGAATTTCTAACCCTTATTTTTGTATTAATATGATGAACATATGCACTATTTGCTTCCTTTCCACTATGTACTTTTCTACTTCATTTGAATAACACTACTACGAGTGACTACAATTGTTCAACCAAAATGGTTAAAATCTTCGTGACTTTGTTGATCGGGTTGCCTACTAACCTATAAGAACTGACCTTGAAAATGGCTATTTCAGCCATTTATGCCAATTGTGTCACTGCTTCTAATAAAACTAATAACATGGAATGCCAAAGGCTACAGGAAAACAAAACCTTTTAAAACTCCCATTAACTTCTGTGTTTATAAAAAATTTGAAATGTTATTCTGTAGTATTTCATGGGTCTGGAAGGTGTATTTCAAGCTATAAAATTGTACTTTTCTTGTTATAACCCCGTACATGCACACTTAAAAGAAGTAGTTAGAAAGTATGGGGAAAAAGTCATTCTTTTTCATCCTTTTGTGATTTTTCTTTCTTAATATGCTCTAAAGGTGGCACTTAGATGCTCCCGAATGATAATGACATGTACTCTAATGATTATGTTACTTGATTCCTTCTCATGCACACTTATTTGATTGCTAATGCATATACATATGGAACTGGTAGCATTTGATATCAGTGACCTTGATATCTAACCCTTCTATTTTTCTCTTTCAGGTACTTGGAGCTCCAGGTTGGGCAATCTAGAAAGCTTGGAGCAACCTCCACACTTAGGCAATGATGGGTTACTCATCCCTCGTGCTTTCAACTTTGTATTTATCTATATTTTCTTATATGATCATATCCATATTCCAAGGCTTGTGTGGGATAAATTTACTATTTCTCGGAAACTTGTTTACTTTTTTCATTCTTATGAATATATGAAATTGCCTTCTAGTATGAGCTTTATAATTTCCTTTTACATTTTGTTTTGTAATCATGATGTGGAATGAACTTAAGCAACTCAAAACATAATGCAATTTCACCTAAGCATTTCAAATCTACCACTTGATTGTAGTTCCATAATGTGATCATGATACATGCTGCCCTTTCTACCTTCATTTGGGCCATGTAATGGTCTTTCACAGATTTTGCACAACTCTGATGAAGGTGAAAAACTTGGAATGACAACATCTATAAAGTATGGCCTTCTATGACAACACTTGAGTTACATATTTGATGCTATGTTGTCCCAAAAATCATTTAAATGGGTAACATATGGGAAAATTTTATACCCCTACCCGATGATTGACCCAAAATATGGTCAACATCTTGGTAAATTTGTTGATTGGGTTGCCTATTAACCTATAAGAACTCTTGAAAATGGCTATTTCAGCCATTTATGCCAACTAAAAACCTGTACCAAACTTGAACATGCATGCCAAAGGCTACATGCTTCTGATAAAACTAATAATTCCTCTAGAAAATGGACAAAAAACAATGGAAACATGTGCAAAACTAAACAAGGGGGAAAACAAAACCTCTACGAGGCATGCCATTAAAGATGGAAACCATTATTGAAAGTAAGAAAATGTTGAAAGGATGTGTTTATAAAAACACTTAGAGGAAAGCATGTAAACTATAGTATAATGTTAACCTATCTCGTTTAGAAACAATACTTCGAATAGATCCTATTGACTGGGATCAAAAGCGCTACTCCATTTGTCCATGTAAATTGAAATGCATTGTGTAACTTGCATTCTGTGATAATATATGGTCCGTTCCACAATGAGTCAAACTCAGTGTGGAAAACTGGCTTTTTCTCTATCCTCATCCCATTTCAATAATATTCCACCTTCATTGAAAAATCTTTCCTTGGATTTCTTATCAAATGTCCTTTTGATTTGATCTAGATTCTTCTCACCGTGTTGTTCTTGTGTTGGTATTTTTGGCCCGTGATTCTTCTCCATTTGGACAACATAGCTTCATTTATGATTTCTTCAATTTCCATAAGTTGTGCATATCTTACTTTCATGGGTTCATTCTCCATTAATTCAACTTGATGCATTAGTTCTAAAGTGAAAGATCAACAGAAATGGGTAACTTTGCTTCTAAACCATAAACCATCTTGAAAGGTGAGTTTGAAATTAACCTTTATGACTAATTTTGTTAGCACACAAGGCTGCCTTCAATTTATCATGCCAAATGTGTTGATTTTCACCAATAGTTCTCCAGATTATTTTGAGTAAATTCTTATTCATACTTTAAGCCAATTCATTACCTTGCGGGTAATAATTGGATGAAGTACTCAAATAAATCCCATTTTGAACAGCCCATGCATAAAATTTTGCACCCACAAAAGCTTTAGCATTATCTGAAATAATGGTGAAAGGAAACCAAACCTTGTATTTTTTCCTTCGTAAAAAACCAAGGTGTTTGTCTCATTAGCTTCCTTCAAAAAAACAAATTTAGTCCACCACGTGAAGTAATCATTTGCAGTGAGCATCCATCTATGACCCATGCTTGAAGGTGGATTAATGAGACCAAAAAAATCCAAACCCCATTGAGCAAAGGGTTTATCAGTTGTAATTGGATGCAATGGTAAGGCTACAAGCCTTTCTTTTCCTATAAAGAATGCACATTTCTGACATTTCCTTACCCAAGCATGGGTATCTTTGAAAAGTGTAGGCCAATAATAGCCTCCTTTAATGATCTTAAGGGGTGTATTTTTAGTTTAATGGTGCCCTCCTCCTTGGCTATCATGAAATTGCTCGATGAGCCTTTCAACTTGATTTGAATCAATGCATCTTAACATGAAACCATTGATATCTTTCTTGAATAACACATCATTAACCAACAAATAAGGGATGGATTGAAGTCCAAAATACCTCCTTTTTGAGTTGTCCAAAATTGGTGAGTTAATACCATACTAAAGATACCTTGACATGTTGAAAATCCACTCACGTATCGCTAATTTTCTACATTTTCAGGTTGATTCTGCAACAAATAAACAACTTCCTTATTGTCATGCAAATCTTGAGCCAAGTGTTCACATAATCCTTTGCCTCTAATCAGTTTGGTCACTTTAATGACGATGTCATATTCCATAACTCGAGTGATCAACCTGATCTCTTTTCTGATATATCTTTTTTAACAAAAATTCCTTAATGCTTGGATGTGCAACCACATTAATTTTGTTGTTAGAGAGAAAATTCCTGAACTTCTTAAGAGATCTAATGATTGAAAGTACATGTTTCTCAATGAATGAATACCTTGTCTCTGTACTCAATTAGAATTTGGATGAAAAAATTAATTGGCTACTCCATATCTTCTCGATTTTATTGTGTTAAAATTGATGCAATAATATCCATGTTAGCATAAGCATAAAAAGTGAAATCTTTTGAAAAATCATGATTTATAAGTGTTGGGGCAACAACTATGGATTTTTTGATGGCATCAAAACTGCTCACTCCTCCTTTTACCAAGTGAAATTCTAGTCTTTCTTGAGTATGTTGGTCAAAGGCTTTACAAGTGCAACAAAATCAACAATATATCTTCTTATAAAATTGATTTTTCCAAGGAAAATTTGAAGTGTTTTTATGTTTTGGCAAGCCTAAAGTAATAATAAGCACTTACCCTTTATGGATCAATCATCATACCATGTTTGGAAATAGTGTGACCAAGAAGCTTACCCTCGTGGACTTAAAACACACATTTTTAGGATTAAGTGACACACCAAACTTTCTGCACCTTTCAAAGACTGCTTTGAGCTGCGGTAGATGATCACTTGCAAGCTTTGAAAAAACAATGATATCATCCAGATAAACTAAGACAAATTTATTGATAATACCTTGAAAATCCATGTCCATAGCACGTTGAAAAGTTGCACCACATTTGACAAAATGAATGGCATATTTTTGTAAGCATAAGTGCCCCATTTTGTAGTAAATGTTGTTTTGTACTAATCTTCCTCCTTGACAATTATATGATTGTATCACTATATCCATCAAGCAAGGAATATCTCTCTGAACCAACAACTAACTGAAGATTTTTCTCCATAGAAGGAAAAGGATAATGATCCTTAAGTGAAACATTATTCAAATCACAGAAATCAAAACATAACCTAATTTCACTATTTTTCTTTCTCATCGGTACAAGATTAGCCACCCAAGTGGAGTGCTTAATGGGGAAGATAATGGAATACTCGATGAGTTTTTCAAGCTCTATCCACATCAAGGGTTCCAACTTGGGATTGATTGGTCTTTGTTTTTATCTAACTGGTTTTGAACCAACTTCTAACTCAATGGTATGTTGAGCCAAAGAGGGATCAAAACCTCTTAAATCATTGTATTGCCAAGAAAAAACATCTGCATACTCTCTACAAAGTTGAATGAAAGATTTTTTTTAGGAAAAATTTAGTGGTGAATTTTTATCAACTTGCGAATATTATGGATTTTGGAAATTTCAAATGGTGAATTTCGAGAAGTCATTTGCCACCCAGTTCGCCTAAAATTTCAGCTGAAAATTCATTTATATGGGTCATTTGCCTACTATTTATTGTTAAAAATGAACTTATGAATATATTTCACTAATGTTTCTAATCAAAATGTGCAAATATTCGTCAAGGTATAATACATACAGATGGATGATTTTCTTAACATCATAACATACATGGGATGGACAACTATCTTAATAACATGACATACACGGGATGGATGGTCGACCGACAGGGATGTGTCTAACACAGGTCAGACAATAGACCAACAAGGTTAGACAGACGATAAATGGATTTTGTTCAATGCGCACGTTAGATAATTTTCCAATGCAAGCTAGATGGTCAGCCAACCTTTTCAGTCTACCATCTGATCTGTGTTGGATGCATGACCAATGGATTTCATCCAATGCATATGTTAGACGACCGTCTAATGCAGTTAGCCGAGTGACCAACAGGATGCATCAAACATAGCTCACACATAAGACTAACAAGGTTGGATGAATGACCAATGGATTCCATCCAATGTGTAGGTTAGATGGTTGTCCAATGTAGATTAGATGGCTAACCAACAATAATTTCATACAACGACAAACAAATGTCTGTCTAATACCCATCCAACTATATGAAACCATCTGAAAAATACACTACCAAAGTTCCTTTATCGCAAATATATTTCTTATAGATTCACCATCGTTTCAAAATTATGTTTCATAGATTCGTCAACCATTCGATAATAATTTTTTAGAGGGGGGTCTTAAAATAAGCCCTGAGTTTGTTTTCATATTGTGAACAAACTTTACCAAGATTAAGACTCTTACCTTCAAAAATAGTAACTTTTTCATCCTGATCTATACCTCACAGCAAGTATAGCCCTCTCATGCTTCATTTCATCATTTTCACCGAAAATGGATTCCAAAGTTACAAGGCCTTTCAGAATCTTATTCGTTTTCAGCTATACTATTTTATCTTCATAGCGATTCTATAGTTTTCCTTGATTTTGAGCAAAAAATTCTACTTCTTCTTGCAGAAATCTGATTATGTGTGCATCATTATCGAAAACCTACCAATGCATATCATTATCTAGGACTGAAGGTCTCACCAAAACCTTGATATGTGGTTGTAATTTGTCACTTCCATTGTCAGCAAGTATATCAAATTGTGAACCAATCACAACAAGTCTATCAAAATGTTTGTTTTTATCTCTAGGGATAGCTTGAATCTTAATAGAAAGGAAATCATCAAGTAAATCCCATACTCTATGTCTGTAAAAACTCATTAATGGGTTCTTGCAAGTATTATAACCTCTAACCTAGTGAATAACAAGCTCATTGTCCCCAAAAATCTACAAATATGTGATTTTATTTTTTCTTTCCCACTCCAAACCATGAACAAGGGCTTCATACTCAGCAATATTGTTAGAATAAACAAATTAGAACTTAATAGCAATAAAGTATTGTTGTTTTGAAGGTGAAATCAACATTAAACTAGCCTATGAACCATGTTGGTTTTTAGAGCCATCGAAATAAAGTTTCCACAAACCACTAACTTGTTGATCATAGCCATATCCCATGGCTTGTGTGGGATAACTATACTATTTTCTTATGAATATATGAAATTACCTTCTGTTATGAGTTGTGTAATTTCCTTTTACATTTAATTTTGTAATCGTGATGTCGAATGAACTTAAGCAACTCAAAACATAATGAAATTCCACCTAAGCATAAGGAAATAACTTGAATTAATTGTACTTGTCCTTCAAATATGCCACTTAATTGTAGTTCCAGAACGTGATCTTGATACATGCTACCCTTTTTTCCTTCCTTCGGGCCATGCAATGGTCTTTCACGGATTTTGCACAACTCTGATGAAGGTGAAAAACTTTGAATGACAGCATCTGTAAGGCATGGCCTTATGTGACAACACTTGAGTAATAGATTTTACGTTATGTTGTCCCCAAAACTGTCAAAATGGGTAACAAATGGGATAATTTTATACCCCTACCTGATGATTGACCCAAAATGATCAACATCTTGGTGACTTTACTAATTGGGTTACTTGCTAACCTGTAAGAACCCTTGAAATTAGCTATTTCAGCCATTAATGCCAACTGAAAACCTGTACCAAACTTGAACATGCATGCCAAAGGCTACATGCTTCTGATAAAACTAATAATTTCTCTAGAAAATGGACAAAACAACAATGGAAACATGTGTAAAACTTAACAAGGGGGAAAACAAAACCTCTATGAGGCATGCCATTAAAGATGACAACCATTATTGAAAGCAGGAAAATGCGTTGAAAGGATGTGTTTAGAAAACACTTAGAGGAAAACATGTAAACTATAATACAATGTCAACTTATCTCATTTAGAAACAATACTTCGAATGGATCTCATTGATTGGGATCAAAATCTCTACTCCATTTTTCCATGCAAGCTGAAATGCATTGTGTAACTTGCATTCCATGATAATATATGGTCCATTCCATAACAAGTCAAACTCGGTGTGGGCACCTGGCTTTGCTCTATCCTCATCCCATTTCAAAACTAAGTCACCTTCATTAACAACTCTTGCCTTGGCTTTCTTATCAAATGTCCTTTTGATTTGAGCCTAATTCTTCTCCATGGACAACATAGCTTCATTTCGGATTTCTTTAAGTTCCATAAGTTGTGCATATCTTACTTCCATGGGTTCATTTTCGATTAATTCAACTTAATGTGTTAGTTCTAAAACTAGAATCTCAAGAGAAATGGGAAAATTTTCTTCTAAACCATAAACCAACTTGAAAGGTGAGTTTGAAATTGACCTTTTATGCGTAATTATGTTAGCCCACAAGGATATCTTCAGTTTATCTTGCCAAGTACACTGATTTTCATCAATAGTTCTCCAGTTTATTCTAATAAAATTTTGGTTCATATTTTTAGCCAATCCATTACCTTGCAGGTAATAATTGGACAAAGTACTAAAATAAACCCCATTTTGAACAACCCATGCAGAGTTTTTTTCACCCAAGAAAGCTTTAGCATTATCTAAAATAATGGTAAAAGGAACACCAAACCTTGTAATTATGCCTTAGTAAAAATCCAAGATGTTCTCTCATTGGCTTCCTTCAAAGCAACAACTTTATCCACCACGTGAAGTAATAAATTGCGGTGAGTATCCATATATGACCCATGCTTGAAGGTGGATTAATGAAACCAATAAAATCCAAACCCCATTGAGTAAATGGTTTATAAATTATAATTGGATGCAATGGTAAGGCTACAAATCCTTTCTTTTCCTATAAAGAATGCACATTTATGACATTTACTTACCCAAGTATGGTTATATTTCAAAAGCATAGGCCAATAATAAACTCCTTTCATGATCTTAAGGGTTGTAGTTTTAGCTGAATAGTTCCCTCTTCCTTGGCTATCATAAAGCGCTTGAGGAGCATTTTAACTTGATTTGAATCAATGCATCTTAACAGACACCATTGATATCTTTCTTGAATAACACCTCATTAACCAACAAACACGGGATGGATGAAGTCTGAAATACCTCCATTTTGAGTTTTCTAAACCTAGTGGGTATATACCATATAAATATACCTTGACATGTTGAAAATCCACTCTGTATGCTACTGATTTTCTGCATTTTCAAGTTGATTCTGCAACAAATAAACAACTTCCTTGTTGTCATGCAAATCTTGAGCCAAGTTTTCACATAATCCTTTACCTCTAATATGTTTTGTCACTTTAATGACGATGTCATATTCCATAACTTGAGTGATCCAACCTGCTCTCTTTTATGATATATCTTTGTTCAACAGAAATTCCTTAATGCTTGGATGTGCAACCATCAGATTAATTCTGTTGTTAGAGAGATAAAGCCCGAACTTCTTAAGAGATCTAACAATTTAAAGTACATGCTTCTCAATGAATGAATACTTTGTCTCGTACTCCATTAGACTTTGGATGAAAAAAGTAATTGGCTGCTCCAATTCTTCTCGATTCATATTGTGTTAAAATTGATGCAATAATATCCATGTTAGCATAAGCATACAAGATGAAATATTTTGAAAAATCATGATTTATAAGTGTTTGGGCAACAACTATGGATTTTTGATGGCATCAAAACTACTCACTCCTTCTTTTAACAAAGTGAAATTCTAATCTTTCTTGAGCATGTTGGTCAAAGAATTTACAAGTGCAACAAAATCAGCAATATATCTTCTTATAAAACTAATTTTTCCAAGGAAAATTTGAAGCATTTTTTTTCTTATGTTTTGGCAAGCCTAAAGTAATAATAACATTTACCCTTTCTAGATCAATCATCATACCATGTCATAAAATAATGTGACCAAGAAGCTTACCATCATGGACTGAAAATACACCTTTTTAGGATTAAGTGACACACCAAACTCTCTACACCTTTCAAAGACTGTTTTGAGCTGCGGTAGATGATCACTTGCAAGATTTGAAAATACAGTGATATCATCCAAATAAACTAAGACAAATTTATTGATAATACCTTGAAAATCCATGTCTATAGCATGTTGAAAAGTCACACCAGCATTTGACAAATCGAATGACATCTTTTTGTAAGCATAAGTTCCCCATTTTGTAGTAAATGTTATTTTGTACTAATCTTCCTCCTCTACAACTATCTAATTGTATCCACTATATCCGTCAAGCAAGGAATGTCTCTTTGAACCAACAACTAACTGAAGAATCTACTCCATAGAAGGCAAAGGATAATGATCTTTAAGTGGAGCCTTCTTCAGATCATGAAAATCAACACATAACCTGATTTCACTATTTTTCTTTCTCACCGGTACAAGATTATCCAACCAAGTGGAGTGCTTAATGGGGAAGATAATGAAAGACTCAATGATTTTTTCAAGATCTATTCACATCAAGGGTTCCAACTTGGGATTGATTGGTCTCTATTTTTGTCTAACCAGTTTCGAACTAGCTTTTAACTTAATGGTATGATGAGCTAAAGAGGGATCAAAACCACTTAAATCATGGTATTGCCAAGTAAAAACATATGCATACTCTCTACAAAGTTGAATGAAATATTTTTTTCTTCAGATTGTGAACAAACTTTACCAAGATTGAGACTGTACCTTCAAAAATGTTAACTTTTTCATGTTGATCTATACATGTAGTAAGTCCAACCCTCTCATGCCTCATTTCATCATTTTCATCGAAAATGGATTCCAAAATTACAAAACTTTCAGAATCTTCTTCATTTTCAACTGTACTATTTGATCTTCATAATGATTCTATAGTTTCCCTATATTTTGAGTAGAAAATTTTTCTTCTTCTTGCAGAAATCTGATTATGTGTGCATCATTATTGAAAACCTGCCAATGCATAACATTATCTAGGACTAGCGGTCTAACCAAAACCTTGATGAGTGGCTGTAATTTGTCACTTCCAATGTCAGCAGGTATTTCAAATTGTGAACAAAACACAACAAGTCTATCAACATGTTTGTTTTTATCTCTAGGGACAACTTGAACATTAACAAAAAGGAAATCATCAAATGAATACCATACTTTATACCTATAAGTTATCATTAATGGATTCTTGTAAGTATTAGAACCTCTAATTTGGTGAATAACAAGCTCTTTTGTCCCCAAAAAATTACAAATATGTGATTTTCTTCTTTCTTGCCCACTCAAAACCATGAACGAGGGCTTCATACTCAACAACATTGTTAGAAGAAGTAAACTAGAACTTAATGACGGTAAAGCATTATTATTTTGAAGGTGAAATAAACTTTAAACTAGCCCCTGAACCATACTAGTTTTTGGAGCCATCAAAATAGTTTTTACATAAACCACTAACTTGTTGATTTTCTCTCTCCAAAGAAGGAATTATAACGTTGTCCTCATGAATACAATACACTCCAAGGCCTTGTCCTTTAATAATTTGATCCTCAATGATTTTCCATGGGTCATGGACATGATCTTCATCAATTCATTGATCCTTGAACAGATCTAGGACACCTTCTAAGGCATAACCAGTTTCAGCCTCTGAATCATCTAGTTGCTCTTCACTTACAACATAATTTGCATTAACAACACTAGGTGTAAAAGGCTCAATATGAAAATTTGACAAGGGCTCTAAATTGATAGTTACCTTAGCTCCATAACAAGTTCTGAAAACTAAATAAGTCCAATCTATTGAAAGGTAACCGTCAATCTTGGATGTGAAGTCTCTAAATAAGTGCATAACAAAATAAGGTGGTAGATCCACCACTATCACATCATGTAAGATTGTAACACTTGGACATGCATGCAAAGTTAGCTTTAAATCATTAATAATTCTAATGGTCTTAGTAGATGATCCATCAAGCTGTAAAACTCCTTTGGTACTTGGTGTTATCTCTTAGAAGTGTACCCTTGTTGAGAGATGACAACAGGGATTCTAAGCTTGCTTTATCTCTCACTTCCGTAAATGAAAACATAAGGTATAGCTTGTAATCTGAAACATCTTCATTTATTCTTGTCCATTCCTCTTGGATAAGTATCATGCTAGAAGTAATCAATCAAATCAGTCATCCAACTTGATCCTTGAACCTCTGGATTGAGTTCCGGTTGTTGATTTTCAAGCTGTAATAACATTTCTGACTACTGATACGTAATTTCAGCATGTTATAATGGAATTTTTGATTCTGCAACCTTCTATTTTTCCATATCAGCAATCATATGTTGACATAATCCTTTACCTCAGACTATTTTTGCAACATGGAATATCAACATCATACTCCATAACCTTTGTAATCCAACCTACTCTCTTCTTATTCATTTTTTTAACAAGAATGCTTTAACATTTGGATGAGAGACTAAAACATGTATCTTATTATTGGAAAGCATGTACTTGAAATTATTTAGTCCTCTAACTACAACAAGTACTTTTTCAAGAAAAGTGTACCTTGTCTCATAGTCATGTAAACTTTGCCCAAAGAAAACAATGGGTTGCTCTATATTTTCATCATTGACCTGAGATAATATGGTTGAAATGGTTTCAGCTCCTGCAAGTGCATACATAGTGAAATCCTTATCAAAATTAGGATTTGTGAAATAGTTGTTTTGAAATCCTCGAATCCTTTTCTTCCTTTTTGGTACAAGAGAAAGTTTT
The DNA here is from genome assembly GCA_018340775.1 of Taxus wallichiana var. yunnanensis. NCBI lineage: Eukaryota > Viridiplantae > Streptophyta > Pinopsida > Cupressales > Taxaceae > Taxus > Taxus wallichiana. The sequence goes on along the minus strand of CM031242.1, from coordinate 838,861,631 downwards.
ATCTTTCTTTAACATAGTTGTTAATGGTTTGATTAATGCTGCAAAATCTGGAACAAATCTTTTAACAAAGTTGAATTTTCCAAGAAAACTTTGTAATGCCTTCTTATGATGAGGTAAGGATAGTTGTGAAATTACTTCAATTCTGAAAGGATCAATAGCTAAACCTTTCTAGAAATAATATGTCCAAGTAATTTACCTTCGTGGACTAAAAAGATAGACTTTTGGGATTCAAAGAGATTCCAAACTACCTACAAAGCTGAAAAGTCTACCTTAAATGAATTAGATGATCATCATAATTCTTCAAAAACACATTAACATCATCTAAATAAACCAAGATGCATTTATTTAGAAGTCTATGAAAATCCATGTCCATTAGATGTTGAAATGTTGCACTAACATTAGAAATTCCAAAAGGCATTCTTTTATAAGCACAAGTACCCCACTTTGTGGTGAAGGCTATTTTGTATCTATCTTCTTCACGCACAAGAATTTGATTGTATCCACTATAACAATCTAACAAGGACATCCTATCTGAACTTGAAACTGTTCTTAAAATTTGATCTATATTGGGTAGTGGAAAATGATCTTTTAATGAAGCTTTGTTAAGATCTCTAAAATCCACACATAGCTAGATTTCACCATTCTTTTTAAGAACAGACACAAGATTATTTACCCAACTTGAATTTTTAACTGGAAAGATAATACCTGATTCAATCAACTTGGATAACTCTTTTCTCATCAAGGGTTCAATCTTAGGATTAATAAGCCTTTTTTTTTTCTTTACTGGTTTTGAATTTTTCTGCAACTCTATGGTATGTTGAGCTAAACTAGGATCGAATCCTCTCAAATCTTGGTATTTCCAAGCAAAAACATCTTTAATTTTTTTACATAAATTAATGAAAGATTGTTTTTAGCTAAGGAACATACATTTCTAATAAATAACTTCTTTTCATCATCAACTAAGATTTCTTTGTAGTTATCTGCGTGAGTTGATATCTTTCCTTTATCCTTTCTTAGTTGATCATCAAAACTAAATATATCCTCTAAAGTAACCAACCCTTGAGGCAACTTGTTTTTCTTCAGCTATATAATCTAATCACCATAGAAGTGATGCAGTTTTTCTTGATTAACTACATAAAATTCACCTTTTGTGTGTTTTGCATCATTACTTGTTTATCCCGAAGGAAATACTATTTATACTCGCTCTCCTTTCGTATCCTAAGAAGATCTTAAGGATCAAAAGTGGTTAGCCTAACTCTATTTATTTTATAGGGGAAATGTGATGTAGAAGTGACATCAACGTACTTGCCATAATCCTAGGGGTCTCGTCATCATGGAATTCACCTCCACACACGTAGATACACCTCATGTTCAGTGGGGTATATAAATTCTTGGAGATCCGTCATTAGTGGCTAAGAGCTAGTTTGTTTTAATATCAAATTAGAGTGAAGGGCTTCCACCTCCTAATACCTAGCCTCGAGATAACATCCTTGCAACATGGACTTGGGCCCCATGTATTGCAAGGTATATCAGGGACTCCCCTAGTGAGATTGTATATACTAATCTAGGCAATCTTTTGGCCACATATCAAGCTATAGTGCAAAGAGGCCGCACTCCCAAAGATCACTCACTAGCCAACCCCACATTGACACATATGTGGAGAGATAATTATGGCACCACCGTTGGTGTGTGGTATTTACCGTGGGAAATAGCTTGATTGTAATCCCACTTGACTAGTTAGGGTGTGTATTTCATGTTTTTGCTTGTTTATAAACACCCTTAACCATCATATCACCTTAAAATTTTAATCAATCAAACATCATCATAATCAACCATCCTTAATCAAACAATCCCAACCCAAATCCCATCACCATCCTTAATCAACCAACCTAATCCAAATCTAATCACCTACACATCCTATCATACTATGGCCTTTGATCCTCAATCCCCATCCTCTCCAAACCAACATCCAAACCCCTACCTATTTTCTAAATCCATCAATACACACAAAAATGACAACATGTGTACACCATATAATTTCACTCCGAGTATCCTATTACAATGTTTATTTGTCACATACGAACAAAAATGATAGCTTATGTATACCACATATTTTTACTATTAGTAGCCTATTATGTTGTTTGTGTCGTTTATCACATACGTACAAAAATGATAGCTTGTGTATGCCACAAAATTTCACTACCAATATCCTATTATGGTGTTTACGTCTTTTGTCACGTATGCACAAAAATGAAATCTATGTGCAATACCCAACATTCATCATCAAAGAATTCATCCTAATGAATCAAAGTCAAAGAAACAATCACTCTTACCCTTTTGTCCAAACTGCCCCTTCAATTCCCTTCACTAGCTTTCTGGTTTCAACAAGAAAATTCTTGCTTCTTACCTTCAATAGCTCCTTTCAATTCCTAGAACCCTATCACATAACCTCAACCAACCTTAAACTTGACTCAAAGTACTCAAAAACTCCAAACTTCCCTTCTTGTCAAAACTACCTACTAAATGCCCTTAAGACAATCATTCTTGCATGCTCCATAGTTGGAGACATCTATAGCTACCCAAAAAAATCTATTAACTCCTTCCAAGACCCTTTATCATCCTCATGGTGTGTGCAAAATTTCAAAACCCTATTCTTCTTGTTCTCCCTATCACACTTTCCTCTTCCTAGGCTCACTCTACGCCTACTAGCCTTGGGACAATCCTCGATGAATATTGTCAACATTATTTAGAAATTTCACTAATGAAATCTCAAATTTCTTTTTGATTCTATTGAAGGAACATTTCATGGCTATTACTTCCAAATTTCAAGGCAAGATTCCTTTTTTAGGGGTTTTTAGTACACATTTTCTCTTAAAACCATAATTGGGTCTGAGTCTAGCTCGAGAAGACAACTTTTGGTATATCTTTCACTAATTTTGATTCAAGTTTCTAAATTTGGTCCACAAGTCTATGAAATTTCCCACTTCACTTATATTTTACTAGTAAGGTGTCTTTCCTTCAAACATTTACATTTTACATGTTCTTCAACTATGGAAGACTGTAAGGCTACAGGAAAACAAAGTTACCTTTTTCACTTGGGGTTTTCTTCCACTTCAATGAAATTCCTTCACTTGCATGCATTGAACCTTCAAAAATATCCCTTTTTCTCCTAAAATAAGACCTTCTAAAATGCATTCATCCTTTGATCAATGATATTTTCCCATTTCAACTCTTTCAAGCTATTTTTAGTCCTATTTGCATGCATTATCAAGAACAACATACTCACAATTGGAGAATAGGTTAAATAGCTTCAAAGGTTAAATTAACTGATCCAAATCTCTTCTACAATGAGACTACCATTGAATAAGTTCAACAATACATCACCATTCAAGGATACTACAAGTCATGCAAACACATTAAACAAATTTTTTCCCATCTTAAGCTTCCATAACTATTTAGTGAATTCCAACCACTCCCTACAAGTTCTTGAAGAATGATCACTGAATTTCCAACTTTAACACATACATAGAATTCATGATAAAGAAAACAACATATAATTCCTTACAAAAATTTTTTTCTATCTCTTTTGTTCAATATATTCATACTACAAGGCTCTCTTCCTCCCTTTCTCCGAGCCTTCTCTCGTACATTCTAGTTCCCTCGACGAATGTCTATCAACTCCATTTTTTTATATATTTTAATTTTCCTCTTCTCATGTAACTTCTTCTTGTCTCATAACTGACTTTTATGACCTTTCATATTCCCATGCTCTCATAATGAGGCATTTTCACATCTTTAAATCATCCTAGGACCATGAGAAGAGCTTAGTGATGTGAATAAAAATAGATTCATTTGTCCAATAAAGAAGGGTTCATACAATAACTTCACCTTAACCTTTCAACTAAGGATCATTCCAAGCCCAAAATGGCTTATTCTTTCTATTTTTACCAAACTCATCTTAAATGGATCTACTAATCACTCCACCATGTGCAATGCCCTGTAATAAATGTCATTATATCCCTTCAAAATATCTCAACTCACAAAGATTCAATTCCTCTTGCCTTTCTTATACTTGTCTTCACTAGCCTTCTTGGTCCTTAACCTCCAAATCAAACAAATTTTTCTCTTGAAGTCTTTGATGGCTCTTCTTCAACTTCCTACCCTATTTCAACACTTAAAAAAATGTTATACCACTCACTATATTGATTCCAAAATATCAACTTATCCATTAACCCCTCACTTATCCAAAACTTCCCTACAGTGTTCTTGAGACAATGCTCTTGCATGAGTCATAGTTGAAGCTACCCAAACATACCCAACACAAACCCAAATCTTCTCCAAATACCTTTTTCCACCATCAAGATGTATGTAAAATTTCATACCCTAACTCACTTTCTTCTTCATGTTATCCCTCTTTTCCTCTACAAGTTCACTATCTTCCTACTAGCCTTGTCATCAGGAAAATTCAATCATAAATTTCTGTACATGAGGTTTAAAGACAAAATAATGGAATTCTTGGACTCCCATTTGCAAGTTTCCTTTGTGCACCAAGTTTCATATCAATACTCCACCATTTTGACCTAGTTCCTTTATTAAATGGTCTTACCCATTAGCCTTCTAACCTATGTTTGTTGTCCTCCAAGAGACTACCATTAACATCTTCCTTAGAAATACTAATTTTGAGCTAAAACCTCAATAAACACTTACATCACACGGTGACAATATTTTTTACAAATTTTTACTCAATTCCATGGTTGTATTAGAGAGATAATGGATTTTTAACCTCCAAACCCTAGCTAGAGGGTTTCTCAAGGCCTGTGTCTACCTGGGAGTCTAAATTTTTCTTTAACTCCCTATAATTATGGATTCAAGACCCAAAACTTTACCCATGGGTCTATTTCACTATACTCATTCATTCTTTAGCTATGGGCATAAATAAAAGATGAAAATTTGAAAGAACACTCGTTTCTTCTTACCTAGAATGTGCATGACAAAGATGTATACATGCATGAGTTTAAACCACTTTTCTTTCACCCTTACAACTTTTAGTAGAGCTTCCTCACATCCCTATAAACTTGAATGATCATGATATCAAATCACAAGTGCATATCAACTCGTGTTTAGATTCTTACAAGCTATAGATGAAAATTACAGTCTTATAGTGCACCTTAAACAATAAAACAAAGCAATGTATCTATTTGTTTAGGTTGATATTCTCCTTAACAATAGCTTCATGCATAATATCCTCACAAACTCATTCTTTACACCTCTGCAAGGCTTCCACAATCTCAGTATACCAATGCTTAATTAAAATTTACTTCTAACCAGCCAAAATAGGGCATCACCTTGTCACATTGGATTGTATTAACTAATCAACTAACATGCAAATTTATTTCATGATTCAATGCTTCACTAACTAGAAGAATTAAAAATTTCAAGACAATCATGCATGCAAAAATCATTGAACTTCACATTCAAGAACAAATCCTTAACTTATTCAACTATAATTTCATACAAAATGCCATTATTTATACAAAACTTACACTCTTATCAGTTTCCCCTCCTCAGTCTTGAGGAGCCTTTCTTCCTCACTCTCTCTACCTTCCTCACAAGGTCCTCCTTTCACTATTTTCCCCAACTAACTCCTCTCTAACTCGAATTCCTTCTTTTATATATCTCCTTCTTGGATCCATAACTGACTTTTCTTGGACTCATGGTGACTCTTTACACACCATACCTAGAGAAATAGCCTCCTTTACAATATTTTTCAACATTTATGATTTAATATGACTTATACCCCTTTCAACATGTCCACACCACTTTCCTATACCCTTCTTAACACACTTAGGGATCCAATTTTACAAGATGATAATTTGAATTACATTTGGAGGAAAAAATATGTATTTTGAATTCTTGAGTATCTTGAGCCCACCTAACACTGTAGGTTGATCCCAAACTTTCTTTCATGATCTCCTAAGATGACAAGGGTGGAAATTTTACATTTTTAATGTCCTTCAAGTGATGACCCTGCATTACTTAGACATCTAATTTCACACCATTACACTTAATTTCAATTTCTTTGTAGCTCCATGACAATCATATTTCCTTGTTTTCATGTTTTTACAAATTCAAATTCCCTTTTGGAGGGAAATACAATAAGAAGGAGAATTCAAATTTCCAAACCTTATTACTTGCTTGAAATGACTCACATGGTCCTATTAATACCTCTAAGGCTTTCCAACAACTCAAATTGACCCCATGAACAAGAAATTTTACATTTTAAGGTCTTCTCGATGATGCTCCGACATCAATACCAGATATTTTCACTACTAGTATCCTATTACAAAGTGTTTGCGATGTTTTCACATACGCAAAAAATAACATCTTGTGTATACCACATAATTTCACTAATAGTATCCTATTACGGTGTTTGTGTTGTTTGTCACATACACACAAAAATGGCAGAATTTGTATACCATAAATTTTCACTCCTAGTATCATAATACATCGTTCACATCATTTTTCAAATACGCACAAAAATGACAACATGCGTATACCACGTAATTTCATTACTAGTATCCTATTATGGTGTTTTCATCATTTTCACATACGCACAAAAATGACAAAGCATGTGTATACCACATAATTTCACTCCTAGTATCATATACGGTGTTGGCGTCATTTTTCAAATATGCACAAAAATGATAGCATATGTATACCACATAATTTCATTACTAATATCTTATTACAGTGTTTTCATCATTTGTCACATACTCACAAAAACGACATCCCATGTATAATAGATATTTTCACTTCAAAGTATCTTATTACAATGTTTATGTCATTTGTTACATACGTACAAAAATGATAGCCTATGTATACCACAAAATTTCACTACTAGTATCCTAATAGGGTGTTTTCGTCTCTAGACTTTTAAAATGTCGACATAATTAATCTCGATTAATTTGTCCCACAAATATCCTAACATTAGTATTATCTAATTATTTGATTCCTATAAAATTTCACATATACCCGTTATCCTAATTAATTTCATCATTTATCTAATATCCCATCATTTCATCATTAATTCCTTTTATTCATTATTATATCCCATTATCCCACCTTAATCCTTATTACCATTTTCTAGGAATTCAATATTCCTACACCTACCTACCCACCTACTCTACACCTACCGTATAACTAGCCTCTCCATGTAATCACATCATTAACTCCTAATTAAACCTAAACTAATTTAATCCCACCTTCTTCTATTTCTAGAAGCTTCTAATTCGAGAAGCCTCTCTAACTTTCTACTCTTCTCCGTTGAATTTTAAATTCAATGGATATATCTCCATAATTCTAGAATTTTCTAATTCTATAATTAATTCCACCTCATGTATTTCAAGAAGCTTCTAATTTTAGAAGCCTCTCTAACTTTCTACTCTTCTCCATTGAATTTTAAATTCAATGGATATTTCTCTGTAATTCTAGAGATGAGGAGCTCATAGGGATAAGGATTGTAGGAGGTTTGCTAGAGATGGTTACTCTTAGAGAGACAATAGGAATGAGCAAACAAAGATCTAGTGTGCTAAAATTTTTATGAGAGAGGTCATGTTACTAGATAATGTTTGTATGCTCCACCTAGTCAAGTTCAAGGCTATAAAGGTAAGAGCTCAATGGTATGTTTTATCGTAATGAAGTTGGTCATGATGCTAGAGAATGTCATCATGATTACTCAAGAAAATTCAAGAAATCTCAAGGTCCTAAGATGAAAGAAAGGAGTTATCGGGCTTATAGAATGCATGAACATAGACAAGGAATAATATGGGAGCCAAGAAGGAGTAATATGGTTCCATCTAGAACAAATATGAATGCTAATCAAGGAGATAACCAAGGTACATGTTAGAAACAATATGAAAAATGTGAGGTGCAGGTATCTAAGAGTTTTGGGACCTCTTTAGGTCACTCTTCTAGATTCACCATGAAAGTTTGTGTCTCTACTAAGATTCTTAGAGACATAATGATCCATATGAAGCATTAGAGAAAGGGGTAGCTAATTGATATGAGATTTTTCTCTTTTGTAGGACATGGCTTCATGGCTTTGAGGTATGTATTACAATCCTATGTTGAGGTAATAAAAGTGAGTGAAATTGGTCAAGGAGTCCTTCTAAGGGGTGTATGTCTTGTTTTGAGTCTACAATTGTCATGTCATGGGGTAGTGATGATTGAATTCTTATTGATGTGTTGTTCTTTATCTTTCAAATATATGGTTATAATCGGAACCTTTGTAGTCCATATATGTTGAGTATATTAGTTTAATGAATAGAATAATCTAAAGGTGTCACTAGTCATAATATGTCATGATATGGAGTCTATTTGTTGTGACATGGAAAGAGGATGGAGTTATGTGTAAAATTCCTACTCGATAAGTTTACATGCTTCAAAAGAATTTGTCTTATCTCAATCTGAGTTTGAGTTCTTAGTAGTCATTCAAGGAGGTATATCTCATTTCATCTTGTGTATTAGTCATGTTGTGTCCAAAGTGTGTCAGTAAGTTTGTCATAGGTGTCATTGGTTTAAGCATGTCAAGTGTGTGTACTTCATGAAGGATAAATGAAGAAGGAATGAGTCATTAGACATGATGAACTCGATCGAGCCATCATCACAAAGTGGATTGTTGTAGAGTTCATTAATATTATTAGGGGACAAGTTATGAAGGATACAAGAAACCATGTGAAGTTGTTTGATCAAGATATTGTGCTTGAGGGACTAAATGGAGGAGTTAAATGCTAAAATTTGGAAAAAAGTATCTACATTTGACCTACATCAATATTCAAGAAGACTTAAGCCATGATAAGACTTCACATGATGGAAAATTGTGACAATTATCATATTTGATTGTGTAGTGCATTAGGAGACCTAATTTGAAACGAATAATTTGCAAATTGGGTATTAACCCTTCAATATCATGTTATATGATTGAAAAGGAAGATGTAATGGCCAGATGGGTAGTTATAATAGGTAAAATTCCTCTGCGAAAGTGAATGCATCAAAATCTAGAAGTGAATTTCTCTTGGAGTAGGGCTAGTAGCCTCTGAGAGAAGAATGGATAAGTGAAAGTGAGATTGACATTCATAACTTGTAATCTGGGCATTATGTGAGTCTCGAGGTATGATAGTAAACAAGTATGAAGGAAGATGAGGTGATTTAAAAGATATCTTTAAATACCCAAAATGAAGTATCGAGGTTTTTTGAAGAAACTAGAAGATGATCGAGGGTACTGTGAAAACAGATGGTTACAAGTATGGGTATGACGTTGAAGATGAAAATGATGTATCTCTGAAAAATTAATGTAGCCAAATTCTAACCAACTTGATTTATTGCAAATAATATGAACTCAAAAGAAAATAGATCTCCTTCTTCATTATTGAATAATAAATTACAATGTTTCCTAAATAGGAAAACAACTCCCAACTCGAGTTGCCAAGTAAACTCTAACTAACTCTGACTAAATCTACTCTAGGTGGTGGAAATTACTATTTTTAGCAGTTTACTAGAACCTGCTATTCTTAGTAAGTTCACATGATTATTCCTATGCACACAGAAATTGCCATGCATCTTCTGCATCCCTAAATTAGAGGAATTTCCAACTTTCTAACTCATAATGCAACTAATAGACTAAAAATAACTAATGCCCAAAAATAGGAAAAATCTGAACTATAACTTAAATCCTAATTTTCGGCCTCAAGATGGCGGATTTAGGGCCCGAAAACATGTTGAAAACTTGCCCCAACTATAATTGTTACATTCATCTCATTTAAACACGTGGTTTAAAAAAAAACAGACTCAAACGGACACCCGAAGCTCAACTTATGACCTTGTCAAGTTCTTGCTAATTCTGGTGCATCATTCTCCCCTACTTGAAAAAACGCAGCTCCTGCAAGTTGTCTTCTTCAAACTGCTTCCATTTATCTACATCCAACTTCTTAATCTCCCACTTTGTGACCCAAGTATTTTCCTCTTGCTCCATTCCTTTCCAATGTACCAAATATTTTTTGTATTTCCCATGTTGTGTGTCCATTGTTTTCTTATCTAGAATATGATCCACTTCTTCTTTCTTCTTCACCGAACTTGCTGCCTCCAATCTACTACTTCATCAATAACATCCCCTTCTGCACCATCCCCATGAAAAGAATACAAATCTGAAACATTAAACACTAGAGAAATATCAAAATTCCCTGGCAATTCCACCTTATAAGCACTATCATTTATTTTTTTCACGATTTTGCAGGGACCAATCTTCTTGTACTTCACTTGTTATAGGTTCCTCTTGAAACCTTTCCTTCGTAGATATACCATAACCAACTCACCAACTATAAACCTTTCTCCGTCTATGCACATCTACTATTTCCTTATAATTTTCATTACTATTATGCAGCTTCTTCCGCACTTCTTCCCGTAATTTTTTATATGTTGCAAATGCTTGACATCATCACTAAATTTTTCATCAACTGGTAGTTGTACCAAATATAACACCCCATTTGGATTACTCCCATACACAATTGAAAATGGAGACTTTCCTGTGGATCTGTTTATGGAATTGTTATATGAAAACTCAGGTTGTGGTAATGCTAAGTCCCATTGTTTTTGATTTTCCCAACGATGCACCTTAATGAGTTTCCCAAACTCGATTTACCACCTCTGTTTTCCCATCATCCCGAGGATGATAGGCACCGCTTTGAAGCGTAATTGAGTTCCTAATTTCTTCCATAAAGTCCGCTAGAAGTGACTTAAGAACCTTGTGTCCTATCTCAAGTAATGGTTTTGGAACACCATGCAAACGAACAACTTCTCTAAAAACAAATCTATTACGCCTGTCACATCACTTGTTTTCTTGTAGGTAATAAAATGAACCATCTTAGAAAATCTATCAACAACCACAAAAATAGAGTCATTACCTCATTGTGGTTTTGGTAATCCTAAAACAAAATCCATACTCAGATCTGTCCACGACCCTTTAGGAACAAGCAACGACATATACAACCCTGTATTTTGTGCATGGCCTTTCGAGACTTGAAAAATTCGACACCTCTCCACATATCTTACCACATCTCTTTTTAGCTTCGGCCAATAGTATTTCTCTACTACCAAGGCTATCATCTTATCTTTACCAAAATGCCCAGCCAATCCTCCGCTATGCAACTCTTTTACTATGTTCTCTCTCATAGACCCAACTAGAATACATAGTTGGCGTCCCTTGAATAGATAGCCATCTTGTAAAATGTACTCATCCAGGACATCTCCTGCATTGTGTGACAATGGATGATTTAACCTTTCAACAATATCCTTGAAATCAATATCAGAGGAATACAAACCCTTTATTGCTTCAAAACCCACCACCTCATTTTCCATAGTGGTAAACAAAGTCACATGCCTACTCAATGCATCTGCAACTTGATTTTGTTTTCCTAATTTATGTTTTAGAGAAAAAGTATAACCCTGCAAAAATGATACCCACTTTGCATGCCTATTATTCAACTTCTTTTGTGTATTCACATACTTCAAGGCTATGTGGTCTGTAAATAACACAAACTCCTTAGGCACTAAGTAATGCCTCCAATTCCTTAATGCTTTTACAATTGCATAAAATTCCACATCATAAGTAGAGTAGTTATCTCTTGCCTCATTCAGTTTCTCACTAAAGAAAGCTACTGGCTTTCCACCTTGACTTAAAACAGCACTAATATCCACATGCGAGGCATCACAATCAACCTCAAACACTTTATCAAAATTTGGTAATGCCAAAATGGGTGCCTCTATCACCTTCTTCTTTAAGAACTGAAAACTATCCTCGGTTGCCTTTGTCCACAAAAACTCCCTTCCTTTTGTGCAATCTATTATAGGTGCTACTATACTGTTGAAATTTTTAATAAAATTTCTGTAAAATGTTGCTAGACCATGAAATATTCTTACCTCTATTATATTCCATGTAGTAGGCCATTCAATAATTGCCTTTATCTTTTCTAAGTCCATCTGTACCCCATCTGAAATAATAAAGCCCAAGAATACCAAACTCTCTTGCATAAATGTGCACTTATTCATATTTGCATATAGTTTCTCTTTCCTTAACACTTCGAATATCACCCTTAGATGCCTCAAATGTTCTTCCTTAGTTTTACTAAAGATCAAGATATCATCAAAATAAACCACAACAAACTTACCATTATACTCCCGCAACACGGTGTTCATCAGTCTCATAAAAGTACTAGGTGCATTGGATAACCCGAATGGCATCACCAACCACTCATATAATCCATTTCTTGTCTTGAATGATCTTTTCGACTCATCGCTTTCTCTGATTCGAATCTGATGGTAACCACTTCAAAGATCAATCTTGATGAAATACCTAGATCCAACAAGCACATCCATCATATCATCAAGGCGAGGTATTGGGAACCTATACTTGATTGTAATTTTTTATTGATTGCTCTCGCTATCGATGCACATTCTCCATGTTCCATCCTTCTTTGGTGTTAATAAAGTTGGGGTTGCACACAGACTCATGCTCTCCCTTATGATGCCCTTTCTCACGAGCTCTGCCACTTGCCTATTCAACTCAACATGCAATTTCGGGCTCATCCTATAAGCCGCTTGATTTGGGAGTGAAGACCATAGAATCAAATCAATATGGTGTTGAATATCTCTTTTGGGTGGTAATATGTCTGGTAGCTCATCAGGAATAACATCAGAAAATTCTTTTATTAAATCTACTATTTCTACTGGTATTTGTGCACTTGTAGGTTCATCCTTGTTGGTGACTAGTGCATAACAAAACTAGTTGCCTTTGCCTCCTTCACAAATTCCTTTGTAGAGAGCATATTTTCAGCCTTCCCCTCTTCCTTGAGAGGTAGTAAAACTATTTTTGTGCCATCCTTCCAGAAAGTATAAGTATTCTTTCCCCGTCATGAATAACTTTCCTATCAAATTGCCATGGTCTTCCTAGTAGCATATGACATGCATCCATAGGAATAACATCACACCAAATCTCATCCTTGTAACTTTTCCCAATAGAGAAACTTATTAAACATCTCTTATCAACAGTAACTTCATTACCCTTTTTAAACCATGCAATATGGTAAGGGTTAGGATTCTTCTCACAATGCAGACCCAATTTCTGACCATCTCATTTGAAACCATGTTCTCACAACTACCACCATCAATAATAACATTACATACCTTTCCTTGGAAGTGAATCTTGTTCTGAAAATATTTGTACGTAGCCATGCATCCCCTTGATATCCTTTCTTGGAGCAATCATCGTCCTCTTGATCATCATATTTTCTCCAACATTTGGTGGAATTTCTAGGTCATTTTCATCTTCTACTTGTTTAGCTTCAACAAGATTTACTCTTGGTGCATCTCCTTGTCTCTTGTCATGTGTATAAGAATGCGGGAATTCAAAATCCCGATGCCCCTCTTCACCACATCTGTAATAAACAAATGGTCTTCATGGAGCCTCCCATCCTCTATCACCAGCATATCCTCTGCCCCTAGAAAATCCTCTGCCTCTTTGTTGATTTTGGAAATCTTGTCTCGTATCTTCTTGCTTGTCCAATCCACGAGATGATTCTCCCCTACCTTGGTTGAAACCAGCTCATCCCTGAAAGGAAGATGAGGCCCCCTATTCATTCTAGGTGATCTCCTAAAACTTTGATGATTTTATTTTTCCTCCGGCCTTTAATTCTAATTAATTGGCATCCTCCATGCTCTTAATCCTATGCATACTTATCTCATCTTGAATAAATTTTTTTAATCCATTTAAATACCTTGCAGCCATTTGTTCCTCAGTTTCTTCATGCTCTACACGAATGGACAACTTGTAGAACTCATCTGTGTATTCTTGCCATTGTTTGTAGGTTTTGTCTGAGATTCTGAAACCTCCTATAAAGGGTTTGTGCATAATCCATAGGGAGAAATTTATCCTTCAACTTCTTCTCCATCTTACTCCACGTCCTAATTCTTTCTTTCCCCTTTCTTGACCTCTCTTTATGTAGGTGATCCCACCATAACATAGCATGACCTTTCAATTTCGTGCATGTAAATTTCACCTTCTTTTCTTCTAACATAGCCTTCCACTCAAAAAATTTCCCATGCTAGTCAACCAATCTATCAGCTCCTCTGGTTTTAGACTACCACCATACTCTAAAACATCTACTCTTATCCCATCATTCTTCCCTTCTAATGCGTGAAGCATCCTTTCTTCAAAAGCTAATGGTGGCGCTTGCATTTCCTCCTCTTCACAAACTTCTTCTTCATCTGTGTCATCTCCACCTTGGTTTCCTCTCTGGGTTATCATTACAATAAGTGCAACAACTTGCCTATGCAGATCTTGCATATTTCTATTCATTTGGGCAATACCACCTCCTCTTCCTCTTCCTGCCATTTTTTTAAAGACTCGAACCTACTCTGATACCAGATAATGTAGCCAAATTCTAACCAACTTGATTTACTGCAAATAATATGAACTCCAAAGAAAATAGATCTCCTTCTTCATTATTGAATAATGAATTACAATGTTTCCTAAATAGGAAAACAACTCCCAACTCGAGTTGCCAAGTAAACTCTAACTAACTCTGACTAAATTTATTCTAGGTGGCGGAAATTACTATTTTTAGCAGTTTACTAGAACCTGCTATTCTTAGTAAGTTTGCATGCTTATTCCTATGGGCACAGAAATTGCCACACATCTTCTACATCCCTAAATTAGAGGAATTGCCAACTTTCTAACTCATAATGCAACTAATAGACTAAAATTAACTAATGCCCAAAAATAGGAAAAAACTGAACTATAACTTAAATCCTAATTTTTGGCCTCAAGATGGCGGATTTAGGGCCCGAAAACATGTCAAAAACTTGCCCCAACTAGTAGGATGGGTTTTTGCTGCATTCGTCTCATTGAAACACATAGTTTCAAAAAAATGGACTCAAACGGACACCCGGAGCTCAAGTTATGACCTTGTCAAGTTCCTGCTAATTCTGGCACATCAAAATTACACGTGTCTATGTTGTTCATGTTTGAGATGGAAGAGTGACACTTTGGTGGTAGCTTTCAAGGAAATTCAGAGGTAAGTCTGAGATATTTATGCTTGTTTCTTGGAGTTGACAAAGGAATACATGTATGTAATTAAAAATCATATTCTTAAAGGGTATGGAATAACAAGTTAGAATGTGTATTGATGTTTTAAAAATACTATTCAAGCATGAATGTATACATACATCATTATATAAGTCCTATAAGATTGTGAAGGGCCATTAAATTGTGGTGTATTGTCGAAATGCTTTCACCAAGCAACAAGGTACAATGAATCGGAGAGTATGACATGATACAAACCTATATGTTCTCATTTAGGTGTGTAAGTGTATCCTAGATAGGGTCATGAGGAGTTTTAATGTCTTGGAAGGATATGCAAGTTATGTGTCATGTCTTGGGTCCATAAAAGTTGTAAGCGAACACCAAGTCTAGATATCCTATGTCTTAGGTATATGATGCTTCCTAAAAATGCCATGAAAGGTCTGTTGCAGTATCTCAGGTGGATGTAGAGAACCCCATTGATGAATTTCAAGGTTATACTAGCCTAGAATGAAGAATATACCTTGGTACTTTCAAAGAATGTGCAAGCTCTTCAAGATTAACATGGTACAGACTGTGACAAGGGATTATAAGATTGAGAAAGAAGTGAAAAGACACTCTACAAATCTAGGTGAGCCTAACAAGGAAAGAAGAACCTAATTTTAACTAGAGTCAAGCATGTAAGATTTCTATTAGTGCTAAAAGTGTGGAACTATTCATTCTTACAAAAGAAGGTGGTAAGTAGGTATGTGTCATGACCGAGGATGGTCAAAACTTTATAGATGACTTATTAAGGAAAGGAAAAATTATTCTTTGATCTCATCAAGTATGTAAGGTGCTATGAAGGATGAGTTTGAAAATAAATAAATATTAAAAAGTATGAGTGATTATTAGCTCGCATGAGTGAAGTACACATGACATAACATTATCAAAATTACATGACACATGTTTGTTAATGCCTTTAAAGGAAGGGGGACTATAGTCTAGTCTTGAATTATGAGTGCTATAAACATGAAGACTTGTTATTCATGATGGATTGACATAAGGAATTAGTATAAGATAAGGAGTATCAAGAGAAATAGGTGAGAATTTAAGCTAGTATGATCTCTCAAAGCAAAAATGCAATACTATAGTGTTGCAAGATTATAAGAATGGCGCTACGGGTTTCTCGGAACCATGGTAACAGGGGAGCTTGATTTTCTTCTCTAGTAGGTTTTTAGATGACTAAGAAGGTGTGAAAGGTAGGTGAATGATGAATTTCTAGTGTACTTTAGTGATAAGTAAGTTTTTGACTCAAGAGGGTTGTAATAACATGCTTAAAGGTTGAAAAGATTGAGAAAGAGATTGGGGGAAATGATAAAGTGTTTGAGTCCTTCCCATGGCTTGAAATCAAGGGAAGAAGCCTAATATTTGTAGTTTATACTAGAGTAGGATGGTATAAGTCCAAGGGGAGTCATAAGGAGTAGTTTCATTATTTGTATGGGTCTTGAAAGCATGCTAAAGTTGGTCAAAATTTCTCTAAAGAAAGTATTTAGGGGTTTCAGTCCTCAAGGTGATATGAAGTCAAGATATGGATGTGTCAAGCCTAATTTGAGCCTTGTCAAGTAAATATGAACCAAGAGATAGGTGAACATGATGTTTTAATCCCAAATCATGATTGTTGTAGTGTATAGGTGTTGTGTATGTTTTTGCCTATGGGGAGTGCAGTCATCAAATGCATAGAGTATTAGTGAGAAATGATAAGTTTGTGAGCCAAATTTGATGATTTTGGTTGATTTTTCCAACCAAGAGGTGATATATGAAGCTGAGAAATATGAAGATCATGCAAGTAAATATTTTCTTTATTATTAATGTAAAAAGGAGGATAAAATTAGGTGGTTTTCCATCAATGACAAAGGGGCGATTTTGGCATGTTGAGTTTTAGATGTTGTCATTGATGTAAAATATTATTAATGAAAAAGAGGATGATGGAGAAAGGTCATTACATGATTATTATGTTGGAACATAATGATTAAGTGGTCTTGCCAACCCTTAATGTATATGGGTCCATCACTAATATATATAGGTTAATATTTAATGATATGAAATATTTATATTTCTATTATTAAATATGTTAACCTAGGTATATACTTTTAGTTAAATATTTAAAATCATGAAATGATTATATTTATAATATTAAATATTATAAACCTAGGTATATGTGTCAATAGATAACGTTGAAAAGGTGGGTTGGAAGACATACCCGATCACATAATATAAAAAAGACTATAGGTCCTCATTTGATATGTTCAAATGAAATATCAAATGTGAATATTATTTTACCCTTGTGATTTGGGTTGAAAGGAGGAGGTGAAAGTTACTCGATGTAAGTTTGGTTCTTAGAAAGTAAAAGGTTATTTCACAGTGGTTTTTACCCTATTTGGGGTTTTCCATTATAAACACAATGTCACTGTGTTTTAACTTTTAGTATGTATTACTTAGTTAATATTTTATGTAATTTTATTTATTACATTGCATAATGTTTAACATTTAATGTTTTATGGTTTATATTAATATTTAAATGTATTGGTTGATTAAATTCATAATAGTTAGAATCCTCTAGTTTCTAACATGGTATCAGAGCATGGTTTAAATTAAATAGGTTAGATCTAAGTTATTGTATTTAATATATTTATTTTTATGAGTTTTTTCAATCAACTTGAAAAGGGTATTTAATTTGATCGCCCCCTTCTTTCCATTTTTTGTGCAAACTAAAATTGTGTGTGTTTTGTGAAGAATTGGTATTTGCAGGAAAATTGTGGTGGACCCTCGTCTTGAAACCCTTGGTGAAAGGGGCTCTGGAATAATTTTTTTACCTGGGCATGAATATCATATGTAAAGGTTAAAATGTTTAAGAAATATTTTATTAATTCTTGTATAGTTTGTAATGTATGTGCAGGCCTAGGTTAAATTCCAGGGTAAACATGTAAAAATTCAAATCACAAGGTCTCTCATACGGAGACAATTTTCCTCGAGAATAGGAAATTAAAATTTTCCTATTGGCTTGGGGTTAAAGACCCATGGAATGGGGCAAAATAATGCAGTTGCTCTAATATCCTGGTTTGAATTTTTTTACATATTTTTATTAAAGAGTCATCTATAGTTGTCAAACTCCCTTTAAATAGGGTCCTTTCTATTTCTTTAATAAATTCATGTAAATACTATAGTCTTAAAACTATAGTAATCTTTTATAATTTATAAAAAAACAAAACAAAAATATATATTTGTATAACAAAATAACTATAATTTTATAGTTTTTAAAACTAAGTATTCAAACCTAAACCTAACATGTGTCCCTAACCATTTATATTATCCATGTAAGGGGGCGGCCCCATTCATTTATATCTTATAGTTTATAAAAACTATATAAATAAACCTATTTCAAGGTTTTCTTTTATATAAGCGTGGGAGTGGAGAATAAAATGGGATAATATCTTAGGTATAAATGTGGAATTCCTAGGTATAAATGGAGAATTAAAAAACTAGTTTATTGGTGGCCCATGTGAAGTGTGGTAAATATTTATTAAAATATTGGTAGTTATAGCCACATAAAAGTTATAAAGTTTTTAGCTTTAGAATTATATGAAATATTTTTCAATATTTCCATAGTTTCAAATGTGTGTAGGGTTAAATTAAAAGTAAATGGAGGAGATAAGGTTCATGAAAATAAGGATTTCAATTTATTTCATTGGCTTGGTAAAATTACTTGCCCCCTCTGCAAAATACATAAGTTAATTTGTACTCTCATAAATCTACTTACACCAGATAAAATTATTTTAACCCGGTCTATGTCCTTTAAACCCCTTTAATAAGGGTGATATGTTATTTATTAAAAAAATACTATAGTTTATAATTTTTATAAACTATATGTTGTTTTTTATTTACATTATATAAACTATTTACCTTTTTTTAAAAAATTGTATATATATTTTTATATTGTAAATTATAATAGGTTATTATAATGTCTTAAAATATAACCACCCTAATATTATACAGAAGAAGAAAAATTCTAGAATTTCACTTTTTGGAAATACACAACAAGTTCTGGCTCCATTAAATTTGACATTACCGTCATGACAGGGCAAACATAAGGAAGTATGATGGTCATTTAGACGTCATATTTAATCTCGTAGGTTCTAGGAAACTTTCACTGTGTTAAAATTGATGGTCAAATGACCATCACAATAGACCAAAATTAAGTCATAATGATAGTCATTTAGACGTCAAATTTAAGTTGGTCGGATCTTTGTCTACATTAATTTTTCAGAAATTTTAAGTTGTTATGCATTCTTAGGGGTTTCTTCTTCACTTCTATATGGTCAGAAATATTTTTATATAAATCTGAGGTATAATGTAGAAAATTTTATATTGCGGGTTATTATTTTGATCATGAGAGGTTAATTAGTATGTATTGTAATGATAAAATTAGTTATGATCAAATAGTTTCTTTATATCTATAAAATTTAGATCTGATTCTATTAAAAGTGTTTTTTTTCAATAAATATGTATCTAACTCTATGGTACATTGTATATTATAATGGGGTGTGTTTTATAGGTTCAAGAAAAGAATGACGTTTAGCTATTTTTGTCTTGACAAAACCCAAATCATGAATGGAACCGACTACAACATTTGGGTCAAAACAAAATTTATGGTGAGGAAACATTAGATGATTGTTTCTGGATCAGAGGTTTCTCCCAACGATCATTAAGAAACTGTAGATAACATGAATGCATTCTTCCATCGAATACATGAGGTTCTTTATATGATTCTACGTAATGTGAATGATGAGTAAATTCTACACATTGGTAATATAAAACATTTGAAAGAGGTATGGACACAACTAGAATCCATGCATGAAGGATACTTGGTATATGAAGGATAGTAATGAGAGTATAATAACTGAAGGAATTCAAAGAAATAGTCTATTTATTTATGATGATTTCTCTTCTGCATCTTGTTTTATATCTCAAAGTTGAAATAATTCAAAACTATGACATGAAAGGTTAGGACATGTTAATTATCGAAGCTTATATGAAATGTCTAGATATAATCTAGTGAAAGGTTTACATGTGTTGTCTTCTTCTCTTGAAGTTATTTCATTAAATGCTTCTAAATAATGGTTCCAATTTTGATTTAGTAAATGGTCATGATGATGTTTTGATGCTATAGATGTTTCTGAAACTCCTATCTTCCATACTAAGAAATTAAATTGGGCTCAATCTATGTTAGAAAGTTCAAATCCTATTAACCTTAAGAAAATGACTAAGAAGCCATCATATGTACCATGCATTAATTACCTTGTATGAACCCAAGCTGCAAACTTTTGAAGAAGCTTCTCGAGATGAGAAGTGGATACATGCAATGCAGGCTGAATATAATGCCCTAATTAAAATCAAATCTAGGAGTTGGTTCCAACTCTAGAAAAAAGAAGTATTATATGGTCTAGGTGGTTATACAAAGTAAAATATATCATTGTTGGTATTATTGACAAACATAAAGCTAGACTTGTTGCTTTAGAGGTTTCACTTAGAAACACGGTATTGATTATGTTGAGACATTTTCCCTTGTAGCTAAAATGAGTACTGTTAGGACCTTATTTGCAATTGCAATTTGGGTAAAAAATCACCAAATGGATGTGAAAAAGACTTTTTGAATGGTGATTTAAAAGAAGAATTTTACATGTCTTAACCTAAAGGATTTGAAGAAAGCGGTAAATAAAACTATGTTTTTAAATTAAAAAAATCCTTATATATTTTAAAGCAAGCTCCTAGAGCTTGGTATGCAAAAATTAATTCTAACTTTAAACAGCTTAAGATTTGTTAATTGTTCTTCTAATAATGATGTATTCATTAAGTAAGAAGGATCATATTATCATTGTTTATATATATATATATATATCATTATATATATATATATGTTGATGATTCGCTTATGACTAGTGATAATCCTACTTTAATTTGTAGAATTAAAGAAAAATTGAAACATTACTTTGAAATGACTGATTTAGGTATCTTACATCATTTTCTTGACATGATTATATTTCAAGATAAAAATTTATTATTATTTCTAAAGCATGGTATGCAACCAATGTACTAAAAAAGTTTAACATGATTGATTGTAAACCAATTTATACTCCTATGGAAGTTGGACTGAAAATTGATCCTAAACTTGCATGTGAAAAAATTGATCTTACTTTATATAGACAATTTGTAGTTTGATTTATCTCTATCATGGACCAAATATTTCCTATGTAGTAGGAATTACTTCTAGGTTTATGCAAGAACCTTATAGAGATAATTGGAATCTTGCAAAAATGATTCTTAGATATATTAAAGGAACAATCAATTATGGGTTGCATTATACTAAGAATAAAAATGCTAACTTATATGGATTTTGTGATTCTGATCATGTTGGTGATGTATTAGATAGAAAATCTACTTCTGGTTATATGTTTAAATTTGGTGCAAGTGCCATTACTTGGTGCAACAAAAATAGCCAACTATTTCTATCTCTGCAACAAAAGCTGAGTATAGAAGTGTAACAAAAGCTGCAAAAGAGGCTCTATGGCTAAAGAGGTTTTTTGATGAGATAAAGATGAAGGATCCAGTAATGTTCCTTTGTTTTGTGACAACCAAAGCACCATAGCTCTTGCACATAATCTAGTACAACATCAGAGAACAAAGCACATTGGGATACATATACACTTCATCCATGAGAAGGTGCTAAGTGGTGAGATAGATCTCAAGTTCATGTCGAATGAAGAATAGGTTGCTGATATCTTCACAAATCCCCTGAGTGCTGTAAAATTTTTTGATTTCATGAAAATATTGTATTGTCGAGTTTCCATTGAGGGGAGTGTGCATGATAATGTCATTTCTTAATGGAACTTTTTTTTTTAAAGACATTTGGGCATTTGTGAAAGACCTTTGGGAAAGTGTAAAAAATACCTTCGGTCAAATGTAAAAAGACCTTGAGCATGTATACCTCATTGACTTTTTTTTAGAAAAAAGTGTAGAAAGATCTTAAAGGGGTTTTCAATAAACTATTTAGTGTTATTGAGTTTACTGGTAAACATCTAGTACAAACATATTATTAAGGAGGTCCTTGGTTATAAAAGGCTCCTATATGCTCCGGTTCAGTAACCTTTTATGAGAACATGTGAGAATATGTAAAACTCACAAATCATACTTAGCGACTGATCATGGGATGGTCTTTGGGATTCCAAATCCTTTTGTACCAAAATGTAACTTGAGTATGATAAAGGTGTTATAATTCCTTCACTTGATATGCTAGTCAAAAACCTTCATGGTTTAAGGATTGTAAATCCTATATTGTACCATGGGTAGGTAATATATTGACATATGTTATCCCACTTAACATTAAGAGGGAGTGTTGGAACATAAAGATTAAGTGGTTTGACCAACCCTTAATGTAAATTAGTCTTCACTAATATATATAGGTTAATATTTAATAATATAAAATATTTCTATTTCTATTATTAATTAAGCTATCATATGTATATACATTCAGTTAAATATTTAATATCATGAAATGATTATATTTCTAATATTAAATATTATAAACCTAGGTATATGTGTCTACCGATAAGGTTGAAAAAGGTGGGTCGAGAGACATACCCGATCACCTAATATAAAAAGGACTATAGGTCCCCATTTGATATGTTCGAATGAAATATCAAAGGTGAATATGATTTTATCCTTGTGATTAGGGTTGAAAAGGAGGAGGTGAAAGTGTTGATTGGAGTTTCCTATTTAGATTAGTATTACAATAAATCAATAAAACACCAAACAACCTCGAACATGCAAGGTCTTAGTACCTTGGAGATGATGACAGATGCGGACACTGAATGGATGATAACATTTTCGTCATGATCTCAATAAACCTGTAACTCATTGACACTCAAGAAAAATAGATCAAATACTTCATGTGAGGGCTTCTTGACGTAGTGGATTTGGGAAGCATTCACTTCCTTGGTGGTTGTCAAGCTCCATGTTCACCAGATAAGAATAAGTTTCAAACGATAAAATGACATGCCAAAACTAGAGAGATTTGCAATATACCGAATGAATGAAATGAAGAAGACACCAAAAGAATTTTGATATATCAACAAAATGATCATCAAAGTGGCATTACGAGAGTGGTAGAGTTTCACCTTGAAACACTCCAAAATATGTTTCAAAACTTCACAAATAATTTGGAATTTTTTTTTATTTCAAGCTTGAGAATTTTCAGAATTTTTCATATATGCAGAGGGGGAGAAAGGGTCATATTTATAACTTGAATTTGGATTAAAATATGGGGTTAACGAATAACCGAGATTTGCAAAAGCAACCCTGCTTAATGGGACATGATGAAGAGTTGATTTGACTGTGGGGTTCATGATGTGAGAAAAAGAAAAGGTGTGATGTGGAGTGGGGACATGATTAGGTGTAATAGTGAAGCCATGTGCATTACTTTACACTATTGATTTTTGGATTTGTTGTCAGATGTTGAGATTTTGAATTATTGAATTCATGGGTGGGGTTAATGATTTAATAATTTTAGGGAATTGAATTTTTAGGTGGGGTTGATTTTTAGGTGGGAATTGATTTTGATTTAAGTGGGGAACATGTGGGGCTCTTGATTTGCATTTTTTTAGATTATTTAATTATGAAATAGGATGATATGACTTAATTGGAATAATGGATTATTTAGCACATAATGTAGTTTTGACATGTGACATGAGATTAATTAAATTATAAGATTAATTAATTGAATACACATTTTTATGGGAAACAAGATTTTCATGAGTAAGCCTGTTGAAGGAGAGAAAATGTGGGGTGATACCAAAATTTGGTGTCTACATTTGCCCCATTTTGGTGAGTGGTTTGCGATAGCAAGCCACAAGAAAAAAAAAATGGGTTGGATGAAATCATGTGTCTAAGGATGGATTATGATATGACCAAAGGAAAGATGCCCCTAAGCAAAGAGGATCGAAATAACAATGAGAAATATGGCAGTGACTCCAATATCACTTCAATAGAGGACAATTGTGGTCTCAAAGGAGACGAGTGAAAAATTTCTATGGACCAATGAGTGGGTGAAGACCTCAAAGTATGGATGTAAAATGAGATGACTGACATGTCATAGGCAAACATCAAAATATTTGTAATCGAATGCGAAAAGTATGCCAAATCCTTCCTATGCAATGAATCGAGCAAAAATCATCCATCCAACAAAGTGATGAGGATGAAAATAATGATGCCCCGACACAGGGCATGATATATAAGGTGGATATGTAAATAAAATTCCCCATGTGGACACGATGCGCATATAGGATAGTATGAGATAAAATTCCCCAAAAGGGTGATAAATATGGTGATTAAAAATATGTTTCATATGAAATATTCGTAAGTGACAAAAAACTAGTAGGTGAGGGAAATAGAAAGAAATCCCACTTCTTCAGCAAGAAGGAGTCAAGTTACTTTTGCAATGAAACAAAAGTAGAGAAAACATTCGTGAAAGAGAACAAGATTGCATAGGTGATGGCCATTATGGTATCCTCTAAGATGAAAACGTCAAAGGAAGATGCACTACTAGAAGTATGATCATTTATCCACATCGTTATTCACAAAAAAATCATTTTGTAGAGAAATTGTGAATTATTAACATTAAATAAATAGCTTCTATACAAATAAATGTAGGTTTTCTACAATTTAGTAAAATTGAAAACTATACTTGAAAAATATCCACATTGTTGAAATTTCAATAAAATAAAATCCTATTTTCTCCTCATGCTTTTAATATGTAGAAATTTTAAAATAGAACTATAGATAGAAAAACAACCTAAATATACTACCTCACGATAAGAGTGTATCATACAATTTCCAAGGATTGTATTTTATTATACAAATTCTACACTAAAATTTGATTGTATATTAATTAATTTATAAAGTACAAATTTTTACACAATTTAGTACGCCATTTAACACTAGTTGTTTGTATATATATATATATATATATATATATATATATATATATATATATATATATATATATATATATATATTATGATTTCAAATATTGGCACCATTTCTAAAGGTTCAAAAAATCGAGAATGTTTTACACAATAATATCCATGAGTGTGTAGTATGCAAAAAATGTGAAATACATGCATTGTATGACATTTAATATGATAATTATTTTTATTTTTTAATTTATACACTAAAAAAATACTAAACTATGGTTGTGGATAATCTACACTGCTAAAATTTATTTACAAATGATGAATCCTTAAACAAGGTAAAATTATTTAATAATATACACTAGAAAAATATACAAAACTATAGTTGAGGGTAATCTACACTACTAAAATTTATTTACGAATGATAGATCCTTAAACAAGGTAAAATTATTCAATCATAAAAATATTCATCACCTCCACTTTTGAAATTTTGTGTCAATTTTTTTATTAGATTGGTTAAAAAGCATATTTGAAGGGATTTTGAAATTTTGTGTCAATAATCCGCATAATAAACTATGATTATTTATGAATAATTTATGAAACCAAAAATAATAACAATCCTTAATCAAGTCTACCTATATATAATCAACAACTTCAAATTATTATTTGTTGATAGTCCACAATACACTATTTTTTAAAACAAAATTTTGAATTATCTACAATAAATTGACATCTTCTCTAATATGTATATCATGAAATTAAAATTTTTTACTTTTAACATATGTATATTCTTAAAGTTTTAATGTGGAAAAAATGTGGTTTCTTTTAATATTATTTTAAAAATTTACTTTTCAAATTATTGATAGTCTACAAAACCCAAATATAATGTTTCATGATTCCAATTATCCACAAAATGTATCACCACTTCATCTACATTTTTACACTATTTCTAATATTCAAATAGAAATTGTAGAAAGTTTGTAACAATAAAAAATGATTGTGTATTAGGGATGAAAATAAAATATCTATTGTAGATAATTCATATACCACTTAACTCTACTTGATAATATACATAAAGTTAACAAAATTAATTAAACTCTACTCATTACTAGAAATAGTCTCATTTATCCACATTGTTATTAACTCAACATTAAATGGATAGATTCTATAAAATACAATGTAGATTCTCCACAATTTCATAAAATTCACTTTTAAACTTGTAAAATATCCACATACTTGAAATTTCATTTTCGAAAAACACCACATATTCTCATTTTTAAAATTCGTTTTCTAGTATTTCATTAGATTCAATTTTTTTAATCAAGGATAAAGGTTTTTTGACCGGGGTACAAAAAGGCCATTCACCAAGATAGAGAAATTAAGCTCAAGAGAAAAACCATATAAACAAGCATCCTAATTGCAACGGAACTTAACCTAAAACCAAACAATCACCTCATCTTGGACTTCCTATAGCGGATGATATTCCAGCCATTATCCTCGAACGGATCTTTAAGATCCTTTTGCGAGAAATAATCATCCTCATGTAATTTTTATATTTAATGTCCTCCCAAACATTAATGATTTTTAGAGAATCAAGGTCAAGAGGAATGGGGGTCGATCCATAGTTAGAAATGGAGAGTGGGCTAGGTGCATTAAGAGATTCAAAATTTAAAATAACTTCTAATTTACCTTTCAAGAATTGTTCTTCTTCCATTTTCAATCTTGATTGTTCAAAGGTATATGGGATGAGGGATACACTTGATGATGTCTCTTTGAGAGGGTTGATAAGAATGGAAGAGATGACACCGCTCCCGAAAGGAGGAGAGAGAAATTTTATAGGGAGGAGGAAGAGGACATTGAATGGAATAGAGTGGACGTGGTGGAGGAGGAGACAAAAAGGAATGAAAGAGGATAAAGAGGATGAGGTGTAATAGGATGGAGAAACCATCATCCAATGATAACGAGGAGTGTGAATTGTGCTTGATTGTGATGGAAAGAAGAGGAAGAGAATAATAGAGAAGGACAATAAGAAATGAAAATAGACAGGGTGTCGATGGGCATGGAGAAAAAGAAAATAGAGAAAGAGAATAAGAGAATAAATTGATGAGGAAGGATGAACAAAAAGGAGAAGACAATAAGAGGAGGGAAGAATTAAAAATAGGGAGATGAGATGAAGAGGGAAGAGATGTGTTGTAAAAAGAAGTAGCAGAGATAATAAAAAGGGAAGATGGTGGAAGAAAGAAATGATGGAGGAAAAAGAATCGAGAGGACAAGAAAAGGATAGA
Organism: Taxus wallichiana var. yunnanensis; assembly: GCA_018340775.1. Classification (NCBI taxonomy): domain Eukaryota; kingdom Viridiplantae; phylum Streptophyta; class Pinopsida; order Cupressales; family Taxaceae; genus Taxus; species Taxus wallichiana. Next base: position 838,834,212 of record CM031242.1, on the reverse strand, counting down.
AAAAATGGCAAAGGAGTAAGGAAAAGGAAAAGGGAAAGAGAGAGAAAAAGGGGGTGGAGAAGAGGGTGAAAACGGAAGAGAGATGTTTAATATGAAAGTAGTGGAAACCAAGAAATAAACAATATTAGGAAAATGATGGAGAGAAATGATAGAAAATGGAGGGTGATGAGTTAGAGGATAAATGTGAAGCAGACAAAAGAAATGACATATTAAATTAAAAAAGGGGGATAAATTGGGATTTTAGAATGAAAAGATAAAAAGGGAATGATTGATTAAGAGAAGAGCAAGAAAAGTCAAAGGATGGAAGATGGAGAAGGATATAGGAGATGGGGATGAAAGGGGCAGAAGGAGCTGATGAAGGAAAAAACAACAATAGGATGATAAAATGACATAGTAGAGGATGAAAGAAAAAAAAGGAAGAAGGAGATAAAAAATGAAGGGAGTGAGGAATAGTGATAGGGATGAAGGGAGAGAAATAGTGGAACACATAAGAGATGATAGAGCTGAGAAAAGGAAGAAGAGGATATGAAATAAGATGATAAGAGAGATGAATAAGGAGATGAGATGAGATTAGAGGGTAAACTATGGATAAAGGGAGAGAAGGATGGAAGATAGATTAGGAAGATGAAGGAGTTAAAGAAGACGAAAGAGGAGGTAGAAAAAAAAGTAATTAGGGACCCAAAAGATGTGAAAAAAGAATGATTATAGGAAGAGAAACTGGTACAAAATGATTGAAAAGGTGGGGGTGAGAAAGAAAGGATATTTGGTAATGGGAAGGTGGAAATGATAGGGAAATAAGAGATGATAGAATGGAGAGGGGGAGAAAATTGAAGCAACTATGGTGTAAGGAAGAATAGAGAAGGTGAGACAACATTGGTTATCCATGGGGGAGCAAAAAGAAAGCGCGAGGGAAAAGGGGGATGAAAATGACACAGAGGAAGTCAAAGAAAACTAGGGGTAGAAAGGAGGAGAGGAAAATAGAGAAATTGATGCAAACAAAGGAAACCAAAATGGGAGATATGTAGTGGAGAGTGAGTAATATAAGGAATGTAAAGAGAAGCTGGAAGGGAGGAATGATACATATTGGAAGAGATGCAGAGATGCATGAAATGAGGATAAGTTGATAATGAAAGAAATAGAGAAAGGGTGTATGATGAAGATGTTAGAGATATTGAAGAAGTCAAAGGGAAGATGGGAAAGTAGTGAAGAAAAAGAGAGGGAAGAATAGAAGAGGCAATGCCAACAAAGGGATGTTAGGAGAAGTCCACCAAAAATCATTGGTGGGGATGGCCGAGGATGAAGAGGTGGCAAGGAAAAATGGGAATGGAAGATATGGAAAGTGATGCCAATAAAGGGACGTTAGGAGAAGTCCTCTGATAATGATAAGAGGGCATAAAAGAAAAAAGGAAGGAAGAGAAAATGGAGGAGGTCAAAAGGAGTGAACATAGATGTGTAGAATGGGAATGGATGAATTTTAGGAGAATTCCACCAATAATTATTAGCATAGAAATGGAAGTTGATGATGAAATCATGTTGAGGGAATAACCCATAACAATGGTGGGTAAGCATGAGGGTAGATATGCGCGCAAAAGATGGATAATGATTTTTGCAAAGATGAAGGTGAGGAGAGGATGCAATGGATGAGGATGAACGAGGTAAAGATGAAGAAACGTGACATAGTAAGAAATGGTATGACGTGGTTAAGTTAGATTTCAAATGAGGGATGATGGAGATGATATTTGGGGAAGTCAGAGATATTTTGTGTAAGGAAGAAATAAAGGATAAGAGGATGTGTTTATGAGGAATGAAGAGAAAATGTGGATGGTGTGAATGTGGAGTGATGGGGAAAGGCAAGATGACGGATCGTCCTTAAGAGAAACTCCTAAGTAAGATCGCCATGCCGCAGGAGTGGTTAAGTAGGACCGCCAAGCCGTAGAAGAAGATGAATGATGAAAAGAAGTGGATGTTTGATAGGGTTGATGGGCAGAATATATGACAAGATGGACTGAAGGGGAACCCTTGATTACATTTTATATTGCGAAAGTGTGTAAGTAAGATAGTCAAGAAGGAGATAGATACTAGGAAGGATGAGAAAAGAGTGAGTGGTATATGCAAGAGTGGAACAAGAGGTGGGAGGGATGATAATAAGGAAAGCAAGAAACAAGGGAGTGTAACATAAATGGATTGAGGAGTGTATGTGGTGTAGGATGGAGAGTGTGAGGGGAACCCTTTATCAGGATGCCCATGTTTTGAGAGTGATGCTGCCAAAGTGTTAAGTGGAAGATATTGAGTGGGAAGACATTTCTAGTGATGATTGTTGTTTGATGGAATGGAAGATGGTGGAGGAGTTTCTACAACAATAGGATCTTAGGAAAGGGATACATCTCGACCAAGATTCCTATGCAAAATGGGTGATTAAGTAAGATCATCAAGCTGAAAATTGAAATAATGAAAGGAGATCAAACTGATGAGATAGGTAACGTAGGAAGTGATGCTAGTAAAAGGACATTAGACGAAAAACCAATAATAATTATTAAGATGGAGGATGGGTGAATATCGAAGAAACAACAGAGAAGAACGAAATGGGTGAGAAGAGCAACGGAGAATGAGATGGGGTGAATTTTAGGAGAAAATTTGGTTGGTAAAGGAGACTAGGAGGAAGGAATGGTCAATGGATGGGATTCCGAATGAGACTTTATCTAGAATGATAGGTCTACTTTGAATAGGATTGTCGTGTTGTGTTGATAGTTAAGTAGACACGCCAAGATGGGGATGAAAATTCTAGAATGGTGAAGAAGGTGATGTCGGCATTAAGTGATAAATAGGAATAAGAATGATGAGAATGGTAGTGGGTGGATAATAGATATGAAGATAAGGGTGATGCAAGAGGATGAATGGAGAGAGGTCATGTTGACCATGGTGGGGGATGAGAGTTGTTAGATAATGAATACTACTTGAGAGATATCCTCAAGTAGAATTCACAAACTACAATGAAAATCAAGTAGAATTCCCAAACCGAATAGTCCATTAACAAGAGTATTTAGAAACAATAATTGATTTCATGGATTTATGGCTGATGTTAATAGGGGACATCCTTAAGAGTAAACATATCGATGCAGATTTTATGATATGAAACTTGATCTCTAAGAATATGATTTTGATAAAAGATAAACCATAACAAGGGGAACGTAAGAAAGTCATGCTTCAAACCGGATAGGAGGTAAACAAGAAAAGGTACCACTTAAGACATTGCACTTGCAGCCAATAACATATGTTAGTATATAACCAATGACAATTAATTATACCAAAAGACCCTGAGGGAGATATAAATGGAAGATTCTCATAAACCTAATGTTGACATGACAAGGGATTTGAGATGTATCTTATATGGGAAGAGGGTTCTCCAAAGATGGTGTTTCTTATGTCTATGTCCTAGCTCTAGGAAAGGTGAGGAACAATAACATAAGAAAGTTGATCAATGCGGGAAGATTTTGAGAATGTTGATAAAGGAAGGTTGATCAATGTGGAAACATTCCAAATGCCATAATAAAAGAGAAGTCATCATTCAAGGGTATGGTCTACTTTATACATAATATGGATGTCAAGAATAATATATATGATAGCCATCCTTGAGGGATCGGTGTATTTCTTATGATTTTTCTTTTGACTTTGATTTGCATGTTTTTGTTTTTAGTTTCTTTTTTCTTTCTTTTTTTTTTTTTTTGCATGAACAACTGTCCTTCGAGGGATCAGTTTGTTATTGATAACTTTGGTTTTTACCTTTCTGCATATATGAATTTTATCTTTACATGGGGGAGATCTGGGGATAGCTAAGTAGACCACTTAGGAGGGATAATGAATGCATAAGAAACACCCCTGGATCCTTTGCATGACTGCAATAGGAGAATGATAGGGTGATGGATGTAATGATTGTGGATTTATCACCAAATGAGATAACTTATACATAATGAATATATTATGAGTAGATCCGTGGTACTCATATTCAAGGTCATATTAAAGTAGTGATGGTAGACCACATAATTCATATCATTACCATGATAGATGGAAGGGGATGGTGATGGAGGAATGGTCTAAAGATATGACTATCTACTCATGGGTGTATGTGTTAACAATAGAATGGCCGTAAGTGCAATGCATTAAGAGTTAAAATTTTCAAGTTTACCATCGAGGAAAGCCAAGTGATATGCCCTAGACCCATACTTATGCATGATAATATATGGTATGATCCAGTTGGGAGTGAATTTTCCCGTTAGATCATTTATAAGGTAGTGACTTTTGATTTTCCTTTAAAACAAGGTCACCTATTTTAAAATCATGTTCTTTGATATGTTTGTTATAAGCATGTTGGATATGCTCTTGATAAACATGATGGTGTTCAAGAGTGAGAAGGTGAAGCTCATCTAACAACTCAAGTTGCATTAGATGCTCTTGATGATAATCTTCATTAGAAATGAAGTCACGAAGAGACACATGTAAGGATGGAATTTGAACTTCGAGAGGGAGAATGGCTTGAGCCATAAACAAGAGAAAATGGAGTGGCCCCTATGGAAGTGTGAATGCTAGTGTGATAGGCCCATAAGGTGAAGGGAAGTTGGAGATGTTAGTTCCGACTTGTTTGATCAATGGTCTTGCAAGGATATTTGGAGAGTTTTATTGGTAGCCTTAGCTTGGCTGTTAGCTTGAGGATAATATGGGGAAGAAAAGCTAAGTTGAATGTTGAATTCATTGCGATTTTTAAGGTCCTTATTTTTAAAGGACTTCTGTTATCCATAACAAGTTTATGTGGAACGCCAAAGTGGCAGATGATGTGTTGATAAATAAAATTAATGATTGGGATAGATTTAGTTGAGGTGAGTGGGATTGCTTCCACCCATTTAGTGAAATATTTAGTAGTAGTGATGATAGAATGATGTTGTTGTGAGGAATGGGGATTTATTAGACCAATGAGATCAAGACCCCATTGTGAAAATGGCCATAGATCTTAGGGAAGTGTAAAGATTGGCTAGGAACACGGATGAGATTAGAGTGTTGTTGACATTTTGTGCACTTCTTGACATACTCACAAAATCATGATTAAGGGTAGGCCAATAATAGTTGAGGCGAGAAATGCACTTAGCAATAAATAACCCACTAAAGTGTTCCACCACAAATACCATCGTGGACTTCTTGGATAGCTTGAGAGGCTTCATGGGATTTAAGGCATTGGAAGAAGGATACCATCAAATCCATGTTTATAAAGAATACCGCCAAGGATCACATAACAAGTAGCATGCGCGTTGGATGAAAGACCTCTTAGCATTTTTAGAAAGGTCAGGAGGAGTGATAGATTTGGATAAATAATCAAAGATTTGAGAATACTAGAGGTCTGATGAATTAGATTCAACAAGATGAATTTGAGGTACGTCATGGAATGGTTTTTCATGATGATGTATAATGAGTGAAAGCTTGGGCTCTTGCGTTGTCCAAGGGATAAGGGCTACGAGGGATGCCATTGTATCGGCAAAATGATTGGTTGATCGAGGAACATATTGAATAGTATAAGAATCAAAGGTTTTAAGAAAAAGATGAGAAATATCATGATATTGTTGTAGAATATCATTTTTACACTGATATTTTCTGTGACTTGCTTTATTGCAAATTTAGAATCACCATAGATGTCCAGAATCTGGACACCTAGAAAGACAATGGTTTCTAATCCTAGTATAAGGGCTTCGTATTCTGCCATATATTGTTTATGCATTCAAAATCCAGTTTGAATGCTAAGGGGATAGGAGCATCTCAGGAGGAATGAAGAACAATGCCCGCTCCTCCCCTTGCTGGCATTTAGAACCATCAAGAAGAGGGTCATTTTAAGGGATCATGATGAAACTGATTGATGGATTCATGTATGGGAAGTGATCATGAGGAGGTTGTGTATTGGAAGAGGGGCTTATGCTAATTGGTCAGCAATAGCTTGGCCCTTAATAGATTTTTGAGGAATGAATTCAAGGTCAAACTCGGTCATGATCATAAGCCACCGAGTGATGCGATCATTATGATATGGTTTTGAATGCATTATTTTGAGGGGTTGGAAGCTAGTAACAATATAGGTCTTGTGATTGAGAATATAGTGTCAAAGTTTTGATGTAGAAAAGAAAATAATGAAACATAGTTTTTGAGCTTCAGTGTACTGTGTTTTTTGTCGAGAAGAGTACGATTGATGTAGTAGATAGCCTGTTTGAGGCCTTGGCTATCATGATGTGCTAACATGGCTCCTAGAGCATGATTGGTTACAGAGATGTATAAATAAAATGGGTCTCCCTCGCGTGGAGGTGTGAGTACGACGGAGATAAAAGATACCATTTAAGATCATCAAAATCCTTTTGACAGTTGTGATCCCAATCAAAATTTATATCTTTTCAAAGAAGGTGATGAAAGGGTTGGCATGATTGGAAAGTTGCGATATGAAATGATGAATAGATTGGAGGTGACCTTGAAGAATGTGAAGTTACTTGAGATTGGAAGGAGGGGAATTTGAGAATTGATTTAATTTTTGTGGGGTCAACCTCAATGCCCCTGATAGAAATGATGAAGCCAAGGAGTTTTCTAGTAAGAACTCTGAAAACACACTTTGCCTGGATTGAGGTGCAAAGGAAGAAACAAATGAGACACTCAAAAAAGGATTTGAGGACCGAGAGGTGATCACATCGATGTTTGGATTTTCCAAGAGGTCATCAACATAATCTTCTATGGTTTGATGTATGAGGTCATGAAAGATATATGTCATGGCTCATTGATACGTGGCCTTGACATTCTTCAAACCAAAGGACATGACACGATAACAAAACATACCCCATGGGTGATAAAGGATGTCTTGTGTTGATCTTCTGGTGTGATTAGAATTTGATTGTAGATGGAAAAACCTTCCATCAGAGAAAAAATCTCATGTCCCTTGGTAAGATCTACAAGATTATCAATATTTGGAAGCAAAAAATCATCTTTAAGGAAAGCAAGGTTAAGATCTCAAAATTCAGTGCATATACGAAGCTTTCCTAATGCTTTAGTGATGACAAGTACGATGTTAGAAACCCATTGGGGATAGTCAATGGGGATGATGAAATTGGTAGAAAGAAGATGTTGCAGTTCTTATTTCACAAGAAGATCAACTCGAGGATGCATGTGGTGAAGCTTCTTCCTAACCAGTTTAGCGTTGGGGATGGTAACGATGTTATGAAAAATATGGAGGGGTCAAGACCTGACATATCAAAATATGACCATGCAAAAAGCTTGGCTATGTTTAGATAAGAATGAGGTGAAGGACTTCGAGTTCTTGAGATTCCAAAGACTAACCCACCTTAAGGATGTGGGGCTCTTGAGGAGTTCCGATATTAATGTCGATAGTGGATTTATTTAGAGACTGAAAGTTTCAGGGGGAAGGGATTTCTTGATATGAGAATCTTGGCCCCCATGTAAGAAAGAATGGAGTTATCATCATCACATTGAAGAATGAAAATGATAGGGGAATATTCCTCTATCGTTTTTGGGTGTTTAAAGGGAAAAAGACTGGGTTTCATTTTCAACTTGATAAGTGACTGGTCCGAGAGAAATGGTGGAAATTAAAAAAAAAAGTTAGGGGGAATAGAGATGGTGTCATCTAGATTAAGATAGTTGGATGGAGAGAAGGTATCATCTGAATTAGTAGGATAGTTAGATGGAGATGATATATTATCTGAATTAATAGGATAGTTGAATGGATAAGAAATGTCATTATGAATTAGTAGGATAGTTGGATGGAGATGAAATATTATCGAATTAGTAGGATATTAGGATGGAGGAGAAGTTTTATACGAATTAGTAAGTGTGGATGGAGAAGAAATAAATTATAGGATGGTCGGATGAAGAAGTGGGAAAATCCAAGTGAATGGGAGAAGATGTGGATGTGTTGAAGGAAAGGAGGGATATTTGTATCCCAAGAAAATTTTAATATTATTCATGGGATTTGGTGAAGATATTGTCGTGAGGGCCTTGTTCATAACATCCCATACCAAACCCTTCCATGCACAATGATAGAGGTATGTGTGAGCGAAGGTTGGTTTGCTGAGAAACCTAAAACCGCATGTATATCATTTGGTGTGAGGGTGATCTTTAGCATGAGAAGAAGGTTGATCAAGGCTGCCATAGATTAAGTTGGTTTTTAGAGAATAAGGGCCAAATGAGATGATTTCCCCAACATTTGATTGATACATAGGGGCCTTATCAGGGTGGCCAAGGTGATTGGGAGAAGGAAGAGCATTAAGAGTGAGGAGTTGATATTCTCCCAAGGAAAGGTGTTGCATTATAACATCGAAGATCCATTATGGGGTAATGTGGATGGAGGTAAAAGAACTAGTAGATGCACCGGAAGAAAAATTAGTTTTGGGGACAAGGACATCCTTAGGTCTATAGATCATGCGACATGTCTTGAAAGGAGGGGCATCAACAGGAAGAGCATAAATGGTCCCTTCATGTTCATATTTGATACAATGATGGAGGGTAGATGGGACACAATGCATGGCATGAATCCAAGGATGTCCGATTAAAATATTATATTGGAATTCTCCTTCAATGATGTAGAAGAGCTCGTGGAGGAGTTTATGGCCAACAGATGTGAAGGAGGAAAATGTTCCTAATGGGGAGTTACAACATCATTAAACCCATGGAGGATGGTAGGAGATTGAGCAACAATGGTGTTAGGAAGTTTGAGCTGATTGAAGGTATAAGAAGAAATGATGTTGATATTAGCACCATTATCAATCATGGTTCGTCGGATACATGTGTCATTGATGTGGATTGTGATGAATAGAGGTAGATCATGCTCTTCTTGTGGTATCTTGGGGATTTTGAATCCTCAAAGGACATGGCGATAGATGTTGCAAAGGCACCAACTAAGGAATGAAAGGTTGAGGCTCATTAGATGATACCAGGATGCATTACAAAACTTCCATAAGAGCCTATTTGTGGTGTGGAGAGCTTTGAATGAGATCATAAAGTGACATTTTGATTGGGGCTTGATGGAGTTGTTTAATAATGGTTTGTTTGATGGAAGTAGGATTAGGAGTGGCCAAAACAAATACCTTGGCCTTAGAGGAAGATGGGGATGATGATGTGGGATGAGTGGTAGGAGCAGCATGATGAAAACCTTTGGTTATGAAGGGGTTGTGGAGGCAAGCAAGTTCCTTAAGAGGAGGGATAGTGACAAAAGTCCTTGGAGTGGGTTGTGAGGTGGAGTTAGGATTATGTGGTCCCGAATGGGTGGTTATCCAAACAATGTTGATCAAAAGAGGGGGACCATCCTTGGAATCATCCTCTTTTGGTGGTGGGTTTGTGGTGTCTTTGGATGTATCTTCTTTTGGTGGTGGAGTAGTGGTAGGAGTCCTTGATGAAAGGGGTGGTCTACATGTTCTAATAGATGCATGTTGGGATGAGGGGGCTAGTTGGGTTAGTGGAAGGGTTGGTTTTTCATCATTAAGAAGTTGATTCTCATTGAAAAAGTGGTGTACAATGGCTTGGAGAGATTTTGTATGTTCATTTAGTGTCATGTCCAGGGGCATGATGAAATGCACAAACAAGATTAGAGTTAAACCATGACTGACCTTGGTGTAGTTGGGTCAAAATATTTAATTGGTGGTAAGGTGATTGTTGAGGCTTGGAGTAACTGATAAAACATGGTGGTATAATACCCTAGAGCCATAGATGGAGGATTTTGGGGTGATGTCTAGACATGTGGTGGTGTAATGGTAGCCTTTGACGTTGTCTTGGATTTGGGAAGGGGAGATGAATGTGTTTGATGTGGGATATTGATAGAGGATGAGGATGCCTTTAACTCAGTTTTGAGGTGTGGTTTGGAAAAGGGTAGTTGTGTTGCCCTATTAGTAGCATAGGTTTTTGATGAAGGGGATGCTCCCAAAATGGAAGAAGAGGACAAAGGGTGTGGTCCTAAAATAGAAGAAGATGGTGTGGATTCAAGGGGATTGATATTGGGGACATTGAGGTCTAAATGTTTTGGGAGGATGTGAAGGAGGACGTTGGGGAAATGGGGGTCTATATCTTGTCTATGAATAGGGATTCTTGGAAGGAATAACAAGAATTTATATAGGAGGAGATGAAGATGGTATTGTTGTAGATATGAGTGGGGATTGATGAGATGTGTGGGTGTTTAATTATATAGAGGAGATGGGATGATAATTTGAAGTCAGCACAAGTTGGAATGCTTGCCAAAAATCTTCGAGTGATGACATTGTCGTAGAAGAAGAAGATGACATAGATGTGTTACAATAGTGGATGTAGTAGGTGTGGGTAAAAGTGTGAAAAGAGGGAATGGAAGTGATGCTAAGGATGGAATAATGGGTAAAGGTGGAATGATTGCGAGATAAGGTAATTGAATTTGATGAAGTAGGTGTAATAAGTGACAAAGTAGGAGTAAAATTTGTAAATGGGAAAAGTGTGATAGGTGTGAAAATGGGATGTGGTGTGGGAAGTGATGTTGAGGTGGATGTAGATATGATGTGAGGTAGACGTGACTGATTTTATATGGGGATGAGTGTTGATGAGTTTGTGGATATAGGGAGAGTGTTTAGGGGGGTGGATATGATGGTTAATGAAGAAGATAAATCTATGGATGAAACTAGATCTTTCTCAACAACGTGGATAGTATTTATGGTGTGGGTATTGGGAATTTGTGATGTAGAATAGTGGTGGTTTGACTTGTTGATGTGGGTGTATGGTTTGGAAATGGTTGTCAAAAAATGTTTAATGGTTGATTAGGTGAAGCATTTGGATTATCTACTTGAAGATCTCCCGTCAATGAGTCTTTATACCAAATCCTTGAATGTATGACATCTCTCTATGTCATGTCCTCGACTTGATGGTATTTTTAGTAATGGTCCTCATGATACCATGTAGTTTTGGCCTAGACTCATCATTGGATAATGGATAGGTTTGATCAAGTTTACGATCATCAATTTGTCGAAGATCATGTTATATGACTCCCCGAGAGGAGTGTAATTGGAGTTGGCCGTGTGAATCGTGGTTGGGCTACTGTAGTAGATGTAGATGTAGGAGATGATTTCACGATGACAACGTTGGCCGATGTTTTTGACTTATTATTTGATGTAGATGGTATGATGAATTCTTGTTTGGGATTATTAGATTTCAATTTTAAATGGCCCTATTTGAGGGCATGTGTCTCAAGCTTGCGAGCCATGGTGAAGGCTTCCTCAAAAGTTCAAAATGATTAAATTTGTAAAGTTGATGAAATATGCTTCACACAAGAGAATGCATGAAGAGATCGATTAAATTAGCTTGAGGAAGAGGAAAAGATAACTGATTTATAATATTGTGCCATCGTGCGATGAAATATGTAATGGATTCATCTTAAAATTTTGGATGGTGTACAAATCATTGATGGTTACCTTGCGTGCAATATTAATTGAGAAATGTTCTAGAAATAATTGCGCAAGATGAGAGAAATAAAATATGGAATATTGGGGGATATTATTATACCAATCTAGGGCAGGTCCAACTATGGACATGGGGAATGTACGAAGAATCAAATCTTGGTCATGTGTGATAAGATAACACGCATGTTTGAATGCTCGAGAGATGTTGTCGTGGGTCCTCTTTACTATTAAATTTTGTGAACTTGGGAAATTCCAATGTAGAGGATATGGTTTAATTGGCACAAATGGATGGATGGGTTCATTACATATTTGTTCATAAGATAATGTGACTTTGGACCCCAAAGTAGCAGCCTCTAGGTTGGCTAATCGACTTACTAAGACTTGCATGGGATCATTAGGAATAGTTTGTTGAGGAATGAGAGGTGGTGGTTGAACTTGCGGATGCGTGGGTGTTTGAGGAACTTGATATGGGTGGGTGTAAATCATGGGTTGTGATTGAGGTGGAGGTTGATAGAATACTTGTTGCTGAGAAATAGGAGCATGATACGATTGTTGGGACTAGGTAGGTTGTTGTGGAAATTTTTGAGTGGGGATATGGGCATAGATAGGTTGATAGATTGGAGGAGACACTAAATACTACAAAGGAATCATCGAAGGGGTTGAGAAGCAATGGCATAGACATGTGATGTGAGAGGATTTTTTATTTGGATAAGGGATATGATACATGGGGAGGTTGGATGAGAGTACTAGTGATAGTTGTGGCTACATGGTGGTGATGGGGACGGTAGTTACAATGGTTGTGTTGATTTGGGGAAGATTAGGAGGAATGGGTGTGACTAACTGAGTAGTTTGGTGGGATGGTGGGTTGGTAGAGGATGAAGCAAAATCATGTGGGGCTATGGATGGAACAATTTTAGAACTAGTATTGTAAGGATAAACTTTTTGAAGCGGTGGGCCATCTAGAGGAATTTGTATGTATCTTTTCAGAAGATAGTCTTGAAGAGCCACTAGATTGGCGTCAAGAAGTTGTTGGAATTATGGATCATCAAGAGGGACGATGAGAGTACCAATAGGCTCTGATCTAAGAGGGTGGGGTGGCTAGCATAGATGGGATGGAATGATGGTCTAAAATCAAAGAATGACCAAAGGGTATTCGGTGAGGTATATTCAAGAGAATGGGTGTCCATGAGGGAGGTAGCTAGAGGCATGGATGATGAAGTTGTTGAGGTGGTTGTTGGTGGGATGAAGCACTATGTGAAGCGAGGTTGTGTTCCATCTTCTTAGTGGTGGATCGAGTGATTACAGCATAAAACAAAGAAACCACTTTTATATTAACCAAACAAGTCAGAAAACAATTTTGTTTTTTTTTTAAAGGGAAAAGTATGAAAAGAAAATGGCTGTAAGCGGACCTAGGAGGGTGTAAACTATGTTTGGTTTTAGGTAAGTTGTGGCTTGGAAATGTCTAAAATGATTTGTTGTTGGGTGATCAAATCCAATTAGTAAATCGGGTGAAAAGGGTGTTTGATGTGTTTATTGTTGCATGAGATTTTAGGTAGTGTGTGGAAAAATGTGTGATGCAGAAGATTAAACCTCCTAATTAAACTATATGTGCAAGCAGGATGAGAAAAATGTATTTTTTAATCCAAAACCAAATGTTGTCGTTCGATGAGGACAATCAAACAAGAAAAAGAGTTGCGATGTAGAAGGAGAAAATAGATGAAATGGGAATACCTATGTAGCACTTTTCCTTTTTATCTGGCAACAAGTTGAACAAAGTGCAATATTTAAGCAATCTGGGAAGCACTTTTTGTCATATCCGGGTAAACAATGTTTGACAACGACAATCGGTGATCAGGAATGTCGAGGATCCTACGATTGCGAGATGAGGTTGATAAGAGAGGTGATTGATGACATAGTTTGGGTTTAGGACTTAATCTTTGGCAGCGTAATCCTCAAAAAAAAATATGACGATTAGTAAATATGCCCCAAAAAGAGATAAAAAGGATAAATAAATTAGAATAAACAAATTATTGGAACTAGTCGAATACAAATTAAATTATAAACTAACGATGAAATAACTATGATTAAATAATAAAATAAATGATGAAATAATGACTAAAATAATCCCAAATAAATACTTAATGCAAATCATAACACAAACGAAAAACACTACATTCAAAATAATAAATTACAACATGTATTAGGCAAATAATAACCCAACCTATGACTTATACAAATAAATGAATAAAATAATAATTAAGCTCCTATATGATAAACAATGATCAAAACCAATGTGAATATGTATGTTGCATTTATTTATCAAATCTAAACAAACTTCACAAGTAAATGTTTATTAATGATATAAAATATATTTGAACGTTAGATGTTGGATGTCAATCGATGATACAAAAAAAGGAAATATCTTATCACCCTTCATTATTAACACTTCCTTATCTACTTTTTGATACTTTACAATTGATCCTACCGCACATGGATATGGATTTTTACATTGACCATGACATAATGAGAATTGTAAATGAAAAATACATACTTGATTATAAATCAACTGCTATAAGAAGACTATCTAGCTACCAAATTCTATTTTTATATTGAACGACTATGTTTTATATTTAATGTAAGAACTACCAATAGCTCAAAATGCGTTCTAATGAATTTTAAGTCAACTGCTATAAAAGGACTGTACAGTCATTATCTACACAACATGCTAAAAAAATGATGAATTAAATGATAGAAATACACTATTTATAGTCGCTATGTATAGCAAATCTACATTTTAGTGTGCCAAAGAATTATTATACAATCTAAACTCAATAAGCATAGATGTCATTTAAGAGTAAGATCTGTTAAAGAAATAAAATTAAAACAACATTGGAAATCGACTTAGAATAACAACATTGTATAAATTATTATACAATTGATACTAATTATTTAATAGGAAATAAAATTGATACTGATTATGAATTTTGTAATGTGGTTTTGTTTTATATATAAAATAAATAATGAAAATCACATGAAATCCAGACAAGAAATCTCATTGGCTTATGGCACTAAAGGGACTGTTTTGTAAGCCCAGACATTTATACAATAATAGTGCACTCACGACCTATTTAGAAAGATATGTTTTTTCAAAAAGCATTGTTTCTAGACGCCAATGGTGACTGTATTGTATTAAATTTTAATGATTTTATTAAAGGCACCATGTATGGAAAGAAGTGTAGGTCGATTGCTATATCTACAAACAATAAATATTTACTTGGATATGGTGACTTCAGACGTGGATCTTCATGGAAATCACCAAAAATTGAATAAGAAATATTTACTATGGCTATGGTATATAACAAGAATTACAAACAATTGAAACTACAAAAATACAGCCTTTCTAACAATTTATTCAGAAATTACAACAATAATGATAATCAAAACAAATTTAAATGAGAATAATGATAATCGCAAAAACTTTAAACGAGAAATATATACACTGGCTATAGAATTGTTTGCCAATGATATTGGCCCTGTGCATGGGAGACGGATGAGAAAGGAGGAGCGTATTGAGAAAGATCGGATGGAGTGGTGTGGATTGAGAGCTACGTGGAGTTGGGAGGAAGCTCAGTGGACGTGGGAAATAGATCAAGAAGAGAGAAGTTATTCTTTATTTTTTTGTTTGTTTTTCATTTTATATTATTATTTTTAAAAATTAAATATAAGCTTGATACCAACTATAAACAAATCCACAACCAATTTGGTTGAAAATAAGAAGATTATTTACCTCTACGACAATGACACAAACCATGGATATTGATAGAGATAACACCAAACCTTGCACACGAGTAGGTTCAAAAGATGAAATATTTATCACAAAGATCTAGAAATGACGATACAAGGAAATGGGTATATCTACATTACCTGCACGAAACGATAAAAAGAACAAAGCAAAAGAAATGGTGAGATCTTTGATCCGGTCCCACTGGGTGTGCCAAATATGTTGATCAAGTTTCCTATTTAGATTAGTATTAAAATAAATCAACAAAACACCAAACAACCTCGAACATGCAAGGGCTTAGTACCTTGAAGATGATGGTAGATGTGGGCACCAAATGGATGATGAGCTTTTTCGTGATCTCAACAAACCTGCAACTCACAAACACTCGAGAAAAATAGATTAGATACTTTCATGCAGAGCTTCCTGATGGAGTGGATCCGGGAAGCATTCACTTCCTCGGTGGCTATCAACCCCGTGTTCACAAGATAAGAATAAGTTTCAAACGATAAAATGACTTTGCCAAAACTAAAAAGATTTGTAATATACTGAATGAATGAAATGAAGATGACACCTAGCTAGTATTTTGATATAACAACAAAATGATCATCAAAGTGGCATTATGAGACTGATAGAGTTTTGCCTCCAAACACTCCAAAATATGCTTCAAAACTTCACAAATAATTTGGAAATTTTTGTTATTTCAAGCTTGAGAATTTTCAGAAATTTTCATATATAAAGGGGGAGAAAGGGTCATATTTATAACTTGAATTTGGATTAAAATAAGGGGTTAATGAATAATCAAGATTTGTAAAGAAACCCGCTTAATGGGACATGATGAAGAGTTGATTTGACTATGGGGTTCATGATGTGAGAAAAGAAAAGGTGTGATGTGGAGTGGGGATTTAAAATATTAGGTGTAATAGTGAAGCCATGTGCATTACTTTACACTATTGATTTTTGGATTTATTGGATGTTGAGAATTTGAATTATTGAATTCATGGGTGGGGTTCATGAGTTAATAATTTAGGGGAATTGAATTTTTAGGTGGGGATTTATTTTTAGGTGAGAATTGGTTTTGATTTGAGTGGCGAACATGTGGGACCCTCTTGATTTGCATGTTTTTTAGATTATTTAATTATGAAGTAGGATGATATGACTTAATTGGAATAATGGATTATTTAGCACATAATGAATTTTTGGCATGTGACAGGAGATTAATTAAGTTATAAGATTAATTAATTGAATACACATTTTTGGTGGGAAATGAGATTTGCACGGGTAAGCCTACTAAATGAGAGAAAATACGGGGTGATACCAAAATTTGGTGTCTACGTAAAGTTCTTGGATGTAATTTTGGTTCTTGGAAAGTAAAAGGTTATTTCATAGTGGTTTTTACCCTATTTGGGGTTTTCCATTATAACCACGTGTCACTTTTGTTCTTACTTTTGGTATGTATTACTTAGTTAATATGTTATGTAATTTTATTTATTACATTGCATTATGTTTACATTTAATGTTTTAATGTTTATGTTAATATTTAAATGTGTTGGTTGATTAAATTAGTAATAGTTATAATACCATAATTTCTAACATATTATGATGATGACATGGAGTCTCAGGTGGTTTCATGATGGCATGAGTTGATTCAGCAAGACTAGCTTGGTCTAGCAAGCCTAGTCAGGCAACCTAGCTAGCCTAGGTGATGGAACATGTTGGTTTGAGTTTCTTGGTGGATTGAGGAGAATATTAGTGGCATGAAGATCCTGTTGATGGATTTTTTAGGCACTCAAATGAGTTTTAGAGTCCAGGTACAATTTGAAGACTCAATTACAGGTGTTCATCTAGACCTAGTCTAGGTCCTTAGAGACCAAATAAGGAGGTATAGAGTCATTTGAGCTTATGGATTCAAGTAGGTAAGTGATACATGATGTATTAAGGTTGTTTGGGCATTTTGGATAGGTTTCGTGATGATTTATATTGTTGGTTAAGTTTACCCTAGTCTAAACCATGTAAAACCCCAAGGGCTAGTCATGAAAATGAGATGGGTTGAGAAGATGAAAATATATTTGAGCCATGTTGATGATTGGAGACGGTGTAAAAATGATTACTATAGGTTTGAGAAAAAATTTCAGTCATTCTGAAGAATATTTTATGAGTTATGATTTTTTATGTGAAATAAGGTCCAAGAAAGACAATTTTCTAGCTTCGAATTGCTACTTCTGATGCTCACCATGAATTGTGTGCTTTATATGGGACCTTGTGGATTTTAGGGATGATTTTACATTGAGTTAAGAAGGTTTTAAAAAAGAATGAGTTAATTTCATTCTCACATTTTTATGAACGAATGTTAAGAAGATAAACTACTATTTATGAGTTTTCATCCCTAGGTCAAAACAGTGGAGAAGATTTACTTAGTAAGTGCCCAAAATTAGATATAGTGGATACAATTAGATAGTTGTGAAGGAGGAATATTAGTACAAAATAACATTTACTACAAAATGGAGAACTTATGCTTACAAAAAATGTCATTTGATTTGTCAAATGCTGATGCGACTTTTCAACATGCTATAGACATGGATTTTCAAGGTATTATCAATAAATTTGTCTTAGTTTATCTGGATGATATCATTGTATTTTCAAAGTTTGCAAGTGATCATCTACCGCAGCTCAAAATAGTCTTTGAAAGGTGCAGAGAGTTTGGTGTGTCACTTAATCCTAAAAAATGTGTATTTTTAGTCCATGATGGTAAGCTTCTTGGTCACATTATTTTATGACATGGTATGATGATTGATCCAGAAAGGGTAAATGTTATTATTACTTTAGGCTTGCCAAAATATTAAAAAAAAAACGCTTAAATTTTCCTTGAAAAATTAGTTTTATAAGAAGATATATTGTTGATTTTGTTGCACTTGTAAAGCCTTTGACCAACATGCTCAAGAAAGATTAGAATTTCACTTGGTCAAAAGAAGGAGTGAGAAGTTTTGATGTCATCAAAAATCTATAGTTGTTGCCCCAACACTTATAAATCCTGATTTTTCAAAAGATTTCACGTTGTATGCTTATGCTAACATGGATATTATTGCATCAATTTTAACACAATAGAATCGAGAAGAATTGGAGCAGCCAATTACTTTTTTCATCCAAAGTCTAATGGAGTACGAGAAAAGGTATTCATTCATTGAGAAGCATGTACTTTCAATTATTAGATCTCTTAAGAAGTTTAGGCATTTTCTCTCTAACAACAAAATTAATCTGATGGTTGCACATCCAAGCATTAAGGAATTTCTATTGAACAAAGATATATCAGAAAAGAGAGCAGGTTGGATCACTCAAGTTATGGAATATGACATCGTCATTAAAGTGTCCAAACATATTAGAGGCAAAGGATTATGTGAACACTTGGCTCAAGATTTGCATGACAACAAGGAAGTTGTTTATTTGTTGCAGAATCAACCTAAAAATGCAGATTATCAGCAGCATACAAAGTGGATTTTCAACATGTCAAGGTATATTTAGTATGGTATATACCCACCAGGTTTAGACAACTCAAAAAGGAGGTATTTCAGACTTCATTCCATCCCTTATTTGTTGTTTAATGAGGTGTTATTCAAGAAAGATAGCAATGGTGTCCTGTTAAGATGCGTTGATTCAAATCAAGTTAAATGGCTCCTCAAGTAGTTTTATGATAGCCAAGGAAGAGGGAACTATTCAGCTAAAACTACAACCCTTAAGATCATGAAAGGAGGTTATTATTGGCCTACGCTTTTGAAATACAACCATACTTGGGTAAGGAAATGTCATAAATGTGCATTCTTTATAGGAAAAGAAAGGCTTTGTAGCCTTACCATTGCAGCTAATTACAATTTATAAACCATTTCCTCAATGGGGTTTATATTTTATTGGTTTCATTAATCCACCTTCAAGCATGGGTCATAGATGGATACTCACCACAATTGATTACTTCACATGGTGGACAGAAGCTGTTGCTTTGAAGGAAGCTAATGAGATGAACATCTTGGATTTTTACGAAGGCATAATTACAAGGTTTGGTGTTCCTTTCACCATTATTTTAGATAATTGTAAAGCTTTCTTGGGTGCAAAAAATTCTGCATGGGTTGTTCAAAATGGGGTTTATTTTAGTACTTTGTCCAATTATTACCTGCAAGGTAATGGATTGGCTGAAAATACAAACCAAAATTTAATTAGAATAAACTAGAGAACTATTGATGAAAATCAGTGTTCTTGGCACGATAAATTGAAGGCAGCCTTGTGGGCTAACATAATTACTCATAAAAGGTCAATTTCAAACTCACCTTTCAAGATGGTTTATGGTTTAGAAGTAAAGTTACCCATTTCTCTTGAGATTCCAGTTTTAGAACTAACACATTAAGTTGAATTAATCGAAAATGAACCCATGGAAGTAAGATATGCACAACTTATGGAACTTAAAGAAATCCGAAATGAAGCTATGTTGTCCATGGAGAAGAATTAGGCTCAAATCAAAAGGACATTTGATAAGAAAGCCAAGGCAAGAGTTTTTAATGAAAGTGACTTAGTTTTGAAATGGGATGAAGATAGAGCAAAGCCAGGTGCCCACACCAAGTTTGACTCGTTATGGAATGGACCATATATTATCATGGAATGTAAGTTACACATGCATTTCAGCTTGAACATAAAAATGGAGTAGATATTTTGATCCCAATCAACGAGATCCATTCAAAGTATTGTTTCTAAACGAGATAGGTTGAAATTGTATTATAGTTTACATGTTTTCCTCAAAGTGTTTTCTAAACACATCCTTTCATTATTTTCCTACTTTCAATAATGGTTTTCATCTTTAATGGCATGCCTTGTAGAGGTTTTGTTTTCCCCCTTGTTCAATTTTTCACATGTTTCCATTTTTGTTTTCTCCATTTTCTAGAGGAATTATTAGTTTTATCGAAGCATGCAGCCTTTGGCATGCATGATTTTTCAAAAGATTTCACTTTGTATTCTTATGTTAACATGGATACTATTGCATCAATTTTAACAGAATAAAATCAAGAAGAATTGGAGTAGCCAATTACTTTTTTCAACCAAAGTCTAATGGAGTACGAGACAAGGTATTCATTCATTGAGAAGCATGTACTTTCAATTGTTAGATCTCTTAAGAAGTTCAAGAATTTTCTCTCTAACAACAGAATTAATCTGATGGTTGCACATCCAAGCATTAAGGAATTTTTGTTAAACAAAGATATATTAGAAAAGAGACCAGGTTGGATCACTCGAGTTATGGAGTATGACATCATCATTAAAGTGACCAAACTGATTAGAGGTAAAGGATTATGTGAACACTTAGCTCAAGATTTGCATGACAACAAGGAAGTTGTTTATTTGTTGCAGAATCAACCTGAAAATGTAGAAAATTAGCAGCATACAAAGTGGATTTTCAACTTGTCAAGGTATCTTTAGTATGGTATTAATGCACCAGTTTTGGACAACTCAAAAAGGAGGTATTTTGGACTTCATTCCATCTCTTATTTGTTGGTTAATGATGTTTTTTTCAAGAAAGATATCAATGGTTTCCTGTTAAGATGCATTGATTCAAATCAAGTTGAAAGGCTCCTCGAGAAGTTTCATGATAGCCAAGGAGGAGGGCACCATTAAACTAAAAATACACCCCTTAAGATCATGAAAGGAGGCTATTATTGGCCTACACTTTTCAAAGATAGCCACGCTTGGGTAAGGAAATGTCAGAAATGTGCATTCTTTATAGGAAAAGAAAGGCTTTCACCTTACCATTGCATCCAATTACAGCTGATAAACCATTTGCTCAATGGGGTTTGGATTTTTTTGGTCTCATTAATCCACCTTCAAGCATGGGTCATAGATGGAAACTCACTGCAAATGATTACTTCACGCGGTGGACTGAAGTTGTTGTTTTGAAGGAAGCTAATGAGACAAACATCTTGGATTTCTACGAAGGAAAAAATACAAGGTTTGGTGTTCCTTTCACCATTATTTCAGATAATGCTAAAGCTTTTGTGGGTGCAAAAATTTATGCATGGGATGTTCAAAATGGGATTTATTTGAGTACTTCATCCAATTATTACCTTCAAGGTAATGAATTGGCTTAAAGTACGAATAAGAATTTACTCAAAATAATCTGGAGAACTATTGATGAAAATCAACATATTTGGCATGATAAATTGAAGGCAGCCTTGTGTACTAACATAATTAGTCATAAAAGGTCAATTTCAAACTCACCTTTCAAGCTGGTTTATGGTTTAGAAGAAAAGTTACCCATTTCTCTTGATCTTTCAGCTTTAGAAATAATGCATCAAGTTGAATTAATGGAGAATGAACCCATGAAAGTAAGATATGCACAACTTATGCAACTTGAAGAAATCAGAAATGAAGCTATGTTGTCCATGGAGAAGAATCAGGATCAAATCAAAAGGACATTTGATCATAAATCCAAGGAAAGAGTTTTCAATGAAGGTGACATATTATTGAAATGGGATGAGAATAGAACAAAGCGAGTTGCCCACACCGAGTTTGAATCATTGTGGAAGGGACCATATATTATCACGGAATGCAAGTTACACAATGCATTTTAGAGTATATAGACAAATGGAGTAGAGCCTTTGATCCCGATCAATAGGATCTATTCAAGTATTGTTTATAAATGAGATACGTTAACATTGTATTATAGTTTACATGCTTTCCTCTAAGTGTTTTTATAAACACATCCTTTTAGCATTTTCCTGCTTTCAATAATGGTTGCCATCTTTAATGGCATGCCTCGTAGAGGTTTTGTTTTCCCCCTTGTTTAGTTTTACACATGTTTCCATTGTTGTTTTGTCCATTTTCTAGAGGAATTACATGTTTTATCAGAAGCATGTAGCCTTTGGCATGTATGTTCAAGTTTGGTACAGGTTTTTAGTTGGCATAAATGGCTGAAATAGCCATTTTCAAGAGTTCTTATAGGTTAGTACGCAACCCAATCAACAAATTCGCGAAGATGTTGACCATTTTGGGTCAATCATCGGGTAGGGGTATAAAATTTTCCCATATGTTACCCGTTTAAATGATTTTGGGGACAACATAGCATCAAATATGTAACTTAAGTGTTGTCATAGAAGGCCATACTTTATAGATGTTGTCATTCCAAGTTTTTCACCTTCATCAGAGTTGTGCAAAATCTATGAAAGACCATTACATGGCCCAAATGAAGGTAGTAAGGGCAGCATGTATCATGATCACATTATGGAACTACAATCAAGTGGTAGATTTGAAATGCTTAGGTGAAATTGCATTATGTTTTGAGTTGCTTAAGTTCATTCCACATCACGATTACAAAAAAATGTAAAAGGAAATTATACAGCTCATAATAGAAGGTAATTTCATATATTCATAAGGAAATAGTACATTTATCCCACACAAGCCATGGGATATGGCTATGATCATATAAGAAAATACAGATAAATACAAAGTTGAAAGCATGAGGGATGAGTAACCCATCATTGCCTAAGTGTGGAGGTTTCTCCAAGCTTTCTAGATTGCCCAAGCTGGAGCTCCAAGTACCTGAAAGAGAAAAATAGAAGGGTTAGATCTTAGGGTCATTGATATCGAATGCTACCAGTTCCATATGTATATGCATTAAGAATCAAATAAGTGTGCATGAGAAGGAATCAATAACAAAATCATCAGAGTACATGTCATTATCATTCAAGAGCATCTAAGTGCCACCTTTAGAGCATATTAAGAAAGAAAAATCACAAAGGGATGAAAAATAATAACTGTTTCCCCATACTTTCTAAATACTTCTTTTCGGTGTGCATGTACGGTGTTATAACAAGAAAAAGTACAATTTTATAGCTTTAAATACAGCCTTCCAAGACCCATGAAATACTACAAGAACAATTGTAGTCACTCGTAGTAGTGTTATTCAAATGAAGTAGAAAAGTACATAGTGGAAAGGAAGCAAATAGTGCATATGTTCATCATATTAATACAAAAATAAGGGTTAAAAATTCAACAAAGAAAAGATTTCAAAATGTCCAAATTTTGAGAGCAAGCTCTTGTGATCAACCATATGGTATATTTGCAAAGAATAAATACTTCAAAGTTGATTGAAAGAAAATAAAAAGATATAGTTTGTAATGTTGAGACAAATATGGAAGCTACAATCACCCCATAAGGAGAGAAATATGTGTCATCTTCAAAGAAAGAATCGAGTCACAATTTTTTTTTCATCAAATAATGAATCATCAAAAGTGACTATTACATTTGATCAAAATCAAGGAAATAAATTATAATCTACAGGATCAAATACAAATCATATATTGTATAATCTATTTCGAGAATGCTCCATTTTATTTTCATGAGAAACCAATGAACGAAAGCAGTGAAAATTTATAGAGATAAAAGAATTAAATATTTTCCTCATTATCCATTCACGAACAAATTTCTCCAATGTAAAGTGTAACGCTGCAAAAAGACGACGCATCAAGAACTTTCATTCCACAACAAACAACCTGAAAATGCGACAATTTTTTTTTTTTAATTATTTAACTTCGTTTGCAAGATTCATGTGTTTATAAACCAAAAGACAAAATTTTAACTTAATCATATTCCACTTTGAAAGTAAACGAAACTATACTTGAGTTGTTTTCACACGGCTCAAGGAGGTTAGTTTATATGTGTACCGCCAATCGAAGTTATGCAGAGGTCAATCCACTCCTAGCGAGTTGTTCGAATAAACTCGGTGAGCTTTATGGAGACCAAGCTACTCCACACCACTCGGCGAGTTATTATTTGCATTGGGCGAGTCTGCAATATGTGGGTGAGCTAATTACTTCCTCGACGAGCTCATTAGCATTGACGGGTTCACATATGGGGGAACGAACTGAAATTTTTATTGGTTTGGGTTATACCCCACCACCCACCATATCACCAACTTGGTCCACATACCATCAACGTGGCACGACCACATTACTTAGCACGGGTTCAACATTGCACATCAAGCCCGATGCGAGGGGCGGTTAGAGAGGTAACCAACTTGCCACATTGAATGGCCTATTCAACCAATGCACAACGAGCTGCCAACTCGACCCTATCAACAGTCGGCCATACAAACAAAGCCACATTAACCTCCAATCGCCACACAACATTCCACAATGCACAGGATGTGGTGAGATCATAGCGAGCCGTTCAAATGGAGGCAATAGCAAAATGCCAAGACGTGGCCCAAGCCACTACGTGGAGGACATTCAAAAAGAAGAAGGTGGGAAGACATGGTTGGGGGTGGGTGGCTGTAATGGCCACCTGCCAATGCATTAAACACCATTCTCCCCCCTTGCGTGCAAGAAAACTCCTTGCTGGCCGCGTTTATTTATTTCACTTTGAAAAGAATTGCTAGACCTACACTCTACACAGCCGCGTGGCTTCAAGGAGGCAATTAAATATACACCTAACGCTGGGACAGGTGTGATCAACAATCTTTGGGCCGCATCAACGATTATTCACCTAGATTTGCAAGTCTCTGGCTTACACACAGTCGGCCCACTGTTTTACGCTGTCCTAGGCGCGTGGATATAGGAAAGGTGAGCAGAAATATCTTTGGTGCGTGAGGGGGCGAGTTACCTCCACTTTCATTGGGTGCTGCAAGATGTGAGCTGGGCGGAGAGTATAGTCAAGCGCCTGTAGCTCAGTGGGGAGAACAGGCAGTCTGTCCAACTATATTGCTATCTATTCAGTATTGAATGCATTTTCAAATTCAGGAATTCTCCTTTGAGTAATTTTATCAAAATCGACGGGGAGGCAGCGAAAGAAGAGATTAGAGGAAAATCTCATAGAGGTAAATTTGTTTCATATCAGAATATTCATGAAACATAGTTGCTTGCAAAGTGGTGCAAAAAGAGGCTGGATACGCCTGTGTCGAATGTATCTACACAGCTGTTTAGTTTATTGTTTCTATACTCACAAATGCCCTTCTTAGGCAGGGTCCTCAGCGGCGAATGAGGGATATATCACTGTCAACGCAATAGTGGGTGTTGATCAAGGAACCTCTCTCACAGAACTCGTGTGACCTGCCCCAGCTCACCTGTCATGCGGGATAACAACTACGTTTTTTACACGTTCAGTGTCAAATGCGCCCTCAAATTCGGGTCTTCCCTTCATGAAATTTTAAGCAGGGTCGAATGAGGAACAGGGAGAGTCTTACGTGGAGTTAGATGAAATTTATCACCAAGATTTTCTACAGAGGTCTATCTATCTTCCCTACAACTCGTGGGAGAGAATCTCATAGAGATGGATCCGTTTCATACCAGAATATTCAGGGGGCACGATTTGCTTTGCAAATAAAGGAAAAACAGTTCATATGCGGGTCAGGATGGAAGCCTGTTACGGCCATACGTCGATTTGAATTAAATATATATATATAATTATTATTAGTATGCTTGGTTAATATATATAAGAATATATTTAGTATGCTGGGATATTACAATTTACTAATGGATTTCTATTAAGTTTTAATAATACTTTAATACAAATTATATTTAAAAATCAGTTTTCCTTATTATCGAAAAAAAAAGGGAAAGGAGCTAAATAAGCTTAGGATTTTTACAATAAAATTTCTTTCTACAGATTTTAATAGGAGCATTTGTATGGAACTTCAAGTTTATTTGATTTCCTTCTACACAATTCAATAAACGTAGCATGGATTTCCAATTAGGTTTGATATCATTTCCTTTAATAATTAGCCAATGGATTTACAAGAAATTCTTAAATGAAGAAGAACATGATAGAGTTAGGGTATACTTTACTTTATTGGAATATTGGAACCTAGTTAAAACTTAATTCCTTTCATCAACAATACAACAAGAGGTAATGCATTAATATTCTCACTTTTCAATACATCCCCCTTTTTTTTTTAAAACAACAAAATGAAATCTAGTATGTATATTTTCTTGTAATTTTTCCTAACATTCCACTAAGGAGACCTACAATATTTCCATTAAGTTTTAAACAAGATCTACCAACATTTCAACAAGATCTATACATTTATAAGAGGTTCCAAGACAAGTTAAAAGAGAATGAATGGATTGTCTTTCTTGCAACTTTAAATTCCATCCCCATCACAAGCTTACAAATGAAGTTCAAAAACAACTTTCCTTCAACATTTTGTTACAACATTTTCTACTTCATGTGGAACAAATTTACAATAATAGAGGCTAAAGGAAACAAAGCAATATTACATTTTTCCTCCACTCAAGGTGGGTAAATACATGGTATTTTTACATTGTCAACAACAAGGTCCCAATGCTCCAAATATCAACAAGGTGGCTCCTCCATAGTTTTGCTTGATTCACAACAAAATAAGGGGAGAGGCAACGCTCTCCTCCCAACCAAAATACCCAATGGAGAAGAGAAGCCATCCTCTCCATTGGCCCCCGAGCCCCAACTACATCACAATGGGAGAGAATCCAACTCATGGCAACTATAAGCTTCCACATAACAAACATAACATTTCACATGCATTCCATATTCCTTCAAAACAAGAGAATCAACCATCACAATAAGAGGGAAAACAATCACAACAATAAGTCACAAGGCTTACCAAGAAAGCCACAAGAGTAAGACATATGGGGAAGCCACTTATGCCTCCCAATGGGAATGGGTGCCACCTAAAAGCCTCCAATGCAAACACAATACCCCTAACAACTCTTATGCCTCCCTCAAGTACCCCTTATCCCTCCATTCACTCTTATGCCTCCCTCAACTCTTATGGCTCCCTCAAAGTAAAACAAGAAGAAATGCAAGCATTTCTCTTACAAGGTGGACACCCAACCCAAGCTCCCTCCTCAAGCACATGATCTCTTATGCCTCCCTCGATTAAGCTCCCATAGTCTCCTCTCACTCCCAACTTAGGCATTCTACCCATTCCCAACAAGCATTTCAAACAACAACATTCAACACAACATAAAAATACATTCATATGACAAAAGAAACATAATGCAACAAAGGGGAAGCTCCTACCTTTCCATGGTAGAGCTTGCTCCAAATATGAAGTCTCAAATCCCTCCAAGGATCAAGCAAGCATCCACAAGCTCCAACAAAGTTCTCACAAGTATCCACAAGCTCCAAAAATTCACAAGCTCCTTCCAAATCCTCTCCTCTCCAAAATACAAAAAGGCTAAAACATGAAACTTCCAACCCCCAAAACAAACAAGAGGCTCAAATAAATAGAGAAAAGAGAGGGAGGGATGATGTGGCTCCAAGTAGGATGCCACCTCCTTTTCCCTCCACTCCACATCATTTGGTCAACATCAAATTCCAATGCACCATTAATAAGTGGTTGAAAGAAAGGCAAGCAACTTGCACACTCCAACTAAGCCCACTCCCTCAAAGGACAAAATTAAATTTGAAAGAAAGTGCAATTAATATTTTTACCCTTTTATCCCCCCAAAACACCTAAAAGACCCTAAATTTGGCCTTCCAACCCATAGGTAGGGTTGGCATGGGGTTTTAAGAGGTGTGGGACAAGTTTGACTTGTCCCACAAGCTTTGAAATTTGGCCTCAAAGGCCAAATTCGAGTTTCCCATGTGGGGTAGAGTGTGCTACACTCAAACTCAAACACACATCAATCCACACAAAATCCAAAGTAAATCAAGGTTAATAAATGAACTCTCTTAGGTCACATCTTTTAATTAGTTTAGGACAATTTTCAATTTAACTTAATTAACCCACTACAACCCATGGCTAACAAGGGGTAACACCAATCCAAGAAATATGAATAATAACATAAGTAAAAATTTCACTTACTAAGAGCAACACATACTAACATAGTAAAAAGGGAAAAATTAAACAAAACAACACATGATCCCTAGGTCACAATTTTCCCTTTACCAGATAATTCTAACACACACACAATTACTTGTTGCCATGGTGACCTTAGCTGGATTCTTCTTGAATTACGATGTGGTTGGTCTCCACTCCCAATATTGTTGTGAATATAATATACCCTGAGGCAGAAAATACCTCCTTCGGCCTGTTGGCCACATTAAAACATTCATGCCAAATATACAATATAATCTAAAATAATCAACACCTGATTTACTATCATCTATGCAAGTACGATATCACTTAACACTTTCTAGCACATTCTTATTCCACATTTCATTTATATCAAAATGATCATCACATTAGTCAAATTATCAAGTTCTACTCAATATGATTAAATATATCCCATGTCAGAATTAAGATAAATATCCCTGTCAAAAGTATACAAATATCATCATCAAATGTCCACCAGTAAACCATATGCATCATATAAAGATCAAATCAATAACAGTCCCATGTCAATGATATCTACTAGCATGCTAAAACAAGAGGTCATAATAATCCATAGTGAAGTAATCAGTCTCGAAAACAACAAAACAAAATGAAGTCGAAGGGAAGTGGGCACTACATCCCCCTCCCCTTAGACTCGACTTCCTCCTGGAAGTCACTGGAAAAGGTGTGGAAACTGTCCTCGTAGCAAAGTAGCATCCTCCCAAGTAGCTGCAGTCTCATCATACCTGTCCCATTGGACCTGAACCTGATCAATCTCTCTGCCGCGAAGGCCCAGGGTCCTGCGATCTAAAATGCGCACGGGCTCCACCATCACCTGCCCTAATCCTGCACCTGCAATGCGGTCCAATCTAGCACATGAGAGGATCAGAAATATATCTCCTAAGCACAGAAATGTGAAACACATCATGGACATGAGATAAGCTAGGTGGCAATGCTAGACGATAGCCAAGGGACCGAGGTGCTCGAAGATCTCAAAGGGACCCAAAACCTAGGAGCAAGCTTAGAACCTTTTCCGTAACGGATAGGGCTCTTATGCGGTCGACACGAAGAAACAACTTCGTGCCTACCTCAAAGCTGCGATCTGTCCTATGCTGGGTCCGCATACTTCTTCATCTATCCTGCGCCTCCTGCCCTGATCTCTGCATCGATCAAGGTAACCTGTTGCTCCATGTCTGTAATAATGCTGGTCCAAGAGAAACCCCTGTCCTCAATCCCTGTCCCAACTAAGAGGTGTCCTACACACTCTCTACCATATAAATGCACGAAAAGGAGCCATGCCTATAGAACTCTGGAAACTATTATTGTACACAAACTCCACCAAATACGAGATACTCCTCCCATCTCATTGATGATCCATCACGTACATCCTGAGCATATCCTCCAAAATCTTATTCACCCTCTCTGCTGTCCATCTTTCTCGGGGTGATAAGTGTGATGAAATTAATCCTCGTCCAGGGCATACTACATGGTGGTCCGAAATGGGAGGTGTATAAAGGGTCGTGATCGCATGAAATGATCTTCGGAATCCCATGTAATCGACAATCTCATCAAGGTATACTCATGCCATAACACTCATTGTATAGGTGGTCTTCACCAGAGAAAAATGAGCTACCTTCAATGTCAATTTATCCACCGTAACCATGATGGCATCGTGATGGTATCTCGCGTAGGTAATCCAACGATGAAGTCCATGGAGATGGTGTCCCACTTCCACTCCGGTATGGCGTGAGGATAGAGAAGGCAGGCTGGATGCGATGCTCGGCCTTCACCCTCCGGCACTCTAACATGTGACACAAATGAAGCTATGTCTCTCGAAGTCCTCTCCAAAAGTACAACTATGTCTCGGGGTGGCGTGCATCTTCTTCACCCGGGATGGGCTGAATAAAGTGCACGATGAGCCTCTTTCAAAATGTCATGTCTCAAGCCTCCATCTCTAGGAACATATATCCGACCTCTGTGTCTGAGAAGGCCATCTGCCTCTAATGAAAATCCATCAAATCTCCCCTCAAGGGGTCCCTGAGACTCAATCTGCTCTGGCTGCAAGGTAGAAACTATCCCGAGGAAGCTGCTACAAGATCCTACTCCGCAAATCTGTACCCACTGCGGTGGCCATAGCCACATGTCTCCGCCTACTCAAGGCATCTGCAACCACATTCTCCTTCCCTTTCACATGCTCTATCTCCATGTCATACTCACAGAGTAACTCCATCCAACGCCATTGACGATCATTGAGATTGGGCTGCGTGAAGAGATGGCGAAGACTCAAGTGATCAGTCCTGAGTGTAAATCTCCGGCCAAGAAGAAAATGTCTCCACCGCACTAAGGCATGTACACTGCTGCAAGCTCAAGGTCATGGGTCAGATAATCGAGCTCATAATCTTTGAGTTTGCGAGACTCAAAGGAAACTACTCTACCCTCCTGCATTAACACACCTCAAGTCCCCCGAGGAGGCATCTCGTGCAAACATAGAACTCACCACGAGGATCCGCAGCCTGCAAGAATAGGTGCTCTCGTGAGGCACTCCTTGATGTCTTGAAGGCTTTCTCACATCTATCGACCATAAAAACTTCTTCCCTTCCATTTGAAGAGAAGTGATATGGTGCGCAATCCGAGAAGTCTAAACAAACCTCTGTAATACCTGCTAGACCCATGAAACTACGCACCTCGGTCACACTAGTGGGTGTTGGCCAATCCATGATGGCTCGAATCTTGGAAGGATCGATTGCGATACCTTCCCTGAAATGATGTGGCCCAAATACTTCACCTTAGGTGAAAGAACGCACACTTTTCCAAGTTCCGTAAAGGCGTTGTTCGCGAAGACACTTTGAAGAACTGGCGAAGGTGCTCCTCGTGCTCTATCATGTGTGTGAGTAAAATATAATGTCATCAAGGAAGATGAGCACGAAGCGATCAAGGAAGGTCTGAATACCCCATTCATCAAACTCATAAACACTGCGGGGCATTCGTCGAGCAAACCGAAAGGTACCACTTTGTGAACTCGTAGTGGCCATATCTCGTACGGAAAGTTGTCTTGTGAATATCTGTCTCCGCAATCCTGAGCTGATGGTATCCTGACTTAAGATCTATCTTAGAGAAAACTGTAGCCCCCTTCATCTGATCAAATAAATCATCAATGCGTGGAAGGGGTAACGATTCTTGATCGTTACTTTATTCAGCTGACGGTAGTCAATACACAACCGAAGAGATCCATCCTTCTTCTTCACGAAGATCACTGGTGCACCCCAAGGGGATACACTAGGACGGATTAGGCCTTTCTCCAGAAGGTCCTCAAGCTACAACTTGAGCTCACATAACTCAGGAGTAGTCATCCGATAGGGTGCTCGTGAGATAGGCTCTGCCTGGAACTAGATCTATATGGAAGTCGATCTCACGTGGGGGAGGTAATCCCGGTAGCTCCCCTAGGAACACATCGGAAAACTCTGACAAGATGGGATGATCATCGAGGGAAGGTCCTCTCGACTCATCCTCTGATCTGTCACTGACCGTAATAGCAAACATCTGACAACCCTGTCGCGCACACCGCTTAAGCTGCATAGCGGAGATGGTGCGAATGGATATGGCCCTCCTAACTCCTGATATCACTGACTCTACTCCAAGATCATCTATGCAAGCAATAGTCTTATGGTAACAATCCACTCTAGCTCTGTGAGCGGACAACCAATCCATGCCTAAAATGATGCCATAAGATCCTAATGGAAGGATCCGAAGATCAGAAGTAGTGGTGAAGGGTCCCAAATCCACTACACACTCCTTGACTAAGGAGTCTCTACGAAACCTTGGCTCCGAAGCCATCTCAACATCCCAACTACGGCCTGCCTAAGCCACCAGACCTCTACAACGCTCTACTAAGGATGGTGCAATAAAAGAATCAGAAGAACCAGAATCAAATAATATAGAGGTGGAAATACCACCAATACTACTGTCGTCTCAATCACGGTACTCTGGTGCTCAACCTAGTGGTTCTCGACCGCTGCGTAGATCCGATGACTCGTGCCATATCTCCAACAAAGTAGGCTCACGAGCTCTGCATCTTACCCTTGTTAGGTTACGTGGGAAATCTCTCCAATGATGTCAACAACACCACAACCATAAATTTGCTGGCCCTCTCCGGTGGGAAGCAGCTCAGTGGTACTCTAGATGGCGAGATACAGATCCTGACAATCCAGCTATGGACTGTTGAGGTCTCTGCTGATGAGCTCCTGCTGACTGAGCTCTCGGTGCACCCTGTGTCCTGATGGGACCCCTAGGAGGAGGCCCCATACTACGTCCTCTCTGTGCATCAAATCTCTGAGGAGGTCGGTAAGGTGGGCGGGTGCTGCTGCTGCTGCTGCTGTGGTGGCCTGAATGAAGCTTGCCCTGAACTCTGTCCACCCCGTGGAGGAGGAACTGACCCCTTCGACCTACTATCCTGCATCTGCTGGATTCGGCTCCGAACTCTATCTCTAGCCTGCTGCGTCTTTCCCGTGTCTCCTCTGCAATATAGGCCTTCTCCACGGCCTCTGCTAATGTCTGTGGGTAGTGAATGCGCACTGCGCCACCTAAATCCAAGTTCAGGCCCCGGATGAACCTGTGAATCCGTACCTGCTCATCCTGCATATAGTCAATGTACTGGAGTAGGTCCAGAAATCGACTCTCATACTCAGCTACTATCATCGATGCCTGACGGAGGTCATGAAACTCGTCTATCCACTGCTGTATAAATCTCCTAGGTAAATACCTGCTCCTGAAACACTCCTCAAACAGCTCCCAGGTAATCGTCTCGAGTCAACATGGAGCTTCTGCTCCTCGGTCCTCCACCAGACTCCTGCTCCATCCTTCAGAAGATGGATTGCAACACGATATTTCATGTTACTAGTGCGGCGAGAGCTTGAAGCATCCGCTCAAGCTCACCAACCAGGCCTCTACCTGAAAACCACTTGTATCACCCGAATAGTGAGATGGTCGCAGCTTCAGGATCTCCCTGATATGATCTGCAGCTGACGTATGACGAATCCTAGGTCTATCTGAATACTCCTCCCTCTGTCTAGGGCTCTGAGACCTGTCCCTATGTCCTGAGATCCTGTCCCCATGTCCTCTCTGTGGCGACTCTGCCCTAACCGACTCCGCACGGAAGTTCTCTCGCTGCTCTGTGCTCCTCGTGTCGAGGGATGCTGTGCATCTACCGAGTGGCTCCAAACTATGTCTAGCAAGTCGTCCTCCCAGGGCTCTCCGCGTATAGCGGCATTGACATCCTGGAGTGTCTGCAAGATCTGAGGTAGAAGGGCTGCTACGGCCTGCTCTAGCGGTGGTATGTCTAGGTCTATATGAAGAGACCCCTCGCCCAATCCGTGCCTCTCCTGCACAGATCAAGGCGAGGGTTAGTTCATCGTTCTAAGTCTCGTGCCAGTTTTCTAAATTTGTTGTTTACTATAATTATCAACATTGTGGTTTTTACATATTAAAAAAAAAAATAACAATTAGCTCTGGACTAGGTTGAATGTTCCTATTTTGTGTTTTCCTGCATTTGCCCAAGGGTCCCAGCTTTGAACCCCTGGCTCTGATACCAAAATGTAACGCCGTAAAAAGACGACGCATCAAGAACTTTCGTTCCACAACAAACAACCTGAAAATGCGACAATTTTTTTTTTTTTTAAATTATTTAACTTCGTTTGCAAGATTCATGTGTTTATAAACCAAAAGACAAAATTTTAACTTAATCATATTCCACTTTAAAAGTAAACGAAACTATACTTTGAGTTGTTTTCACACGGCTCAAGGAGGTTAGTTTATATGTGTACCGCCAATCGAAGTTATGTAGAGGTCAATCCACTCCTAGCGAGCTGTTCGAATAAACTCGGTGAGCTTTATTGGAGACCAAGCTACTCCACACCACTCGGCGAGTTATTATTTGCATTGGGCGAGTCTGCAATATGTGGGCGAGCTAATTACTTCCTCGACGAGCTCATTAGCATTGACGGGTTCACATATGGGGGAATGAACTGAAATTTTTATTGGTTTGGGTTATACCCCACCACCCACCATATCACCAACTCGGTCCACATACCATCAACGTGGCACGACCACGTTACTTAGCACGGGTTCAACATTGCACATCAAGCCCGATGCGAGGGGTGGTTAGAGAGGTAACCAACTTGCCACATTGAATGGCCTATTCAACAATACACAACGAGTGCCAACTCGACCCTATCGTGATCGGCCATACCATACAAAAACAAATCCACATTAACCTCCAATCACCACACAACATTCCACAATGCACGGGATGTGGTGAGATCATAGCGAGCCGTTCAAATGGAGGGCAACAACAAAATGCCAAGACGTGGCCCAAGCCACTACGTGGAGGACATTCAAAAAGAAGAAGGTGGGAAGACATGGTTGGGGGTGGTGGTGGATGTAATGGCCCTGCCAGCGCATTAAACACCATTCTCCACCCTTGCGTGTAAGAAAACTCCTTGCTGGCCGCGTTTATTTATTTCACTTTGAAAAGAATAGCTAGGCCTACACTCTACACAGCCGCGTGGCTTTAAGGAGGCAATTAAATATACACCTAACACTGGGACAGGCGTGATCAACAATCTTTGGGCCGCATCAACGATTATTCGCCTAGATTTGCAAATCTCTAGCTTGCACACAGTCGGCCCACTATTTTACGCTGTCCTAGGCGCGTGGATACAGGAAAGGTGAGCAGAATTATCTTCGGTGCGTGAGGAGGCGAGTTACCTCCACTTTCATTGGGTGCTGCAAGATGTGAGCTGGGCGGAGAGTATAGTCAAGCGCGCATGTAGCTCAAAGTGGGGAGAATAGGAAGTCATTGTCCAACTATATTGATATCGTTCATTCAAGATTGAATGCATTTTCAAATTCAGAATTCTCCTTTGTGTAATTTTATCAAAATCGATGGGGAGGCAGCGAAAGGCGAGAGTAGAGGAAAATCTCATAGAGGTAAATCTGTTTCATATTAGAATATTCATGAAACGCGATTTGCTTGCAAAGTGGTGTAAAAAAAGAGCTGATACGCCGTGTCGAATGTATCTGCATGTTGTTTAGTTTATTGTTTCTATACTCACAAATGCCCTTCTTAGGTAGGGTCCTCAGCCGCGAATGAGGGATATATCACCCGTCAACGCAATAGTGGGTGTTGATCAAGGAACCTCTCTCATAGAACTCGTGTGTCAACCTTGCTCACTGTCATGCGGGATAACAACTACGTTTTTAACATGTTCAGTGTCAAATGCGCCCTCAAATTCGGGTCTTCCCTTCATGAAATTTTAAGCAGGGTCGAATGAGGAATAGGGAGAGTCTTACGTGGAGTTAGATGAAATTTATCACCAAGATTTTCTACGAGAGGTCTATCTATCTTCCCTACAACTCATGGGAGAGAATCTCATAGAGATGGTTCCGTTTCATACCAGAATATTCAGGGGGCACGATTTGCTTTGCAAATAAAGGAAAAACAGTTCATACGGGTCAGGATGGAAGCCTGTTACGGCCATACGTCGGTTTGAATTAAATATATATATATAATTATTATTAGTATGCTTGGTTAATATATATAAGAATATATTCAGTATGCTGGGATATTACAATTTACTAATGGATTTCTATTAAGTTTTAATAATACTTTAATACGAATTATATTTAAAAAATCAGTTTTCCTTATTATCAAAAGAAAAAGGGAAAGGAGCTAAATAAGCTTAGGATTTTTACAATAAAATTTCTTTCTACAGATTTTAATAGGAGCATTTGTAAGGAACTCCAAGTTTATTTGATTTCCTTCTACACAATTCAATAAACGTAGCATGGATTTCCAATTAGGTTTGATATCATTTCCTTTAATAATTAGCCAATGGATTTACAAGAAATTCTTAAATGAAGAAGAACATGATAGAGTTAGGGTATGCTTTACTTTATTGGAATATTGGAACCTAGTTAAAACTTAATTCCTTTCATCAACAATACAACAAGAGGTAATGCATTAATATTCTCACTTTTCAATACATCCCCTTTTTTTTTTTTAAAACAACAAAATGAAATCTAGTATGTGTATTTTCTTGTAATTTTTCCTAACATTCCACTAAGGAGACCTACAATATTCCCATTAAGTTTTAAACAAGATCTATACATTTATAAGACATTTATAAGAGTTACAAGTTAAAAGAGAATGAATGGATTGTCTTTCTTGCAACTTTAAATTCCATCCCCATCACAAGCTTACAAATGAAGTTCAAAAACAACTTTCCTTCAACATTTTGTTACAACATTTTCTACTTCATGTGGAACAAATTTACAATAATAGAGGCTAAAGGAAACAAAGCAATATTACATTTTTCCTCCACTCAAGGTGGGTAAATACATGGTGTTTTTACATTGTCAACAACAAGGTCCCAATGCTCCAAATATCCACAAGGTGGCTCCTCCATAGTTTCGCTTGATTCACAACAAAATAAGGGGAGAGGCAACGCTCTCCTCCCAACCAAAATACCCAATGGAGAAGAGAAGCCATCCTCTCCATTGGCCCCCGAGCCCCAACTACATCACAATGGGAGAGAATCCAACTCATGGCAACTACAAGCTTCCACATAACAAACATAACATTTCACATGCATTCCATATTCCTTCAAAACAAGAGAATCAACCATCACAACAAGAGGGAAAACAATCACAACAATAAGTCACAAGGCTTACCAAGAAAGCCACAAGAGTAAGACATATGGGGAAGCCACTTATGCCTCCCAATGGGAATGGGTGCCACCTAAAAGCCTCCAATGCAAACACAATACCCCTAACAACTCTTATGCCTCCCTCAAGTACCCCTTATCCCTCCATTCACTCTTATGCCTCCCTCAACTCTTATGGCTCCCTCAAAGTAAAACAAGAAGAAATGCAAGCATTTCTCTTACAAGGTGGACACCCAACCCAAGCTCCCTCCTCAAGCACATGATCTCTTATGCCTCCCTCGATTAAGCTTCCCATAGTCTCCTCTCACTCCCAACTTAGGCATTCTACCCATTCCCAACAAGCATTTCAAACAACAACATTCAACACAACATAAAAATACATTCATATGACAAAAGAAACATAATGCAACAAAGGGGAAGCTCCTACCTTTCCATGGTAGAGCTTGCTCCAAATATGAAGTCTCAAATCCCTCCAAGGATCAAGCAAGCATCCACAAGCTCCAACAAGTTCTCACAAGTATCCACAAGCTCCTTCAAATCCTCTCCTCTCCAAAATACAAAAAGACTAAAACATGAAAACTTCCAACCCCCAAAACAAACAAGAGGCTCAAATAAATAGAGAAAAGAGAGGGAGGGATGATGTGGCTCCAAGTAGGATGCCACCTCCTTTTCCCTCCACTCCACATCATTTGGTCAACATCAAATTCCAATGCACCATTAATAAGTGGTTGAAAGAAAGGCAAGCAACTTGCACACTCCAACTAAGCCCACTCCCTCAAAGGACAAAATTAAATTTGAAAGAAAGTGCAATTAATATTTTTACCCTTTTATCCCCCCAAAACACCTAAAAGACCCTAAATTTGGCCTTCAACCCATAGGTAGGGTTGGCATGGGGTTTTAAGAGGTGTGGGACAAGTTTGACTTGTCCCACAAGCTTTGAAATTTGGCCTCAAAGGCCAAATTCGAGTTTCCCATGTGGGGTAGAGTGTGCTACACTCAAACTCAAACACACATCAATCCACACAAAATCCAAAGTAAATCAAGGTTAATAAATGAACTCTCTTAGGTCACATCTTTTAATTAGTTTAGGACAATTTTCAATTTAACTTAATTAACCCACTACAACCCATGGCTAACAAAGGGTAAACTCCAATCCAAGAAATATGAATAATAACATAAGTAAAATTTCACTTACTAAGAGCAACACATACTAACATAGTAAAAAGGGAAAAATTAAACAAAACAACACATGATCCCTAGGTCACAATTTTCCCTTTACCAGATAATTCTAACACACATAATTACTTGTTGCCATGGTGACCTTAGCTGGATTCTTCTCGAATTCCGATGTGGTTGGTCTCCACTCCCCAATTTTGTTGTGAATATAATATACCTGCAGAACAGAAAATACCTCCTTCGGCCTGTTGGCCGCATTAAAACATTCATGCCAAATATACAATATAATCTAAAATAATCAACACCTGATTTACTATCATCTATGCAAGTACGATATCACTTAACACTTTCTAGCACATTCTTATTCCACATTTCATTTATATCAAAACGATCATCACATTAGTCAAATTATCAAGTTCTACTCAATATGATTAAATATATCCCATGTCAGAATTAAGATAAATATCCCTGTCAAAAGTATACAAATATCATCATCAAATGTCCACCAGTAAACCATATGCATCATATAAAGATCAAATCAATAATAGTCCCATGTCAATGATATCTACTAGCATGCTAAAATAAGAGGTCATAATAATCCATAGTGAAGTAATAAATCTTCAACTCATATTGTCACTATGAAGTAGATGAAAATATTGTAGAATAAAACATAAAGATGTTGAGAAGTATATACGTCTTTGAAAGGAAGTCATGATAAAATCTCAAACATCTTATGGCAGGGAGAAGAAAGTACTTCTCATAGCATCCCCGAAAAGCACAGAGCCAAACAAAAATGAGAAAAGCAGCTATAAGTATGAAATGCAAACACCCAGGTCATAAAATTCTTCTAACTAGAGAATACAGTGAACACAAAACTAGAGCTTTCTTCCATCAAAGGCTTATCTATGGATGCAGATATGAAGAAAAAACACCCAGGTTTAGGAAAAGGGTAATGCAAATCTTACCTTTTAAAACATACAGAAACCACCAGATCCAAGAGCTCAAAACCCTAATCAAGACAAGGGTAGATTAACAGAGTTCAAGCTCTTGCAAGAGGAGAAAATGCATATCACATTCTCGTGGTAGAGTAGAAAATAAAGTTCACCCATCAAGATTGTAAACTCTAGCTTGTGCAAACAAGAAACAAATATATCCACATGAGTAATGGCGGCCACAACACTGGAGAGACCTCCATATGTGAAGCTTTCAAAGCCAGCAAAGCCATGCATAAAAACCCAACAGGTGAAAAAATGATAATATGCAAAATCAAAGCCTCCTGAGCTTTAATACGAAGTAGTAGAAATGGTGGCCACACAAAAATTCTAGAGTCTCCTTCTACACTAACAAAAGTAAAATGCATTATGAACAATTTTAGGGATTTCAAGCCCTAATCACATATTCCAAAATTCGTGGATTTTAGGTAATCGTAGTTATTTTTAACATTACCCAAGTTGCCTCATCGTGACCTCTAGGGTCAGCAAAGGGAAAAATTTAATGGCAATTATAATGTCTTATTTCACATGTGAATAGTGAAAAGGGGAATCATCACCCACGCA
This sequence comes from Taxus wallichiana var. yunnanensis, assembly GCA_018340775.1. Lineage (NCBI taxonomy): Eukaryota > Viridiplantae > Streptophyta > Pinopsida > Cupressales > Taxaceae > Taxus > Taxus wallichiana. The sequence continues at coordinate 838,794,724 of CM031242.1, read as the reverse complement.
GTTAAAAGGTAATCCTAGGGTCAACTCGGTGTGCTAAGATCTCCGAAGAAAAAAAATAGCCCTGAGTCATCACTCATGCATGTAATCCAAGATGCGAGATAATGATAGAATTATCTTTTGGGGGTAGAGTTAAAAAAAAATTTTACTTGATTTGTTAGGATCCCTTTAATTATGCAAAGGAAGCAAAAAACCCTTCTTTTGCATAAGGATGAGATTGATGTTCAACTTAGATTTGATTGAGTGAGAGGAGAAAATGCATACACATTGCTAATTTTTGGTAGAGTAGAAAATATTCACCCATCAAGGGATGATTTTGGAATGCATGAGCTATTTTGGAGTTATCTCCAAAAAGAAATATATCCACATGAGTATCCCTTTGAAGGCTATTTTTGAGAGTAAGTGAGAGTAATTATGATATATATTTGAAATGGAATTCATAAGCAGTAGAAATTGGCTACACAAAAATATGTACTTTTCTACACTAACTGGAAAAGTAAAATTGCATTATGAACAAGTTGTTTAGTGGTTTGAAGCCCTAATCACATATTCAAACACTTTGGAATTTATGGTAATCGTAGTTATTTTTAACATCACCTCCAGGTAAGCAATTTTGAGTTTTCCAAGTCATTAAAGTGCGAAATATTTGATGGCAAATCAATGCTTAGAACATGTGAATAGTGAAGGGGAATCATCACTTTTACGAGTTGAAAAGGTAATGTAAGGTGTGTGTGTGTGTGTGTGTGTGTGTGTGTGTGTGAAGATAAAAATAGTTGAGTCATCACTCATGCATGTAATCCAAGATTAAATAATTATAGAATTATATTTTGGGGTAGAGTTCAAAAATAAGCTTTTACTTTGTATTTACCTGAGGATCCCGAAATTACAACAAAGGAAGGAATACCCTTTTTTGCATAAGGATGAGATTGGACTCGGATCAACATCTAGATTTGAAGGAGCACTTTGAGATTGAGGAATATCTTATTCCAAGCCGAAATTTTTTTTGGGTGTTCTATTAAAGACATGCAAGGGTGATTTTGGAATGCATTAACTTTTTGGAGTTATCTCCGAATAGAACTAAGAGTGGGCATCCCTTGTTAAAAGGCTATTTTGAGCTAGTAAGTGAGAGTCATTTTTTATATATTTTCCATGGATTTCACAAGCATGTGGGGATTTTTGCACTATTAAGCTAGAAAATCTTATTTTCTACATTGTGAGAAATAATATTAGATTGTTTCCATTATCAAAAAAGAAATAGTGTGTTTTCTCGGTAAATTAGAGGCATTTACATAAAGCCTCATTTTAAGTAAATTTATGGTCTCATACAATTTTTTTTTTGAATATGTATAGCATTTTTCCATCACCTCGATAAGAAATTTTGTGGACCATTTAGCAAGTCATTAAAGTCGTTGAATTGCCTAATGTGAGTGTAAAAATCAATTTATTCAAATCTCTTGTGGATATCAAATTCAATTAACCATTATTTTACAAGTTGAAAAGGTTGTGTGTGTGTGATGTGTGTGTGTGTGTGTGTGGGGATTTCATCTCTATCATCTACACAAAATTTTGGTGTATCACCTTCATGCTTTCGCTTCTTACTTTTATTCTAACCCTAACTCAATAGAATACATATTTTCTTTGATTCATCAAAGGGAGCTATCCACTCACCCTCATTCGAAACACCCACAACTCAAAGAGGGAATACCACTTTTTGGTCCAAGTTGGAAGTCAGATTGCCATCTAGAAGAAGGAGCACTTTGGACCGATGTTATGGGAATATCTTACAACTTTCCAAGAACCTCTCATAAATGTTTACTATACTATCAATTGACATGAGGTTATTTGTCAGAGAGAAAAATTACACTTTATAACTATTTTTCATGCTCACCTCAAAGAGGCATATCCCATCCTTTATCCTAATGTTACACCAAATATTATTGGCCCATTTGTTCTTAGAACAAATATTGATGAAGGGTGTCTTTTATTGAAATTCAACATTTCCATTTTCAAGGAATTCCCAATGTATGCTAGAATTCTTATGGTTCCAAAGGCATATGCACTTTGGAGAAAACTTTCTAATATTAGGCACCTTATTTAAAATCTTCCATAAAAACTATAGTGACCCATTACAGTCTCTTCTCGGTAACTTATGCTAAGAATAAATATAACATAAAGATCATTTTAATGACACAAATTGATACCTCATGTCTCATATCGCGTAAATTTTTTTCTTCTAGAATATGATGAAATATTTTGACTTCTAAATGCATATGTTGAAGGAACTTGTACCATGCATGGAAAAGTCTAGACAGGAAGTGTTAAATTCATCGATGTTTCTAATACAAGGTGCAATGTAAAAATACAAGACATTGATATTCATCATAGCGATGGATGGAAAATAAAAATTAAATAAATTTGATAATTATTTTCCATGGCAAAAGGTTATCTTTAGAAACCTGAAAGGGAATATGATTTACTAAGCTTTGAAAATTGAGGCTGACAACTCGAATTTCATCTCAATGGAATCTTTCTTCACCATACAAATAAGCCCACGACATTGCGTATGCTCCACAACAATGTGGTTAACAGAGTAAAGATGGATTATTCAATGATCGGGGGAAGCAAAATAACAAGGGGGTAAAGGAGGCAGAGTGGCACTGGTAGGGATTCAAACCCTTGACCCTGAAGCCAAATCTATCTTTTCATGTTTAATTTCAAATTTTATCTTTTCATGTTTAAACAAATATAATGGACAAATTTTACTATGAAATTTAAATTTATTCTGGCTTTCACGACAACTACCGCACTCTCATATTTTTGACCTTGAAGTTGAATCATGAGAAGGAGTAAGGACACATCTGTCATTTTCCAGCAAGGCTCGTCAAGATTGGGAAAATAATTTTTAATTTTGGCCAATCCTTCACTTTTAAGTTTATCCATGAGTCATTCTCCTTCCTTAATCCATTAGAGATTAAACTAGTTAAATTTTGAAAAGAAAAGAATATCACTGTCCTGACCCTTTTCACACCCTTTTTTCAAAAGAAGCTCTATTTGATTGATAGAGTTTTGGTTGAAAGTGCACAAAGATGTTGGATTTTCTCGAAGATGATAATCACATTTTTATTACATGATGAGAAATCTTATAATACCCAAAAGTAGAAAACCCAAAGAATTTTGAAAGAAATTACGATTCTTGGCTTATAAATCATAATTTGATATACACAAAAGTAGTATACCCAGGCCACCAATCTCCAAAGACCACTTTGAAGCCACTTTCCAATGTTTTCTATTACGGCTTCAAAACATGTCTCTGACATTCAATAGACAAATGTCTGCATGGCGGTGTTATGTGTACATATTCAGACACATACCATTTTCCAATACCTTGAAACGTGTCTTCTCCAACCTACCAAATTTGAGATCGCCTACTGAAATGCTTTCAGAGTCCGTATATTTAAAAATACAAATACTCATACAAACTATAAAACTATATATTTTGCATATATTTAGTGATATTTTATAATATTATATAATAAATACGATATACTAATACTATATGTTTGTCTTCCTAAAACTATCACAAACAAGAGGCAATAGATTTTAACCTTGATATAATCAATGTAAAATCCATGAAGTAGGAACCAACTGACATGATGTTCCTAGAAAGACCTTACTAATGACACTGTCACAATAATTGATGCTTTCATGTGCTCATGGATGCGTTTGTGGTCCTTTGCATTGAAACCATGCTCGTTTTCAATGTTGGCACATTGGAACCAATCACGCCAAAGCCATCATCCCTCACTTCTCCCACTCTGCACTACTACCAATACGCCCTTTGGCCGACACATATAAGGCATCCATAAACCAAAGAGGGTTCAAATCATTTTTCGCAATATGTTAAAAAGAGTTTTCACTCAGGGGAAACCCCTCCTCCCTTCTAACACAAATAGAGACAACGAAGGTCTAGATCAGTTATTTGTGAGGGAACAAATATACAGTGAATGGATGTTGACTGCGCACAAATTATGGATGTTGACTAAGACAACATATTATTTGTTGCTATGGATTTTTTGACCTAAACGAGACAAGTTTTTCTATGCTACTTACTATGTGCTATGAAAATTCTGAACCATTGGGGAAGGTCAATTATGTTTCGATAGACCAAATCATTATCCTCAAAATTATGCAAGGAAACTGGCATGAAAGTTACAGGTCTGAAACACCATTTAGGATGCGTCGTTCTCTACATTCTGCTGCAGGTTTTGAGGAGCACCTAATCGTGGTGGTGGGTTTTTTTAACACGGGTCTATTTTTCCCATTCAAATTTTATCTTGTTGTTAAATACATGGATATTACATTTATAAATAGTAAAAAAAATTAGTTATAAACAATAATGTTAATTATCTTTGACAAAAACAAAAGCGTCACTTTTCTTTTAAAGTATCTGCATAAAACAAATTTTAATTTTATAATATATTAAACTTATGTAGACGTAGAAAGTGATCTTAGATTAAAATGCACTTGAGTGATTTTCATATATTTTATTTCCAAAATTAAGTAATATCTATATCGAATGCCCACAGACCAAGTCATATCACGTACATAAGATCGATCGATGATACTTTTGAAGCTCTTCAAGCCATATAATATATTTTCAACCACAATATTATCAAACTAAGGAATATCTATGTCGAATACCCTTAAAAACAAATCTAAAATGTGTACTAACTCTACATACTACGATTTTCCTAGAGCAAACTTGTCCTATTAAGAAAATAATGATAATGATGCACAACATGATGATAAATCTAAAGAATCTATAACTTGGAAAGCCTAAAATTTAATTTTGCCGAAAGGTGTTTGCACATGCGGAACGGTCCACCCCATTTGATAGCTAATGAGACATGGACTCAAGAGATGAATCGGTCAACGAAGCACGAACTCTCATATGCGCTTCACGTGTCGGCCTATAACAGATACATGGAGATTGCAGTTATAAATAGTAACAAAAATAAAAAATGTTTGTTGTAAAGAATAATCTTAATTTTCTTCAACAAAAATAAAAGTGTCATTTTTCTTTTAAATTATTTTCATAAAAAAATTAATTTATAATTTATTAAAATTACGTAGATGTAGAAAGTGGTTTTGCATTAAAATGCACTTGAGCGATTTCCATATATTTTATTTCCAAAATTAAGGAATATTTATATCAAACGCACAATGACCAATTCGTATCATGTACATAAGATCGATCGACGATAATTTTGAAGCTCTTCGATTCATATATTATATTTTCATTTGCAATATTATCGAACTACGGAATATCCATATCGAATGCCCTTACAAACAAATCTAAAACGTGTACTAACTCCGCATAACCCAAATTTACTAGAGTAAACTTGTTATATTAAGAAAATAATGATATTGGCGGACAACATGACGATAAATCTAAAGAATCTGTAACTTGGAAAGCCTAAAATTCCATTACGTTGAAAGGTGTTTACACATGCGGAATCGTCCAAAGCTAGAGTAGCTCATATCAAAAGGGAAAAGATCAAAAAATTATAAATTTAAGATCCAAATACTTTCATCGAGCCTCAAAGAAAACTTCACTTCTACAATCATAGAAAACAAGTGGGCCATCCATGAAGGCCTGAATTGCAGGGTGCGATGCAAAAAAGAGAGCGAGCAAAAAGGGGAGTTAAAACGTCAGAGTGATGTAAAGATGGAAAACAAAACAAAAAAATGAAATCCTATATTTTCCTAGCAAGTATGAGTACTAATACCAAATGATGATCAACTCGACAACCACAAACTTCAATTGTTGAAAGCCCTTTACTCTCTCGTTGCCAATTCTACCAGGCATACCGACTCATGGTAGGTTGATTATGGTTCGCTTCCAACAATTTTTTTTTCTGTGTGTCGACTTGAAAGTCATGCTTTGCACAAATTTGTAGGTTGAAAAATGCCTTCCAAACGGTCTTAGTGGCTCTATCATTGACATTGTTAAGGAAAATTCTTTTCGTCCACGTCATTTGCTTTTATTTCTCATCGTTAACTTTGATCAGCACATAATAGTTTGTTGTCTTTTACTATTTGATTTTCTGCTTACCATTTTTTCACTTTATGCGTTAACATCGCACACGTAGCGTGCGATTGCTAGTTCGTAGCACCTCCTTTTCTTCTCGATTCTTCACCTTTTTAATCTTCAAATATTAAGTTTCTTTTTACTGCTCTAACTTAAACCTTTGCATAAACCATAAAAAGGTAAACATAACCCATATGTGTTTCTCTTTCAAAGAGTTGTTTATGATAAGAGAATTTAATAAACGAGGATCCAATGTTAGAGCATATGTATAACGGGCAAAAACACGAGATTAAGTCTTTGCTATACCTAGCTATGTCTTGTTTAACACACAAAATTAAGTGGAAGATATGGGAGCTTCCCGATGCTAGACAGCTGGAAAGCATATCTGTTTCCACTCGCCTGCTGTACTTACATCTAATAAATGCGGATAAGATTTAAAATATTTGTCTTAAAGGTACAACGGGCAAAAACATGACATAGCTTATTTATAAGAATACATTATACGCCTTTTGGTATAGTTTAGCACGCAAAAGATTAAGGGGAAGCTTCCGGACAGTAGACAGCTGGAGAGCATATCCGGACAGTAACCAGCTGGAAAGCATATACGGGCTCTATAAAAAAAACATTCACTTGTCTTGCAAAGAATGATTCCACTTCCCAAAGTGTCTCTCTTTTGATTTTTCTGCTGTGGCTTTTGGAGGTCCGATCTCATTTTTATTGCCTGCCTTGTGTTTTTTTGTTGTTGTTGTTGTTTGTGGAGGTCTGATGTGTTTCAAGCATGGCCATGCCTGTGTCTTTCTTCTGTTCTGTCTGTTTGAGTCCTTTGATGAATGTATTGTCGTCTGCTGAGTTTTTTTCTTTATATTTTTGTGAGTCGGATCCTCCACAAGAATAGCGGTGGGAGCTTAGCGATGGAGTAAAGTGTCAGTTCAGACCAGACCACGGGTAAGCCCTTCTGTGCCATCGCTTATTCTATGTAATCATTTGTGTATTTTCGCTAAAACGGAGCAAATATTATTGATGTGTAGGGTTTCATTTGTATATGTTTAAACATAATAAATACCAAACCACGGGAATTCATTCTAGAACTTTCTTCTCAGATTTAGATAGAACTCGTTTAATGTAGTCATTTGTGTATTTTTGCTAAAACGGAGCAAATATTATTGATGTGTAGGGTTTCATTTGTATATATTTAAACATAATAAATACCAAACCACGGGAATTCATTCTAGAACTTTCTTCTCAGATTTAGATAGAACTCGTTTAATGCAGTCATTTGTATATGCCTAGTTGCTCATAATGTAACAGAGTAAATATTAGTGATATGTGTCTGTGTGACATTATGCGTAGGGTTTCATTCTGCTCCCGAGGGCTTCGATCTTTTTTCCTGTTATGTAGGACAGTGTAGTAGTTGATGGTGAAACCATAAATGTTCGGACCAATGTGTGACGGTCTGTAGCGTTTATTATTTATTTAGGGCTTTGATTTTTATTTTTTCTGTTATTCATATGGAGCTAAGTCTGATTTTTATTTATCAGTGTATAGCATTGCACTTTATCACAGAACAATCAAATAATTGATGGCGATTCGTATATTCTCATTTTGTGCAGGGGCCCGGTATTTTAAGACCTGACGTGTTGTTATTTTTGCAGTGAAGGTTTATGTGTTTTCAGATTTTTATTTGTAGGAGCAGGGCAGTTATACGTGTGTACAGTATAGTAAGGCAGTCTTTCATTAATGTTCGTCAATGCATAGTAGATAGTTATAATATATTCTGTACGATCCGTTTATTATGTGTGCAGGGTTGATGTTGTGTCCCGTGTTTAATTTTGTAGGGAAAGGTTTTTTATGACATTTATTTAGGGCTTTCATTTTCTGACATATTCTTTCCAGTCTCCTTTTCTGTAGCGATATCTTCTTCGTCTTTAATCTCGTAGTCTAGGTATAGTACATCTGTTGTTTTACTTGTGAATTTTCTGTCTAAACAATCCAGAGTGAATGTTACCAATTATTTGTTAATAACTTAATACGGAGTAAATGTTTCTGAAACATTTAATAATCATAGTTAATGATTTGTACAGGTTTTAATTTTTGTAATTAAATGCTGTGAAGTTTTGTTTTGACTTGTTTGCTGCCTACTGATTTACTGTTAACATGCTTCGTTTGTACAGAGTACATGTAATTTTTGTGGGAAACAGCGTTTCATAATTTATTAGGTAATGTTATAGATAACAGTTGCAGTCGCTGCTCATGATTGGGTAATGTCTTTAGGATGCTTGTTCTTACATTTAGCTAGGTCATATATTTTCATACTCTTGTCTAGTTTATTGTTGTGAAAAATCTCAAGTTTAATGATACATTTGACTGTGCTATTGGTTTTAGAATGTTGTTGATTGTAAAATTACTTCAGCGTTTTTTATATTATAGATTTAGATCGTCAATTTAATTATCAAATGGGGTTTGATTTTTGAACCAATAAAAATGATTTGTTGTATGTTTTAATTTTTTAATTAGAGTCTGAAACCCTGTTAAATTTTTCATAAAATTGATTAGTGGATGATAATTATGAGGGGTGAAATTTAATTGAGTATGTTTTTAACAATTAAAACATTTTCTCAAACTTTATTCAATTTTGACCAATATTAATTTTAATTATTCCGAGTTTCATTTTGTGTGTTGTTGGCTTGTTTATTATTAATTTTGTTTGAATTGGGTTACTATTTGTTCAATTTTGTTTGAATTGGGTTACTATTTGTTCAATCTTCAGAAATTTGTTGTGCATCTCTTTTGTTTGAAATTCATTACACACTGCTATATTTGTTTTATTAATTTTGTTTGAAATGGGTTACTATTTCTTCGTTCTTCAGAAACTTGTTGTGCATCTCTTTTGTTTGAAATGCATTACACTGTTCCATACATTTTTTCTTAATTCTTGAAAGGTGAATAAATAAAAGGCTAGTTGCTTGAACTTTAATTGTTTATTTGTTAAGTTTCTTTAAAAATATGTAACATCATCGTATAAGCAGCATTGATTTGTAATTCAATCACTAATTTAAAAACATGTAACAACGTATATGGAGCTTTGATTTGTAATTCAATCACTAATTTAAAAACATGACTGCGTTTAATTACTTAAAAGCATGAATATTGATGTTATTCTATTTTATTCAAATCCCTACCTGTACGGAATAACCCATATTTATTATTTTTAATCAATTTTGTTTTATTTAGATCTTACTCTACTGTCGTAGATTTTAAAATAAGATAGCAAATGTTTTTTTTTTCTTTCGATTATTTCTTATTAATGTTGTACTTTATACCCTAATCTCTTTTGCAAATTCCTTTTCTACTTTTATTAGATTCTATTGTGGAGAGCGATATATCAAGTCAGTAATGTTTTCTTGTTTTCTAGAGTTGAAACTTTGTTATCAACAATTGTATGGGACCATTTTAGTAATGAGCAGTTAAAAGCATGCACCAAGGTAGTGGACAGTCGGCAGAAGAAGACTGTTTTTATGTGTAATATTAATCGTAGTCTGGTATAATTGTTATTTTAAATTTTACTTAATGATACATTGAATATTGGCTGAATAATTGCAGGTTTAAAAACTTATTTATGTTTTAAGTTTTTATTTATGTTGTAGTAAATTTTTAGAAGCTTGCTGTGCATCTCTTTTGTTTGGAATTGATTACACTGTTCTGTATTTATTTTTCTTAATCCTTAGCTTGTTGTGCAAACCATTTGAACTTTAATTGTTTACTTGTTAATTTACTTACAAATAACAAACGTGTAAGTTTAATTTTGTATGCAGCATTGATATGTAATTAAAAGTAGTGGACTCTTGACACAAGAAGTTTGCTTTTATCCGTTATATTAATTGTAGTTTGGTGATTGTTATTTTAATTTTATGTTGGCTGAATAATTGTTCGTTTCAAAAATTATTTCATGTTTTAAGTTTTTATTTGTTTAGTAAATCTTAAAAATGTTTTAATTTTTTTTGGTGTGAAAAAATTCAAATTTGAAAGCACGTTAGCAAGTCTATAATTGTTAGTTTAGTATTTTTGTAAGTAACATGCATTTTAGCTTAATTATTGTAGGTTTAAAAAAATATTTCATGTTTTAAGTTTTTATTTATGTTGTAGTAATTGTTTATTTATTCTTTTACTTACAAACATGTAAGTCTAGTTGTATATGCAACATAGATATGTAATTAAAACTATCCACTAAGGTAGTGGACAGTTGACACAAGAAATGTTTGTTTTAAAAATTATTTCATGTTTTAAGTTTTTATTTATTTAGTAAATCTTAAAAAAGCTTTAATTTTTTTTATGGCGTAGAAAAATCTAAATTTCAAAGCATTTTAGCCTAATATTTCCTAATCTTTTGTTTTTAATGTGGTATAATTGTTATTTTGGTATTATTGTAAGGAACATGGATTTTAGCTGATTAATTTCAGGTTTAAAAAAATCTTGAAAAAGTTTTATTTTCTTATGGTTGTGGTGATTTAATTTTTTTATTATTATGTTAGCCGAATAATTGTTTGTTTTAAAAATTATTTCATGTTAGCCGAATAATATTTTGTTTTTAATGTGGTATAATTGTTATTTTAGTATTATTGTTTGATGTTGGGTTCAGGGTTTAATTTTACACTATAAGGTTTAATTTTGTAGGGAAAGTTTTCTTATGACATTTATTTAGGGCTTTCATTTTCTGAATATTCTTTCCATTCTCCTTGTGTTCTGTAGCGATATCTACTTCGGTATAGGCCATCTGTTGTTTTACTTAAGAATTTTCTGTGTCTAACCAATCCAGAGTGAATGTTACCAATTATTTGTTAATAACTTAATACGGAGTACATATTTCTGAAACATTTAATAAGCATAGTTAATGATTTGGACAGGTTTTAATTTTTGTAGTTAAATGTTGTGAAGTTTTGTTTTGACTTGTTTACTGCCTACTGATATACTGTTAACATACTTCGTTTGTACTGAGTACATGTAATATTTGTGGGAAACAACCTTTCATGATTAATTAGGTAATGTTATAGATACAGTTGCAGTCGCTGCTCATGATTTAGTAATGTTTTAAGGATGTTTGTTCTTGCTTTTAGCCCCTTCATATATTTTCATACTCTTGTCTAGTTTATTGTTGTGAAAACTCTTGAAGTTCTTGGTTTTACAATGTTTAGAACTGTGTTGATTGGTAAAATTATTTCAGCGTTGTCTATATTTTAGATTTAGGATGTCAATTTAACTATCAAATGGGGTTTGATTTTGGAACCAATCAAAATGATTTGTTTGTATGTTTTAATTTTTTAATTAGAGTCTGGAACCCTGTTAATTTTTTCATAAAATTGATTAGTGGATCATAATTATGATGAGCTAAAATTAACTGAATATGTTTTTAACAATTAAAACATTTTCTCAAATTTTATTCAATTTTGACCAATATTAATTTTAATTATTCTTCTTTCTTTCACCACCTTCAGAGAGGATTTTTTTCTATATTGTTGGCTTATTTATTATTGATTTCTTTTTCTATATTGTTGGCTTATTTATTATTAATTTTGTTTGAAATGGGTTGCATCTTCAATCTTCAGAAACTTGTTTTGCATCTCTTTTTGTTTGGAATTCATTACACTGTTCTGTATTTTTTTGTTAATTCTTGAAATAATAAATTAGATTGATATTCTACACTAAACTTTATACAATAAACATTCTACACAAAATTTGTAATAATAAATTAAATTGATATTCTACATCAAACATTCTTAAGCTAGATTGATAAAAGGCTAGCTGCTTGAGCTTTAATTGTTTATTTTTAATTTACTTAAAAAACATGCAACAACATCGTATAAGCAGCACTGATTTGTAATTCAATCACTAATTTAAAAACATGTAACAACGTATAAGGAGCTTTGATTTGTAATTCAATCACTAATTTAAATCTTGACTGCGTTTAATTACTTACAAGCATGAATGATGTTATTCTATGTTATTCATATCCCTACCTGTACGGAAAAACGCATATATTTATTCTTTTTAATCAATTTTGTTTTATTTAAATCTTACTCTACTGTCGTAGATTTTAAAATTAGATAGCAAATGTTTTTTTTTCTTTTAATTAATTCTTATTTATGTTCTACTTTATAACCTAATCTCTTTCACAAATTCCTTTTCTACTTTGATTAGATTCTATTGTGGAGAGCGATATATCAAGTTAAGTTTTTTTTTTTTTTTTTTTTTTTCTAACTGTTATTTTCTGGAATGTTTTCTTGTTTTCTAGAGTTGAAACTTTGTTATTAACATTTGTATTTAGACCATTATAGTAATGAGCACTTAAAAGTATCCACAAAGGTAGTGGACAGCCGACACAAGAAGTCTGCTTTTATGCGTAATATTAATTGTAGTCTGGTATAATTGTTATTATAATTTTACTTAATGATACATTGATGTTGGCTGAATAATTGCAGTTTTAAAAAATTATTACACGTTTTAAGTTTTTATTTGTGTTGTAGTAAACCTTCAGAAGTTTGTTGTGCAAACAGCCTGAACTTTAATTGTTTACTTGTTAATTTACTTACAAACATGTAAGTTTAATTGTATATGCAGCATTAATATGCGTAATTAAAAGTATGCACTAAGGTAGTGGACAGTTGACAGATCGAGATATCTAGACATCATTTTTTTGTTATATTAATTGTTATTTTAATTTTATGTTCGCTGAATAATTGTTTGTTTTAAAAATTATTTCATGTTTTTTAAGTTTTATTTATGTAGAAGTAAATCTTAAAAAAGTTTTTTCCTTGATGTGGTATATAATGTTATTTTAGTATTATTGTAAGGAACATGGATTTTAGCTGAATAATTGTAGGGTTATTTAAAAAAATTGAACTTTAATTATTTACTTGTTAATTTATTTACAAGCATTTAAATTTAATTGTATATGCAACATTGATATGTAATTAAAAGTATCCACTAAGGTAGTGGACAGTTGACACAAGAAGTTTGCTTTTATTTATGCATTATACTAATTGTAGTCTGGTGTAATTGTTATTTTAATTTTATGTTGGCTGAATAATTGTTTGTTTTTAAAATTATCATGTTTTTAAGTTTTTATTTATGTAATAGTAAATTTTAAAAAAGTTTTAAATTTTTTTTTTATGGCGTGGAAAACTGTTCTTCTTAATGAAAAATAATTTTTTTTTAATGTGGTATAATATTTATTTTAGTATTATTGTAAGGAACCTGGATTTTAGCTGAATAATTAGAGGTTTTGATGGTGTAAATTTTTAATTTTTTTATTATTATGGTGTGATAAATCTTGTTTAAAAAATTATTTTTTTCAAAAACTGTTTTATGTTGAAATAGTGTAGAATATTAAAAATGGAGTTTTTAAATCTACTTTAATTTTTTATTTCAAAACTGTTACATGTTGAAATAGTGTAGAATTTTTAAAAGAGGAGTTTGAAAGAATTTTAAAAACTCTTAAATAAAGATGGACTCCACTTCATCCATCATCCATTTAAAAAGATCTAATAAATTTATGGCATATTTTTTAATGTATATATAACATATTATTTTTTTCAAATAATTTTTTCATCTTTAAATAATTAAGAATTTTTAAAAATGATTTTTTTGGGGATTGTAATATTTCTAAATTCTAACTCAAAACGCTTTTTAAGAAAAAAATTGGAAAAAGTCATCCTAATTTTTCTTGAAAGGCATCATATATTTAATCTATGGGAATTATGGGAATTTTTTTAATGTATATATAACACGCAAAGTAAATTTATGGGATATTTTTTAATGTATAAATAACATATTATTTTTTTCAAATAATTTTTTCATCTTTAAATAATAAGAATTTTTAAAAATGATTTTTTTTTGGGGATTGTAATATTTCTAAATTCTAACTCAAAACGCTTTTTAAAAAAAATTGGAAAAAGTCATCCTAATTTTTCTTGAAAGGCATCATATATTTAATCTATGGGAATTATGGGAATTTTTTTAATGTATATATAACATATTATTTTTTTCAAATAAAATTTTCATGTTAAAGTTATGAAAGATTTTAAAAAAATGAATTTTTGGGGATTGTAGTATAATTCTAAATCAAAACACTTTTAAGAATAACAGATTTATTTTTTATTAAGTAAAATGCTATAATTGTTAAAATTATTTTATAAAAAATTATTTATAAACTAATTTTGAATTACAATAACAATTCTTTTTTCTCAAAATTAAATTATTTATGCGTATATTTTTTATGTATATATATATAATAAGAAAAAGTGAATTTTAATATTTTACATTATTATACATGATAATCTATTTTAAATTATAAGTATACATTTAATATAGAATATTTGGAATATATTTATATATACAAGATTTCCATAAAAATAAATAAAAAATGATATATGTAATAATATTTATATATAAAATGATAATAAATTTAATATATGTCTAATAAAAATATGTATTTAATATTTTATATAATCATAATAAATAAATAAAAATATATTTTATACATACAATTTTTCTATATGAATAAATGAAAAATTTATTATTATAAATAATGAGAATATATATCTAATATTATACAAAATAATAATAAATATATTTTAATATTTTACATGTTTATATGAAAATAAAAATGATTCATATAAATTATGAGAAATGAAAAAAAGAAAGAAATAGATTTTCTTTTTTTTTTAATAAAATGCTATAATTGTTAAAATTATAAAAAAATTATTTATAAACTAATTTTGAATTACAATAACAATTCTTTTTTCTCAAAATTAAATATTAAAAAAAAAAAAATTAAAAATAAAATAAACATTTATATAATAATTAAAATTTTGAATATAATAACAAAAAAAAAAAAAAAATGTGAAAAATTTAAATATTTTAAAAAAAGAGTAGAATTTTTTTAAAAGCGAGAGAAACAACAATAAAAAAACGGAAAAAAATCAAACGAAATAATATTACAAACTTCATTAATATATTTGTAAGTTTAAATTATATATGTCATTATATAAAAATAATGAAAGTATAAATGTACATATAATTAAATATTTGTTGTATATTTTTGGAAGAATATATATATATATATATATATATATAAACATCAATAATTAATATGTATAAAATATTAATAGAGTTAAATATTATCAAAAACTAGTAAGTTCAATTATGAAGAATAATAAATAAACACTAACAAAAAAGTTTATTTAATAGATGCTATAAATTATGTTTGTATTAAATTAAAAAGAAATTGGGAAAAACTTCAACATTTAATTGAAAAAGAATATAATATTTTGAAAATAAAAACTAATATATAAATTGATAAAATAGATTAAAA
The DNA here is from genome assembly GCA_018340775.1 of Taxus wallichiana var. yunnanensis. NCBI lineage: Eukaryota > Viridiplantae > Streptophyta > Pinopsida > Cupressales > Taxaceae > Taxus > Taxus wallichiana. Next base: position 838,779,269 of record CM031242.1, on the reverse strand, counting down.
AAATTACTCAAAAATTTAATATTAAATTAAAAAAATAATTTTTAATATTTTATTAAAAATTGAATAATTAGAAAAAAGAAAAAAAGAAATTAGTTAAATAAAAATTATAAATTAAATTTGAATTTATTTAAGAAAAGCTATAAATTAAATTATAATCAAATTAATAAAACTTGTAAAATATAAAGAAATTGGAAAAAACTCAACATAAATAAAAATTAAGTTTTTATATTAAATTTAAAAAACTAAAAATTTAGTATTTACTAAAAGTTGAAAAATAAAATGGAAATATTAGTATTTACCAAAAGTTGAAAGATAAAATAGAAAAAATAAAAATTAAAAAATTAATAAAACTCTAATTTAATCGTGACAAATGATGAAAATTAAAAGAAAAAACAAATATAAATATGAATAAATAATGAAAAATGAAATTAATATTACAAATGTTTAAAAAGGAAAATAAAACAAGAAAAATATAAAATATAAGCAAATAATATAAAAAAATTGAATTTTTTTTTTTGAATTTTTTAAAAATTAATAAAAATGAAATAAAATAAAATATTAGGAAAATATCTAGAATTAGAAAGAAAATCAAATGAAAGTGAAAATAAAAATTTCAATGTGTGTTAAGAAAAAATAAAAATGATTCATATAAATTATGAGAAATTGAAAAACATAAGAAATAGATTTTTTTAAAAAAATGTTATAATTGTTAGCATAATAAAAAAACTATTTATAAACTAATTTTTAATTACAATAACAATAAAACGGATATAAAGAATCAAACGAAATAATATTACAAACTTTATTAATGAGAAAAAAACAAAAAAACTAAAATTACTATATTTGATATTTAATTGAAATTAATTATTAATTACCGAAAAATAGAATAAAAATAATTATTTAAAAATATATATATATAATAAAAAAATAAAATTAATAAAACCAATAACTATATTCAATAACATTTTTAAAAGAACAAATGATAATGATTCACAAAATAATTAAATATAAAATAAAAAACCAATAACTATATTCAATAACGTTGTTTTAGAACAAACAATAATGATTCGAAAATAATTAGCTGAAATTAATTTTTAATTATTAAAAAAAAAAAAAAAAAAAATTTAATTTTAAAATTTAAAAAAAAAAAAAACCTATAAAAAGTTTAAAATAAAAATTAATATAATAAAATAAGTTTAAATTAAATAAAAATTAAAAAATAAAAATAAATGTTTACAACAAAAATAAGACAAAAATAAGAATAAATAGAAAAAAAAAAGAAAAGAAATAAAAACTAATAACTAAACATTTTTTTAAGAAACTATGATAATAATTTAATAAATAATAATGGAAATTATGTAATAATTATTAAAAAAATAAAAATTCAACATAATGGAAAACTTATTGAAATAAAACAATAACTATGAAAAAGTTTAAAATTGAAAATAAATTTAAATTAATAATAATAAAAAATTAAGATATCATAAATATTAATAAAAAAATAGTAATAATGGATTAATAAATTAATTAAAAAATAAAAAAACACTTGTTAACTAAGAAAAAAAAATCGAGGAAATATTTACAATTAAATAATAAATTATAGTTAAAATATTATTTAAAAACACTAAGTAAGTACAAAAAAGTTTGAAATTAATTATTAAAAAAGAAAAATTAAAATGTTATTTAAGTAAATAAACCAAGGAAATATTTAAAATAAAAAATCAAAACTTTAATTATTAAAAATATTAAATTCTAAAATAAAAATAATTGTAATGCCCCTTTGGGCATTGGCTTCCATTTCGCCACCTTGGCCTCCTCCCAACCACCCAACCTCGTAGACTTTTTGACCATCGCGCTTTTCTACCTTGCGTGAGGGAGATGGGAGTCGGTGGAGGAATTTTTTCTTCACGGGGATCTCCTTTTGGATTCTATTATTCAATGCTTTGGGCACAGGCTGGATTGACTTGATGGCTAGTGATGCTTCTTCTCAAATTTCAATATTGTTTGTACTATGTGGATAGGTGGGTCATCGGTCACAAACGAGAGTCTCCTTTGCCACCACATGTAGATAGGGAAACTTACATACGCCCGAGCTCGAACTTTACATATGTTCAAACACTAAACTTTGTATATGTTAGGATTACATGTGATAAGGAGTATATTGTAGAAGGCATTCGAGATGTCAATATTCCTCTCAAGACAAACAAATGTACACTAATTAAAGATCTCTACATACCCATCCTAAAAACAAATATCCTATTTGTCAATAAGTTGTTGAATCACAACGTTAAGGTTGAGTTCTAAGTTAAAAATGGTATGAAATCCTGTCTAATCACTAAAGATGGAAAGGTCATAACATGAACATTCTTACCTATATACATTTTTTTCTTAGATGTTGTATTCTCTCACAAAGTTTCTCTCACTATCTCAATGGAAGAGTTTACCACTCTTTTACATTTCCTCTATGGTAACTAATTTAGTTGTTCCCTTCATAAACTCAGCTCCAAAGGTATGGTATGTGGCCTTCCTATAATTTCTGCATCATTTCTTATTTGTTTAGGTTGTCTTATAGGAAATAAACATTGAGTTCGCTTTGATCTGAGTTCAAGTTGAGCCATGGATCATTTGGATGTGATATACAATGATCTTTGCGAACCACTACGACATCGTGCAAGGAATCCAATGTTTTCAATTGTTTGTGGATGACTTCTCTATGAAAATATGGTTTTTCTTCGTTAAGAAGAAGAGTGACATGTTTGTATGTACACTTCAAAATATTCTAGAAGCTTATGGAAAACTAATGTGATAGGCACATTCATCTACTCCACTTATATCGAGGGGGGGAATTCACATCAAAGGAGTTTGTGGCCTTTTTAAAGAAGCACGAAATAGATCAATTGTTCTATGCTACCTATACACCTCAATAGAATAGAGTCATAGAATCTTGCAATTGCAAAATTATGAAAATGGATCACCTGCAAGTTTTCCATAGTGAGATTGGAGAAGTATTAGGAACAAGTAGTTTGAACGGTGTGGTATCTTCATAAGAGGTCTCTTACAAGGAACTGAATAACATAATGTCGAGGAAGTCAGTAGTGCCCACTTCCCTTCGACACCATTTTGTTTTGTTGTTTTGAGACCGATTACTTCACTTATGGATTATTATGGCTTTTTGATTTAGCATGCTAGTAGATATCATAGACATTGGACCGTTATTGATTTGATCTTTATATGATGCATATGGTTTCTTGGTGGACATTTGATGACGATATTTGTATACTTTTGTGGTGGTTATTTATCTTTAATTATGACATGATATGTTTAATCATATTGAGTAGAACTTTATAATTGGACTAATGTGATGATCGTTTTGACATAAATGAAATGTGGAATAGAAATGTGCTAGAAAGTGTAAGTGATATCGTACTTGCATAGATGATAGTAAATCATGTGTCGTTTATTTTAGATTATATTGTATATTTGGCATGAATGTTTTAATGTGCCAATGAGGCCGAAGGAGGTATTCTCTGCTCAGAGGTATATTATATTCACAACAATATTGGGGAGTGGAGACCAACCACATCGGAATTCGAGAAGAATCCAACTAAGGTCACCATGGCAACAAGTAATTGTGTGTGTGTTAGAATTATCTGGTTAAGGGAAAATTGTGACCTAGGGGTCGTGTGTGTTGTTTTGTTTTAATTTTTCCTTTTATTATGTTAGTATGTGTTGCTCTTAGTAAGTGAAATTTTACTTGTGTTATTATTCATATTCTTTGGATTGGAGTTTACCCCTTTGTTAGGCATGGGTTGTAGTGGCTTAATTAAGTTAATTTGAATTTGTCCTAAACTAATTAAAAGATGTGACCAAAAGAGAGTTCATTTATTAGGCTTGATTTACTTTGGATTTTGTGTGGAATGATGTGTGTTTGAGTTTTGAGTGTAGCACACTCTACCCCACATGGGAAACTCGAATTTGGCCTTAGAGGCCAAATTTCAAAGTTTGTGGGACAAGTCAAAATTGTCCCACACCTCTTAAGACCCCATGCCAACCCTACCTATGGGTTGGAAGGCCAAATTTAGGGTCTTTTAGGTGTTCTGGGGGATAAAAAGGGTAAAATATTAATTGCATCTTATTTCAAAAATTTAATTTTGTCCTTTGGGGAGTGGGCTTAGATGGAGTGTGTAAGGTGCTTTCCTTTCTCTCAACCACTTATTAATGGTGCATTGGAATATGAGGTTGACCAAATGATGTGGAGTGGAGGAAAAGGAGGTGGCATCCTACTTGGAGCCACATCATCCCTCCCTCTCTCTTTTCTCTATTTATTTGATCCTCTTGTTTGTTTTGGGAGTTGGAAGTTTCATTTTTAGTCTTTTGTATTTTGGAGAGGAGAGGATTTTGAAGGAGTTTGTGGATTTTTGGAGCTTGTTGATACTTGTGGGAATTTTGTTGGAGCTTGTGGATGCTAGCGTGATCTTTGGAGGGATTTGAGACTTCATACTTGGAACAAGCTCTACCATGGAAAGGTAGGAGTTTCACCTTTGCTTGTATTATGTTTTCTTCTTTTTGTTATATGAATGAGTATATATATGTTGTGTTGAAAATTGTTGTTTGAAGTGCTTGTTGGGAATGGGTAGAATGCCTAAGTTGGGAGTGGGAGGAGACTATGGGGAGTTTAATTGAGGGAGGAATAAGAGATCATTTTCTTGAGGAGGGAGTTTGGGTTAGGTGCCCACCTAGTAAGAGAAATGCTTGTATTTTCTTCTTGTTTTTACTTGAGGGAGCCATAAGAGTTGAGGGAGGCATAAGAGTGGATGGAGGGGTAAGGGGTACTTGAGGGAGGCATAAGAGTTGTTAGGGGTATTGTGTTTTGCATTGGAGGCTTTTAGGTGGCACCCATTCCCATTGGGAGGCATAAGTGGCCTCCCATAGGTCTTACTCTTATGGCTTTCTTGATAAGCCTTGTGACTTGTTGTGATTGATTTTTCCTCTTGTTGTGTTGTTGATTTTGTTTTGAAAGATTATGGAGTGAATGTGAAATTTTATGTTGAGTTATGTGGAAGCTAGTAGTTGCCATGAGTTGGATTTTCTCCCATTGTAATGTGGTTGGGGCTCGGGGCCAATGGAGAGGATGGCTTCTCTTCTCCATTGGGTATATTGGTTGGGAGGAGAGCATTGCCTCTCCCCTTATTTTTTTGTGAATCAAGCAAACTATTGGAGGAGCTACCTTGTTGACGTTTGAAGCATTGAAACCTTGTTGATGACAATGTGAAACCACCTTGTATTTTTACCCACCTTGAGTGGAGGAAAAGTGTAATATTGCTTTGTATTTTAGCTTCCATTATTGTAAAAATGTTCCCACATTAAGTGGAAAATGTTGTAACAATATTTTGAAAGAAAGTTGTATTGAACTTCATTAGTAAGGTTGTAATGTGGATGGAATTGAAAGTTGAAGGAAAGACAATTTATTTATTCTCCTTTAACTTGGCTTGGAACCTCATATGAGTATGTTGATCTTGTTGAAATGTTAGTAGTTCTTGCTTTAAAACTTAATGGAAATATTGTTGGACTCTTTTGTGGAATGTTAGGAAATTTACAAAAAATATACATATTAGATTTCGTTTTGTTACTTAAAAGAGATGTATTGGAAAAGTTGGAATATTAATGCAATCTCTCTTCTTGTAAAATAAGTAAAAATAGTTTATAAGTATTTGGTTGCATACATAGTATAAAATCCCTTCCTTTGCATACTTAGTATAGGTCCATTCCTACATAATACATGTGAAAGAAAATATAGAAAAGTGTAAAACTAAAAGAATAAATTATAAACAATAAAGTAATCATTACTACTAAAATAGATACAAATATACAAACTTAAATATTTGGAAAATAAAACTTTGGAATAGTATTTAATGGATATACATGTTTTAGATTTTGGTTACTTATACATCCAAATGACTATTCTATTCGTTAGCAAAGAAAAAAATTTGAAAGTATGGAAATCAAAAACAAAATAAATGTACAAACTGGTTGTAATCACAGACAGTGTTTTAAAGTTTTTCGCACTATTTTTGCAAAGCAAACTGTGCTTCATGTATATTCTGATATGAAACAGATCCACCTCTATGAGATTTTCTTCCATGAGCCGCTTGTAACCGAGATAGGGTCTCATTAGAGAATCTTGTAATAAATTTCTTCAGGTCTCTCCGTAATACTCTCACTTTGTCCCTTGATCAGTTTTGATAAAATATCTTGAAGGCAAATCCTAAGTTTGTGGATGCATTCGACATCGAATGTATAATAACATAGTTGGCAACCTGCTAGTTTTAAGCGCTAAAAAAAAAAGGGGCTTTGTTTTATTGCTGCGACCGGTTGTCTCCTATGCAGCCGCAGCCATGGATCCCGGTAAGAACACTCCTCGCAACACCCTTTGGAAGTGGAGGTAATACGCCTGCCCCGCTAGCTGTAGCTTAATATTTAACCACCACAACTTAATCCACGCGGCCAGGGCAGGGTATAATGGCGAGCCGAGCCACAGGAAGCTTAAGATTTGCAAATCTAAGTGAATAAATGAAAGATGTGACCCAGTTGGAGCTGTTCGGCACGCAAGGGGAGGGAAACTTATTGTTTATGGTAGGTGGCCATTAAAGCCACCCGCCCCAACCATGATTTCAAACTTAAGTTTGAACGCTTTCCCACCTTAAAAAAAAACTCGTCCCTTTTGTTCAAATTTCAAATTTATGTTTAAGTATATAGATTTACTTAATGTAATTTTTGATAAAATATATATTTCATTTGTAATTTTGAAATTTGAATTCAATACTTTTATACTAAATTAAAAATTAATAGATAAAGATGAGTACCTAATCACCCCCTTAATGTTCGTTGTAGAATTACGATCATGACACGAGAATAATTATTCACCGACTCATGCTCTTAATGTTTATTTAGAGGCAAGATTAAATGACTCCTTGGTTAATAATCGGCTCATGACGCGTCGAGCTATGGACGACAATGCTAGTGCCGAGAAGAATGTTAGGAGGCTCTATGCGACCTAACTAAACTTTATTCTCGCATCCAGTCCTAGACACAATAACAAAGTGACCCGATTTAAATATATAGCAATTATAAATTTGTTCTCTTAAATCTTGATCCTCATACAAAAAAAAAATTGAGTCGTAAATTGTTTTGGGTTAGTTGTTCGTGGAAGCAAGTGCTTTGATCGTCGTCGTCCTCAGCGGCATTACATTTTGGTATCAGAGCCGGGGGTTCGAAGCTTGGACCCTTGGGCACATGCAGAAAACACGAAACATGAACATTTGATTTAGTGCAGAGCTGATTCTTTTAATATATAAAACCACAATGTTGATAATTATAGGAAACAACAAATTTAGAAAAAACTGGCACAAGACCTAGAACAATGAACTAACTCTCGCCTTGATCTGTGTAGGAGGCGCAGATTGGGCGAGGGGTCTCTTCATATAGACCTAGATATACCACCGCCAGAGCAAGCCGTAGCAGCCATTCTACCTCAGATCTTGCAGACACTCCAGGATGTCAATGCCGTTATATGCGAAGAGGCCTTGGGAGGACGACTTGCAAGACATAGTTTGGAGCCATCGCAGATTCCCAGGTGAATCCCTCGACACGCTGAGGAGCACAGGCGAGTCACCACAGAGAGGACATGGGGACAGGATATCGGGACATGGGAGGTCTCTGAGCCCCAGCGAGAGGGAGGAGCATACAGAGATACCTAGGATTCTGGTCATACGTCACCGCAGCACCATATCGGGAGATCCTGAAGCTACGACCATCTCACTATTCGGGTGATATAGGTGGTTTTCAGGCAGAGGCTGGTTGGTGAGCTTGAGCGGATGCTTCAAGCTCTGCCCTTGTACTAGCAACACGAAAGCTCGTGTTGCAATCCATCTTCTGAAGGATGGAGCAGGAGTCTAGTGGAGGACCGAGGAGTAGAAGCTCCATGTTGACTCAGAGACGATTACCTGGGAGCTGTTTGAGGAGCGTTTCAGGAGTAGGTATTTACCCAGGAGATTTATACAGCAGTGGATAGATGAGTTTCATGACCTCCATCAGGCATCGATGACAATAGCCGAGTATGAGAGTCGATTTCTAGACCTACTCCAGTACGTTGACTATATGCAGGATGAGCAAGTATGGATTCACAGGTTCATCCAGGGCCTAAACTTGGATTTAGGTGGCGCAGTGTGCATTCACTGCCCACAGACATTAGCAGAGGCCGTGGAGAAGGCCTATATTGCAGAGGAGACACGGGAAAGGCGCAAAGCTAGAGACAAAGTTCGAGCTGATCACAGCAGATGCGGGATGGTAGGTCGAAGGGGTCGGTTCCTCCTCCACGGGGTGGACAGAGTCAGGTGGTAGGCTTCATTGTGCCACCACCAGCAGTAGCAGCAGCAGTGAGCAGCAGACCCACCCACCTTACCGACCGCCTCGAGATTTGATGCACAGAGAGGACGTAGTATGGGGCCTCCTCCTAGGGGTCCCATCAGACACAGGGTGCGCCGAGAGCTCGCCAAGTAGGAGCTCGTCGCAGAGACCTCAAGCAGATCCATAGCCGGATCGTCGGGATCTGTAGCTCGCCATCTAGAGTACCACTGGAGCCGCTCTCCCCACCGAAGAGGACCAGGCAACTATTATGGTTGTGGTGTTGTGGGACATCATTGGAGAGATTGCCCACAAAACCCTAACAAGGGTAAGACGCAGATCTCAGAGCCTACTATTGGAGATATGGCACAGAGTCATCGGATCTACGCAGCATGTCGAGAACCGCCAAGTTGAGCACCAGAGTACCGTGATTGAGATGACAGGTAGTATTGGTGGTATTTCCACCTCTATATTATTTGATTCTAGTTCTTCTGATTCTTTTATTGCACCATCCTTAGTAAAGCGTTATAGGTGGTGGCGAGTTAGGAAGGGCCGTAGTTGGGACGTTGAGATGGCTTCTAGAGCCAAAATTTCTGTAGACTCCTTAGTTAAGGAGTGTGTAGTGGATTTGGGACCCTTCACCACTACTTTTGATATTCGGATCCTTCCATTAGGATCTTATGGAATCATTTTAGGCATGGATTGGTTGTCCGCTCCACGAGCTAGAGTGGATTGTTACCATAAGAATATCATTTGCATAGATGATCTTGGAGTAGAGTCAGTGATATAAGGAGTTAGGAGGGCCGTATCCATTCGCACCATCTCCGCTATGCAGCTTAAGCGGTGTGTGCGACGGGGTTGTTAGTTTTTTGCTATTTTAGTCAGTGACAAATCAGAGGATGAGTCAAGAGGACCTTCCCTCGATGACCATCCCATCTTATCAGAGTTTGTTGATGTGTTCCTAGGGGAGCTACGGGTTACCTCCCCCACGTGAGATAGATTTCCATATAGATTTAGTTCCAGGCGCAGAGCCTATCTCACGAGCACCCTATCGGATGACTACTCCTGAGTTATGTGAGCTCAAGTTACAGCTTGAGGGCCTTCTGGAGAAAGGCCTAATCCGTCCCAGTGTATCCCATTGGGGTGCACCGGTGATCTTCGTGAAGAAGAAGGATGGATCTCTTTGGTTGTGTATTGATTACACAATTTGAATAAAGTAACGATCAAAAATCGTTACCCCCTTCCACGCATTGATGATTTATTTGATCAGATGAAGGGGGCTACAGTTTTCTCTAAGATAGATCTTAAGTCAGGATACCATCAGCTCAGGATTGTGGAGACGGATATTCACAAGACAACATTCCGCACGAGATATGGCCACTACGAGTTCACAGTGGTACCTTTCGGTTTGACGAATGCCCCCGCAGTGTTTATGAGTTTGATGAATGGGGTATTCAGGACCTTCCTTGATCGCTTCGTGCTCATCTTCCTTGATGACATTCTGATTTACTCACACACACGTGAGGAGCACGAGGAGCACCTTCACCAGGTTCTTCAGTGTCTTCGCGAGCAACACCTTTACGGGAACTTGGAGAAGTGTGCGTTCTTTCAGCCTGAGGTGCAGTATTTGGGCCACATCATTTCTGGGGAAGGTATCGCAGTCGATCCTTCCAAGATTCGAGCCATCATGGATTGGCCAACACCCACTAGTGTGACCGAGGTGCGTAGTTTCATGGGTCTAGCAGGTACTACAGGAGGTTTGTTTAAGATTTTTCTCGGATTGCGCACCCTATCACTTCTCTTCAGCGGAAAGGGAAGAAGTTTGTATGGTCAGATAGATGTGAGTAGGCCTTCAGTACACTGAAGGAATGCCTCACGAGAGCACCTATTCTTGCAGTGCTAGATCCTCAGGGTGAGTTCTACGTTTGCACAGATGCTTCCTTGGCAGGACTTGGAGGTGTGTTAATGCAGGAGGGTAGAGTAGTTGCCTTTGAGTCTCGCAAACTCAAAGATTATGAGCTAAATTATCTGACCCATGACCTTGAGCTTGCAGCAGTGGTACATGCCTTAGTGCGGTGGAGACATTTTCTTCTTGGCCGGAGATTTACACTCAGGACTGATCACTTGAGTCTTCGCCACCTCTTCACGCAGCCCAATCTCAACGCTCGTCAGCGGCGTTGGATGGAGTTACTCTGTGAGTATGACATGGAGATAGAGCATGTGAAAGGGAAGGAGAATGTGGTTGCAGATGCCTTGAGTAGGTGGAGACATGTGGCTATGGCCACCTCAGTGGGCACAGATTTGCGGAGTAGGATCTTGCAGTAGCTTCCTCAGGATAGTTTCTACCTTGCAGCCAGAGCAGAGATTGAGTCTCAGAGACCGCTTGAGGGGAGATTTGATTGATTTTCATTTGAGGTAGATGGTATTCTCAGACACAGAGGTCGGATATATGTTTCTATAGATGGAGGCTTGAGACATGACATTTTCACGAGAGGCTCATCGTGCAGCTTATTCAGCCCATCCTGGGGTGAAGAAGATGCACGCCACCTTGAGACAGTTGTATTTTTGGAGAGGACTTCAGAGAGACGTGGCTTTGTTTGTGTCACGTTGTTTAGAGTGCTAGAGGGTGAAGGCCGAGCATCAACATCCAGTTGGCCTTCTCTATCCTCACGCTATACCGGAGTGGAAGTGGGACACCATTTCCATGGAATTCATCATTGGGTTACCTACGTCGAGATACCATCACGACGCCATCATGGTCACGGTGGATAAATTGACGAAGGTAGCTCATTTTTCTCCAGTGAAGACCACCTATACAGCAAGTGCTGTGGCACGAGTATACCTTGATGAGATTGTCAGATTACATGGGATTCCGCGGAAGATCATTTGCGACCGCGATCCTTTGTACACTTCCCATTTCTGGACCACCATGCAGTATGCCCTCGGGACGAGGATTAATTTTAGCACAGCTTATCACCCTGAGACAGATGGACAGACAGAGAGGGTGAATCATATTTTGGAGGATATGCTCAGGATGTACGTGATGGATCATCAGTCGAGATGGGAGGAGTATCTGTATTTGGTGGAGTTTGCATACAATAATAGTTTCCAGAGTTCTATTGGCATGGCTCCTTTTCAGGCATTATATGGTAGAGAATGCATGACACCTCTTAGTTGGGATAGGATTAAGGATGGGTCTCCCTTGGGCCAACATTATTACAGGACATGGAGCAGCAGGTTACCTTGATCAGACAGATATTGCAGGAGGCGCAGGCTAGACAGAAAAAGTATGCAGACCAGCATAGGACAGATCGCAGTTTTGAGGTAGGCATGAAGGTGTTTCTTCATGTCAGACCACATAAGAGCCCTATCCGTTACGGAAAAGGTTCTAAGCTTGCTCCTAGGTTTGTGGGTCCCTTTGAGATCTTGGAGCGCCTCGGTCCCTTGGCCTATCGTCTAGCATTGCCACCTAGCTTATCGCGCGTCCATGATGTGTTTCACGTTTATGTGCTTAGGAGATATATTTTTGATCCTTCTCACGTGCTAGATTGGACCGCATTGCAGGTGCAGGATCAGGGCAGGTGATGGTGGAGCCCGTACGCATTATAGAGTGCAGGACCTTGGGCCTTCGCGGTAGAGAGATTGATCAGGTTCGGGTCCAATGGGACAGGTATGATGAGACTGCAGCTACTTGGGAGGATGCTACTTTGCTACGAGGACAGTTTCCACACCTTTTCCAGTGACTTCCAGGAGGAAGTCGAGTCTAAGGGGAGGGGGATGTAGTGCCCACTTCCCTTCGACCCCATTTTGTTTTGTTGTTTTCGAGACTAATTACTTCACTTATGGATTATTATGGCTTCTTGATTTAGCATGCTAGTAGATATCATAGACATTGGACTGTTATTGATTTGATCTTTATATGATGCATATGGTTTACTGGTGGACATTTGATGACGATATTTGTATACATTTGACGGGGTTATTTATCTTTAATTATGACATGTGATATGTTTAATCATATTGAGTAGAACTTGATAATTGGACTAATGTGATGATCATTTTGACATAAATGAAATGTGGAATAGAAATGTGCTAGAAAGTGTAAGTGATATCGTACTTGCATAGATGATAGTAAATAATGTGTCGTTTATTTTAGATTATATTGTATATTTGGCATGAATGTTTTAATGCGCCAACAGTGAAGGAGGTATTCTCTGCATTCTGCGGGTATATTATATTCGCAACAATATTGGGGAGTGGAGACTGTACGTACCCAAAATTGTAAGTACTGTACATTTGGAAATTGGTTACGGAAACCCCAATGATGATACAGGTCTCCTCGCAAGGTGTTCGGGATCCAGAAAAGCTCTCCAAGTATGCGTTAACATCCCTGCATGCCCCGCTTAGCCCCACATGCCTTAGTTTTTCTTTTTTTCCTCTTCTTTTAGCCCTTTTCTCTTTAGTAACGAAACCGCCGCCCTGGCTGGGCGGCGGTCTCGTGACCGCCGCCCTGATCGGGCGGCGGTCCTGTAACCGCCGCCCTGCTCAGAGCGGCGGTCCTTTACGCGTTTTCCAGAAGGCTATTTTTACACGACTCACGTAAATTCAATGATTTACCTGCTTTCTTTTACTGCCATGAGCTTGCATTTATGGTTCTGGTTCCCTGGAATAGTGTTTTGCCATTGTTTATAGTTTAAGAGTTCTATTTGGATTTTACCTTGGGTAAATGCAAATGCTATAAATAGATGGCTTGTGCTCAAGCAAATGGCCCCTCATTCACTTCTCATCTTCTCATTTCAGTAGTTCAGTACTTTTATTAGGATTCATAGTTTAGTTTCTTTCATTGCATGCCTATTTAGCATTGTTTTGCAGTTAGTAAGCCACATATCCATCTTGTGCAAGTGCTGTCATTGCTTCAGGCCCTCAAGTTTTCCTCTGAATTTCATCTTTGGAATAGAATTAGTGTTCATTTTTCTTAGAGTTCTTATTTTAATTCATTGCATGCTCAGTTAGCATTGTTTTACTATTGGTAAGCCACAAATCCATCTTGTGCAAGCAGTGTTGTTGTTTAGTTCATTGTTTTACTGTTGGTAAGCCACAAATCCATCTTGTGCAAGCAGTGTTGTTGTTTAGTTCATTGTTTTACTGTTGGTAAGCCACAAATCCATCTTGTACAAGCAAAGTGTTGTTGTTTAGTTCATTGTTTTACTGTTGGTAAGCCACATATCCAGCTTGTGCAAGCAGTGTTGTTATTTTATCCAATCCATTGGAGTAGAATAGCTTAGGAAGCCATTAAAGTTGCTAGGTTTTGCTCCTCAAAACAAGATAGTTTCAGGTTCTGGATGCTTTATGTTGCATGACTCGCAATAAATCCCGCTAGGAATTGCATAAGCCAAGCTCTGTACTCTTGCGCTATCCCTCTCCTACTTGCATTGTATTCGGTGTGTATTCGAGCTACCTTTATCCCAATATCTACTTCTATTGATGCTAGCATTACACGCTTTTACGGATCCACGTGAACATGAAAGAATGAGGAGATCTGCGAGGGGACAAGATCACACACACCATCGGATTCGCCACTGTTTTGGGGAATCTAGGTTCTAGATTTCAAAGTTCTAGTTAGAATCATATCAAATAGAGTAGTTAATTGCTTTATTTCAGTAAATTCTATTCTCGATATTGCCAGGGAAGCTGTGGGGATTGATAGTTTCTGAGAAACTATGATTCATTCCTCACTTCTGAGGTAGGATCGAGAATCTTGCAAATAGATTAGGAAAGTTATTTCATTGTTTAGAATAGATCTACAAATTACACAGACAAATAGCTACACTCGGTTATTTTGTTTGTTTTAAATTATTATTTAGTTGTCATTTCTAGATATTTTAAATAGCTTGCTTTCTTAAATTCATATAGTTCATCAGAAAATACAAAAATAGAGAAATCATATATGCTATAGATATATTGCAAATAGTTAACTTTCATTTTATTACAGTTCGTTTATATTGTTGCTTTTGCATGACCATCACGGGACCTAGAGAGCCCAGGGAATACGTATTCGAGCCAATCGTGCCTCAGCCCAATCTCATCATGGCAATAACCGATATAGATCAAAATCTTAGGATCCAAGTCTTCCGAACAACGGTAAGCTTGCAACAAATCAATTCCCAGTTGAGAGGATTAAACAGAGAAGATGACCAAGCACACATATTTTGGTCAAATCAGCCAAACTACAGATTACCCTAGGAAAAATTCATATGACTGTAGGAGGATTAGAAAGAGAACAAACCTTTGGTTGTGATCCTTTGGTCCCACAGCCAGGTGCAGGAGATACCCTCACGGACATAGATACCAGTTTAAGGATCCAGGTTGCACGAACGCCTGTGAGATATTCCGAGAAAATCACACAGTTATTGGTCTTGAATATAGAAGCTGAGAAAGCGTACGATTACTGGATATTAGGGATTAGGACTTGATTCCATGCATGACCATAGCAGGACCACAACGACCAAGAGTCTACGGTTGTGATCCATGAATCCCACAGCCTAACGAATCCATAAGTCAATCAGATATAGACACCGGCCTACGCACGTTAGTATTCAGATCTACGCCACTTCCACCCACCATCATCGAACAATTGTCCTTACTGGATATAGCGGCTAACAAAGCTAGAGAATTCTGGACTAGGCCAGAGAATCACCCGTAGAGTCAATTGTATTCACCATCCACCATATGACCTTATCTGGGGACGTACACGAAACTATCCCAGGTCATTTTCCACGTATTCCACAACCCATAGATCGAATCACGCTAGAGCTCGATATTGATTGGAGCCTTCGAGCAGTCATCCTTGCCGATCGATCTATCACACCAGTCCAAGTTAGAAGGGCCTTCTTTGCCTTAGATTCGCAAATTCCGTTAGTGCGTGTCGAAGACATTAGATTACCGAACTAGTTTATCGCATCCCACGGATATTCCATCCCCATCGGTATGTGGAAGAGTTTTGTCTCGGCAAGACCTCGGGAGGTCGGGTATGCGAAAGAGTTACTTGTAGATTCCCACGCTCTCTTGTCGCTTTTCCGGCGTACAAAATTGGTGAACCCGACGTGAGACTTACAACTTTCTGTCATTTCACCTTACGTACCTCATTAATTTTCACCTTCACTCCTTCCCATTATTCTGCGGGTATTCATATACCCCCCGAATATGTCGGGATTCGATGCATATGGCAGACCCCTCTTGGGTCTTGAGGCATACTACGCCCAACAGAATAGACAATCATCACCCTCGCTCTCAATGTGGGGTGACAACTATTCAACTAATCAGTTGTCAACACAAACTCCAAGGAGCAGATATAGCTCGTCCTTCCAAACAGAAGGGTTGGAACAACTTTCTCAAACGCAACAAACAGAGCCTTCAGGCTCGAATAATATGACGTTCACCGGAGAGTCTGGTTCATCTCCTCAGGTATTGCTTAGACCACAAATTAGTAAACAATCAGATTCATACCAAGGTCTAGACGATGAATATTCAGCACGTTATGCCAGGAACGACCAACGTTCTCGAAGTATGTATCCACCTGTAGGAGGTTTACAACCACAACCCGAGGTCTCTTTTCAAGAAAATACCTCTATGCCACTGCATATAGGAAATACTCTCGGAGAAACTTGGCAAGATAGCGATCAGTTCATAGCAGGATATCACATGCCTATACAAAACCATAGTATACAACAAACACCACCAAGGCAGAATATCGTGACTTCACCAAATGAAGTCATTTCAACTCTAATAGAAAAGGTTAGAGGGTTAGAACTTGCCCAAGCAAGTCAAAATTCGTAATTCGTGCAAACAGGGAGTTCCAATCCTCCACACCATCCTAGCCAAGTAGATCTCCTCACAGGAGTAGGCACGTTAGGCATGACTCCTCAGTATTCACAACAAATGCCAACTAGACCCACCATCTCTAGCACTGTTCCTCCCGGTCTAGTACAGAACAATCCATTCCTAGACATAACCCCGTCATACTTAAACATGTACTCCAAATCACCACAAGGGGATATGTTCTCCTCTCCCGGCATGTTTTCTCAAACACAGGGGCTTCCTTACGCCCCCTGCCAATGCGTACGTTACGCCATATCAACAACCCGTTCCAACGCTACTCCCTCAGCAGACACCATCAATGGTCGAAACATATGCAATAGGGACTTATTCAGAATATTTGAAAGAGCCCTTAGATTTTGCTATACGAAGCGTCATGCTTCCAAGACCTCTTCCTGATTTTCCCAAATATAAAGGTGAGGGAGATCCGAATGCGCATATCAAAGCTTATGCTACAGCCATTTGAGAACTACTCCCATGGGATGGGGTTGTTGCTAAAATATTCCCAAAAACCTTGGAAGGCATTGCTCTCGATTGGTATTATAGAATACCTGAGGCTTCCATACATTCATTCAAACAACTTGTGTCTGAGTTCATCAAGGCCTTCGACATGAACAAACTGTTAAGGATAGGAATCAGGGAGTTCTTACACATCAAACAAGAACATAACGAATCTGTCACCCATTTCATCCAAAGGTGGCGTACAGTCCTTTATTCCTCGGCAAGCGCTCCAAACATGGATCAAATGGAACTATGTGATTTATTCCTTCATTCGCTTAGCAGAGAAGTAAAGGAAGAAGTTCAAAAGTTCCCATTATAAACTTACGATGAGGTACTGGAGAGTGCCCTTCGAATAGATCAAGCAAGCGATTGATAGTGGTCGCAAAACATATGGAGCAAACGGGAAGTTAATCGCTCCCAATCAAAACACTACAAATTATCCCACTACCACAAACGTTAATCAAGGACCTAAAATCCTTAACAAAAATCGGGGTGTAACAACCGATGGAGTAACCGACCAGCCCAAGAAGGTAAATGTTGTCAATACTCCATCACAAACAAACAACCAACGAAACAACAACTTTACCCCGACAATCAACACAGTGGATTTTAACCATCCACAACAACAACAACGGCGAAATCCCATACAAGGGCCAAGCCAAAATTCAACTAGGTATCAAGACCAGAATTCAAACCAAAGACAACAAACGCAAAATTTTAATAGACAACGGTTCGATCAAAATTACGGGCCACAATACACATCAAACCAACAAACTAGGAATTACAATCCTAACTCATATTGTGGTTTCCACAAAATTCGAGGTCATGACACTAGAACATGCCGTGATTATAATAAATTCATACAACGCTTGCCAAATGAACAAAAACAACTGTTTATGGATATGTTCTTAGCGGATCCTACGTCACCAACGTCAAATACTTTTTCAGGGGCAGTTTCCCCTCAAAACGCACCCCTAAAGATCTTTAATGATCCACTCCCAAATCACGATAACAACAGACTAAATCCAACTGGGACAAACAAGGGTGCAATGACGGGAAACAATGATCATGAAGCCTCGACTTCACTAAACTCATCAGTTGCGCCACAATTAGGAAATCAGCCGAGACCCAAGATAGTCAGTTTGGTGGAGTTAGACACTGAATTACCCATCGAAGCTATAACAAGGACACGAGAATATTTCTCTCAGCCAAGTCCAAGCCACCTACCAGAAACGGATAACATCCAACAAATCGTAGCAAAGCCAGTGGGTGCTTATGATTTAATTAATGATCTAACAAAAACCTTCTCGCATATCTCATTTTTAGACTTACTAAAGAACTCTCCTACCCACAGGGCTGCTCTTTTAGAAGCATTGGGTTTAGGTCATTTAATTAATATCACTCCACCTCCTGAAACACAGGTAAATCATGTAGACTTTGATGTTCATCCTCCAGGGAAGCCAGACAAGGATGTCGAATTCATATTTGAAATAAGTAGAATGCCTACAGATGCTGAGATCGCACGCCGAGGTGATCTGGCCTTATACTTACAAGTATGGGTTTATAATAACTACGTAAAACGGGTAATGGTTGACGATGGGGCCGCAGTTAACATAGTCCCCTTCTCTTTCCTTCAAAAGTTAGGGTATGGAGAAACCAATTGTTCCACAACTCGAAACACGCTAAGAGGCTATGACAGCCTTAAAGCCACTTCGATAGGAACCATAATACTACCGGTCACCTTAGGACCCAAAACAATCGACCGAGTTTTATATTATAGATCAGGAAACTAATTATAATATGATCCTCGGCCAACCATGGATACAGCGAATGAAGGCAATCCCTTCTACTTTATTCCAAGAAGTAAGATTCGTGCATCTAGGAAAGGTATTTGTAGCCAAAGGTGATCCAAAACCTTTCGATATACACCTAGCCGACTTAAAGAAAAGACCAGGTGTGCACTCGGAATTTGAACTTCCAACAAACCAACTTAATAAACCCACTAACCCAAAACCAGAGGAGAAGTTGGTACCTACAACGGATCTTGAAACTATCAAAGCATAACCAAGACAACCCAACCCCCAAAGATAAGGCTAGCACAATTGAAACGGTATCATTAGGGACTACTGCAAAATTCGTTGAGTTAATAGAACAAGATTTACCAATGTTCTTACCATTTGATTCAGTAGGCATAGGATATTCCCTAGGGGTTGGTTCTCTTCCAGCAGAGGATCTCTGCATGGTGGAAGTAGAGTGCGCAAACACAAGTAAATACCCCAACATCTATATTCCCAGCTAAGTATTGGACTCTCCATTTTGATGGGGCTAGGTGCCGTTATGGAGCAGGGGCAGGTATAATTCTTACTTCACCCGAGGGGAAAGTCATGCCATTTGCCTTTAAACTAAATTTCGAATGCACAAACAACGGCGCTGAGTACGAAGCCCTCCTCCTTGGCCTCACCTTAGCCAAGAGAATTGGTGTTGACAACATCAGAGTCTTAGGAGACTCACAATTAGTGGCAAACCAAGTTTCTGAGGTATATGAAACTAAAGCCGAACACTTGCAGCTTTACAAAAATGCCGTATTAGATTTAAGCAAGGCATTTAACTTCATATCCATTGAAGCAATCCCGCGAGAGAAAAATCTTCTCGCCGATTCAATAGCAACTTCAGCATCACGTTTTACTCCAAGCAATGAGTTAGAAGATACCCATTTCACGGTGTCCATTCGTGATGAACCATTGATAAAAACAATGACAAATCCCCTTTCAAGCGGAAGTGAATCTACCACCCCAGACCATGTTGATAATGATATGGCCACTTTGGAATACTTAAACGCCTATGCGGCATTACATCTCTCCTATCATATGCTAGATTTGTCCTTAATTCCACATTCGTCTTCCTATTTCAGAAATCCCATGATGAGTTTTCCCTCACAAATGGAACCTAGCATATACACAGTAGAAAATGGGGATGATTTGGATTTACCCCCAGCACCGCCTGAGTTTGAAGAGGGTAACACCTCTTTGATCGAAGAAACAATCGATGTCAACATCGGAACGGAAGATGAACCAAGAATTTTAAAACTAGGATCCTCGTTAACCCCAGAAGAAGTAGAAACACACACTCGGATCCTCAAAGAGCATCAGAAGGCGTTTGCATTTAATTATAAAGAGATGACAGGTGTCGCACCCCACATCATGGTACACAACCTCGTCACTAAATCTGATGTAAAGCCGATTAAACAAAAATCAAGCCGATTAAACAAAAATCAAGACCCATGAAACCCAAGGTAGCTCTCATGGTAAAGGAGGAGGTAATAAAACTCCTCCAGGTAGGATTCATCAAACCAGTCGACTATTCCCAATGGGTATCTAACATCATTCCCGTTCTCAAGAAGAATGGAAAGATACGCATCTGCATAGATTTCCGAGACATCAACAAAGCATGTCCTAAGGACGACTTCCCGTTGCCATCTATTGATGTCATTGTTGATGCAACAGCTGGGTTTGAAATTTTGTCTCTCATGGATGGATTCTCGGGATACAATCAAATCAGAATATCTGAGCAAGATCAAGCTAAAACCACATTTATAACTCCTTGGGGAACCTATTGCTATGTTGTTATGCCATTCGGTCTCAAAAACGCTGGTGCTACGTACCAGCGGGCTATGACATATATATTTCACGATCTAATTCATAAAATCATGGAATCCTATGTAGATGACTTGTTGGCTAAGGCCAAGAAGCGTTGTGACCATCGGAAGTACTCCGCGTCATTCTTTCGCGCCTAATAGAATACGGAGTCACACTAAATCCAGAGAAATGCGTCTTTGGTGTAACGGGAGGGAAGCTCCTAGGTTATATCATATCGTCACGAGGAATAGATGTTGACCCAACCAAAATTTGGGCTGTCCTCGAAATGGTTCCACCTTCGGATGAATCTGGAATCAGGTCATTTCTCAGAAAGCTAGGTGCAATCCGAAGATTCATCCCGGACTTGAGCTTCGCCATTCATCCAATCAATAATTTACTCAAGAAAGACTATAGCATTGATTGGACCGAAGACTGCAATGAAGCTTTTAACACAGTTAAGCGTTTCTTGCTGTCACCACCTACGCTAATGCCACCTAAGCTAGATCACCCGTTAATTTTATATTCACGAGCTACCAATGTCTCGTTAGCTTGTATGTTGGCCCAAGAGGATGATGACAAGAGAGAACGCGTGATTTATTTCATTAGCTGAACACTGCTCGACTATGAAACGCGCTACACACAAGCAAAACGAGAATGCCTCGCCATCATCTTTGCAACCAAACGCCTAAGACATTATATGTTAAATCAAGAAACAAGGGTCATGGTAAAAACGGACCACTTACGAACTTTCCTCACACAAGGGTCCTTGTCTAAAAAGGCTGGATGTTTTATAACCTTAATGGGAGAATTCGAATTAACGTTTGTAAATCAGAAGTCAGTTAAGGGACAAATCATTGCGGATTGGTTAGCTGATAACCCATTAGATGGAGGTGATCTAGTAGATTTGGATTTTCCAGATGAGTGCGTATACTACATCGAAAACCGACCCTCTATCTCTGAGTGTCCCTGGTATGCTGATATCATTAACTATATCATGGACCATACATATCCAGAAGGAGCTACACCACAACAAAGAAGATGGTTACGCATTATCATAGCTAAATACGTCATTATAGAGAAAGTTCTCTATCGAAAGGCGTTCGATGGAATGCTCCTAAGATGTGTCGACACAGAAGAATCCAAGAAGATTCTCCATGAATCTCATAGCGGAATATGTGGAGGCCACTTCGGTGGCCACGCCACTGCTCGAAAAATACATCGAATGGGCTATTTTTGGCCCACTCTAGAACATGACGCAATAGAGTTTGTACGCAGGTGTCGTAAGTGCCAAGAATTCTCCCATGAGATCCACATGCCGGCACAAGTCCTGCAACCAATCGCTACTCCATGGCCCTTTTCTACATGGGGCCTAGACTTAATAGGGAAATTCTCTCCCTCATCCACAGACGGCCATAATTTTATAATCACGGCCACTGAATATTTCACCAAATGGGTAGAGGCTATGCCTCTTACCACTGTACCTGGTTCTGTAATCGCCAAGTTCATTTTGAACCAAATCATTTGTAGGTACGGTATCCCGCAAATCATTATCTCCGATAATGGAACTTCTTTTAAGAATGAAGAGGTTCGTGAGCTATGCAATAAATTTAAGATAAGCCATCATACGGCTTCCTTATATTACCCTCAAGCCAACGGACAGGCTGAAGCGACAAACAAAACGCTAAAATCCATTCTCCTTAAAACGGTGAAAGAAAACAAACGAGATTGGCATTTGAAGTTATACCCGGCCTTATGGGCCCAACGAACCTCAATAAGAACACCAACGGGAGCAACTCCTTTTTCACTAGTGTTCGGGGCAGAGGCAGTTCTCCCACTCGAGGTTGAAATACCCAGTCTCGCATTTCATTCTGAGGATTCGGATGAAGACGCTTACAGAGAAGCACATCTTTCCCAACTAGAAAGCCTAGACGAAACTAGGTTAGATGCTGAACGGAGACATAGAGTCTATGCTGACCGGATGTGCCGGCAGTACAACAAGAAGGTCTATGAACGCGACATATACGAAGGTGATCTAGTTCTAAGGCTGGACAGCCGGATCGACAAGAAGACTAGTGAAGGAAGGAAATTCCGGCCCGGATGGTTGAGCCCATACCGAGTCATGAAGGACTATGGAAATGGTGCATACCTCTTATGTACGCTAGAAGGTGAGGAGTTTGGTGAAAGCAGTCAATTCCATGCACCTCAAGTGTTTCTATGCGTAAGCAGCTAGCACTACTTATATAACTATCTACATTACATTTTCATATAAATTAGGATCATGTTGTCCACTCGTTTCTTACACAAATTGTGATCAAGGAATCTATTCTCAAAGCAATTCATTACAAACTCATGATGTTGTTGGCATAAACTCTTTAATCGTACCTCTCCATTTTCATGATATCATCAAAATATCTCAGAATCTTTTATCAAATAAAATCAGACATGACGAAGTCTTAACGGTAACCATACCAAGATCTGCAAGTTTATTCTCACTTTGATTTCTTCTTAGGGCAGGTGTCTTGCCTATGGTCTCTTCTAGAAGCTTCATGGTGTCACATCTATCCCATATGCATATCTCTTTGGAAATAAGCACATACTGACATTTTACTCAAATAAACAAATCAAACGTTGATCAAACAGAAAATTTTAATTTTACACATTTCCTTGCCCCACCAACCTTCGGTGATGAGCTTGCATCTCTTACTAGTGACGTAGGGTTGGAAAAGGATGGAAATGCCCTTACTCGCCTATGCCTTGCCCATAGTGATAAACCCATGCTTCTTACTAGTAGCGTGGGGCAAAGTGTAGGGGGTCCTCTTGACAAATAAATGCAAATGGTCATACGCAAACAATTCAAACTTTCAAACTTTGAGTCAAAAACAAATGAAACAGATGTTCAAAATCCCAAAAGAGTTAAAATCCTAAAAACCCAGATTTTGTCTACTATGTGGCCATCTACGGGTCTAAGTCTGGATAAACCGCAAAGCAAGTTGCATCCAAAACTATGAAGTCACTCGAGTGGAGTTGGCTTGTAGCTTCCAATTTGGTTCCGCCAAAGCTTTGTCTGTCTTTCATCACTATCATTTCACCACATTTCATAACTTGCGCCCTTCTTGGCTCTTGGTGATGAGCCCTCGCATCTTACTAGTTGCGTGGAGTTAGGAGTGGGGCAAGTTAATCTGTTCATCATACTGGTTATTTTCATCACTTTTCCAAAACAAACATGAGGTATCCAAATTGCTCACAGAAGCTAAGATTCAAAATCACAATGTATCTACATTATCATGTATCAGCATCATGAAATATACAAAAGAAAAACAAGCATTTATATCATTTGTTCACCATTGCATACATTAAGAAAAGCATATGAAAATCGGAATTTTAAACATCTAAGAGTACACACATGAATCAAGTCGAGCCAACCCTATACAACGAATAACCAAGAGAAAGAGATATATGTACATATCAATGTGTCATAGATTTTTACAATGTCATTGCACACTAGGTGCGGTCAAAATTCTTGCAATAAGCACAAAATACCAAAACAACATACATGCCTCACAAAATGGAGACTAAGAAATAAAGGAACTCGCCTATCGGCCCTTTTGAGGCCCATTATGACTACTCTAGCTACAAATTTCTTAGGATTTCTTCTCAAAAGCATTCAAAAACAGCAAAAAGTTGAGCCTAACGCAAAATACCATTCCCAAGCTCATTCCAATTCAATCATACTCAAAAATGAAAAGAGTGATCACCGTGGACCCAAAGCTTAAAAATTACCAAATCGATACGCACAAATGAATAGGAAAATGAACTCGTTTTGTATATTTATAACATTCTAACCTTGTTTTGAATGTTCTTTCCCATAGTTGGAGCGCCGACAGAGGTAAGTTCTTATTCCCCGCGCAAATGGTAAGTCCTCATTTCATATCAATTTAGTATCTATTTTCAATTTATTTTATCTATCTACACTTGAGTCCCTTTTTCCTTTTGCGAGATAGCGGGAATCTAGATGGCAACATTTTGGCACACGGGCATGTCGGTATAGCCTCTAACTCCCCATTCGGGACTTCCATACTCGGAATGTTTTACGCCTCTCAAGGCTAAAATGCTTCTCCGAGTGGGCAATATGTACGTACCCAAAATTGTATGTCTTGTCTGATCGGAATTGGTTACGAAACCCCAATGATGATACAGGTCTCCTCGCAAGGTGTTCGGGATTTGGAAAATCTCTCCACGTATGCGTTAACATCCCGCATGCCCCGCATAGCCCCCGCGTGCCTTAGTTTTTCCTTTTTTCCTCTTCTTTTAGCCCTTTTCTCTTTAGTAATGAAACTTCCGCCTGCTGGTGGCGGTCTTGTATCGCGCCATGATCGTGGCGGCGGTCCAGTAATTGCCGCCTAATCGAGTGGTGGTCCTTTACGTGTTTTCCAGAGGGCTATTTTTACATGAATCACATAGATTCAACGATTTACCTATTTTCTTTCACTGCCATGAGCTTGCATTTATGGTTCTGGTTCCCTGGAATAGTGTTTTGCCATTGTTTATAATTTAAGAGTTCTATTTGGATTTTACCTTAGGTAAATGCAAATGCTATAAATAGATGGCTTGTGCTCAAGAAAATGTCCCCTCATTCACTTCTCATCTTCTCATTTCAGTAGTTCAGTACTTTTATTAGGATTCATAGTTTAGTTTCTTTCATTACAGGCCTATTTAGCATTGTTTTGCAGTTAGTAAGCCACATATCCATCTTGTGCAAGTGCTGTCATTGCTTCAGGCCCTCAAGTTTGCCTCTGAATTTCCTCTTTGCAATAGATTTAGCGTTCATTTTGCTTAGAGTTCTTAGTTTAGTTCATTGCATGCTCAGTTAGCATTGTTTTACTGTTGGTAAGCCACAAATCCATCTTGTGCAAGCAGTGTTGTTGTTTAGTTCATTGTTTTACTGTTGGTAAGCCACAAATCCATCTTGTGCAAGTAGTGTTTTTGTTTAGTTCATTGTTTTGCTGTTGGTAAGCCACAAATCCATCTTGTGCAAGCAGTGTTGTTGTTTAGTTCATTGTTTTACTGTTGGTAAGCCACAAATCCATCTTGTGCAAGCAATGTTGTTGTTTAGTTCATTGTTTTACTGTTGGTAAGCCACATATCCAGCTTGTGCAAGCAGTGTTGTTGTTTTATCCAATCCATTGGAGTAGAATAGCTTAGGAAGCCATTAAAGTTGCAGGTTTTCTCCTCAAAACAGGATAGTTTCAGGTTCTGGATGCTTTATGTTGCATGACTCGCAATAAATCCCGCTAGGAATTGCATAAGCCAAGCTCTGTACTCTTGCGCTATCCCTCTCCTACTTGCATTGTATTCGGTGTGTATTCTGAGCTGCCTTTATCCCAATATCTACTTCTGTTGATGCTAGCATTACATGCTTTTCTGGATCCACGTGAACACGAAAGAACGAGGAGATCACACTGAGGGGACAAGATCACACACACCATCAGATTCGCCACTGTTCTGCGGAATCCAGGTTCTAGCTTTCAAAGTTCTAGTTAGAATCATATCAAATAGAGTAGTTAATTGCTTTATTTCAGTAAATTCTATTCTCGATATTGCCAGGGAAGCTGTGGGGATTGATAGTTTCTGAGAAACTATGATTCACTCCTCACTTCTGAGGTAGGATCGAGAGTCTTGCAAATAGATTAGGAAATTTATTTCATTGTTTACAATAGATCTATAAATTACACAGACAAATAGCTACACTCGGTTATTTTGTTTGTTTTAAATTATTATTTAGTTGTCATTTCTAGATATTTTAAATAGCTGCTTTCTTAAATTCATATAGTTCATCAGAAAATACAAAAATAGAGAAATCATATATGCTATAGATATATTGCAAATAGTTAACTTTCATTTTACTACAGTTCGTTTATATTGTTGCTTTTGCATGACCATCACGGGACCTAGAGAGCCCAGGGAATACGTATTCGAGCCAATCGTGCCTCAACCCAATCTCATCACAGCAATAACCGATATAGATCAAAATCTTAGGATCCAAGTCTTCCGAACAACGGTAAGCTTGCAACAAATCAATTCCCAGTTGAGAGGATTGAACAGAGAAGACGACCAAGCACACATATTTTGGTCAAATCAGCCAAACTACAGATTACCCTAGGTAAACATTCATATGATTGTAGGAGGATTAGAAAGAGAAAAAACCTTTGGTTGTGATCCTTTGGTTCCACATGAGCCAGGTGTAGAGATACCCTCACGGACATAGATACTAGTTTAAGGATCCAGGTTGCACGAACGCCTGTGAGATATTCCGAGAAAATCACATAGTTATTGGTCTTGAATATAGAAGCTGAGAAAGCGTATGATTACTGGATATTAGGGATTAGAACTTGATTCCATGCATGACTATAGTAGGACCACAACGACCAAGAGTCTACGTTTGTGATCCACGAATCCCATAGCCTAACGAATCCATAAGTCAGTCAGATATAGACACCGCCCTACGCACGTTAGTATTCAGATCTACGCCACTTCCACCCACCATCATCGAACAATTTTTCCTTCTTCAGTATATAGCGGCTAACAAAGCTAGAGAATTCTGGATTAGGCCAGAGAATCACCCGTAGAGTCAATTGTATTCACCATCTACCATATGACCTTATCTGGGGACGTACACGAAACTATCCTAGGTCATTTTCCACGTATTCCACAACCCATAGATCGAATCACGCCAGAGCTCGATATTGATTAGAGCCTTCGAGTAGTCATCCTTGCCAATCGATCTATCACACCAGTCCAAGTTAGAAGGGCCTTCGTTGCCTTAGATTCGCAGATTCCGTTAGTGCGTGTCGAAGACATTAGATTGCCTAACTAGTTTGTCTGCATCCCATGCATATTCCATCCCCACCGGCTGTCTCGACATGACCTTGGGAGGTTGGGTACGCGGAAGAGTTACTTGTAGATTCCCACGCTCGCTTGTCACTTTTTCGGCGTACGAGACCAACCACATCGGAATTCGAGAAGAATCCAACTAAGGTCACCATGGCAACAAGTAATTGTGTGTGTGTTAGAATTATTTGGTTAAGGGAAAATTGTGACCTAGGGGTCATGTGTTGTTTTGTTTTAATTTTCCCTTTTTATTATGTTAGTATGTGTTGCTCTTAGTAAGTGAAATTTTACTTGTGTTATTATTCATATTCTTTGGATTGGTGTTTACCCCTTTTTTAGCCATGGGTTGTAGTGTCTTAATTAAGTTAATTTGAATTTGTCCTAAACTAATTAAAAGATGTGACCAAAAGAGAGTTCATTTATTAGGCTTGATTTACTTTGGATTTTGTGTGGAATGATGTGTGTTTGAGTTTTGAGTGTAGCACACTCTACCCCACATGGGAAACTCGAATTTGGCCTTAGAGGCCAAATTTCAAAGCTTGTGGGACAAGTCAAACTTGTCCCACACCTCTTAAAACCCCATGCCAACCCTACCTATGGGTTGGAAGGCCAAATTTAGGGTCTTTTAGGTGTTTTGGGGGGATAAAAAGGGTAAAATATTAATTGCACTTTCTTTCAAAAATTTAATTTTGTCCTTTGGGGGAGTGGGCTTAGATGGAGTGTGTAAGGTGCTTGCCTTTCTTTCAACCACTTATTAATGGTGCATTGGAATATGAGGTTGACCAAGTGATGTGGAGTGGAGGAAAAAGGAGGTGGCATCCTACTTGGAGCCACATCATCCCTCCCTCTCTTTTCTCTATTTATTTGATCCTCTTGTTTGTTTTGGGGGTTGGAAGTTTCATTTTTAGTCTTTTGTATTTTGGAGAGGAGAGGATTTTGAAGGAGTTTGTGGATTTTTGGAGCTTGTTGATACTTGTGGGAATTTTTTTGGAGCTTGTGGATGCTTGCTTGATCTTTGGAGGGATTTGAGACTTCATACTTGGAACAAGCTCTACCATGGAAAGGTAGGAGCTTCACCTTTGCTTGTATTATGTTTTCTTCTTTTTGTTATATGAATGAGTATATATATGTTGTGTTGAAAATTGTTGTTTGAAATGCTTGTTGGGAATGGGTAGAATGCCTAAGTTGGGAGTGGGAGGAGACTATGGGGAGTTTAATTGAGGGAGGCATAAGAGATCATTTTCTTGAGGAGGGAGTTTGGGTTGGGTGCCCACCTAGTAAGAGAAATGCTTGCATTTTCTTCTTGTTTTTACTTGAGGGAGCCATAAGAGTTGAGGGAGGCATAAGAGTGGATGGAGGGATAAGGGGTACTTGAGGGAGGCATAAGAGTTGTTAGGGGTATTGTGTTTTGCATTGGAGGCTTTTAGGTGGCACCCATTCCCATTGGGAGGCATAAGTGGCCTCCCCATAGGTCTTACTCTTATGGCTTTCTTGATAAGCCTTGTGACTTGTTGTTGTGATTGTTTTCCCTCTTGTTGTGTTGTTGATTTTGTTTTGAAGGATTATGGAATGAATGTGAAATTTTATGTTGAGTTATGTGGAAGCTAGTAGTTGCCATGAGTTGGATTTTCTCCCATTGTAATGTGGTTGGGGCTCGGGGGCCAATGGAGAGGATGGCTTCTCTTCTCCATTGGGTATCTTGGTTGGGAGGAGAGCGTTGCCTCTCCCCTTATTTTTTGTGAATCAAGCAAACTATTGGAGGAGCTACCTTGTTGATGTTTGAAGCATTGGAACCTTGTTGATGACAATGTGAAACCACCTTGTATTTTTACCCACCTTGAGTGGAGGAAAAGTGTAATATTGCTTTGTATTTTAGCTTCCATTATTGTAAAATGTTCCCACATTAAGTGGAAAATGTTGTAACAAGATTTTGAAGGAAAGTTGTATTGAACTTCATTAGTAAGGTTGTAATGTGGATGGAATTGAAAGTTGAAGGAAAGACAATTTATTTATTCTCCTTTAACTTGGCTTGGAACCTCATATGAGTATGTTGATCTTGTTGACATGTTAGTTGTTCTTACTTTAAAAATTAATGGAAATATTGTTGGAATCTTTTGTGGAATGTTAGGAAAGTTACAAAAATATACATATTAGATTTCGTTTTGTTACTTAAAAGAGATGTATTGGAAAAGTTGGAATATTAATGCAATCTCTCTTCTTGTAAAATAAATAAAAATAGTTTATAAGTATTTGGTTGCATACATAGTATAAAATCCTTTCCTTTGCATACTTAGTATAGATCCATTCCTACATAATACACGTGAAAGAAAATATAGAAAAGTGTAAAACTAAAAGAATAAATTATAAACAATAAAGTAATCATTACGACTAAAATAGATACAAATATACAAACTTAAATATTTGGAAAATAAAACTTTGGAATAGTATTTAATGGATATACATGCTTTAGATTTTGGTTACTTATACATCCAAATGACTATTTTATTCGTTAGCAAAGAAAAACATTTGAAAGTATGGAAATCAAAAAAATAGTCAGACTGTTGTAATCAGATATGTAGGCGTTTTCTGATTTTGCACTATTTTTGCAAAGCAAACTGCGCTTCACGTATATTCCGATATGAAATGCATCCACCTCTATGAGATTTTCTTCCACGAGCCGCTTGTAACCAGATAGGGTCTCATTAGAGAATCTTGTAATAAATTTCTTGAGTCTTTCCGTAATACTCTCTTGTCCCTTGATCGGTTTTGATAAAATATCTTGAAGGCAAATCCGAGTTTGTGGATGCATTCGACATCAAGCAGATAACAACATAGTTTGTAACCTTCTTGTTTTAAGCGCTAAAAAAAAGGGGCTTTGTTTTATTGCTTTGCGACACTGGTGGCTCCTTGTGCGGCTGCGACCATGGATCCCAGTAAGAACACTCCTCGTAGCACCCTTTGGAAGTGGAGGTAATACTTACGCTGCCCGCTATTGTAGCTTCATCTTTAACCACCACAACTTAATCCACGCGGCCAGGGTAGGGTATAATGGCGAGCCGACCCACATGAAGCTTAAGATTTGCAAATCTAAGTGAATAAATGAAAGATGCAACCAGAGATGGAGCTGTTCTAAGCATGAGGAGGGAAACTTATTGTGTATGGCAGGTGTCCATTAAAGCCACCCACCCCAACCATGATTTCAAACTTAAGTTTGAACGCTTTCCCACCTTAAAAAAAAACTCTTGTCCCTTTTGTTCAAATTTCGAATTTATGTTTAAGTGTATAGATTTACTTAATGTAATTTTTTGATTAAATATATATTTCATTTGTAATTTTGAAATTTGAATTCAATACTTTTATACTAAATTAAAAATTAATAGATAAAGACAGTACCTAATCACCCCCGTTAATGTTCGTTTGTAGAATTACGATCATGACACGAGAATAATTATTCACCGACTCATGCTCTTAATGTTTATTTAGAGGTAAGATTAAATGACTCCTTGGTTAATAACTGGCTCATGACGTCGAGCTCGGCGACAATGCTAGTGTCGAGAAGAACGTTAGGAAGGCTCTATGCGACCTAACTAAACTCTATTCGCATCCGATCCTAGAAACAATAACAAAGTGACCCGATTTAAATATATAGCAATTATAAATTTGTTCTCTTAAATCTTGATCCTCATACAAAAAAAAAAATTGAGTCGTATTGTTTTGGGTTAGTTGTTCGTGGGAAGCAAGTGCTTTGATATGTCGTCATCGTCGGCGGTGTTACGAAGCATAGAATGTATATAAGACATCAATATCCCATCTTCGTGTTTTCAATTGTGTTGCATACGTGCATGTCCCTAAAAATAATAAGAAGAATGTTGAGCTTAATCCACTCCAGGTGAATGCTATTGGGGTACCACGAGACCTAAAAGCATATTCATCTACTCCGCTTATATCGAGGGGGAATTC
Source organism: Taxus wallichiana var. yunnanensis (assembly GCA_018340775.1). NCBI lineage: Eukaryota > Viridiplantae > Streptophyta > Pinopsida > Cupressales > Taxaceae > Taxus > Taxus wallichiana. The sequence continues at coordinate 838,748,007 of CM031242.1, read as the reverse complement.
ACATCAAAGGAGTTCGTGGCCTTTTAAAGAAGCACGAAATAGATCAATTGTTCTATGCTACCTATACACCTCAATAGAATAGAGTCATAGAATCTTGCAATTGCAAAATTATGAAAATGGATCATGCTAAGTTTTCCATAGTGAGATTGGAGAAGTATTGGGCACAAGTAGTTTGAATGGTGTGTATCTTCATAAGAGGTCTCTTACAAGGAACTGAATAACATAATGTAAGAGGAAGCATAAAATGTATATAAGACATCAATATCCCATCTTCGTGTTTTCAATTGTGTTGCATACGTGCATGTCCTTAAAAATAATAAGAAGAATGTTGAGCTTAATCCACTCCAATGAATACTATTGGGGTACCACGAGACCTAAAAGCATATTTTCTCATGGATCCAAAGACACATAAGATTTACAAAAGCCATAATAATGTAAATTCAATGAGTCATCATACGACTCACTAAGGAAAAAGGAATCCCCTTTAACTATTTCTCATAAGTTGCTTCCACAACCGGATGATGAAAATTCTTCTCCTAGAAGTGAAGATGAGATGCAAGGAGAATTGTTTATTGATATAGGGAATTTAGAGGGAAAAAATACACAATATCAACACGCACATCCAAAATGGGTAGAAATTACGCTCAAGGACTGTCATTTGGACTCACTTCCTGATTATTCAATAGGTACTAGGATGAGAAGACAAACAAGAGATAAATTCATTCTCACCTTGATGAGCTCACTAATTTAAAGCACCAAACAAGATTCGGGTCAAGAAGCATTGAGCCAACCACAATGGAAGAAAGACACGAAGATGAATACGAGTAATTAATTAAAAATGGTAAATCGAAGCTTGTCAATCTACCTACACGAAAGGAGCCAATTGGATGCAAATGGGTATTCAAGAGAAAGTGTAAGGTAGAAGGATCCATCAATAAATTTAAAGCACAATTAGTTGCAAAAGGACATGTTCAAAAGAAAGCTATAGATTCTAAAGAAATCTTTACACCCACTACAAATATAAAGAACATCATGGTTGTTTGCGCTTTACTAGCAACAAAAAAGGGGTGAAAGATTCAATAGATGGATATAAGAAGTAATTTTCTAAATGGTGATATGAAAAAGATGTATACTATAGTGTTTTGAATAAAAATAATACAATAATCAAATAATTTGAAATTAAAATACTTCTAAGTGCGTAGACAAGGAAATGGGCTGAGTCGGGAGGATGAATGCCTTTGTCGTTGAAGTACGCAAGAAAATTGACACATCCTAAATGCCATGCAAACTGTCACATATTACATACATAAAATACAAATAATTTTCTTGGATCCAATGCAAAATCATGCGAAGATAAGATTTTCATTGATACTTCTCTGAAATTGGATGGTGTTAGTGAGTGCATCCCCACTAAGAATAAAAAATGTTAAATTATCAGAAGGTTGAGTGGATAAATGCTAGTCTTTGCTGGTATGGCGTGGATAAGAAACTTTCATCGCTTTATTGTTTTGTTTTTGTATGTAGAAAAGAAGAAGATTTATTGAGAGGCATATTGCTAGCCATTTGAACTGCGTGATAGAATGCTAAAAGGGAGGGTTTGTTTGGATGCCCATGACTACGACTATATACAGAATACATGGGTTTCCTTATGAAACAGTCACTATTTCACCTATGAAAAAAAATGTCTCTAACCTGAACAATCTACATTTGCCTATGCACTACCATCCTGTGCCAAAATGTCAGCTCTGGAGCAGGCTATAAATGTCCATCAAAGCATCAAAATAGAGGAATGTTTTCTATTTGGGCATGGCTAGATTACATTTAACCTAATATTCAATGAATGGCACGAGGGTTGTGGAACTTGAATGGGCTATGTTGTTGTATACCATATTACCCTTATCATCTTTGTGTCACCTAATTTGGTGCCTCTCATTCAATATATACAGATGGGGTTGTCCTTTTTTTTGGAGCGAAAGCATTTTCAGATTCATTTTATTCCTAGTTTGAATCTAATTCCATTTTCTGACTTATACAATGGCTTTGAAATTTTCAGAATTTATTCTTTGCCCACTCTAGATACCCACCACAATGCATGTTTCTTCTCTAAATTTTCACCAAGAATATCTTGCAATACCATACCCCTTTCTACATAGGGAGTAAAGGAAAAGAGAGACCTTCGACACAATGCCATGAAGTGATTCTTAATGAAGGAAGGCTCTCCATCTCTCACCTGCTGATTGTAATGACCAAGGACCCCCTCTCTTTTAGATGCACCACCATTGACAAAGCCCAATAGGAAGTTCAGTTCTTTAGAGATTCAGGATCACTCTTGACCAAGTAAAGAAAACCATTCTCAAAGACCCATATGTTCTTGTGTGCATGGTAGATGATCAATTGAAGCCTAAAATTGACCTTTCAAACACACTGGGCTTCACTGAACATGATGTGGGTTATGTCATTTCCCACCAACCTAGAATTTTGTGTGGTAAAAACTATTAGATGTAATGCTTCTCGAAATGTTGCCTCCATAATTTTCACCATCTCTTTCCAATTTGGAAGAAAATGGCATGGGTATTATATATTTTTTTCTTGCTAGACGGTTGAATGGAGGAGAGCCAAGGAAAAAAATTGAACTACTTGACGGAATGCCTTAAGGAGATTTATAGGCTCATGAAATGCTAGTGGACCTACGTGGAGCCTTTTTTTCATCGCTTCATTCATGGACAGGCATGGTCTCCCTTACCTTTTCTTTCATAATTATCTTGATTTGGGTTCTTCATTTGCAATATAATAGAAACGTCAAACCTCTAGATAATCGTACAAATGGATATGTAACCAAATATAAATAGTGTAAAGAAATAAAACATCACCTTGTGATTGATGAAATTGATTTTCAATTTAAACATTAAATGTGGTCGCTACCACAACCTTATATGATGATACTAGAGTATCTAAATTATGTACTCGTATCTAATGGTATTGGCAAGAGTTAGATGATGTCATCAAATCAAGCAACCTTTTTGCCTACCTTAATAAGTTAGAAAAACACAATTTTCAGAAACTGACAAAACCAACTTCAAAACCCCGAAAAGAGGTGTCAAGTGTCGTATGTGCTCCTTGTTATGGGGAGAGTCACATAAAACTTTAGATTGACCCCAATCGACCGATTTTTGTCTCTTCATCGTTTTGCTAGGAGCCCTGTTACTCTGTTTTGTACTTTAAGTAGCTCTTAAAATTGAAAAGTTGGATTTCATTTTGACCCACCGTTTGGTCCTTGGACAATGAATGCTTTCCCACCTTCACAAACCTCTAGTATTTACTAGACTATTGGTTGGAACCTTCGGTTTGGGAAAATCATGTTACTAGTTAGTTTGGAAAAGGAATTTTGTAGGCCTCAGTCGCAATGTTTGACTAGGTCACACTAGACCAATTATGACCGGTGGCTCTAGAAAACCCGTCACCATTTGAAACTTGTCTGCTAGTTCTCAATTCCATCGACTCGAAAAATTCTCCATATATATGGGAACTTGTAGGAGATTTCTCATTGCACATTCGTCGATCAAACATTAGTTTTGGAGGTGGTTTTGTGAGCCCTCGAGCTAACTTTTGATCATTTCCAACTAGGTCAATTACGAACAATAACCTCGGAAAGCTGGCCACTAATCGTAAATATTTTCCAATTCTAAATTCCGCATCGAGTTCTGTGTATTCTTGGTTTAGAGGAGGACACACAAAATTTTACTTGTGGTATGTTCGTTGCTCTTCGGAAGACAACGCTTGAAAGTGATTTCTTGGCCTCGAGCAGGATTTGAACATTTTTTGTAGTGAGAAGGAAAATGTAAATAGAAAGTTGTAGGACCCCTGTCGGGTTGCCAAACCATCGTGGAAACTTTTTGACATATGTGAATAATTGTTTGAAACTCTATAGTGTAACTTCTTGTGTGAGATATAACTTTTGAGAAAATGGTGTTTCTCTCTCTTCCCTTCTTTTTCTGTCTCCTTAGTTACGAAATGAAATGAAATGAATACATGTTTCTAAACCTTTTCTTTTGAATCCAAATTATAATTATATTTATATGTAAATGTGAAACTAAAGACATTAATTATGTTAGATTAGGGTGGATTCCATGCCAACGATTTATCATTGATTTCATGCTCACAACGTTTTGCAGGATGCAAGAATGATGGTGAAAAGGCAATGTGTAATTAATTATTTACTATTGTAATTTACATAGGTAATTGTAAAATGAATATATGTATAATGTAGTATCATGTTACAAAATAGTTATATTTGAAATTTGCTAATATGTATGAGATGCTAGTTTTAGGAATATCTTAGGAAATGTGCATTTAATCATAAGTTCAATTTAATTCATAGTTACGTATGGTAAAAAGGTTTCATATATAGATGGAAAATGAACTTGAACTTAATATCTTGTAGTGTATTTTCAGTGTTCAATAAATGATTAATTAATTAGTGTGTTGTATTCTTCCCTTGTAAATGTAATAAAGATATTTAATCAAAACACTCAACCCTAGTATAAGATTCGTGCATAACATGTCTTCATGTGTGATCCTTCTTACTGATGTGAATCCAGTTGCAAGAGGTTGAAATACCTCCAAAACACACATAAACAGATTTGCAAATAAAAAATAGGAGCTTCAAAATAGATTACTTCTCATTCTGGAATCCACACTGATCTATTACATCATTACAATCCTCCTTTTATTTCATGTCTACCCTAAAATGCCAAAAAATCATGAAATGACAAAAATTACCAACTAGCAAAACAACTCGGATGGACCCCAAATTTTGCATGAAAAATATGCCTTCATAAATTAGGTCTCACGTGATATTTGGACTTATTCTAACAAGCACAACAAAAATTATTGAAGTTCTAAGACCTAGTCAAATGTGAAAAAAACATTACGAGACAATTTTAGGCCACTAGATGAAGGAATCCGGGCCCGAAAACTTGCCAAAATGGGCACAACTTTGCAAAGTTGACCCCAACATATTACTAATATATATCTACCACCCTGTAAAATTTCAGGACGATCCAATGGTCGGATCAAAAGTTATGGTCTTTGCAAGTTATGCTCTTGCATCATTCTCCCTGGTTGAAAAGAATTCAGCTCTTGTGAATTCTGTTGATGGAACTCATCTAATTTTGCACTATCAATTTTCTTCAAATCCCACTCAAGAATCCAATTATTTTCTTCTTGTTGCAAACCTTCCCACTGTACCAAATATCTGTTGTAGCTCCCATGTCTAGTAGTGACTGTCTTTTGGTCCAAGACACGCATTACCCTATCCTTTTTCTTCTTCAGCATGTGTTGCTTCTAGTTTATTTCTCCCTCCTTTGCAACATCAACATGTTCATCATGACCTGGAAACATATATAATTCATAAACATTAAAAACTGGTGAGATAGCAAAGTTTTTAGGTAGCTCCACCTTTGAGGCATTATCACTCATTTTCTTCAAAATCCTACATGAGTTTATTATATGTCCCCTATAAAAACCTCACTTTTCTAAGATGAACCATCACCATATCTTGTTCTTAAAATACACTTTCTCTCCTACTTACATATGCAGCTATTTTATATTGTGCATTACTCACTTTCAGATTTTCCCTCACTTCATCTTGCAACTGTAGAATGTGTTTTGCAAATGCTTCTACATCATCACTAGTTTCATCTTCACCGGGTAGAACAATTAGGTCTAGGACCCCTTGGGATTCCTACCATATACAATCTGGAAAGGAGACCTCCATGTTGACTTGTTTACCGAGATATTATAGGAAAACTCAGCTTGAGGTAAAACTAAGTCCCATAGTTTTGGATTTTCTCCAACTATACAATGTAGGAAATTTCCTAAGCTTTTGTTCAATACTTCCATCTGCCCATCAGTTTGGGGGTGATATGCACTACTAAACTATAGCTGTGTCCCAGTTTCTTCCACAGAGTCCTCCAAAAGTGACTCAAAAACTTCGTGTCCCAATCTGAAGTGATTGTTCTTAGAATTCCATGCAATCTAACCACTTCTGAAAAAACAAATCTATAATTCTGGAAGCATCATTAGTTTTTTACAAGAAATGAAATGTGTCATCTTAGAGAATCTATCAACCACAACAAAGATAGAATCATTCCCTCGCTACGTGTTAGGAAGCCCTAACACGAAATCCATACTCAAATCAACCCACGACCCTATAGGGATAGGTAATGGCATATATAACCCAGTATTCTGTGCATGGCCCTTAGCCATTTGACACACTCTACATCTTGCTACAATCCTACTTATTTCCCTCTTTACCTTTGGCCAATAATACTTTTCTATAACAAGAGAAATTGTCTTACTTATAACAAAGTGTCTAACCAACTTTTTCACCGGATTTCTAAGTTTTCTGAGAAGTACTTGACAAAACATATAAGGTAAAGGTGGTAAGAGGAATACCTGGCTTGAGATGGTTGAAGGTTGTATGCGCGTGTATCTGAATTCTGAATCAAAGTGATTGTGAGACCTTCCTTTTGGCTAGGAGGAACTACTTGTATAAGAACCAAAACAAAACCACATAAGAGAGTTAAATGATATATGCAGTGGACTGCCTCGCATGTGCTAGATCCTGGAAGTACGATACTTCCTAGATGGCTATCAGTCCATTGTTTAAAACAATTCAATGCTGAAAATAAAGTAAAGATTTTCCTACTGTAGTTTAATATGATTTAGGCATCTCATACAAAACGCAATAGGCTAGATCTAATCTAACAGGCTAGGCTAGAAGGAGATCTAGAGGTCAAGTAGGTTGGTTATAGGTGAATCTGAGCTAACATGCTAGGTTAGATACAGATCTAAAGGTCAAATAGGTATTCAGGTAGGTATAGGTTAGAAACAGGTTGTTATTTTGTCAGAGATCAGCAACACAAAGACCAATGATGGTTTGGTCAGAACCGATGATGGTTTGACTATAACCGATAATGGTTTGATCGTGAATCAGCGACGGTTATAAATGAACTAACGACGAGTTAAGTTGAGGGTGGTGGAATCATACAGTTTGGGTTTTTGGAGTTTTGGGGAAAAAGTGGAGTTGGTGGAAGGTAGGGATTGATCACAGAGGGGGTGTAAATATGTTGCGAAGGTCTGAGATTACTGAAGAGGTCAGATAGATAATTGGGCAAGGTATTAAGACGATTGGTTATAGAAGGTGGTTGTAGCTGGAAAGAGGGAATGGACAGAGGGTAAAAGACTAGGTTCCTTTACCACAAGGACTACAGCTGATGATAAGAAAATGAAACAGATGGAAGGAGGATACTTACTCTTCTGTGAGGTACATGTCTAATGAATAATGAAGAAGTTTCTATGTTGGAGAATGCTAGGAAGAAAGTCTCACTGTTGTGCCAGTGTATTTGGTTGCCTTTGTTGATCACAAATCAATCTTCGTTTTGCTATTATGCGTCTAAAGAGATCAACTTCGCGATCGAAGTTTTCTCCCAAAACCAACCCATATTACAAAGTCAGTAAATAATTCTAAATAGGCCATTTGGTCTATTCAAGTATAACCGCGTCGAGTTTAGGGTGAACCGAAATTGGTTTGGGGAGATGTCTCGGGTTGTTCAAAAGTTGCCTAGGAAGTTGTTCCACCATTTGATAAGGGTCTCTTCCTTTTCTCGAGACGAAAACCGACCTTAGGCGGCTTTTAAATGTGACGTGAGGGGATGGGTGTAATGTTGGTTTTATTTAGGACATTGGCTTAGGGTTTAGGTTATGGATCAAATGATGGGGGTGGTTAGGTGAGGTGTATTTAATAAAGGCAATTATATTAAATAGGTGTGTGGAGGTGGTGAATTAATTTAGTGTAAATAATTAAATTAATATGTGTGTGGGAAAAGGCTATTAACTTAATTAAAATAATTAAATTAATATGTATGGAGGTAAATGACATTAATTAAAATAATTAAATTAAAATGTGTGGGGTGTAGGAGGTAGGTGCTAAAGTGTTGAGGACGAGAAAATGATTATATGGTTGTAGTAGGGGACCAAGGTGATTACGACACGATTTTTGGTGTCTACATTTTTCTCCTTCTTGTTGCGTAGCTTGTATTGGTAAGTGATGTGAAGAAGAATAGAGTGTGGTTGTCCCAAGTGGGAATGAGGGTGATCCCCCTCAAACCAGGAATTGATGAGGTAGCAGAGCACATCGATGAGTGGTTCGATAAAAGTGGATGTGAAGAAGAATAGTGAAAAAATGGGGAAAGGAGTAAAGGGCCAATTAGACATATAGGTAAATGGGTAAACGGGCCAAGGTCAAAGGTAGTGGCAGTTGAACGCACGCACACGTATAAACTGCGACACAATACCGAGTTAAAGAGCTTGTAAAATCTACATCGTTTAAGGTCGATAGGTTTATCCAAACAAGGTTGAAGTGATTCGGTATCAAGGTATAAGATATGGTCAGGAAACACAACATAGGTTAGGGCAGGAGCGGTTAGGTATGTTTGGTACACCAAAGGTAGGGTCAGGATAAACGGTCACAACGATAGGCTAGGTAAAGTCATTAGGTCAATCAACACAGGTAACAGTGCCGCAAGGTATAGCGAGAACGTGAGGTCAAAGGTCACAATACAGTTTTCTGGGTCCAGGTAGATAGGTCACAACACAGGTAAGGCCGAGGTACGGGTAAAATGAGGAGGTGTCAATGGCTAACGAGGTAAGGTCGAGGGTGGAGGGCTAGAGAGGAAGGTAAAGTGATCTAGGTAGGTGTAGGGGAGGCAAAAGATCTGGAAGGTAAGGAAAATGAGGGAAATGTGAGGGCAATGAGTAGGCAAGGTAACCAATAGCAGTCGGGATGAACCAAAGATGATGGGGAAGAACTGACGACGGTTGGCTAGGGCAGAAGAATGGCATCGGTCAAGGGTTAACCGACGTCGGTTGAGTCGGGTAGGGTATAAAAAGTGGAAAACCCACGTTTTAAAATTCATTTGTGCATTGTTAAGAAGAAGAAAAGGACAAAAAGAGAGAAAAGAGGAAGAGGTCAAAAGAGTACGGTAGAGAGATTGGTTGGTGAGCCACATAGGTGAGATTGATTGGGCGAGAGGTGGGGCCGCGAGATCGGATCGAGTGAGGTGATTGGTGGAGAGAATTGGAGGTCATTTGAGGATGGCAGAGGCCGGAGAGGGATCGAGAGGAGCAGCACGGAGGCCGGAGGTTCCAGCACGATGGCGCAGCGAGATCGAAAGGATTTGAACCTTTGGTTTTGATTTTTGAGTTAATTTGATGTAAAATGTAGAAAATATTAAAAATGGGGGTTTGGGGGAAAGAATTTCAAAATGGGAAAAAGAGAGGGAAAAGGTAATATTGAAAGGTAGGGGGTAGGGCAAAAGAGTAATGTAGGAACAATTAAGGGTGTAAAGAGGGATTTGGGTGGGTAGAATTTCTAGGAAGGGAAAAAGTAGGGTTGGAAAGTCAAGGGGGCGGTAGTGCAACAGTGACCGATGTCGGTCGACTAGTGGCTAACGTTAGTGGGTAGTGACCGGTACGGTCACAAGAATAGTGACTGGTGCCGGTTAAAGGGAGACCGTGGTCGGTTAATCCTAAGTGTAAATTGGGATAAAAAAGGGAAGAGAGTAAGGGTACGGTGGAAAGAAGTTAGGTGAGAGGGGAAGGTTTTAGGGTGAGAAAGTAGGGTAGGTGGGTAAGAGTTGAGGGTGGTTTCGGGTGAGGGTAGGGTAGATAGTTTCGAGGTGGATGGGTTTGGGTAGGTGTGGGTGAGGGTTAGGGTAAATAGGTAGGGTAGATGGGTTTGGGTAGGTGTGGGTGAGGGTTAGGGTAGATAGGTAGGGTAGATAGGTTCGGGTAGATAGGTAGGGTAGATAGGTTCGGGTAGATGGGTTTGGGTAGATAGGTAGGGTAGATAGGTTCGGGTAGATGGGTTTGGGTAGGTTTGGGTGAGCGACAAGGCCAATGGGATGGGGGTGAGGAAAGAGATTAGATCGGGATGTGGGGTAAAAATAAGGTAAGTTGGGAAGGTGGACTAATATATTGCTTTTGTGGGATGTAGGCCGAGACGAGCTGTGGATGAGGGCCAGGTGTCACCCTTGTTATTGACAATACGGGTGATCACGACGCATGCGGAGTGGCAACATGTGGCAGAGGTGGGATTGATAGGCATGCGACATTACCGGCATGTAGTCAGGAAGCGAGTCTTATTGAAATTAATTATTAAAAATTAAATTTAAAAAGTTATTTAAGTAAATAAACCAAGGAAATATTTAAAATCAAAAAATCAAAACTTTAATTATTAAAAATATTAAATTCTAAAATAAATGATAGTTAAATATTAAAATTTAAAATTAATGATGATATAAAATAAAATAAAATAAAAAACAAAAGTTAGTTTTGAGCTTGCATTGTGGAGTAGTGGCTTGAACTTTGGGTTTGCTTCCTAAGGTCTTAAGAGTCAACGCATGTCAATTACAAAGGTTGTGTTAATAAAATTAATAAAAATCTATCAAAATTGATTAAAAAAATTAAAATAGAAATTTATAAAAAATAATTAAAAGTAAAACATAAAAAATTAGTAAATAATGTAAATTTAAAATAAATAAATTAATAAGAATAATAAAAGTTCAAATTTATAATAAGTTTTATAAATTAAAAAAATTGAATATATTTTTAAAAAATAATTGAAATTAGAATTTCACAAAAATAAGTTAAAAAGTTAATAGCTATAAACAAAAAAATAATGGTGAATACGTTGTGTTAGCTTTGCGATTATGTAATCTTCGCAGGTTATTATTTGGCGGAGTAAACATCATCGTGGTTTAGGAAGGAATGGAATGGGCTTGCAGATTATAGGCTTGCCAAGTTCATTAAGATTGACTTTGAAAAGGCTTTGGGCTCCTTTTTATTCAAACTGTCAATATGCTATTTGCAGATGCTTCTTCTCAAATTTCTATCAATGTCCCTATGCTATCAATTTCTATTAATATTAAAAAAATCAATAAATGAATTAAATAATATTAAAAATTAAATAATATTATTAATAATTAAAATTTTAAAAACAATAAATATCAAAATTTAAAATTAAATTATTTTAAAATAAGAAATAATAAAAAACAATACTAAAAATTCCAAATGAAAAACTTAAAAAATAATTAAATAATATTCCAAACTAATTATATTTAATAAATCAATAAATTTAAAAATGAATAAAAAATTAATAGTAATTAAAATGCAAAATTTAATAAAACAAATTAAAAATTAATATTAAAAAAACGAATAAATAATATTTAAAATTATAAATTAATTAAATAATATTAATAATTACAAATTAAAATTATAAATGAATTAAATAATATTAAAAATTACAAATAATAAAATTTAACAAAGTAATAAAAATTTTCATAATTAAAATCAATAAAAATAATTGAAAATTAAAATAAAGCAATTAAGAAAAAAATTAAAAAAAAGATTAACAAAAATAAATTAAGAAAAATTTAAAAATTAATTAAAAAATCAAAAAAATGATAAGAATCAAAAATTAAAAATTATTGAAAATTTCCAAATTAAAATAAATAAAAATGTAAATAATAACTTTACAATTAAACATTTATAAAAATTTAAAATATAATTAAAAACTTAAAAATAAAAAATAAAAAAAAATTAATAATTGCAAATTTTAAGAATTATTAAAAAATAAGAAATAATAAAAAACAATACTAAAAATTCCAAATTAAATATTTAAAAATTAATAAGAAAATTATTAAATGAAAAATTATTAAAAAATATTACAAATTAGAAATTAATTAAATAATTAATTTAAAAACAAATTAAAAATTATTAGAAATTAAAATTTTAAAATCAATTTAATAAAATTAAAATTAATATTTAAAGAAATCATTAAACTAATTAAAAATTATTTAATAAATAATAAAATTTGAAATTGACAATAATTAATAATTTGTTGTGGGGCTTGAACATTAAAGGAAAAAATGATGTCCTTATAGGGTTTAGGATTTCCTGGACATTCGAGCGCCTGTTCGATGAGTTGAGCTCATCCTTGCGTCTTTCTTTATCGGCGCACCCTCAATGTTCAGTGGAGCTGGATGTCGAGTGTGGACTTGAAACTAATATGGAACTTTATCGCAAGTGTTTGCTAAGGTCAATGAAAGGTGACTCTCGATGTAACGCCCGCTAAAACAACCCACTTGAGACCCAAGAACAACCTAGGATTAATTAGGAAAATTATGGAATAATTTTTTTTATTAAAAGAATCTACAACAGGGTTACAAGACAACAGTTGTCACTAACAGGTTCTGGAACAATTCTAATCCACTAGAACATAATTTTCTTTTATTAACAATTATTAGAGGTCATAAGGTCCAAAATTTAAGGTTAGAAGATTCAATTAGGTTCAGAGGGTAATTCCTCACCATATCCACTCTCTAACAGGCTTAAAGGTTCAACTTGATTTTTCTCAAATTTAAATCCTTCAAATTTTCCCTAAATCATTCCCATTGGATAGAAAATTTCCTCACCTTTCCATTGATATAAAGAAGTCCTCCTAACTCTTCTTATTTTTCGAGTTATGCGCTTGTGGGTCTTGGGGTAAAAATTTTCCCAAGGGCAATTGGCGGGCATTTGGGAGACTTTTGAATTTTTTTCACACGGGCGAAAGCTAACTTTGCATTCGTGCTTTCGTAAGTCCACAAGGGACATGTGGCGCATCCTAAGCCAACGCGAGGAAGGCAGGGCGGCGGGGAGAAAATTAATTTAACGCCCTGAATGGCTAGATGGTAGCATTCACTCGCTCCTCCGTTGACACCTCGCAATGCCACGTGGCAGCTCCCGATGGTGAGGCCGGCGGTTGTGGGGAATACTTAGCAAAATTTACCAAAGTTTTTCAAAATGTAAAATGGCAAAAAGGGACCTGCTCCTCCGCCGATGCCTCGTGACGCCATGTGGCATCATCATATTGGTTACGGCTCGGCGGGGCGCGGGAAAATTTGGAAATTTTTTCTAAATTTTTCCAGGAGTGCTAAGCTTAAAAAGGGGTCTGCCCCTCCATCGACACCTCGTGGTGCCACATGGCAGCCCTCGATTGGGTCTGCAGGGCTACAGTAAAATTAGGAAATTTTTTCCAAAATTTTCGAAGTTCTAAGGGAAAAATATGGGCCCGCAGCCCGCCAAAGAAAATTTTCGCAAATTTGTTTTGACGCCAATAAAAAAATAACAACAACAATAATAATAATAATAAATAAAAAATAACTAAAATAGTAGAAATTCTAAAACAATAAAAACAATAAAACTGAAAAAAGAAATATTATTAACTAATTTTTAATTACAATAACAATTTTTTTTTTCTCAAAATCAAATATTAAAAAAAAAATTTGAAAAAAAAAATAAATTTAAAATCTAAAAATAAACATTTATATAATAATTAAAAATTTGAATATAATAACAAAAAATAAAAAATAATATCAAAAATTAAAAGTTTAAAAAAAAATACTAGAAGTTTTTTAAAAGCGAGATAAAAAACAATAATAATAATAATAATAAATGAAAAATATTAGAAATTCTAAAACAATAAAACAAAAAAAAAAAAGGAATCAAACGAAATAATATTACAAACTTTATTAATATGAAAATACAATAAAAACTAAAATTACTATATTCAACAACAATAATTACCTTCTCTCGGGTCTATTTTGTCTAAATGTATCTCTAAGGTGTTAAAATGGCGACCCATTGGCATTCACCTACCATAATATTACAAACTTTATTAATGAGAAAATACAATAAAAAACTAAAATTACTATATTCAATAACAATAATTAATTGAAATTAATTATTAATTACTAAATAAAAATAAAAAAATTAATTAACGGTTTGAGCCCGATTTTGCTAAGTTTTATAAGAATTTCCTTAAGTGTTTTTAGCTTGGTTTGGGATCATTTTAGCCTCCTTAAGTCCAATTGATTTATTTCATTTGCCTCTTATTTATTTGCTAGGGTTATTTGAACATTTGATAAAGGAGTTTTACAAAGTATACAGTGAATTGAAAGAGGTGTATACATTTACAGAACAAAAATTAACTATCTCCTTTGCCATGAAATAAAACATTAAATTCATTCCATGCTGGTCATAAATAGTTTTCTTTCTTTCAATCAAATATTAAAACAAGAATGTAGTTTCTATTCTTTCCAAAATCATATATTATAAACAAGGCAGAATAATACATTTTCTCCTCACGTGTTTCACTTTTCCACTTTCCAAGCAGGGATTTCATAGTGCATGTTAAACACAGATTTCCAATGGAAATAATATCATATGGACAATACAAAACCACTTCCATTAATTCAAATGAAACTCTTACAACTTCCTTTCCATTTGATTTCAAATACAACATACACATTACGTATCATTCTTTCACATTCTTTCCAAAACAGAATATAGAGTATAACTCTTTTACAGTTCAAATTTCAACTTTCATTGTCAATACCAAGTATCTTTCCATTACAAACATATACAAGTTCATCCACTTCAAGTGGGAAAGGTTACAATAAGATTTCATTTCACAAGGGACTGTCAAACTGTCCTTTTTCCTTGCTCCAGAACAACAACATGCAAATTTCTCATTCTTCCAATTTGATCACAACAAGAGTAGGGGAAAGGAAACGCTCTCCACCCAACCAATACATCCAATGAAGAGGAGAATCCATCCTTCTTCATTGCCCTTCAAGCCCCAACCACAATGCAATAAAAGATGTGATCCAACTCATGGCAACAACAGGGTTTCACAAACACACAAGCAACACTTTCTCAATAAAAACACAGTCAAAATAGAATGTAGTTTACAACTACATTAAAACATGACAAACATTACTGAGGCTTCATCAAGAAAATCCAAAGAAACAATAAATTATGGGGGATGCTGCTTATGCCTCCCAAACGGAAATGGGTATCACCACCTGAGAACAAACCACCAGAATAAATATATATATATCATTTCAAATCCCTGACATGCCCTTATGCCTCCCCCAAGTACCCCTTATTCCTCACATTTCCTTATGCCTCCCCAACCTCTTATGGTACCCCATAACGAGTAAAGAAATGCAAGCTATTTCTTTGTAAGGTGGAACCCAAATCCCAACTCCCTCCACCCTTATACCTCCCTAAAACACACTTGTGCCTCCCAAAAATAACCCCATAGTCTTCTCCTACACCATTCCTAGGCCATCTACCCAACAACCCACAAACATGCCAAAACATTCACACAATAACATTTTCATAAACAAAAGGGAAGCATTTCAAGAGCCAAGCTCTTACCTCTCCATGATGGAGTTGTTCCAAGTTCCAAAACAACAAGCTTTATCCCAATGCAAGCAATCCAAAACAACCAAGCACAAGCATGCAACAATCTTCCAAAAAAATTCTTCAAAGCAAGAGCTCCCAAAATAGAAAAAGAATTCACCCAAGAATGAAGTCTCCAAAGTGAAGCAACCCCAAAACAAGGCAAGGAATTCAAATTTTATAGAAGAGGGAAGGGAAGAGGATGAGGCAGATCCACGTAGGATGCCATATCACACATCTTCAACCCCAACCCAAAAAGTCAACATCATTCTCCAAAGCATAATAAATAGGTGGGTGAATAATATGATAGTGTACTCACACACTCAAATCCAACCCACACCCAAAAGGACTGAAATTAAATTATGTAAGAAAAGTGTAATTAAAACCTACAATTTGCCTTCTCAAAAGCATTATAAAAGTCTAATTTCAACTCTCCAACCGTAGGTATGGTTGGTAATTAAATTTAAGGGGTATGGGACAAGTTTAACTTGTCCCACAAGCCTCCAAAACAACCTCCAAGGACAAATTCGAATTTCCAAGAGGGTGGAGTGTTTCACACTAAAAATTTAACTTACACATCACTTACACATCTCTTACAACACTTTAATTCAAGGCCAACAAATTTATTAATTACTTTCTTATGACATATTTTAATTAATTAACTTAACAACATGATTACTCACAATATTTACACACCATTTAATAATTAATGAAAGGGGTAAAAGCACCACAAAATAAACACATGCAAACATAAACAAAAGGGACCAAAATAAAAGAAATACATAAAACCCCTTGGTCACAATTAAAGGTGATCCCCCATGGGAATCCCTAACACACACAAACATGCACAAATAAATACTAGTTGCCATAGTGACCTTATTGAATTCATATAGAATTCTAATGTGGTTGGTCTCCAATCCCCCGATGTTTGTTGTGATATTTTGACCTTGAATACACAAATACCTCCTTCGGCCTCGTGGCCATATTAGAACATCCAAAATAATATAAATAAAATTCCAAGATCATCTAGATATATGAACCACAACAACATCCAAGCAACCAACAAGATTATTTACAATTTTACTCAACAACTATATTATTATCAAATAATTTCCATTTCTAGGTCTACTCACAATATCCAAATATCACACGTCCGAACAACATCCATAATATAACCATGTTAAACAATATATCAACATCAATATCCAAAATGTCTCTAATAATCATCATGCATCATAACTAAATCAAGTCAACAATAATCCATGATCTAACATCTAACATCATACTATAATAAGGTCCATAATCATGTCCATAATATAATCAGTGGTATCATGATAGTATCAAAAGGTGTTAAAGGGAAATGGGCACTACAGAATAGTCGGCCCGAAATCACCGATTTTTGCTGCACAAGAAAGAAACTTAGTTTATTGGAGATGGTGGAAAAAAGTGTCCGGGAAAGTCAAGCCCAAAAATCCAAAATCTCTAGACTAAAAAAATCAGGTGGAGTGGAAGTCAATGGCCCTCACATCCCGGCCAATGGTAGATGCGCGGGATAGAAAATCCTGAATCGGGTGATGTGGAAGAAGGAGGCACGAATAGCTCATGGGACACTTATGCAGCTTGGACCCGAAGTCATCGAAACATACACCCAAAGAATGAATCGCAAAAGGTGGAAAATGTTGGCACAAACCTCCCGAGACACATGGGACATGAAAACCCGCCATACCCGCATTGAAAGAACGCTTGACCCCGTACTTCAAACGGTCATAATGTTTGACCCAGAGCTCCGTTTTTTAGAAAATTTGACTTTTTAGAAAGGGCACGACATACTCTACTCCACAAAACTACATTTATTATGTTTAATGAGGGTATATATGTAAAAATAGAAGAAACATATCCAGCTCCAACAAATTAAATTCTCATTCCCTTAAAATGCAAGAAATCCTGCAAACTCAAAATAGATGCTCACACTCAGAAGGCCATATATTTTGCAATTCTCAACAAAATTATGCAAAATTGGTACCATTGGAATAATGACTTTGAGATCGATGAACAAAAATCAAGAAATATTAAATTTGATGAATTTTTATGCCTATTTTTCTAAAAATGTGTCCAGGTTTAGAAGAGTGATTTTATTGGTGGTTGTGAGAACATTTAATGAAGCATGGGAAATTTTTTTTACTGTTTTAGGTTATGGGATAGAATGAGGAGCCTTTTTTTATAAGCAACATACCATTATTTCACTCCATTTATGACATCTTACAAGTGGTGGGAAGTCAAATTTCGGGATTTTCATTTTCTCTCTCTCTCTCTCTCTCTCTGAATTCTTTAAATTAGAGTGTTGGGCTCATCATAAGGAGATATAGTTTTTGAGTAGAAAAACTCTGGCAAATTGGTTTTTTGAAGCCAATGTGATGTAGGCCCTTATAGTGGAATCCTTGACTAGTGATCTAGGTCTTTATTTTGTAATTGATTGAACTGTGCATATTAATGAAGTAATAGATACAAGTTTGTGGATGCATTTTCCCCTAGCGTGTTTGTTTGCATTCTTCTTGCCTCTTAAACCTCATTGTAAATATATTGTGTCTATTTTATGCTCTTGTAGGGATTCATTATCATTGTGTGTGTATGAAATATTATTGTGAATGTAGTTGTTAGATTGTGGAGAACTATTATCACCCTCTCTAGTATGTGATTTGCTTCCATTTTCACACATTGTAAAGATATTCACATTCCCTCCTTTTCTGGTGTATCACCACTTTAGTGTAGGTTTTGTTTTCGTGCACTCTTTTTCCCTAGTCCATTGGAAAGTTAGATTAGTATAGGATAATTTTGCTTGCATTAGAGTAGATTGTGGCAGGTAGTTTAAGAGTAAGAACCAAGTTTCTCTGGAGGTCTATCTCAAGTAGAAAGTCCCACAACTTGGAGATAGTATCCATGTTATCTAGTCACATTGTGAGCTCAATCACACATACTTGTGCAAACCATAGGGTGTTGTGATTCAGAGATAACACCTCCTTGACTCTATACACCCACATGTTTGCAATGCTCATTTTCCTTTGGGTAGCTTCACCAAATCCCAAGTTTGATTCTCCATGAGAGACTTATGCTCCTCATTCATGGCTTGCTCCCACTTCTTCCTAGCATAAAATGTATTGCTTCATCAAGTTTATTTATCTCCCCTGTTGTCGGTGTGTAATAAATGATAAAGAGAAGGAATGAAATGTTCAAGTTCTCTTCTTACCCTAGAAGACCTCCTCAATATAGGACTTTGGGGTTTTATTGAGTAGGTTCCTAAACTTATTCATGGGTTACTTTCCCATCTTGTAAATCCTCTACCACTACATATTCTTTCTTTGATTCTTCCCTATTTTCCTGTAACTATTTCTTATACATGACTTTCTCATTAAAGACCACACCCCTAGATCGAATGATTTTCTTATCCTTAATACTCAAACATTTATATTCAAATTCATCACAACCATTATCAATGAAAGTATATTTTTCTAATTTAGCCTCTAGCTTGGTCCTATCATCCTTGTCTATATGGAAAAACACCTCACATTTAAAGACTCTAAAAATGAATAATAAAATTTCTTACCATACCAAGCCTCCTAAGGTATTCCTCCATCCAAGGCACTTGAGGGTCCTCTGTTTATCAAGTAAAAAGTTGTGATCACCACTTCTGGCCAAAAATAAAGAGGTATTCATTCATGTAACCTCATGCTCCTAGCATGTTCCATTATTCTCTTGTTCATCCTTTCTTACACCCTATTCATTGTGGAGTTCTTGAACTATATTTTGCCTATGGATTCCATTCTTATAACAATAATCATCAAACTCATTATTGTAATATTCCCTCTATTATCGGCCTAAGATATTTAGCTTAAGATTTGTTTCATTCTCTACTAAGGCTTTCCATTTAATAAAAGGTTCAAATATATATAGTTTTTTTTCTAATACAATATACCAAAACTTCAATGTTACATCATCAATAAAAGTAATATAATAACTTGAACTCCCAAGAGATGATACCTAAGTGGCTCCCACACATCATAATGTACCATCTCTAACTTACTCTCTCTTTCTTTGTTGGTCCAACTTTGAGAAACCTTACTCACTTTTGTTTCCCATATATGCAATCCTCACATAACTCTAAACATGTTTCTGTATATATGAGGAAAATCCTTCTCTATGATATTAATGCCTTTATGGATCATATGACCCAGCCTATAGTGCCACAATGTTGTATCTTCTTCGAAGTCACAAAATTATAAAAATTAGTTCTATTAGTGGTTAAATATAAGGTTTTAACCTTCTTACCTCTTTCTACCACAAGATCACCCTCTATAACCTTCAAAGAGTATGTTGTAAATATCAAAGTAAAACAATCAATTCCCAACTACCCGCCGATATCAAATTTCATCTTAAAGTAGGCACATGTTTGACATCCTTCAATAGCCATGTATTCTCATTCTACATATTAACCTAAATAGAACCTTTTCTAACTATGCTTTGTAAGGCTCATCATCACCAAGAAAAACATGCCCAAAATCCCCTTGAACACAATCAACAAAATAATGCATATGTGGACTAGCATGGAAAGAAACCCCCAAATCTAAAACCCAAGATTTAACAATATTATGGAAAGAAAGAATCAAATCATCTTGACATACATTACCCATTGCCACATTTTCCTCCTTGTTTACTTTATGTTGTTTCTTCTTGTCCGAAGCTCTCAATAGTCCTTCTTTGCATGCCCATACATTCCACAGTTCCAACATACTATCTTAATTTTGGATTTTGACCTTTCTCATGATTTTCCATGGCTTCATCTATTTTTATGTCTCCCTCAAATTTCCATTATCGAATAATTCCCTGAATTAGAAGATTCCCAGAGATTTTTCTTCACATTTCCTCACTCATAATTACCCCTATAACATCCTCAAACTTCAACTTTGTGTTAGCGGAACCGAGTTGCTTCTTGACATTACTAGGCTATTCCAACTCTCGGGTAAAGAGCATAGAATTAATAAAGCCCTAACTTCTTCATAAAATTATATCGTAATGGAAGCTATCATATTTACAAATGTATTAAAATCATTTAAACCATTTCTACTACTAAGCCATTCTCAAACATCTTCATATTAAACAAATTTTTCATTAAAAATACCTTTTTAGAAGTAAACGGTTTTTAATACAACTTCCTAATAGATCCATTAGTTCTTTTTTAGTTTTTCCTTTAAAACATTAAATAATAATGAATATGCAAGACATAACTGGATCATTCCCAGTGCCTTCCTATCTAGCAAATTCAATTCCACATCTTTCATAGTCAATATTTTGTTCCCTTTCTTAGAAAAAAAATATAAAGATCCTTCGATAAAGGTAATCTTCCATCTTCATATTCCAAAGACTAAAAATTTTCTTTTGAATTTATCAACCCTGATCTTCCATCATCTGCCATAGCTCCCAGTCAAGCTAAAAATTTCCATGATTCAACACTTTAGCAAACCAAACCATCCTTCGATACCAATTGTTAGGAAATAAGGGATAAATTATGCTGAACAATCCCTCACAAAATCGCAACAGTAGAAACTTATATGCAAAAAATATTACAGATTTGAAATAAAATTACAGAATAAAAAGAACACAACACAAAAACACATTATTTAACGTGGTTCACCCAATTTGGGGTATGACCACCAACAATCACTTGCTCATATTATATTACAAGCCACTATTCTCTCAATATAATACTCAAATCTGTTTGGAGGTATGCTCAACAAACTCGTAGAATTCACACCAAATTAACACACATCTACAATGTTAAATCAACCCTACCATATGTAAAAAACCACATAAGTAGTAGACAACTGCTTAAGTAGTTTTACAATACCTGGGGACAAAAGCTGTCCCATAAACCTATGGGTCAAGAATCCCACCTATATGAGAAGAGCACATTTCCCGAACTATAAGGCATGTTTTTCGAGACCAATTTATTTTTATCGGGGTTGTGCCACAGAACCTTGGTGAGACAAATATGGAAAGTGTATAGTAATTTTAGTGTACATTCTTCAATAATTTGACACATAAAAATAGGCTCCATAACATAACAAAGATTGCACAAAAAATACACATAAACATCACCATCTAAGGAGATGAAAGCAAAAGGACATATAAAAACATAACAAAATGATGCATCAAAAGAAGAAGAAGCATATTACACTCATCAAAGCATGGTACTTATCTCATAAAATTCCAAACCCTCTAAGTGTGTTGGTTGATTGATTCTAGTGCTAGTAGGAAGCATATGACAATATGAAAATAACTCTTCCATAACCCTATCAACATAATTATTTTTTGAGTTATTGGAAAAAAAAAAAACAATTCTTTGTTTGATCATTTTCCCTCCGTCTATGCTCTAACTCATTAAAGGTTATAAAAGGGAACATTTTAATTTGAATATATAATTCATATATTCAGTTTTAAAATTATAATTTAGAAGACCAGTTTAAAGATTACAATTTGTTGATGAGCCAACAAATTTGAATGTATCGATATCACTCGAGCATTGTTGGAATATATTTTAGATCAAATGTTGATGCACAGGTGAATGTGTACCCTACATGATTATAATTTTATTAATATTAAAATATATCCATTTGGTGTGTCAAAGAAAGTAGTATTTCACCACTACATGCATTTAGAGAAAACTTGAATGAGTTGAGGGAAGATATAATGTTTGCTGATCACGATCACGTGGTGTGAGAAGTTATTAGATGTGAGTAAGTTTTAATTGTGATACTTGAAATGAATATGTGATGCAATACGTTTTCTATCTCCAAGGATCCTAAATATAAAGATTGATGCCCATGTATACCTGAAAAAAAATTTCAAATCCAATACTAATTGAAGTGGAGGGATTGAATCGAACTCTATGAAAGTATAATGTTTGATGTGATTGTGATGTTGAGAATAGAACATCGAGAGAGATGAGGAATATTTGATTGATGAGTTTGAATCTTATACTTAAGGTTATCTGGTATGGTGATATGTACCTATTTGATATTGATTTTCTAGACATAGTGGTATGGGTCGTGAATTAGGAAGGCAAAGATGTAATGTCATCATGTCCCTCACCAAATTGAAATGAATATGCAAAAATTGGAACATTCTCATTATGTATGAGTTGTAGCAATATGGAAAATGTGTTATTAAGAGGATCATCATCATCATCTATCACCATCAACAAACATGGAAGAAAACTATGATTTTGTGGTGTACACACCTAAAATATGCTTACACTTAGAATTTCTTCCAATTCAACCGATTGACGAAACATTTTCAATTAGCTATTCTTTGCTACATTCTTAGATGCCAATTTACGATACTCTTTTGGTGTATTATTCTTCTTATAATCAACTAATTGGGCTAATATCTCTCTTATTAGCTAAAATTCCTCCTTTAACCATTCATAACCTTCCTAGTTCTCTCTGAACCACTTCTACAAGCTTTCTAGGTTATCTATCAGTCACAAATGGTTAACCAGACCCCTCCAAATTCTCAATGAGTCTCTAATCACTTATTAATCAAGTTTAACTAGCCTAATCCTAGCTTAACTAGTCTAAAGCATGTTTACTTAGCTCCTAATCCTAAAGTGATTTTTAGACTTTAGTCCCACATGCACAAGAATTCGAAACTCTTCCAAACTAATATCTATAAATACAATGTAGACACCTAAAATATGCTTGTTCACATTCAACATGACCGGTGGGACTATTTGTCCACACTCCATTAATGGAGGTATTTTCAAGATTTTTATATCCATTTCTAATAATTTTTATGTTTTCTAGGTTTTAAAAGGCTTGTATTTTTATAGATTTCACATCTTAAAGGGGCTTAATCTTCCTTTTGCTAAGGCATTTCATGGGTTGAAGTTAGAAATTGGATTTAGTGGCTAATAACTAACCTATTTAACTATTGAAAAATTTCATTTCCATGTATTTTACAAGTTTTACAGGAGGTACGTGTACATGTCTTAGATCGGTGTGTATGTGTTGAAACTAGTGTGTTTATATTTAAACATGTTTTTCATCAAAACAAGCACGTATCCATCGAAATGGGTGCATATCTATCATTATGGATGCGTATCCATCAAAATAGGTGTGCACATGTCTTTATAGTGCTTTAACACACATGCACGCATGTGCGGGTGTCATTCTAAGCACCTATCCATTGAAAGAGGCACATACATGTCATCTGGGTGCGTATGCATTGAACTGTGTTCATTACCAATCTGGTTATTTCTCCCGAAATCAAAACAACTCTGTTATTTTTGTGTTCGAAAGGTATTGAAGTGAAATATGTGATGGAAACATAAAATAATGATTTTTAATTATAGAAAATTTATGGTTTACATTATTAGATAACTAGTCATTTTTAACATGTCTAAAAATCCACAAAATTGTTTTCTTGGTTATTCTAACACTTTGAAAGGTCTTTTTGGGACTAATAAGTGGTTTACAAGTTATTTTAAGCTTATTTTTGGATCTACTTAGTTAAGTTTGTTCAATTTATCATTGGTAGAGGTCTTCAAAGTGTGTATGCTCTTCCCTCGCACCTTATAGGTGATCTTGGGAACCAAAAATGATTCCAAAACCTTCTTTTTTGCTTTCAAAACACTTCAATTTAAGCTTTAAAATGAATTATATTTTCAAAGTGCGCTAAAATGAGTTTGTTTTCAAAAATCACTTAAGGTGTTTTCAAATTCTTATTATAGTTGAGTTTTCGTATTGTGTATGCTCTTTCCTCACACCTTTTAGGTGATCTTGGGAATCAAAAACAACACTTAAACTCTCTTTCAAATTGTGATCTTTGTGGAAAGCTAATAATCTTGGTGTAGGACCTAAATCGTTTATCGAAGAAAGGAGTTGCAAAACACAAACCAACTAATATGTGTTTTCATATGGGTTTTCTAATGGTGTGTTACTTAAACCACATTAAGTTAAGAAAGATAAAAATAAACCACTTTCATCACAATGTATTGTAGGTTTCGAAAAGGGTACATCCCTATCCGGTAAACTAGAACATAACCCCTTTGACATTACACCTAAAGCTATAACAATGGGGGTGGTTCTAGGAACCCTAAAGTAATCCACTGTTGAGTAACCTTGTGGATGAAATAGGAAGCACTCCGCTTACCCACTTGACTAGTTTTTACATTATGAGTTAGAGTCAAAGTTTTCCGTATCGTGAACCTAGTGAGAATACACATGAATGCATTTATTGCTCATCGTATTTGAAGGGGGTAAAGTAAATATGAGATATTCCTTGGGAAACCTTGGTAAATTGAGCTCGCATTAGAAAACTATTGACAACTAGTTGAGTGGTCTACTTTACAAATCTTTTTTGTCAAGCAGCCTACTTTGGTAGTCCATTATCACGTCTTAGCCATCATGAAGTGATAAATTATTTGGATTCAAATCCTTTTTTCAAACATGGTAATGAATCCACTTACGTTTGATCTAAGTTTCATTCTTCATGAGATTTACGACGCATCACTTAGCTTAGTTTATTTCTCACCTTAGGATGAGGTGAAACACTGCCCAAGTGACACTTAGTTCATTTCCACCTTATTTGATCTATACATTTTCATTTGTGTTTCCCATTTGGGACAAGAGAAGGCATATTTAAGAAGTATTGTCATAGATAGTGTTCACCATGTTTTTGTCCATTTATGATCATCCATGTTTGCGGCTGAGTTGCTAAATGTCTAAAGTGTGTGGATGCATCCTTATATCTTTGATGGTCACTTGATCTTGATTTCAAGATCATCATCATAGTTAGGATTTATTCATCAATTGATCTCCCTTTGATGTGTTACCTTGTTCGCATTGTCTCGACACAATTAAAATACTTATGTCATGTTTCTCAGAAATGTGATCTAAGTGTCCTTATTGTGTCCTTACGTTTGCCCACATTTTAGCACATCCTTAGTATACTTTAATTAAATTTTACATGAAACATTGTCTAAAAAATTGAAGAGTGACACTTACTTTGTTTGTGTCGTTTAATACCTTTTGGCACTAATATCTCACTTCTTTGTGAAGCTTGATTAAAGTGTCCAATTGGTGTGGTTACGTGGCTTACATTTGTAATACTTTCCCTTTTACATTCAAGCCTTGTTAGTTACTAAACTCATTATGGTATCCTTTGATTGGGAGTCGTGTCTACCCTTTTTTAATATTTATGCCTTGTTCATTTTGAGCTTGACGTAATTATTGACATTATATTGATCATATTTGCATCGAACTATAATTTTGCACATACATTATACATAGGAGTATTTCCTTATTGATTTTCTTTGTGTTTTACACTTGCATGATTGTTCCTTATGATCATTCATTTGGAATTTTTTTTTCTAAGACAATCTTTTTTATCTCATTGAGATTGTGTCATCATGATGTCTAATTTACTTATACCTTATTCAAAAATCATGCACACATATCCATACTTACCAAATGTCTAGTTCGCTGCCATTATGCTGCCCAAATTGACATGGAACTTTATTCACTTTAAATAAGTTTGATCACACTATCTAGGTCTAGGAATTTATACCTAAACGGGGCAAAAATGACTTACTATCGCGTGGTTCCTCACACTTACAAAAATAACATAACCTAGGCTTAGGAATTCAAATCAAAATATTCCCATTAGGAATAAACCTCCTTTGGTTCTTCGCTCTAGAGGGCTCCATTGGGTACCCTATTCCCCCCTACAGTTTATAGTCAGTGGTATGGTTTGGATGCTTTTGATATAAATTATTATTTAGTTTCCCCCACTCTTCTTCTGATTCCAATCTAAAATACCATTCAAATTCCCACTCTTCTTCTGAAGATTCAAATCCCAACTATAATTCAAATAACCCTAGATTAAATCCTAAATCATGGTCCTCCATTTCTTTGAAGGAACTTTGTTCCCAATCACCTCAACGACATCTTCCTCCTTTGAATAATCGTGTGACTCCAAGTTCCGTTGATCAAACATATAATTCGGTTCTTAAGTTATAGTCCTCCCTTCCTTCGCAGGACGACCTTTATCAGTCACTTCAACAACCCCTTCCTCCATCAAAGAATTACACTACTCGTATTCCCTCTAGTCAATCATCTAATTCAACTCCTACGTCGCAACTTAACAGATGGCTATGTGATCTTATTTTCTCTCCCACATTAGGTCGTCTTTAAAAAAATGATCTAAGTCCATATCTAAATCGTCCATTCATGAGACACCTACCACCAAACCTACTTCCACTCTTGAGTCATCTTCTGCTATCAAACCAACTTCAATCCCTCTTTGGCCCTTGAGCCCTTTCAACCATATCGTACCATTTCCTCATCCATCTTCTAAAGATCAATGTTTGTGACCACATCAAACCATTAGAAAGAATCCATGTGCTAAGATATATTTTTAAATCACTATCAAAACTCTTCGTGGGAGTGATAAGGTCAAGCCTTCACATTATCTACATCATCTAACATCCTCATCTTATTTTGTCAATCAATCTTCCCCACTGATTGGGCCCATTTCTTCTAGTAAACCTCCTATGGCCAAAGAACAACAACCTCTACTGATTGATTTCTCTCATAAAAAGGAACAATTTGACTACACTGATGATATCCCTTTAGAGGATTACAAACAATGATTCTTTCTAGAACTCAATACACTCATGTATGGGGAGTAAGTAGTTGATCCCTTTTGTTCTAACATAGAGGAAGATCCTAAAGTCATGGAACTTGATTCTTCTTGCTTATTCCATCTTCACATTCTTTGAGCATAATGAGATGTTGAGGTCTAGCATTAATCCATGGCCTATGTTCTCATTACCACATCATTCCTTATTCATCATCATTCCTCAATCAAAATCCCACCTTGGGTCACCACTTGAGTATCCCATCGTCTTCTTGTATCCTAGAGCCACCCCTAGGTAGTCCTCAATTTTCTACATGTGGTTCACCTCCTGGTATCCCATTACCTTCTATTCTTGGGCCACGTCCTAGTATCCATTCATCATCATCTATCTATGGGAAACCTTTGAGTCCCTCCTCATCTATACTTGGGTCACACCCTAGTAGTTCTTCGCCATCCTCTTTTGTTTCTAGGACCATGTCCTAGTAGCCCTCAATTATTTTCTATTTGTGAGTCACCTTGGGGTAGCTCATTACCATTTTATTCTTGGGCTGCATCCTAGTATCCCTTCATCCTCTTCCATGTATGGGATACCATCATCTTATATTCTTGGGCCATGTCCTCGTAGCCCAATTTCTTTCATCTAAGGGCCATATTCTAGCATCCCTTCGTCATCTTCTATTAGTGGATCACCTCTTGGTAGCCCATCCTCTTCAATTCTTGGATTTTATCCTTTTCATCCTTCTACTAATGACTGGGGAAATCCCTCTATCATTTCTCTTATTCCTATCATCAATTATAAATATTCTCTTTCATCACCCACTTCTCGGGATAAGATAAGTCACATAATCACTCATAAGAAACCAAAACGAATTCTTCATCAAGTTCAGGTTACACATCCCACAAGCTCCAAAGTTCCCAACAACTTAAACAATCTCAAAATTCAAAATCAAGTGCGATTCAAGAACACACATCAACGTAACCATCAAGTATGGCACAAAGTTTAACAACATATCGATAGGGAACTCAAGCTCCCACATACAAAATCAATGTTTTAGGTAAGTCACAGTCATTTTTTGAGTATGAGCTCACCTCAATCATTGAGATCGGGGATAACATAACTCTTGATAAGAAAACACACCTAATATCCCTTATCAAGGAAGTCACAAACATCATTGTTGTATCCTATCACATGGAGTGACTTTGTTGATCCCAACCTCCTAAAACTATCAAAAATCTAAAAATCAAGAACAATTCAAAAATACAAAAAAAGAGAAAACATAAGAAAAATCAAAGGTACAAAGATCACACATTACAATGAGGTATTGCATACACATGGATGTTCTTTCTTCCTTTTCTTATAATTCCTTTGGAAGGAATTTTCCATTTTCATCCCTTCAATGATATGTTGGTTAGTCTATTTGCATGCATTTTTGACATTTTTATCTATGGTATATGTTTGAACCCGGTATTTTATCACCTTGGTAAATTAAGAAATGAATTACCTAGTAGAGATCCTATCACATTCAACATCTAAGAACCTTATTACAAAGAAATTTTAGACATATTTGTTGACACTAGCCAATATCATCATCAAAGACACTTCCATATCCTTCCATCAAGTCATTTGTGGTTCTTAACCCTTATAAAAAATAAGAGAGATAAAATAAGTTTTCAAACATCAAAATCAAAATCAAAATCTAAAATAAAAAACAAATTAATATACTACTCTCTCTTGGGTATTTCCAATAATATCTATCTGAGCTATGAATGCTTGACTGATAGTAGATAAATGTTGTAATTAGAATCAAATACATCTCCATTGGGGCTTTGGACACTTGGTTGGTAGTGGAGAAATATATGACTATCCTTCCACCCTCCATTCACAAATCACATATCAAACTATATCATTCCTATACATTGGCTAGTTTGTCCTCATTTTTGCTTATAAAATCTTCCCTTCAAGAGATAATAAATTCCACGTCCGATCCACACACTAGATCTCTATGAGTAAATAGGATTAGTATGTTACCAAGTGTCTTTTGTTGGACCTTGTTAAGAAACTTACTCTAGTCTGTATCTTATCTCACGATTTGTGCCTTTGGATAATCTCTTTTTCATCGTGAGGATTCTAAGATACATTCATAACATTCATTGTTATTCTACTTTATTCGAAAATCCATGTGTATAAGATTTCCTTTTTTCCATGTTTGTGGACACCTTTGTCCCCTTTCGTAAAAATAGTAATCTCCTTCCTTTCTATTATGTGCTTTTAGGCCAACTTATGATGGGGGCATCTTTGCTTCTTCCCAACACTTCATTGGTTTACGTTCATCATCACATTGAACCTATCCATAATGGCCTTAGGTCTCACTTCTACGTGTGAAGAGTTTGACTTTGAATACTCCCACCTAATCATTGGGGCATTTTTTTCTTCACCCTTATTGCGCATGCGCATGAAATTCTACCCTTGTACATCCCATCTATTGCTAGGGGCATCCATGTTTCTTTGTCTTCCTATACATAGTTTCAAAAACTTTCAAAATCACAAAAACATTCAAATATGTTAGAAAAATTACAAATATTCAAAGATGTTAGAAAAATTAAAAAATTCAAATATGTTATAAAAATAAAAAACTTTTAAATATGTTAGAAAAATCAAAACATTCAAATATGTTAGAAAAATCACAAAAACATTCAAATACATTTAAGAAAACTTATAAAAATCGAAAATCATCCTACAAAACGTCACTCTTAGGTTCTTTCTTTTTCTCATCATAAATGAATCATGGATCATTTTCATCTACCTTCATTAACAAATATAGTTTGCATGCTTCATCTGTACTCTGGGGCACAACAAGTTTCCTGGTACTATTTTTTTGCGCACAAAGATTTTTCATAGGATCCAAGTGTCCACAGTTTTTCCCCTTACATATATCCTTGCTTAGGGCATTTGTCATTAACCCTTGTCATTAATTATAATAAATTAGAACTGACACTTGATAACAAAAACATTACATTATGTTTTCTCTGTTATTTTAGCTTGTTTACTTTCTCGTATTGCATTGCATTATGTATGTTACATGGATTTAGGCATATTTTAGTTTCTCGTATTGCATTACATTATGTATGTTGCATGGAGATAGGCATCTTTTTCTTTCTCTTATTGCATTGCATTTTGTATGTTCCATAGAGTTGGTGTTTTTAACAATGGACATTTGTTCGTATATGACTTTTCATGTCATACACACATTTTTCATTTTTTTAATAAGGATCGATTATGAAGATCAATAGCAATATGATGGAAAATAATTTTTTAAAAAGGAATTGGATGGATGTTATCTCATTCCCCCTTCCTCATACTCATTTTATTCTATATCCCTTTTCTTTTCTTCTTCTTCACACTATTTTTTTCTTTTAATTTCATATTTTTGATCGTCGATCGAGATCTTCTATCACCCCATCAATGATGGAGGGGGCATCCTTCATTCTACTCACTTTTATTCTATCCATTCAAAATTGTCTACTTTTTATTCTTATCTACTATCTTTGGAGTGATGTCACTTACGTCACCCCAAAGAGTGGAAAATGTAGACACCTAAAATATGCTTACACTTAGCATTTCCTCTAATTCAATTGATTGATGACACTTTGTCTATTAGATACTCTTTGCTCCATTCTTGGATGCCCATTTATAACACTCTTTTGGTCATATTTTCTTATAATCAGATAATTGGGCTAATATCTCTCTTATTAGCTAAACATTCATCCTTTCAACCATTCGAACCTCCCTAGTTCTCTTTTGAACAACTTCTATAAGCTTCCTAGGCTATCTATCTGTCACAAATGGTTAACTTGACCCCTCCTAACTCTCAATGAGTCTATAATCACTTGTCAATCAAGTTTAACAAGCCTAATCCTATCTTAACTAGTGTAAGCATATTTACTTAGCCTCTAACACCCACATTTTACACACACAAATACAACAGTAAAAATACTAGGATAATTTTTTTACTTACATTGCTCACTACACAACACCACAAGGGCTCCAAGTAGAGAAACTCAACAACGCATAAGACACTTACATAAGTCATCGAATCACATAGACACATGAAAACACCATATACATGTCAATGCCACACTTTCCCAATGAATGAATGTTAGAAATGACCTAACCACAAGAAAGGAACTCAAGGATTGGCAATCCCACAACACATCATTACCATGATTACATCTTAGTTACAATTAACATTCCAAGAACATTATTATGTAAGGATAATTTATTATTTTTCCTCCTACATATTCTTAAATTAATTTCACATTCAACTTATAGTTCAACCATTTAAGTTAACTCTTTATCTCTTATGACAATCTCCATAACTTACATAATTATTTGGCATATTTCAAACTCCATAAAAAGTTCTTAATTCTTTTGTTATATGTTAATAACATGTTTCTCAAAATTTTATTCAAAGCTTAAATTTTTCCCTTGCTACACAAGTGAATTTGACGTGATGCAGAAAGAAATCTTAGGACTTAAGGGAGATTTAAATTCAAGATATATGTTCCCACAAACATTATTCGATCACGGTATCCTTATTTCCCTATCATAGTTAATATATTTCAAAAACTTGTTGAATCCATTCAACATTTCCACATCAAGAAATTTTATTTAGATTTATATATATCTTTTGTTTTCTCAAAGTTTGATCTCACCAAGGCAATTCATATTCTTTTAACACATGAAAATGTTTAATTGAGTTATAAGGACTCCAAGAGTGACATTATTCCTAACCTAAAATCTCATTTTACTCTTATATGCTTTACTCTTACATCGCACTATGGTCTCATTATTAGCATTGTTTAATAACAAATTGAGTTTGAAAGTACTTGTGTAACATCTTAAAGAAGTACATGATTGGAAGCATTATAAACTACACATGAACCACAAGTGATCGTTTTCAAGGTAAGATCCCATGATTCTACATTTCACGATTCGCATGTGAAATTTATTTTATTCTTAATGTCATAAAAGGCATAACAAGGGATTATGGGACAAAGTTTTCTAGTTTCCTAGTTTCTTTAAAGTCAACATATTTCAAATCAATTTCATTTTGCAAGGAGTTATTTACCATTTTCTACCCACGAGTTAACCCATTAATTAGCCAAGGTTTAACTTAATAATTTAACCTAAGGATCTACACCCCAACTATATATGAGTTTAAGGTGAGAGTACATATTTATGCTAAACAACCTTTATGAAAGACTAAGGTGTTATGTTGTTAGTAACCAAGGTAACACATTTATCTGTGAAGAACTAAGGAGATCATTAACAAGAGTTTAATTCATAGCAAAAATATTTCCCTAGCTCCATTTGTGTCATCTGGATCCAAAAATGAATTCATTCGATGACAAGAAAAATTCTAGATCTAACTTCGTAAGACTCGGGAGTCCACTAGGATACTAAGGGAGTAATAGCTCTACTTACTCCATATATGGTAAGGTTACACCACATAGTCATTGCTTTGAACAAGGACTCTTAAGGTGACTTCAGAGTGGTCTTCACCACTCAACATGGTGTCAGACCTGAAGAGAAGACATTCCCCTTACCCCATGCATGGTTACCAAACCTAAAAGGAAACCACATACTCCAGATAAAGTTTAACCATGTCATTCCTAAAAGATGGGTTCACGAAAAAGTTACTAAACATACCAAATATGACGGTAAACTAAAACTAGGGATTTTATTTACCTAAACTAAGAGGTTCCATCAAGTGCAAAGTTTAAGTTCATTCTACGGTTTCAATTTCTTCTATGATAAGAAGGATCATGCAAGGAAGGTAGATATGCACAAGTTTTAAACTAAGGTCGATTGTTTTATTTAAATTTATTTATTACATTTTTAAGGCAAGGAACACAACACCAATTATTTAATCAACAATTTCACAATGGAAGTGCACTACAAGGTATTAATTTCAATTTCATTTAACACATTTATCCAACTTTTACAATACAATATTGGAATCAAAAGACACCCATGTTCAAATGGGCATTTCCCCTTAAACACTGGCATCTTAAAATATTACAAAACTCCATTAATAATCCTTTCAATACTTCACAAATGAAAACTATCCTCTACAATATCGCTTAACATATATATCCAATCACCTTTTTACCATACATAAATTATGAATCAAAATTAAACCTATGATTAAATGCACATTTCCAAGGTATCCCTAAAACTAGCATCTCATACATATTAGCAAATTTCAAATATAATTTTTTTAACATGGAACTACATTATACATATATACATTTTACAATGACCTATAAAAATTACAATAATAAACAATGAATTACACAACGCCTTTTCGCCATCTTTCTTGCATCCTGCAAAACCATGTGAGCATGAAATCAACGATAAATCGTGACATGGTATCCACCCTAATCTAACATAATTAACATATTTAGTTTCTCATTTACATAATAACATTAATAATTTACATTCGAAAGGAGAGGGTTAGAGACACATTTATTTCATTTCAGTTCACTTCATTTCTTAACCAAGGAGAGAGAAAGAAATAGGAAAAGAGAGAAACACTATTTTTCCAAAAAATCAATTTCACACAAGTCACATAGTAGAGTTTCAAACAATTATTTAAAAGTGTCAAAAAGTTTCCACTGTTGGTTTGGTAACCGATGGGGGTCCTACAACTTTGTTTTTACATTTTCTTGGTTGTCAAAAATGCCCATTTTAGGCTCAAAGGCTAAGAAACCGCTTTCAATCGTTGTCTTATGATGAGAAAACACACCATGGGTAAATTTTAGGTGTCCTCCTATACACCAAGAATTCACAAAAACTGATGAAATTTAGAACTGGCGAATGGTTTATGATTGCGGCCATTTTTTCGAGGCCATCGGTCTTAATTGGTCCATTTTGACCTAGTCAAAACTGTGACTGAAGGCCTACAAAATGACCTTGCCAAACTTTCTAGAAGACCATTTTTTCCCAAACTGATGGTTCTAGGAAATTTCTATTAGAACTACTAGAGGTTTGTGAAGGTGGATAAGAATTTCGTTGTCTAGGATTAAAATGGCGAACCGATACGAAACCCAACTTTTCAATTTTAGCAACTTCCTACAACTACTGAAATGGTGTAACAAGGCTCCTAGAAGGGCATCAAAAAGATCACAGATGATCATTCGAGGTCAATTCAAGAATTTAAGTGACTCCTCACATAAGAAGGTACATGAAGGAAGCTTAAAAACTCCTTTTTGGAGTTACGAAGGTTATTTTGCAAGTCTCAAAATTGTGATTTATCTACTTTAACAAGGGAATATTTATAAGGAACAACTTCAAACTTGGAATAAAAAGGGGTTTGTAGCAATTTAGTTTGGTCAGGAATATTTTTAGATCATCTCAAAATGAGGGTTTGAGTTCATGGTTTCCCCACCAAGGAATATTTGGATTGTGTAAGTTATGATATGACGTCTTATTGTTTTGAAAACATGATTATTTAAACAATCAGAGCTATGATAATTCCTACGGTTTAAAATTTTATCTTATTGCAAATGAAAAAATAAATGACAAGAATTATGAAAGATAAGGAGAGATGAACCATGCCTGGAGGAATGAATCCGGTCAAAACCGTAGGATTCGGTTCAACATCTCACTTCGGCATTTCATCAAATAGTTCACGAGCATTGAGCTAACCTCAATGACACACACATATCTTCCGATCACTAGAAATTTTCCAATAGAATATGTTTCCCATTATGTTTTGATGATTTTTAGGGCATGCTCAAGGCTCCATACTAAACATGAGCTGGGAGAATGTTGGAAAAGTTTTATGGAGCTTGGAAACACATTTTTCACTAATGTTTCCTTAGAAGTTTCTAAAGCCTTTTAATGCCTCCAAACACTCCTATGAATTTGTAGAGGTTAATAATATTTGTTATAGATTACTTCTTTCCATACCACCTATATGTGGATCCCATTTCCTCTGAATTTACAACTTTCCCTACACATTTATTTCAATAAAAGGAATCTTTTGATTGATTGTGTTGTTTACATAGAAGGGTTTCATTTCTTCTGAAATCGGTTTAATCATCCATGTTGTAGATCATTATATGCTACAACATTTGCATTCATTTCTGCGTACATGCCTAACTAAGCATTTGTAACTACAACATTTGACAGATTCATCTTTGGATTATGATTTGACTTACTGTCCATACCTTGTTGTTAAAGCTCCACACACCATCTCTTATTTTCCATTGTTGTGCATCTAATTGAAACATTTTAACAAATAGTTCATTTGCCTTTTCTATTCTCCCATGTCTCTTGCAAATGACTTCATTGGAGAGGATGACACAACTTCCATTTTCCCAAGCACCCAACAAACAAAACCATGCCATCACCACAAGCCAACAACAATAAAAAAAAGTAAACATTTTGTGCATACCCTGCAAATTGAAACATTCCATGAGGCCACATCTCTTCACATATCAACTGAAATTGTTTCATAGGGAGGTGCATTAGATTGATTTTCCATAGAGTCTCTATTTCCTTTGCCAGGCCACTCTTGGTGGTTCACCCACTCCTTTCACAGGAGTAAAAATTTCAAGCCCCAACACACATATCTGGGTGAAAATCATAGGAAATGGAAACTCACGAACAAGCTTGACTAGGCATAGATCTAAGAGGCTCAAGAAAGTATCTCTCCAATGCAGAAGCAACATGAACGCCACATAGAGTTGAGGAAATACCATGGGAGATTGCTTGAAACCGTAAAAACCATAGCCATAATAAAAAAGGATTCACAAAGCCAACAATGTGTGTGACATTTGTGGAAATAGAGCTTCAAGTGCATCAATAGAGATAACCATGGAATGTTTGCAGGGTCTTCCTCTAAATCCACTACTTCAAAAAAACTAAATTAAAATATTTATTATGCTTTGATGGATGTCCATACTCTTCCCAGAGCTCGTGTTTTGGCAAGGTGAGAGTACCCAAACAAATGTAAACCGATCTGGTTGGAGACATGTTTGTTGCATAGATGAAACAATGTGCATACCTCGTGAGGAAACCCATGCCTTCTAAACTATCATCGCTGTAACTATCCAAATACTGCTAAATTTGTAATGTCAACACGGTTTCAGTGTGGTTATTGCCTCTGGGTCTCATTAAAGTGTTTGCCTTATTATGCAAGGAAAAACTGACAGGTCAGGAAAATCCTTTGGGGTGGCCATGCCCTGTTAGGCCATTGGCACACACCACCGCCCACTCCTACCATCATTAAAAACTCCAACTTCCTCCTCACCACCAATTCCCATTATCCCATATTTTATTTATTTTTAATTTTTTAACGTGCCAATACATTTCCCTTCCCTTATAAGAGCATCATCCTCGATGCAACACAATACCGAAGATTAAAGGGTAGGTAGGAAAGAAATTCATTAATGAAACCTATCGTTTAAGAAAAAATTTTTGTACAACACGACTAGAAGGAAACAAACTAATTTTGACAATATCCTAAATTTTAATGTTCTATGAAGATTGGTAGTTCTATTCTTCTTTATTACTTAGTATTTTCCTTTAAAGTATTTATTAATCTCAACTCTCAGTATTCCATTGTCTAAGATTTTAGTTTTCTTATGTTTATGGGTGCCCAATAGAACTGACATCACAATACTACATTATGGCCAACACAACACTAATGGTCCTCAGGACATATTGTTACATACTTTTACGACTGGATCACATCTCGAGAACTCAACCAAACCATGGAAAGAACATACATAGCCCCACACATGCTCATGACACAACAATGCTCGAACATAAGTAGACTACAACATCATGGAATTCCCAACATGTACACATACAAAAGTTTCACAAAACTCTAGACCATAATTGTAGGTACATAATGTCAAGATGGAAACAAAATCACAAGACATAAACCAAAATATCAAGAGTACACATAACTCAACCAACTCCATATGCCTCCCGAAGCATCACAAAAAATACATATACCTCCCCACAAACAACTCCATATACCTCCCAAAGCATCAATAACACCCAATTTAATCTCTTATGCCTCCCTCAAGTCTCTTATGGCTCCCTCAAGTATCTTATGCCTCCCTCAAGTCTCTTATGCCTCCCTCAAGAAAATAAAATAAAGATAAAATTTTCCTTTTTCTCCCCAAAAGAGGTTGGTCACACTATGGCCCTAGGCACATAAAGTCAAGTACCTCTAACCCAAGTGACATAATAAATCATGGTTCGAGAACCCGCTAGTTATCTGTAACTCCTTGGGGCATACCCCTATACAATGAAGT
The DNA here is from genome assembly GCA_018340775.1 of Taxus wallichiana var. yunnanensis. Taxonomy (NCBI): domain Eukaryota; kingdom Viridiplantae; phylum Streptophyta; class Pinopsida; order Cupressales; family Taxaceae; genus Taxus; species Taxus wallichiana. Next base: position 838,710,630 of record CM031242.1, on the reverse strand, counting down.
GGGTCCATAGGTTCCACCACTCCATGGTGAATCCCATGACCCTATTCCAACACATTATGACATTAGAACCAACATAACAATCCATTTCAAATGCAAGTGGAAAAATTCCAAACGCTTGGGCTAGGCTATAAAACTTTTAAACTTGGTACGTAAATTTAAGACTAAGAAAATAAAATGGTTAATTAGCCATAGTTAGTGCAAAAATCTGCATGTTAGTGCAAAAACCAATTAAAATGCCCAAAATATAAGAACACATCAATCAAGAAAATTGTTTGTCCTTGCAAGAAAAAGAATATATATATATATATATCAATTTATGAATAAAATACGTATATAGGAATAACACATTATGATAACTATGTGGCCTTATACGGACACCCAAGGGGTACTCAATGAGTTGCTAGCACTCGAACATCGAGCCTCAACTCATAAAATAACATATCAAATAATACAACTGTCATCATCTCTGTTTAAATCATCCCTCCACCGCTTCCATAAGGCTCAACATAGTCATAACTACACTTAGGTTGAATCCATATGATAACCATATAGGGAGAGATAAAGGAGTACAAGTTTCCATCTACTAAGCCTAAGGTGTCTGCAAAACACAATATGCATGACATCCGTTGAGCAAGTGCCATACATACCAAATGAACAAAAGTGGGTTTTCAGCCTATGTAAGACTCCACTTCCTATCTTGTACTCGGCTTGAGTGACTGGTCAATGGTACACATTTCCTCACTCCAAACATACACCTTTTACCGATTTCCCTTAGGGTCGGTTAGTGTAGGGTTCACAACATAACACATAACTACATCACTAACACAATGGTGATTCACACACATTAACCATAGCGTCTTACACATGGTATATATATAGGGTATAACAAAATCATTACTTTCATGGGTTTTAATACATCACATTACCACATAATGCACCCAAAGTGAAATCACTGTATAATAGGGATCATACGTTCACCATATGTCCCTAAATCACGACATGAACCATCACATATTACACAAATAATATGTATGATGAACACAACAAGTAACATTACAACATAAAATTAATTTCTATATAACATGGTGACACACACAATTCATCACAACATGGTGGCAACATCACGATACAATCCAATTCACTATACACCAATTATTTCATACAACACATCAACACACCTACATATCACATAATGCCAAAATGTTCCAACACTCGCAATCCACAATAACATTATTTTCACACACAACAAGGTGGTACATCACACGTGAACTCTTCATAGAATCCATGAAAAGGAGAGTGAATACTCTCATCACAAGCACATCAACATGATAAAAAATATGCACTAAGTGATATGCACAACATGTGTGTTCCTAACATCAAAATTACAACGTTGTTCACATTACAACATATATCACATTACTCTTCCCATATCCACCACCATCATGAAACACCATCACAACTCCAATCTTCCCCAAAGGTTTGAGAGCATGAACCTCGCTCTGATACCAAATGTAACGCCCACATTTTACACACACAAATATAATAATAAAAATACCAAGATAATTTTTTTAATTATTTTTTACTTCCATTGCTCACTACACAACACCACAAGGGCTCCAAGTATATAAACTCAACAATGCATAAGACACTTACATAATTCATCGAATCACATAGACACATGACAATAATGTAGTGCCCACTTCCCTTCGACACTCTTTATTTTGATTATGATACTATCGACTACTCTTATGGACATTGTTGTAGCTTTTGTTTTAGCTTGATACTAGATGCTAGAGATACTGGATGGTTGTTGATTTCGATTCATATATGATGCATTTGGATTATTAGAGATATGTTATATTTGATGTTGAGATGTTGTGGACATGGTTATATATATATATATATATATATATATATATATATATATATATGTGATTTTTCTAACATGTGATATCTTTCGCCACACTGCGTAGGCCTTGATAATTGAAATAATGTTGTGATCATTTTGACATGGATGAAATGTAGAATAGAGATAAAATGTTAGAAATGGTAGATGATGATTTGTTTATATATATATGATGATTTTAGATTTAAATTTCATATTTATTTTGGATGTTTTGATATGGATTGAGGCCGAAGGAGGTATATTGTATTTTTGGAATTATATATATATTCAACAAGGGTCACTATGACAACATGTAATTATGTGAGTTTGAAATTTGGTTAGGGGTAAATTGTGACCAAGGGGTCATGTGTTGTCTTTATATTTAGTTCCTTTATTAATGTTAGTATGTGTTTCCTTTAGTGATTTAATTTACTTGATTTATTTATTTAGAATTTTGATGTATTATTTTTCCCTTTTATCTTAATGGGTCTAAGTGTCTTAATTAGAGTTAAATTAATCTATTCCTAGACTAATTAAAGATGTGAAAAAAGGATATCATTTATTAGACTTTATGTGCTCTTGAATTTTGTGTTGTGTGTTGAATGCTTGAGATCTTGAGTGTTATACACTCTATCCTCCATGGAAAACTCTAATTTGACCTTTAGGGCCAATTTTGAAGGCTTGTGGGACAAGTTAAACTTGTCCCACACCTCTTAAATTGATGTACCAACCCTACCTATGGGTTGGGGGTCAAAATTAGACCCATTAGGTGTTTTGGGAAGAGAAAAAGGTAAAATGTTTATTACACTTTTTTCAAATATTTAATTTTTTTCCTTTGGGTGTGTGGTCTTAGTTTGTGTGTGCAAGTATCTTGTCATTCCTCTCACCCACCAATTTATGGTGCATTGGGGTTGAGGTTTGACCAAGTGAGGTGGAGTTGAGGATGAGTGATGTGGCATCCTACATGGAGCCACCTCATCCTCCTCCCTCCCTATTCTATTTATTGTTGCTCCTTTGCTTGTTTGGGGGTTACTTGATCATTTTGGACTCTTGAATTTTTGGAGAGTTTGAATTTTTTTTTTGGAGTGCTTGTGGATTGTTGGAGATTTGTGGATGCTTGCTTGGTTTTGAGGATCTTGGAATTTCATTCTTGGGACAAGATCTACTATGGAGAGGTAGGAGCTTTACCTTTCTTTTCTTATATTTTTATTTTGTGTTTATATGTTGTGTTGATTGTGGTTTTTCCTTTGGAATGCTTGTTGGGTGTGGGTAGATTGCCTAAGTTTGGAGTAGGAGGAGACTATGGGGAGTTATAATGTATGGAGGAATAAGAGTTTACATTTTTATGGAGGGTTTTGGGTTGGGTGCCCCACCTTGTATGAGAATGCTTGCATTTCTTCTTGTTCTTGCTATGAGGGAGGCATAAGAGATTGAGGGAGGCATAAGAGTATATGGAGGTATAAGGGGTAATTGAGGGAGGCATAAGAGTTTGTAGGGGATTTGATATATACATTGAGGCTTTAAGGTGGGTACCCATTCCCATTGGGAGGCATAAGTGGCCTCCCCATAGGTCTTGCTATTTTGGATTTCTTGATAAGCCTTGTTATACTATTGTTTTTTGTTGTTCCTTTGCTTGTGTTGTTTTTGTTTTGAATGTGGATGAAATGGATTGTGAGAATATTTTGTTAAGTATTGTGGAAGCTATTTGTTTCCATGTGTTAAATCATCTTCCATTGTGATGTGGTTGGGGCTCGGGGGCAAATGAAGAGGATGGCTTCTCCTCTTCATTGGATGTCTTGGTTGGGTGGAGAGCGTTGCATCTCCCCCATTTTCTTATGAATTAAACAATCTTGAAGGTGTCATCTTGCTTGGAGTTGTGGAGCTTGGAGTGTTGTTGGAGACCTTAAGAACTTATCCTTGTGAAGAACTTATTATATTCCCACTTAGAGTGGAAGAACTTGTATTATTATAGTTTTCCTTTATTTACATTCTTGTATTATTTTCCACCTTGAGTGGATGAATTTGTAATAATCTTGTGGAGAAGAGTTTACATTCAAATATTTGTATATTGAAAAGAGAAAGAAGGCTTGTATTGAGTTAATTGTGAAATGGAAAAGAAAAAGTTACTTTCATTATGAAGTTATAAAGTTGTAAATGTGAAAGAAGGAAAAATATAAGTTTTAAGAAGTTGAACTTGTATGCATAGTAATCTTGTATGGAAAATAAAGTTATTGTAGTAAATTTGAATGTATGTTTATTGTAGTGAAATGATAGAGAGAAAAATTTGAATATATATTGTATTTAGAAATGTTTGTTTTTTATAGAAAGAAAGTGAAAATGTAAAATAATAGATTAGGTACTCTTGCTCTTTAAATGGAAATAAAACTAGATGAACATGATAGAATGACTTTGTAAGAAGATGTATTTTCATTGGTTTAGATAGTTCCTTAAAATAAGTAAATTTTAACTATGGAATGGACAAATAGATTGAAATTTCAAATCTGAAAACTTGAGATGCTTAGAAATAGATTGAGAATGCATTTTTCAACCCTTGGGTAATTTTTTGTTTTTGGGAAAACCTGAAATTAAAGTTTCTATTTTTACGAAAACAGATCGCCGCCATGTGCAGAGTGGCGGTCCTATAACCGCCACTCAAGATAAGGCGAGCGGTCTCAAAACTACCACTAAGTAGGACGGCGATCTATGGTTTGTCACCAAGGAAGGGAATGAGTCCCATCGCCGATCGCTACTCTAGGTGGTAGTTTCTATCACTCACTGACAGAACCTTCTAGATCACGCTTTGTGCGTAATTTTTAACTAGTTTCCTTCAATTAATATGATGAAAAATTTATGTATTAACTACTAGAAACAAAATCAATGATTAAAATCATTAGATTGAGAAATAAAACATGTAAATGGTGGATTTAAAACATCTCTTCTCATTTTATTCATGGGGTAGGGTTTTCCCCAAATTTAAAACCCAAATACAAATGGTTTGTAATAAAAGTAGATTGGGGAAAGAGATCCCTCCCAATCTTTGAATGAAATTAAAAACAAAATAATCTAAAATTCTAAGTCTTCTAAAGCTTGGTCCTTCAAAGTCCTCCATGATTTCTCCATTCTTGCTCCCATGGCCTTCTCCTCTCCAACCTACATTTTCACAAAGGAAAAATTAGGCCAAATGAGTAGAATAATAAAGGAAGAGTTTTATAGGAATGCTCTTGGAATTTTAGGGCTTACTTGCAACCTTAAGATCTTGTGGTTGAAATTGATTTGATCCAAGGGTGGAGGATCAAACCTACCTTTGTTAGGTTAAAATGAATTTTATTAATAGTTATTTTAAAACCTCAAGGGTATGTGTAATTTGGGAATGGGGCCATTTTTTATTACCTTAGATTGTCATTCCTTTGTTAGTCCTTATCAAATTTATTTAATAATAGATAGGACTCTAATTTATTAAGATAATGATTTTATATTAATGGTGTAAGAGGTTAACCTTATTAGGATTTTTATTATTAAGGAGAAGAAAACATTTAATTAAGAAAATTAATCCTTGTTACCTTCCTAGTGAATACATTTTTAATGGACCTTAATTATGAGTTAGAAAGTATGTTAACCTTTAACTAGAGCTGGCTCTTAAACCATAGGGTTGAGTTTAGTGGTGTAACTTAGTTGTTGTACCCTAGGGGATTAACCCCGTGTAAACTCTTTTACCTGTATCCTTAATCTTGTAATATAAAAAAATTAATCACAATTTTGGGATGAGTGTTAGGTGTTAGTGTGTTCCTAGAATGTCATTTTGATGGGTGTTACATTTGGTATCAGAGTCGTGGGTTCAAAGCTTGGACCCTTGGGCACACTAGAAACATGAGACATGAATTTTAACCTAGTGCAAAATTTTCCTCTAAATCTAGAAAACTACACTATCTGATATTTGTATAATTTTAGAAAACATAGAAAACTGAAACAAAACCTAAAATGATGAACTAACTCTCACCTTTGTCTACGGGAGGCATGGACCTGCATAAGGGGTATTTCCACATAGACCTAGGTATACCACCTTGAGATCAAGCTATAGCGGCCATTCTTCCACAGATTTTACATACGCTTGGGATGTCAATGCCACTATATACGTGGGGATCACTAGGAGGATGACCTACTAGGCATGATATGGAGCCATCATTTGAGGCTAAGACATCTCCTCAATATAGTGAGGAGCACGGGGAAGATAACTTTCGCATGGAGTTTGTCAGTAAGGCGAGTCACCTTAGAGAGGGCATGGGGACGGGATTTCAAGGCACGGGATAGGTCTCGAAGCCCTAGGATTAGAGATAAGCATGCAGAGGATTAGGCTTAGGGGTCACGGACTATAGTCATAGACCATACCAAGGAGATCTTGAAGCTAAGGTCATCATTATTATTTAGATATACAAGGGGTTTTTAGGTAGAGGCCTAGTTAATGAGCTTGAACGGATGCTTCAAGCTTTGTTCTTATACTAGCAACATGAAAGCTCGTGTTGTGATCCATCTACTGAGGGATGGAGTAGGAGTTTGGTGGAGGACTGAGGAGAACAAGCTCCATGTAGACTCAGAGATAGTTACTTGGGAGCTATTTGAGGAGTGTTTTAAGAGCAAGTACCTTCGTAGAAGGTTTATTCAGCAACAGATAGATGAGTTTCATGATCTCTGCTAGGCATCTATGACCGTAGCTGAGTATGAGAGTTGATTTCTAGACCTACTCCAGTATGTTGACTACATGTAGGATGAGAAGGTACAAATACACAAACTCATCCAAGGCTTGAATTTGGATTTGGGTGGTACGGTATACATTCACTTCCCACAGACACTAGCAGAGGTCGTGGAGAAGGCCTATATTGTAGAGGAGACATGGGGGAAGATGTAGCAGGATAGAGAGAGAGTTCAGAGCCACATTAAGTAGATGTAGGATAGTAGATCGAGGGGGTCAATTCCTCCTCCTCGTGGCAAATAGTATAAGATAGTCTTCCTTTAGGCCACCTAATAGTAGCAGCAGTAAACCCGCCCACCTTATAGACCTCCTCAGAGATTTGATGCACAGAGGGAGCGGAGTATGGGGCCTCCTCCTAGTGGTCCCATTAGGACACATGGGGTACAAAGAGCTTAGTTAGGAGGATATCATCAACAGAGACCTCATAATCCATGGCTAGGTTGTCGGGATCCATAACATATATATCTAGAGTAGTGACTAGAGTTGCATCCCACTAGAGAGGACCTGGGAAGCTATTATGGTTACGGCATCACTAGACACCATTAGAGAGAGTTCCCAAAGAACCCTAGTAATAAGGGTAAGACACATATCTCAGAGCCGATTGTTGGAGATATGGGATGAAGCCATTAGATATATGATGTGATCAAGAACCACCAAGATGAGCATCAGAGTACCATCATAGAGATGACAGGTAGTATTGGTGGTGTTTCCACCTCTATTTTGTTTTATTTTGGCTCTTCTGATTCTTGTATTGCACCATCCCTAGTAGAGTATTACAAGATGGTGGTAGTTAGGTAGGGTCATAGTTAGGACATTGAGATGACTTCTGGAGCCAAAATTTCTATAGAATCCTTATTTAAAGAGTGTGTAGTGGATTTGGGACCCTTCACCACTACCTCGGATCTTTGAATCCTTCCATTGGGTTCTTATGGTGTCATCTTGGGCATGGACTAGTTGTTTGCACACAAAGCTAGAGTGGAATGTTACCACAAGACTATTGCTTGTACAAATGATTTAGGTGTGGAGTTAGTTATAGTAGGGGTTGGGAGGCTTGTTTATATTCACACCATCTCCACTATGCATCTTAAGTGGTGTGTGTGATGGGGGTTGTAAGATGTATCTTTGTTACTAATTAGTGAAAGATTCGAGGATGAGTCTAGAGGACCACCCCTTGATGACCATCTCATTTTGAGATATTTTTTTGATGTTTTTCCTTGGGAGCTAGTGGAAGGGATAATTTTAGTGGTGAATATTCATAATATTGTGAAAATTTATTTTAGGAAAATTTGAAAAGGTGATTTTTTCGGAGCGGGTTGGTGTCCTGTTCGCCTAAAATTTACAAAGTATATTTTTTGGGGGTCAGCTTCACCTTCATTTCAAAACATCTCCTATAAAAACCTAGGTGATTTTCGGGTAGTATACTATGGTACTACCACAAATAGCTTACCAAATTACCAATACCGTGAAGTTTTAACTCGCATACTCTTAAGCACCAAAGATTGTTGTTAGCCTGTTAGGGTTAGTTGTTGACACGTGAAAGGAATATAGTTGACGCACGTGAAAAAGAGGTATTAGATGCGTGAAAAGGAGATATTTCAGACGCATGAAAAGGGGGTAAGTAGTCGGCGCGCGTGACATAGAGGTTGGCATGCACATAAAGGCATAGAGCGATTGATGCCTGATAGGAACATAATTGATAGAGACAGTTGACACCTTGTTGACACACATAAGTGATATTTGACACAAGAAAAAGGGTTAGTTTTTGACACGTACGATAGGGATTAACATAGTTGACGTGTGACAATAATTTTGACTCTGACTCACTGAGTCACTACTTGGTTCTTTTGCTGACGCAGGACTCTGTTCAAAATAATGGAAGGTGTTAGTCCTAAGAATGTGAAGACCCTAAAAGTAACTAAGAAATCTTAGAAGTCATTGTTTAATAATTTTGGAAACTCTGTTGATACAGATATTGAAACTACCAACAACCATATAACTACCACCAGAAAGAATCAGAATATTGACTATGTGGAAGGTATTATTGAGGTGGACATGCATTCTACACATTATCAAACAAATGACACCTACGATAATATGCTAGATCTTGAAGATATTCTTCTGTTGGGGTGTAACTAGAAGTGCATCAAGATATCACACATACAAATACTCAACAAAATGGAACACAAAAATAAAATTCAAATTCCGTTTCACGAAAGAGGAAACCAGGTGATTGTGATATTGCTCAAAATTCTACTCAAAAAAGTAAAACATTGAAAATGAACAAGAATATGTGGACCATTGGTAGGTCATACAAGTTTGATTGGGCAGCTAAATTTCCATTTATCGAACCTATACAATCATCTAATTCTGAAGAGATCCCATCTAAATGTACATGTACAATATGTACGTGGAAATTGGGAAAGCAACAAAAATGCAAATGAAGCTGGACACTATAGAAAAACATTGTGAAAAATAATATTTGACTGTAACAAGGGCGGATGGACAGAAAATCAAAACACACAGGTGGAAAACTGAAAAATAATGTATGCATGTTAGATACACAATGGATTATGAGGCGAGAGCAAAAAAACACAGACATCTCGTGGAAAAGGGAGGAACAATCACATCGTAAATTGGTAAGATGAATCAAACAAATCTACATGCAAAACTCATACAATTCTCTACTTTATTTCACATACTAAAGAAAGGAAGACCGATTTTGGATTTCCTCGATTTCAAAGTTTTGTATCAATATAATGGAATGTTGAATGTACCTCAATCTCATTGGTCTGAAAGTAGTGGATGGGAAATGGCAAAATGCCTTTCGATGATAGAGAAGGAAGATTTGAAAGAGAATGTAAAAAAATCAAAGTTTATCTCTCTTTCAATTGATGAAGTGAAAACATTCGACAACACTGCATGGGTATGTATCCACATCTATACTTTAGAAAATCATATAAGGACACTTCATCTGCTGGGTGTTATGAAAATTGTTGAAAATTGTAATGCCGAAAACCTACATAAAATAGTTATTTCTCATTTGAAAGATATTGCTGGAATGATTGATTATGAAATTTCTACGAAGTTGGTATGCATCAGAGTAGATGGCATTTGTCATCTCAGTGCAGGTCACCTTTGAATAGGGGCTATGTGTTAGATTACAAACAACATTGGCCCATATATGCTACCAATTCACTGTATGGCTCACAAAATGAATTTAACGTATAAAATGGTAAGCAATTATGAAAATGTTGCTAAATTAGAAGACCTTATAAGATAACTTCATGCCTATATGGAAAGCAACCCTAAGTGATTTCTTGAGTTCCAGAAATTTGCAATTGGAATTACAAATGGCAAAAAATTTCTGAAAGATGTTGAGACTAGATGGATTTTTTTATATGAACCTGCATGCAAAGTTGTGAGGAGTATCCTTCGTTGGTTGGTTTCATGCACAAATATTGTCATGAAGTTGATAGGGTGAGGGACTTATTGTTCCGTTTAACTGATTTGGAGACATTTCTTACATTGGTTGGTATTCTTCCAATGTTGCAAGAGATCAATACACTAATTAATGCATAGGGGAGATTAATCTATATTGTAGATTTTATACGGATGAGAAAAATGGTATGTCAAAGTCTTGATATCTTGTATTATTCCAAAGATAGTTTTATGCACCTATTTTTTAGAATTGGAAAGCTTTATTAGATCTTATAAATCCCAAAGAACTATTTGAGATTTAATATCCATGATCACCTCTGCATCATCTTTGTTAATGGGAGGGACATACCACTTTGCTCATTTTACAAAAATGTCAAGATATTACATGATCAGAAAAGAAGATGTTCCCATGATATGTAATCTCTTTGAGTCTGTTATAGTTGAAACAAGAATAAAGATTAAAAAAATCAGAATCCTTATCATCAGAAATTAGAGAACGTTTCTCAAAGATAAAATTCTTGAAGCCATGGGTGTGATGAATCCTAATTTTTGAACACTCAAGGTGGCGTGATGACTTTGTAAGAAAGCATTTCCATAAATCCATGGGTACTATAATGGAAAATTTCACAAAGACTTGAGTTCAAGGGTATGGAAATCAAAGGTATCTTGAATGTTGATTTATTAAAATTTCAATCAACAAATTTTGCAACAACAATGAGGAACCAATATAAAAATTTAGAATAACCTTTTAAAAGTGGTGCTATTAGAAGGTTGTGGCGAAGAATCTATCAAATTTCTATCTTACATGAAGACATCGGTGAATATTTCATATTATATGAGTTATGCCAAACAATGATTTTGGGTTCTATGGAGGACGAAATGGTTTTCAGTGCATTATCATTTATAAAATCAAAATTGAGAAACAAGGATAAAAATCTAGAAAGTTGCATGAGGTGTTATGTATCTAATACTCCATGGAAACCTTTCCTTCCGAGAGAAATTGCGCATTGGAATTCCCTTTGTGAAAGAAGAGGTGTGAATAATATAGATACAATTACAACTGTTCCCAACATCGAGAGTGGAATTGGTGCATCGTCACACTCTACACATAAGAGAACATCAAGTTTGAAGAAGCTATTGATAATGTATTGTTTCAACTTTAAATAGGTATCTTCTTCACCTAAATCTTATTGTTTGTCACTTTAAAGTTTTTTCAGCTCTTGTTATCATTAAAAATGTTATAGGTATATATATATTTACATTTATTTAAATACAATTTTTTTATTTTTTTGAAAATGTGGGTTGATATCCATCCGAGGAATCTGGTACTTCTCGGGGATCGACAATGTCAGCAACTCACCCATCTATCTAATAATCCATTTCTTGTGTTGATTTTTCTTAAATCAAAGATCTAGCACATTACCGGTGATGATTTCACAACCATCTAAAAACAAAGGATAAGTTAAACCCTATCATATCATCTTTCTTGATTTCTTACAATTATGTTTAATTTATTTTTTATATTGGCAACATGCTTTGATATATTTTTGAGAGGAAGATTTTTCCATATTATGCAATTCATAATCCACGATCCATTATACAATTCATCATCCACGATCGTGCTAGAAGCTAAATCTATGTCCACATAAAATTCATCATCATCCATATATATCATATCATCATCATATCATTATCATAATCTTGACACTACAATTATTATTAAAACAATTATTTATCTATTTTAAATTCAAAGAAATGTCTTCTCTATCTAACACATTCCATTTTTAAAAAATTATCTATTATCATCATTCATCATCATCTATATCCATTCTAATGTCATCATGATCATATCATTACAAGTATAGAGAAGAAGAATTATCGTGCTTGAAGCTAAATCTACGTCCACATAAAATTCATCATCATCCATATATATCATATCATCATCATATCATTATCATAATCCTGACACTACAATTATTATTAAAACAATTATTTATCTATTTTAAATTTAAAGAAATGTCTCTCGTCCTAACACATTCCATTTTTTTAAAACAATTATCCATTATCATCATCATCATCATATATATACATTCTAATGTCATCATGATGATATCATTACAAGTATATAGAAGAAGAATTAGAAGAAGAATTATCTTAAAACAAGTTTAAATGTCATAAGAAGAAGAATTATCTATTTTAAATTTGAAACTAAATCATTTTTAAAAACAATTATCCATTATCATCATTCATCACAATTCCATGATAATCCATGAAATAAACAAATAGAGAAGAAGAATTAAAGCTAAATACGTCATCATCATGATATCTAAACAAGAAAATGTCATCATCATCATTACAAGTAAACCAAAATACATAAACTCCATATACAATCTAGAAATTCTATACATAATATATAGGAAGTTATAAAATTAAAGATTATATAGTATTTCAAATTTTCAAAGGCTATCAAATCCAGATAATAAAATTCAATATTTCAAATTTCCACACTCAATAATAAAAATTTTCAACCCTCTTTTTATGTATCCATTTCAACTCTTGTGCTCATGTCCCCAATGATTTCTTCACCTGTGGCTGCACCCCTTTCCCCAACGGTAGAAATAACCCCAAAACTTATGAGATCTTCCACAACACTGTCTAGATTTTTAAAAATTCATTCTTCCATCTTCGTCGCATCTCCATGGGACAAAATATTTGGATCAAATGTTGCCTTAGCTTTGAATACTATTTTAGGGTCAAAGTGTGCTCTTTAATTATCCGCTTGAGTGTATTTTTTGTTTGTTAACCAAAACAATATTTTCCTTCAAATTATTCATTGCGGATAAATTGTTCTTCGTTGTTTACAAGTGAACTTGGAAAAATTTGCTTAACTCTTCAAATTTTCATATTTCAACTGCAATTTTTTTAATGTCAATTCAACATATTACTAAAATAAGAAAACTTTAAATTAACAAAAAATATTGTTTGAAAGTGATAATACTTACGACCACTCTATCTCTCTCGGCATTTGCAACTGCTACTAGATCTTTGTCCTTAGACCATTTGTTAAAATATTCCGGGCCTCAGCACTAATATCTTCCAATTTGTTTAATGTCTTATCCAAAATTTCATCTTTATAGTTGTTGTTATACGTGATAGTCCCACTTCTTACTTGGGTAAGTAAGGAATCCATCTTCGCAGGTTGATTCTGGACTACAACATATAAACTATCCCTTTGCCAATAATTTTCATAACGACTAATAATCTCATTGATAATTACTTTATCCCTTTCTCTCATTCTATGAGTTGGTGATATGAGGTAGAATAAACTCACCGACATGGGATTAAAAATCATATCGAATTAAGTTCTCAAAGGAAAAGGTAGCAACTATTCACCATCTCATATCGATGAAGATGATCTCACTGGAGAGGTATGGGGGATTTCAATTTGATCAATTGCTACTTCTTTCGGCCTTTGGGTGGCTTGATCCTATTTGTGATAAAATTAATCAAGATTCAGATAAATAAATCTAAAGCGAAATGTAATTCAATATGGTAAAGTATTGAAATTGAAGTATACCTGTTGGCCTTGAATATTTTCATGGGTATTGAAAAATCTAGTTGGGTCATTGCTATCAATGCCTAAGTAATATTCATCTAATTTTATATAATTCAAAACCGATATGCCCATTGCACTGGGCAAGCCACCAAGTGAGAGGGTTGGAATTCGAAAGGAGGAGGCAATGTTTAGTGTCCCGCTAGGGGCCGGAGCAATTGGCATGCGTTTACCAATGTTATTTTTTCTGATCCTCTGATTGGCATTTTAAATATTATTGGTTGAGGGGGAGGTGCCACTATTTGAACAGAATGAGGACTGCAATGTGCTGAGAATTTCAAGAAAAAACATATGAAAAACTAGAAAACAATGCAAAAACTACGAAATTAAATGAAGTAGTATTCAAAATTTTACCTTGTTGTTGAGGGGTAGCTTGTCACGGTGCTAAGGGTGGCCGTGTTGGAGTAGTAATTGGTGGTTGTTGAGAAGATACAAATGCATGTGACTGTACTGAGTGAGTTGGGGAAGATGGTTGAGTTTCGAAACACGCGTATGGTCCAAAGTCCCTGTAATGTCATCAACATTGAATTGCATGTCAATTCAATTGGGTAAAATTTAAATTGGAAAATGAAAATACAAATTTGGAATTTGTAAATAATACATGAAAAGGTATTACTTCTCGGCATTTAATGAAATTCAAAGCTGTTGGGGTTTAGAGAGGAGTGAGCTTCCATTTTAGATTGGGAATCTCCGAAGCCTCAACATGTTGTTGGCCTCTTCCTCTTGATAACGCCTTTTTTTGGGGAAGGGCTTCCATAAATCTTCTCTACAAACAAGAAATTGTTAATACCTATTCACAAGTGTAATGTTGAAATACAAACTTAATGGTTTATACTTGTTGTTCTTCAAATGGAATTGAGAACTTCATCAACGCCTCATCAATGCAAGTGGGAATTGGTTTGTCTTTTAAATTTAAAAGAGCCTCGTAATAAAGGCCAAGGAGATAGTTTGTGGAGTAAATGATAGGTTTTTTGAAAGCTTTGCATTTGTTATGTCAATTCTTATTTTTTTGATAAAAAGGTGCACCAATCAAATTTTTGTTTTGTGATAGTTACAACAATGTATGCAATGGCCCAGTTTGGTATATCTGTTTGCCAACCCTACAAAAATATTCTAGATTGAAAAAAGGAAATCATTATAGCAAGAAAGTGGTGTGCAATTGCTTGCATATCCACACCACGCCTAGATTTATTGACATGAGTTGTAAATGCCAAAAAAAATGGGAATTAATATAACATTAAATTGTATCACAATCAAAAACTGAATAAAAAATGATGAATGAAAACAAATTATACTTACAATCAACATGGAAACCAAACGTCGATTTGAGATATTTCTTATCATCTTCGACGAGTGTTGCCTTTGTTGTAACAAAGGGTAAATTTCTGAATGGAAGGCCCGTAAACCGATGAATGTTAGTTGGGTCGATACCAAATTGAAACAATCGGCCGTCATTCATAGTAACATAAAACAGGTCATCCTCTGTATTGTAAGATGAGAGAAGGTAGTTCAAAATATCTTGGTTTGTTTTAAAATGGGGCATCTTAACAAGCCCACTAAACTCACATGCATCGATTAAATCCTTGTATTCGGAAGTCATCTATAAAACATTCTGGATGTGGGGGCACAAAGGATTCTTGTAGATGATCTTTCCCGTGGATAGGACTGGATTTTCCTCTTGATTTTTGTCTTGAGCTTGCAGTTGGGATGCACTTGTAGTCACCATTGTAGTTGTGCTTGAGTCTTTGAGAATGATGGATTCTTGTATACAAAAAAATTGAGAGCCGGAAAGTGTAAACATGAAAATGACCGACAGGAGGGTATTTATAGGACAAATCCAAGGTCAATGACATTTATCGACACACGTCAACAAGGGTTGTTGACATGCGTCAACAAGGGCCATTAACGCAGCGTCAATAAGGGCCATTGATGTGCTTCAACAAGGGCCATTGACGCGCATCAATGGCCCTTGTTGATGCACATCAAGAGGAGTCGTTGACGCGCGTTAACAAGGGCCATTGACACACGTTAACAAGGGTCGCTTGACGTCAATTGCCCTTGTTTGCACATGTTAATGGTCCTTATTGTGTGTGTCAACATCAATATGATGTCAGCGAGCTCTTGTTGATGCACGTCAATGAGGCATTAGTGTTTGAAAATCTGTAGTCTCTCTAGCTTGAAAAAAAGGCAAAAATTCGGTTTTGGAAAACTGTCAAATTCACCTTTCACCGAAACCGGTTTTGGGGATATTAGCTAGGTATTTTCCACCTCCAATTTTCTAGAGTGTCTTAAAATGAATCCCTGGCTACCAGGGTTACCTCCCCCATGTGAGATAGATTTTCACATAGATCTGGTTTCGGGCGCAGAGCCTATCTCACAAGCACCCTATGAATGACTACCCCCCGAGCTTTATGAGCTCAAGTTATACTTGAGGGCCTTCGGACAAATTCCTAATCCGTGCAGCAATGTATCCCCTTAGGGTGCACTGGTGATCTTCATGAAGAAGAAGGATGGATCTCTATGGTTGTGTATTGATTACTACTAGCTGAATAAAGTAATGATCAAGAATCATTACCCCCTTTCACGCATTGATGACTTGTTTGATCAGATGAAAGGGGCCACAATTTTCTCCAAGATAGATCTAAATTAAGGGTATCACTAGCTGAGGATTATGGAATAATATATTCATAAGACTACCTTTTGCATGAGATATGGCCACTATAAGTTCACAGTGGTACCTTTTGGTCTTACGAATGCCCCGAAAATGTTCATGAGCTTGATGAATGGGGTGTTAAGGAATTTTCTAGATCGTTTCGTGCTCATCTTCCTGACTATATTCTAATTTACTCATGTACATGTGAGGAGCACAAGGAACACCTTTTCCTAGGTTCTTCAAAGGTGTCTTCATGAGTAGCAACATCTTTATGGGAACTTGGAGAAGTGAGTGTTCTTTCGGATAGATGTGCAATTGGGCCACATCATTTTTGGGGAAGGTATCGTAGTCGATCCTTCCAAGATTCGAGCTATCATGGATTGGCTAGCACCCACAAGTGTGACATGGGTGCATAAGCTTCATGGGATTAGGATAATACAGGGAGACTTGTTTAGGATTTTTCTTAGATTGCACACCCCATCACTTCCCTTCAGCAAAAAGGGAAGAATTTTGTTTGGTTAGATAAATATGAGTAGGCCTTCATGACAATGAAGGAATGCCTTATGGAAACACCTATTCTAGTAGTGCTAGATCCTCAGGGTGAGTTCTACATTTGCACAGATGCTTCTTTGGTAGGTCTTAGAGGTGTGTTGATGCAGGAGGGAAGAGTAGTTGCTTTTGAGTCTCGCAAACTCAAGGATTATGAGATCAATTATCCAAATCATGATCTTGAGCTTGCAGCAATAGTGTAAGCCTTAGTGTGGTGGAGACATTTCTTTCTTGGCTGGAGATTTACACTCAGGACTGATCACTTGAGTCTTTACCACCTCTTCACATAGCCCAATCTCAATGCTCATCAGTGGCATTAGATGGGATTGCTTTATGAGTATTTTATGGAGATAGATAATGTGAAAAGGAAGAAGAATGTGGTTGTTAGACGCTTTGAATAGATGGAGACATGTGGCTATGGCTACTTCAGTGGGTATAGATTTGCGGAGCAGGATTTTGCAGCAGCTTCCTCATGACAGCTTCTACCTTATAGCCAGAGTAGAGATTGAGTCTTAGAGACCCCTTGAGGGGAGATTTGATGGATTTTCATTAGAGGAAGATGGTCTTCTCAGACATAAAGGTTGGATATATGTTCCTAGAGATGGAGGCTTGAGGCATGACATTTTGATAAAGGCTCATTGTGCACCTTATTCAGCCCATCTCGGGGTGAAGAAGATACATGCCACTTTGAGATAGTTGTACCATTGGAGAGGACTTCAGAGATATGTGGATTAGTTTTTGTCACGTTGTTTAGAGTGTCAAAAGGTGAAGGTTGAGCATCAACATCCAATTGGCCTTCTCTTTCCTCATGTTATACCAGAGTGGAAATGGGACACCATTTCCATGGACTTCATTATTAGGTTACCAACGTCGAGATACCACCACAACGCCATCATGGTCACGGTGGATAAATTGACAAAAGTGGCTCATTTTTCTTCGGTGAAGACCACCTACATAGCTAGTGTAGTGGCATGGGTATACCTTGATGAGATTTTTAGGTTACATGGGATTCCATGGAAGATCATTTATGACCGCGATCCTTTGTACACTTCCCATTTTTGGACCACCATGTAGCATGCTCTCGGGACAAGGATAAACTTCAACACAACATATCACCCGAGATAGATGGATAGACTAAGTAGGTGAATCAGATCCTAGAGGACATGCTTAGGATGTACGTTATGGATCACCAGTTGAGATGGGAGGAGTATCTGTACTTGGTGGAGTTTTCCTACAATAATAGTTTCCAGAGTTCGATAGGCATGGCTCCTTTTTAGGCACTATATGGCAGAGAGTGTAGGACACCTCTTAGTTGGGACAAGTTAGAGGATAGGGTTTCTCTTGGGCCAACCTTATTATAGGACATGGAGCAATAGGTTGTTTTGATTAGATAGAGATTGCAGGAGGTGTAGGACAGGTAGAAGAAGTATGCGGACCAACATAGGACATATCGTAGTTATGAGGTGGGCACGAAGGTGTTTCTTTGTGTCAGACTACATAAGATCCCTATCTATTACAGAAAAGGTTCTAAGCTTGCTCCTAGGTTTGTGTGTCCCTTTGAGATCTTGGAGTACATCGGTCCCTTGGCCTATCGTCTAGCATTACCACCTAGCTTGTCTCGCATGTATGATGTGTTTCACATTTCTATGCTTAGGAAATATGTTTCTAATCCTTATCACATATTATATTGGACCACATTGCAAGTGTAAGATTAGGGGTAGATGATGGTGAATCCCATTCACATTATAGAGTCGCAAGACCCTGGGCCTTCGAGGAAGAAAGATTGACTAGGTTCGTGTTTAGTGGGACAGGTGTGATGAGACTGCTGCTACTTGGGAGGATGCTACCTTACTACGAGATTAGTTTCCACACATGTTCCAATGACTTCTAGGAGGAATTCGAGTCTAAGGGGAGGGGGATGTAGTGCCCACTTCCCTTCGACACTCTTGATTTTGATTATGATACTATCGACTACTCTTATGGACATTGTTGTAGCTTTTATTTTAGCTTTTGTTTTAGCATTTGATACTAGAGATGTAGATATGATGTTGGATGGTTATTGATTTTTATTCATATACGATGCATTTGAATTAGGGGCAAGAGATATATTATATTTGATGTTGAGATGTTGTGGACATGGTCTGCGTATATATATATATAGATATATATATATGGCAACGCTAGACGATATATATATATATATATATATATAGATATTTCGACATGTGATATAACTATGATTTGTTCTATGTGGTCCACATATATATTTCTAACATGTGATATCTTTTACACACACGTAGGCCTTGATAATTGAAATAATGTTGTGATCATTTTGACATGGATGAAATGTAGAATAGAGATAAAATGTTAGAAATGGTATATGATGATTTGTTATATATATATATATATATATATATCAATGATGTTAGATTTAAATTTCATATGTATTTTGGATGATTTGATATAGCCGCGAGACCAAAGGAGGTATATTGTTATTTTACAGTATATATATATATTCACAAAAACATCGGGGATTGGAGACCAACCACATTGGAATTCTTGATGAATTCAACAAGGGTCACCATGGCAACATGTAATTGTGTGTGTTTGAAATTTGGTTAGGGGGAAATTGTGACCAAGGGGTCATGTGTTGTCTTTTATTTTAGTTCCTTTATTAATGTTAGTATGTGTTTCCTTTAGTGATGTAATTTACTTGTTTTATTTATTTATAATTTTGATGTATTGTTTTCCCCTTTATCTTAATGGGTCTAAGTGTCTCAATTAGAGTTAAATTAATCTATTCCTAAACTAATTAAATATGTGACCAAAAGGAGATCATTTATTAGACTTGATGTGCTCTTGGATTTTGTGTTGTGTGTTGAATGCTTGAGATCTTGAGTGTTGTACACTCTATCCTCCATGGAAAACTCGAATTTGACCTTTAGGGCCAATTTTGAAGGCTTGTGGGACAAGTTAAACTTGTCCCACACCTCTTAAATTGATGTACCAACCCTACCTATGGGTTGGGGGTCAAAATTAGACCCCATTAGGTGTTTTGGGAAGAGAAAAAGGTAAAATGTTTATTGCACTTTCTTTCAAATATTTAATTTTGTCCTTTGGGGGTGTGGGCTTAGTTTGTGTGTGTAAGTATCTTGTCATTCCTCTCACCCACAAATTTATGGTGCATTGGGGTTGAGGTTTGACTAAGTGAGGTGGTGTTGAGGATGAGTGATGTGGCATCCTTCATGGAGCCACCTCATCCTCCTCCCTCCTTTTTCTATCTATTGTTGCTCCTTTGTTAATTTAGGGGTTGATAATTTTGGACTCTTGAATTTATGGAGAGTTAGAAGATTTTTATTTGGATTGCTTTTTGATTTTTGGAGTTTTGTGGATGCTTGCTTGGTTTTGAGGATCTTGGAATTTCATTCTCGTGACAAGCTCTACTATGGAGAGGTAGGAGATTTACCTTTCTTTTGTTATACTTTTATTTTGTGTTTATATGTTGTGTTGAGTGTTGTTTTTCCTTTGGAATGCTTGTTGGGTGTGGGTAGATTTCCTAAGTTTGGAGTAGGAGGAGACTATGGGGAGTTTTCATATAGGGAGGAATAAGAGTTTATCTTTTGTTGAGGGAGTTTGGGTTGGGTGCCCCACCTTGTATGAGGAATGCTTCCATTTCTTCTTGTTCTTGATATGAGTGAGGCATAAGGGTTTGTAGGGTATTTGATATATACATTGGAGGATTGAAGGTGGGCACCCATTCCCATTGGGAGGCATAAGTGGCATCCCTATAGGTCTTGCTACTTTTGGCTTTCTTGATAAGTCTTGTTATACTATTGTTTTTTGTTATTCCTTTTGCTTGTGTTGTTTTTGTGTTTGAATGTGGATGGAATGGATTGTGAGACTATTTTATAAAGTATTGTGGAAGCTATTTGTTGCCATGTGTTGAAGCATCTTCCATTGTGATGTGGTTGGGGCTCGGGGCCAATGAAGAGGATGGATTCTCCTCTTCATTGGATGTCTTGGTTAGGTGGAGAGTGTTGCCTCTCCCCCCATTTTTTTGTGAATCAAACAATCTTGAAGGAGTCATATTGCTTAGAGTTATGGAGCTTGGAGTGTTGTTCGACACCTTAAGAACATATCCTTGTGAAGAACTTATTGTATTCCCACTTAGAGTGGAAGAACTTGTATTATTATAGTTTTCCTTTATTTACATTCTTTTATTATTTCCCACCTTGAGTGGATGACCTTGTAATAATCTTGTGTAGAAGAGTTTGCATTCAAATATTTATATGTTGAAAAGAGAAAGAAGGCTTGTATTGAGTTAGTTGTGAAATGGAAAAGAAAAAGTTACTTTCATTATGAAGTTGTAAAGTTGTAAATGAGAAAGAAGGAAAAATATAAGTTTTAAGAAGTTGAACTTGTATGCATAGTAATCTTGTATGGAAAATAAAGTTATTGTAGCAAATTTGAATGTATGTTTATTGTAGTGAAATTATAGAGAGAAAAAGTTGAATATATATTGTATTTAGAAATGTTGATTGTTTTTTATAGCAAGAAAGTGAAAATGTAAAATAATAGATTAGGTACTCTTGCTCTTGAAATGGAAAGAAAACTAGATGAACATAATAGAATGACTTTGTAAGAAGATGTATTTTCATTGGTTTACATAGTTCCTTAAAATAAGTAAATTTTAGCAAGGAATGGACAAATTGATTGAAATTTCAAAACTGAAAACTTGAGATGCTCAGAAATAGACTCAAAATGCATTTTTAAACCCTTGGGTATTTTTTTGTTTTTGGGTAAACCTCGAAATTAAGATTCTATTTTTTTTAAACAGACCACCACTCTTTGCAGAGTGAGGGTCCCATAATCTCCACTCAGGCTAAGGAGGTGGTCTCAATACCACCACTTAGTAGGGTGGTGGTCCGTGGTTTGTCACCCATGCAGGGCGGTAGTCCCAGGACCGCCAATCTACTGGGCAAGTGGTTTGTCACTTACAAAAGAACCTTTTGGATCGCTTTGCCTGTGCGTAATTTTTAATTGGTTCTCTTTATTTTATATGATGAAAAATTTATGTATTAACTACCAACAACCAAAAAAATGAGTAAAACCATTAGATTGAGCAATAAAACATGCAAAGGGTGGATCTAAAACATCTCTTCTCATTTTATTCATGGGGTTAGGGTTTGCCCCAAATTTAAAACCCAAATACAAATGGTTTGTAATAAAAGTAGATTGGGGAAAGAGATCCCTCCCAATCTTTGAATAAAATTGAAAACAATAAGAAACCTACAATCTAAACCTTCTAAAGCTTGGTCCTTGTAGATTCCTCCATGATTTCTCCATTCTTGCTCCCATGGCCTTCTCCTCTCCAACCTGCATTTTCACAAAGGAAAAATAGACCAAATGAGGAGAATAGAATAAAGGAAGAGTTTAATAGGAATGCTCTTGAAATTTTATGGCTTGCTTGTAACCTTAATATCTTGTAGTTGAAATTGATTTGATCTAAGGGTGGAGGATCAACCCTACCTTTGTTAGGTGAAAATGAATTTTATTAATGTTGCTTTTAAAACCTTAGGGGTATGTGTAATTTGGGAATGGGGCCATTTTATTACCTTAGAGTGTCAAACCTTTGTTAGTCCTTATCAAACTTTAGTTAATAATAGAAAAGACTCTAAGTTATTAAGATAATGATTTTATATTAATTATGTAAGAGGTTAACCTTATTAGGATTTAATATTATTAAGGAGAAGAAAACATTTAATTAATAAAATTAATCCTCGTTACCTTCCTAGTGAATACTTGGTTAATGGACCTTAATGATGAATTAGAAAATATGTTAACCTTCTAACTAGACCTAGTTCTTAAACCATAGGTTGAGTTTAGTGGTGTAAGTTAGTTGTTGTACCCTAGGGGATTAACCTTGTGTAAACTCTTTTACCTGTATCCTTAATCTTGTAATATAAAAAAATTAATCACAATTTTGGGATAAGTGTTAGGTGTTAGCGTGTTCGTAGAATGTCATTTTGATGGGAGTTATATTTGGTATCAGAGTCGTGGGTTCAAAGCTTGGACCCTTGGGCACATTAGAAAACACGAGACATGAAATTTTAACCTAGTGTAAAATTTTTCTTCTAAATCTAGAAAACCACACTATCTGATATTTGTATAATTTTAGAAAACATAGAAAACTGAAACAAGACCTAAAATGATGAACTAACTCTCGCCTTGGTCATTATAGGAGGTGTGGACTAAAAGAGGGGTATTTCCACATAGACCTAGGTATACCACCTCCAGATTAGGCTATAGTGGCCATTCTTCCATAGATTTTACATATGCTTTAGGACGTCAATGTCGTTATACGCAGAGGGTCACTAGGAGGATGACCTGCTAGGCATGATACAGAGCCATTAGTTGAGGCTAGGGAATCTCCTCGATATAGTGAGGAGCATGGGGTGGATAACTTCCACGTGGAATCGGCTAGGGTAGATTCACCTCATAAAGGGCATGGGGACAGGATTTCAATGCACAGGGATAGGTCTCGGAGCCCGAGGCTTATAGATGAGCATGTAGAGAGGCCTAGGGGTAACCAAACTACTGTTGCAGACCATATCAGGGAGATCCTGAAACTATGGCCATCACATTATTCTTGAGATATAGGGTGTTTTCAGGTAGAGGCCTAGTTAGTGAGCTTGAGCGGATGCTTCAAGCGCTTCCCTTGGAATAGCAACATGAAATCTCATGTCACGATCCATCTACTGAGGGATGGAGTAGGAGTTTGGTGGAGTACCGAGGAGCATAAGATCCATGTAGACTCGAGACGATTACTGTGAGATATTTTAGGAGTGTTTTAAGAGTAGGTATATTCCCAAGAGGTTTGTTGAATAGTGGATAGATGAGTTTCATGATCTCCACAGGTATCTATGATGACCGTAGCCAAGTAAAAGAGTCAATTTCTGGACCTACTCCAGTATGTCGACTACATGTAGGATGAGCAGGTATGGATACATAGATTCATCCAGGGACTGAATTTTGATTTGGTTGGTGTGGTATGCATTCAATGCCCATAGACACTAGAAGAGGTCATGGAGAAGTGTTATATTGCAGAGGAGACATAGGGGAAGATGTAGCAAAGCTAGAGAGAGAGTTTGGATCCACAATCAGCAGATGCAGGATAATAGATCGAGGGGGTCAGTTCCTCCTACTCGTGGCGAGATAGAGTACAGGATAGTCTTCTTTTAGGCCACCTCAGCAAAGCAATAGCAACAGACCCTCCCACCTTATAAACCTCCTTAGAGATTAGACACACAGAGGGGTTGGAGTATGGGGCCTCCTCGTAAGGGTCCCATTAGAACACATGGGGTACAAAGAGCTCAGCCAACAGGAGCTCGTAGCAGAGACCTTAACAGTCCATGGTTGGGTTGTCGGATCCATAGCATAGACATCTAGAGTACTAGCCTGGAGCTGCTTCCCACCGGAGTGGACCAGACAGTATTATGGTTGCGGCATCACTTTGGATACCATTGGAGAGAGTGCCCACATAACCCTAGCAACAAGGGTAAGATGCAAATCTTAGAGCTGATTGTTGGAGATATGGGATAGAGCCATTAGATATATGATTTGGTCAAGAACTACTAGGTTGAGCATCAAAGTACCATCATAGAGACGACAGGTAGTATTGGTGGTTTTTCCGCCTCTATTTTGTTTGATTCTGGATCTTCTAATTATTTTATTGCACCATCCCTAGTAGAGTATTGTAGGATGGTGGCAATTAGGCAGGGTCATAGTTGGGATGTTTAGATGGCTTCGGAGACAAAATTTCTATAGACTCCTTAGTTAGGGAGTGTGTAGTGGATTTTGGGACCCTTCAACACTACCTCGGATCTTTGAATCCTTCCATTGGGTTCTTATGGTGTCATCTTGGGCATGAACTATTTTTATGCACATAGAGCTGGTGGATTATCACCACAAGACTATTATTTGTACAAATGATTTAGGTGTGGAGTCCATGATAGTTGGGGTTAGGAGGCCTATTTCTATTCACACCATCTCCGCTATGTAGCGTAAATGGTGTGTGCGATGGTGTTATCGGATGTATGCCATTACGGTTAGTATGATTTTAGGATGAGTCTAGTAGAGCATCCCTTGATGACCATCTTGTTTTGAGAGAGTTTGCTGATGTTTTCTGGGAGCTATCGGGTTACCTCCCTCACGTGAGATATATTTTCACATAGATCTGGTTTTAGGTGCATAGCCTATCTTACGAGAACCCTATCGAATGACTACCCTTGATCTCTCGTGAGCTCAAGTTGCAACTTGAGGGCCTTACGGAGAAAGGCCTAATCCATCCCGAGTGTATCCCCTTGGGGTGCACCGGTGATATTCGTGAAGAAGAAGGATGGATCTTTGCGGTTGTGTATTGATTACCGCTAAATCTGAACAAAGTAACGATCAAGAAAAAGTCATTCCTAAAAGATGGGTTCACGAAAAAGTTGCTAAACATACCGACTATGACGGTAAATTAAAATTAGGGGTTTTATTTACCTAAACTCGGAGGTTACATCGAGTGCAAAGTTTATGTTCATTCTATGGATTCAATTTCTTTTATGGTAAGAAGGATCATGCAAGGAAGGTAGATATGTGGAAGTTTTAAACTATGGCCGATTGATTTATTTAAATTTATTTATTACATTTTTAAGGAAAGGAACGCAACACAAATTATTTAATCAACAATCTCAAAATGGAAGTGCACTACAAAATATTAATTTTAATTTTTTTAACACGTTTAACCAACATTTACAATACAATACTAGAATAAAAAAACACCCATGTTCAAATGAACATTTCCCCTTAAACATTGGCATCTTAAAAATATTACAAAACTCCATTAATAACCCTTTCAATACTTCAAAAATTAAAACTATCCTCTACAATATCGCTTAACATATATAACCAATTCTCTTTTTACCATACATTAAATTATGAATGAAAATTAAACCTATGATTAAATGCACATTTTCCAAGGTATCCCTAAAACTAGCATCTCATATAGATTAGAAACTTTTAAATATAAATTTTTGTTAACATGGAACTACATTATACATATATACATTTTACAATGACCTATAAAAATTATAATAATAAACAACAAATTACACAACGCCTTTTTGCCATCTTTCTTGCATCCTGCAAAACCATGTGAGCATGAAATCAACGATAAATCGCTGGCATGGTATCCACCCTAATCTAACATAATTAACATCTTTAGTTTCTCATTTACATAATAACATTAATAATTTGCATTCGAAAGGAGAGGGTTAGAGAAACATTTATTTCATTTCAGTTCACTTCATTTCTTAACCAAGGAGAGACAAAGAAATAGGGAAAAGAGAGAAACACTATTTTTCCAAAAGATCAATTTCACACAAGTCACACAGTAGAGTTTCAAACAGTTATTTACAAGTTTCAAAAGTTTCCACATTGGTTTGGTAACCCAATGGGGGTCCTACTACTTCCTTTTTACATTTTCTTGTTGGTTGTCAAAAATGCTCATTTTAGCCTCGAAGGCTAAAAAATTGCTTTCAATTGTTGTCTTATGATGAGCAAACACACCATGGGTAAATTTCTACATGTCCTCCTATACACCAAGAATTCACAAGAATTGATGGAATTCAGAACTGGAAAATGGTTTGTGATTGGCGGCCATTTTTCCAAGGCCATCGGTCAGTAATTGGTCCAATTTGACCTAGTCAAAACTATGATTGAAGGCCTACAAAATGACCTTGCCAAACTTTCTAGAAGAATTTTTTTTCCCAAACTGATGGTTCTAGGAAATTTTCTATTGGAAGTAGTAGAGGTTTGTAAAGGTAGATAAGAATTGTGTTGTCCAGGATTAAAACAACAAACCGATATGAAACCCAACTTTTCAATTTTAGCAACTTCCTACCGCTACGAAAATGGTGTACAGGTGGCTCCTAGAGGGGCATAAAAAGATCACAAATGATCATTCGAGGTTGATTCAAGAATTGAATTGACTCCTCACATAAGAAGGTACATGAAGGAATTTTAACAACTCCTTTTTGGAGTTACGAAGGTTATTTTGTAAGTCTCTAAAATCATGATTTATCTACTTTAACAAGGGAATGGTCAACATATTTATAGGAAGTCAACTTCAACTTGTCAATAAAAAGGGGTACTGTAGCAATTTAGTTTGGTCAGGAAGTTTGTTAGACCATCTCAAAATGAGGGTTTGAGTTCAAGGTTTCCCCACCAAGGAATATTTGGATTGCATAAGTTACGATATGAC
The DNA here is from genome assembly GCA_018340775.1 of Taxus wallichiana var. yunnanensis. NCBI lineage: Eukaryota > Viridiplantae > Streptophyta > Pinopsida > Cupressales > Taxaceae > Taxus > Taxus wallichiana. Next base: position 838,683,439 of record CM031242.1, on the reverse strand, counting down.
TTCTTATTGGTTTGAAAACACGATTATTTAAACAATTAGAGCTATGATAATTCCTACGGTTTAAAATTTTATCTTATTACAAATGAAAAACTAAATGCCAAAATTATGAAAGATAAGGAGAGATGAACCATGCCGGAGGAATGATGTCATTCAAAACCATGGTATTCAATAGAACATCTCACTTTGGTATTTTGTCAACCAATTCATGAGAATTGAGCTAACCTCCACGACGACACACATATCTTCCCGATCACTTGAAATTTTCCAACAGAATATGTTTCCCATTATGTTTTGATGATTTTCTAGGGCCTTCTCAAGGATCCATACTTGAACACGAGCTGGGAGAATGTTGGAAAAGTTTTATGGAGCTTGGAAACACATTTTTCATTGGTGTTTCCTTAGAAGTTTCTAAATCCTTTTAACGCCTCCAAACACTCCTATGAATTTATGGAGGTTAATAATATCTGTTATAGATTACTTCTTTCCATACCCACCTATATGTGGATCCCATTTCCTCTGAATTTACAACTTTCCCTACACATTTATTTCAATAAAAGGAATATTTTGACTGATTGTGTTGCTTACATAGAAGGGTTTCATTTCTTCTGATATCGGTTTAATTATCCATGTTGTAGATCATTATATGCTACACCATTTGCATTCATTTCTGCATACATGCCTAACTGAGCATTTGTAACTACAACATTCGATGATTCATCTTTGGATTACGATTAGACTTATCGTCCATACTTTTTATTGTTAAATCTCCACACACCGTCTCTTGTTTTCCATTTTTGTGCATCTAATCGAAACATTTTAACAAATATTTCATTTTCCTTTTCTATTCTCCCATGTCTCTTGGAAATGACTTCATTGGAGAGGATGACACAACTACCATTTGCCCAAGCACCCAAAAAACAAAACCAAGCCATCACCACAAGCCAAAAACAATAATAAAAGTAAACATTTTGTGCATACCCTGCAAATCAAAACATTCCATGAGGCCACATCTCTTCACATATCAACTGAAATCATTTCACAAGGAGGTGTATCAGATTAATTTTCCATATAGTCTCTATTTCCTTTGCTAGGTCACTCTTGGTGGTTAACCCACTCCTTTCATGGGATTAAAAATTTCAATCCCCAACACATATATCTCGGTGAAAATCATAGGAAATGGAAACTCATGAACAAGCTTGACTAGGTATAGATATGAGAGGCTCAAAGAAGTATCTCTCCAATGTAAAAGCAACAAGAACACCACATAGAGTTGAGGGAAATACCATGGGAGATTTCTTGAAATCGTTAAAACCATAACCATGATTAGAAAAAGGATTCACAGTGCCAACAATGTGTGTGACATTTGTGGAAATAGAGCTTCAAGTGCATCAATAGAGATAACCATGGAATGTTTGTAAGGTCTTCCTCTAAATCCATTGCTTAAAAAAAAACTAAATTAAAATATTTATTATGCTTTGATGGATGTCCATACTCTTCCTAGAGATTGTGTTTTGCACAGTGAGAGTACCTAGACAATGTAAACCGATCTATTTGGAGACATGTTTGTTACATAAATGAAACAATGTTCTTGCCTCGTGAGGAAACCCATGCCTTCTAAATTTTCATTGCTACTATTTGTCCAAATATCGCTAAAATTTCAATTTTAACACAGTTTGAGTGGTGTTATTGCATCTTGGTCTCAATAAAATTTTTCCTTATTATGCAAGGAAAAACTGACAAGTCAGGAAAATCCTTTGGGGCGGCCATGCCCTGTCAAGCCTCTGTCACACACCACCACCCACTCCTGCCATCATTAAAACTCCAACTGCCCCCTCATCGCCAATTCCCATTATCCTATCTTTTATTTTAATTTTTTTTTTAATGTGCCACTACATACCTCATAATCCTAAAGTGATTTTTAGACTTTGGTCCCACATGCACAAGAATTTTAAAATCTTCCTAACTAATATCTATAAATACAATCCTAAGTGCATCCCTTCAAACAATAAGTTTTTCTCCCTTAGCATAAACTATGCCATTTTAGGATAGTGAGCTCTCTTCCATTGTTTTTGAGTTATTTTCTCCACCATTGCACTATTCTGTCAAGCTTTGAGTAAATAAGAGGAACCATATGGTCTTGTATCCATTAATGGTGAGTTTTCACTCTCAAATACCTTGATAAACAACCAACACATTAGAGTGCTTAGAATCTAAACTAGGTTCACATTAATTAAACTTTCATCAAGTAGATAGATATTTAGATATGTTAGGGTTTGAATTTTCTTTCAAGTTTATATATGCATGCAAATAGATAATTTTTTGTTTATTTGTAATATTATGGTCCATAGATGTGTTAGCAAAGCTTTGAGGTTCTTTAGCCTCATTCCATAGCTTTTGCAACTCTTCCTTGTTCACACATGGAGAAGTTTCCTCTTTAGAATTTTTGGAACATGGAAAATCAAGCATGCTCAAATCATACACTATGATTATCTCATAGATGAGGGAGCATGTAGTTATTTCATGTAGTTTAGATAAAACACATGTATTAGATTCATGTGTGTAATAGAAGTAAAACTACAAGGGCCTTTCCCTAACATCTCAAAACCCTATTTTTCCATCATCAATATCATGAAAATGGATTCAGTAAAGTTCAATATAAATTCAAAGATTTTATGGGATTATTTCAACTCAACTATACACCAACAACACTCAATAATTGCACACACTATTTCACGCTTAATTTCACTTCTTGAGTAATAACACCTATTTATTTTTCACATAGATAAAAATGTTAATAAAAAATTAATGTTATCGAAATTATAGGTAAATGGTATAAGTTTCAAAAAAACTTGTCCTGCGATTTGAGGTCCCACATTGGAATGCTAGCTCTATCTCCATACAATTTAAGTGTCATATAAAAATCAAACCCATTAAATTTAAATAAAAGGTGTTCTTTCAATCTATCTAGCTCATTCTCTAGAAGCTTCCCCTTACATCTTTACGAGACTATTAATATCCAAAATGTGTTTTTTCATCCTATTTTCTATCATTTCATCTATTTTGCCGTTACTATGCATTATACCGTTGTTAAAAGGTTATTAAGATAGTGTTTATCAATTATTAACCCTTTTGATAAAATACACAACGAGGCTAAATTTGACATCGATTTACAATTTTTTGATATTTTTAGAAATATATTTTTTAACATATTTCAAATCATATTTTATTTTAATTTGTGTCTTTATTAGAAATCACATACAAATAGGGAAATAAATATTTCAATGGGGATGTGATGAAGATGTTAAAATTTTAGGGAGAGAAACAATTTAGGAGGAAGAGGTGGTGAGTAAGGGGTTCGAGGGAGGAGAAGTGCATGGGTGGGGGAAATGTGGGGGGAAAAAATGATAAACTCTTCATTGTTAAAAATAGGAAAATGAAGAAAAATACAATTATGTCAATTGTTTGAAGGAGGAAAGAGGTGTATTCCACATGTCATTGAGGTAACATACTACGAAAAAATATATTAGATTAAGGAAAGGCATGGTCAATCAATAATGTGTGTTCTATGTCAATAGGTGGGAAACATGGTCATACTTTAGAGTCTACTTCACCACTATATGTAGATAGGGAAACTTACATACATTCGAGTTCAAACACTTAACTTTACATATTTACATATGTTAGATACAATCTTTGCATTTAGGTTTCCTTATGTCACACACTTCATGCACATTTGTGATCAAGGTTTCTTTTAAGTGACCGGAGTTTCCCTCATTAATTGACCTAATGACATCATCTATTAATTACCATTAACACAATACATCAACCTTCCATTTCCCCATCACATTCAAGGTACAACCATCGATACTCCTATTTGGAAACACTTATCAATATAATTAATGTTTGAGTCATTGGGAAAATGGATTTTTTTTACTCATAGCCCATCCCTTTATTCTATAACTCATTGAAGGTTACAAATAGGGAATGTTTCAATTTGAATTATAATTTATGAGATCAATTTAAAGATTACAATTTGTTTGTGAGCCAACAAATATGAATGTATAGATGTCACCAGAGGAAAATTTAAATAGATGTCAAATTCTATAATGATGCATGGGGATGTATGTACCCTATATGCTTATAACGTTTATAAAATTAAAATATATCCATTTGGAGTGTCAATGAAAGTAGATTTTAACCACCACACAAGCATATAGACAAAAAGTGAGTGAGTCAAGGAAAGATGCAAAGTTGGGTTATCCGTCTCGTGGTTTGAGAAGCTATTGAATACGATTAATTTTTAATTGTAATACTCAATACAAAATCTGTGATGTATTTCGTTATCGATCTCCAAGGATCCATAATATAAATATCGATGCCCATTTATCCCTAAACCAAATTCAAAACCAATACTAATTGACATTGAGGGATTGAATTAAAATTAATGAAAGTGTAATGTTCGATGTGATCATGATGTTAAGTGAATTACATGAGAGACACGAGGAATATTTTATTAATGATTTTTAATATAATAAGTTGGGTTATTTATCATGGTGATATGTAGCCATTTGAGATTTATTAGTTTATTTGTGGTGGTTTGGGTCGTGAATTAGGAAGGAAAAGATGTAATGTTAGCATGTCCCTATACAAATTGAAATGAAGATGCAAACATTGGAAAATTCATCTTAAGTTTGAGTGGTAGCAATATGAAAAATGTTACATTGGGAGGCTCATTGTCGTCATCTATCACCATCAACAAACATGTCAAAATAATATTATTTTATTCACAAGTTTCCTCTTTAGAAGTTGTGAAACATGGAAAATTAATCTTTCCAATACCATATGCTATGATTATCTCAGAGATGAGGCACCATGTAGTGATGTCAATGTAGTGCTAAAAAAACACACATGGGAGATTCATGTGCGCAATAGAGGGAAAAATACAAGAAATTTTTACCAACCTCTGAAACCCTCATTTTGTGTGTCATCAATCTCATAAAATCAGACTCATTCAAAGTTGATATTAATTCTATGATGTTATGGGAAGATTTCAAAGTAATTATGCACCAACTACACTCTACCATTATAAACACTATAACACACATGGGTTTCACTAGTTGAGTTACAACACCTATTGTTTTTTTGCATAAGTTAAAATGTTGATAAAAATTCATGTTATCAAAATTATAGGTAAATGGTATAATTTGGGAAAACAAAATTATACAATTTGAGGTCGCACATTAGAATGCTAGCTCCATGCCATTTTATTTTGATATAAAATCAAACCCCTAAAATTCAAAGCCCCATATTGAAATGAAAATTGATACCATGAATAATTAAAGTTATAATGAATTTAATTTTGTCATTTATTGTTAGAATTAAGAATGATATTGTACAAGTGGGGAAAAATAACAACAAAGATATGAGATTTAACAAAATAAGAAAATAATACGAACAATGTTGGATGGTGTGTTCAAACCATGGAAATTACAAAATTTTCAACAAGAGAATTGGCTTTATTATTAGGAATTTTAAATGATAAGAGCCTACGTCTAGAGTTATCACCAAATTACATTTCCTGAAGTATTTATGCTTGGAACCCGATTTCACCTTCCACTAAGTTATACAAATAATATGTGGTTCACATGTGACTTACTGGTAAAAATAAGTGGATCAACTACTTTCCCCCTAACATTGTCCCTTTATCTTAATTTTCCTCATTCTATTCCCTTCTTCATCACTTCACTTCCTCCTACACCATTTCTCCTTTGGTCCTCCTTATTGAAATATCCATTGTAGCACTCGAGTGTGATTGGGTATGAAAATGCAAATTGTAATAAAATTTAATTTAAATAAATTTATAAATATTTAAATGGACATCAAATTTAAAGTGAAAACAACAACAACATATGCTTACAAAAGGGATAAAAACTAGGAATTTCAGCAAAAGTGTGTAACGGATACACTAATAGGAAGCACCCAATGATGGATGGACATTAGTGTTGTTGCATTGCATTAATAAAATGGAGGAGCATTATTTTTTTTTTTATCTTTCATTTTCAAGTGAAATATGTATATTGAAAAAGGAAAAAACTATATAAAGATCGTATCATTATAGAATGTGTGGAAAAAAGTAACATGGATTTAACAAGTTATAAAAAATGAAATATATTGTCTAAAAATAATACTTGTTGATTTGGGAGCTATAAAAGTGTGACAATATTGTTCACAAATTTTTTTATGTTGGGCATGCAAAAGTTCATTACCTTAAATGTACAATGTAATTTAAATGTCCAACAACTTAAAATAAGTAATTTTTAGTGTATAATTCCTTCCTTTAAATCATTACATACACCATTAAAAATAAATAAATTGAAAGTAGACATCGTAAATTCAACCATTTGGAGGGCACCTGCATTGATCCTCTATTATTATTTACAACTTCCAGTAAAACACATGCAATACATTGCTAGTATACAATCAACTGAAATAAACTTCCTAAATCAATCCTATAAATATTTGAATATGAAATAAGAAAATAAAATTGCTAGATATGAAATAATATTATTAAAAGCATTGGAAAAGATAAAGGTTTTGTTGGTAATTAGAAATCATATGAAATCACATATTGTGTTGTTACAGGAGAAACTCCTTTTTCGCTATTTTCTTCAAATAATGAAATGATTTTAAAAATTTCCAATTATTTCTATGAAGACAATATTTTGTAATTTTAAAGAGCTAAAATATGCACGCTATATTAAATCCTAATGTCCAAGAAATAATTACTTTAAATAACTTGTATGCTAAATGAATTCCCAATTAGGAGTTTTGAAGTGTTGGAGTCCCTACACAAGTACACAAAGGCCAAATGTTTCTCATAAAATTCATTATACTCTGAATAGGGATGATCAAGTATGGAATATAAATAATTAAAGTGAATCCAATTTGAAGGATATTATTGTCATGTGCATATCGTTAAATATATTTGTGTAATGGTGGATAAAATTTGAGAAATCAAGATCAATGTGTGCTCCTAAGGAAAAAATAAATGGTGAGAAGGTTATCCTAAGCATGATCTACAATAGATCTATATAGTCATAATTTACTTTCTATATTCATTACTTATAAAAGAGAATTTTTTTATAATTATGTATATTCCATACTAAAGAGAGAATGCATATGCCAAATAGGTTGTATCTTAAGGATGGCCTCATACATAATGAAAGTAAACTCTTTATTATAGGTTCACGCTAAGATTAAAACATGACAAAAAGGCATTTATATATGGTAAATTTATTTGAGTAACAATTTACTTAAACAAAAAATCAAAAACCATGAGGTTTTTGAATGCATTTAACATTTATAAACACAAAAATTCAAGATTTATAACAACAATTGTCGAATCAATATTTTCATTGATGTGAGTTTCTTCAAATTTTTCACACCTTAAATTGTTATTATTGCATAATCTAAGTAGAATGGAACCTCTCAAATAATGAAAAAAACATTCAAATTGAAAATTTAAAGCACCACTTACACCTTTGAAAGGAGAAGCCATTTTATTTCAACATCATCTCAATACTAAGAAAAACTCCATGACAACAACTAAAGAATGGGGAAAAGGAGATGTGTCAAGGATAGAGTAATTTTTTTTTGCTGTAATTCCTTATTTTAAGTCACTTCATAATTTTTTATAAAAATGGAAAGTATAAATTTTACAAACAAAAGTTTTTATGAAAGGAATTTTGCAATGATAAATTTTATACTAGTGGGAAAGTATATCATGAATGACCAATCCACATGGCTAAATTATATAATTTTAAGGTATTTTTAAATGAAAATCGTGGCAGCAATGTAAGCGAGAGAGAGCCGGAGAAGGAGAAATAGAAGAGATAGTTTTATCTCATATTATTCTGTCTAAAACAAAGCACACATATAGTATTTATAGGACTGAAATCTGTACTGGACTCCCTAACTAAATGGAGAAGATCCACAATAGTAGTAGAGAATGATGGAAGAAGAGATAATTTGATAAGATAGACACCTATGACACATCTAATAATCAACGTATCCTAACATTCCCCCCCTTATTACATTATTCTTGCAAATGTGACCTCTGAAAGATTCAAATTTCACTTTTCTAAGAGATTTAGTGAGAATGTCAACAACTTGTGCTTCAAAGAGGGACAAGATCTTGGAGCTGAATTTGATGGTTCAAGATGTGCTCTCGAATGAAATGGCAGTCAATTTCAATATGCTTTGTTCGTTCATGAAAGACTGGATTCTGCACGAGCTTCAACACACTCTGATTGTCGCAATAGAGAATAGGTGACTATTTTTCAGGAATTCCTAGGTCATCCATAATGCGACGTATCTATATCACTTCGCACACAGCTCCTCGTGCGGCACAATATTCTGCCTCGTGGATGAGATAGAAACAACATTCTGCTTCTTGCTTATCCATGAGATAGGTCCAGATCCGAGATGAAATATGTATCCTGTAGTTGACTTCCTATCATCAACAGATCCAACATGGTCCGAGTCGACATATCCCTGTAGGAAAAATTGATCATTCTTTTTATATTCCAGACCATAAATAGTTGTTCTCTGACATATCTCAAAACATGCTTTGCTGCATTCCAGTGACATTTCTTTGGCTCTTGCATGAACGGAAAGATAGCCGACAAAGATAGTAGAGATCGGTCGGTGTATGTCAAATAGATGAGCCCTCCAACCAATTGCTCGTAGAGAGTAAAGCATCTACTTGAGGTGAGTCCTGAATCTTGAAAGTTGCAAGCCTTTTTCCATGGAGTGGATATAGGTTTACAATGGACATTCTATACTTTTCCAGAGTGTCTTGGCGTACTTTGTCCTGGGGAGACAAAGATGTGATGCTCCTTTGCCATATTTCCAAGCCAAGACAATAATGTAGTAGCCCCAAATCTGTCATGTCGAAGGTTCTTTTGAGATCATTCTTTACAATATCAACCCGATCTTCTGAACTACCAGTGATCACAAGATCATCTACATAAACAACCAGAATGATAATTTCTTTGCCTACCTTCTTTATATACAAATTTGAATCTGAGGGACTACGAGTGAACCCATGCTGCAAAAGGTGATCATTGATCTTGATATACCATGCCCTGGGAGCTTGTTTCAGTCCGTAAAGAGATTTGATGAGACGAAATACCTTTTTAGGCTGATTTTCATCAACAAATCCTTCAAGTTGGGTCATGTATACTTCTTCTTTCAGATCACCATTTAGGAAAGCACTCTTGACGTCCATCTGCTGAAGTCTCCATCCTTTCTGTGCTGCAAGTGCGCAAACTACTCTGATGGTCTTCATCTTCGCAGTGGGTGCAAAGGTTTCTTCATAGTCGATGCCTTCTTTCTGAGCATATCCTTTGGCTACAAGTCGTGCTTTATGTTTTTCGATGGATCCATCTACCTTATATTTTGTCTTGAAGACCCATTTGCAGCCTATGGGTTTCTTTCCTGTAGGCAGATCGACAAGTTCCCATGTCCGATTTTTCATGAGTGAGTCATATTTTGTTTCCATAGCTTCCTTCCACTGAGTTTGACTGAGTGCTTCACGAACATTATCTGGCTCGGAGCTATTCATCAGTGAACTCATGAGTGCAAAGTTTACCTCATTTCTTGTTTGACTCCTTGTTTTGACTCCGGATGATGTATCTGGGAGTTGTTGCAAATTTGAGTCCTTGATAGTTCTTTGTACCCACTTCGGATGAGAACTTGACTGCTTTTGAGAAGAACTGTGTCATTGCCATGAGGATTGATGTGGAGTCACATTCTGCAGTTCTCCAAGGTCAACAAATAGTTCTCCTGGTAGCATTTCTTTTCTCTGAGTAGTCTCCTCCAGCTCATCATCTGATTCAGAGACTAATCGGTGAGATGTGTTTGGAAGTGGATCTTTTGTTGATACTATTGAGTCAAAGGATGACTCGTCACAAACCACATCTCGACTCTCGTATATTTTCTTTGTCTCAGGATCCATGAGATGATACGCCTTCGAGGTAGTACTGTAGCCAAGAAGGATACACGGGAGTGTTTTTGGCTCTACCTTCTTTCTCTTCTGAGCTGGGACATGCATGTATGTTGTGCAACCAAATACTCGCAAATGAGAAATTGATGGTTTTTTACCACTCCATACCTCTTCTAGCGTCTTGTTCAGTAGAATCTTTGTTGGTGCCCTGTTGAGAAGATATACAGCCGTTTGTACTACTTCAGCCCAATAGCGTTCTCCTAGCTTTGCAGTTGATAGCATGCAGTGAGCCATCTCCATCACTGTGTGATTGCGACGCTCAACAATGCCATTTTGTTGGGGCGTGTAGGGAGCAGTCAGGTGCTGCTTAATGCCGTGATGGTTTAGGAAGGCCAAGAACTTATTTGATGTGAATTCCCCCCCTCGATCTGAGCGGAGTAGAAGAAGTGGTTGTCTAGACTCTTTGACAACACGATGATAGAAGTTCTGAAAGTGTTGAAGAGCCTCACTTTTCTGCTTTAGGAAATATACCCACATCTTGCGAGAGTGGTCATCCACGAACAACTGGAAGTATTTGTATCCTGAAAATGAAGCAGGCAATGGGCCGTTCAGATCGGTATGAACTACCTCCAGACACTTCTTGGCATGGAAGGTGCTCGCTTGAAACGGATCTCTATGTTGTTTTCCTGCAAGACAACCAGGGCAAATAGGCAAGGAACTGGACAATTTGGGTAGTCCACGGACCATTGCTTTTGAACTCATCTGGTGCAATGAACCGACCGACAAGTGTCCATATCTAAAATGCCATAAGGCAGTTGATTCTATTGTTGAAGCAGATAAAGCTACTGCAGAAGATGAAACAATATCTAAAGCAAATAACTTATCTTTTACAAAGGCTTTAGCAAGAACCGTACCTTTTCAGGAGATTAAGCATGATTTAATGCCATTTTGAACAAGAAATTCAACCTTAAGGTGATGATTCAAGAGCTGAGTAACTGACAAAAGATTGCTAGTCAAGCCAGGAACATATAGTACCTTTGTAAGTGTACATTTTCATGGCCCCAGAGGAATGGTCACATTCCCTATTCCTTCTGCAATGTACTCTTTGTCATCCGCTATCCGAACTCAATCTCCAGTTGGCTCTTCGTGTAGTGAATCAAACAACTTCTTGTCACCTGACATATGCTTGCTTGCACTCAGAGTCTATCAACCAGACTTTCTTCGTGGGCTGAGAAGTTTGAGAGACGAGTACAAGATTATTACTACAATGGGCTCCTTCTGATGTCTCCTCATCAGAGTCATCATCTTCTTGTTGGGCTACAAGATGTCCTTTTTGCTTTCTCCAATGGGACATCATTTAGAATTTTGAAAATCTTCGCGCCGGATGTGCTTGTATGGCTTCAAGGCCCTTTTTTCAGTGTTGTGCCAACAAAGTGATCGGGATTTCGTGAGTATTGGTTCTGCAAATGTGACACCATCTCTTTGACTTTTGATCTTTCTGGTTTGGATTGCGCTGGATTTGGCTTCTCTGGGGGACCTTTCCGATTCTTCGGCCATGATTAGGCTTTGAGAACAAGGCTTTGTCCTGAGACTCCCCATGCGATGAAGTGATAGCTTCTTTCCCGCAAAGAAATTCACAAGCTCTTCGAATGTCACTGTTTGTTTAGACACATTCAGTGTTGTAACAAACACTCGAAATTGAGAAGGGAGTGCTCTCAAGGTGATTGGGACGAGTATTTTATCGTCTACCATTTCACCGAGCGCTAATAACTCTGATCTCAACTCAGCCACGCGACGCAGAATTCCTCCACTTTCTCGTCAGACCCCATAGAGAGGGTGTGCAGCTTCGACTGAAGATGAAGAATCTTTGTCTGATTTTTGGCTTCATAAATGGTTGCCAACTTGTCATAGGCCTCCTTGGGTTTCTCCGCATTCGAACATGCGGTTGCACGTCATCACTGATACTGAGCATTATCAACATCAAGGCTTTAAAGACTAGCCATGTCATATTTTATTAGTTCATCGGGGGCTGTGGGAGCAGCATACCCTGTGACAATTCCCCATAATCCTTCAAACTGAAGGATTGTCTTCATTTTTGTCTTCCAGGCCACAAAATTAGGCCCTTTGAGCAACTGAGCGTCTGACAGAAGTAACTTTGGAGCAGACATTGTAAAAAAATATTTATTTATTTGAAAAAATTATTACAATTTGGACTCACTGTCGAGAATGACTGGCTCGTAGATGCTCGCGATATTCGCGTGCTGTGAGACGACGACGCTTTGTAGGGCATTCTTCTTCGTCGTCACAATCGACATCGTATCCGGCTTCTAATTCTTCCTATACTCGCTTTGCTTGGCAGCTGACGTCGAAAAGAAAGTACTCAAGGAGTCCTTCTCGAACAAGTTTGTCGAATGCAAGATTGCTGCAATTTTGAAGCTCGTTCAGCAAAGAAAAGTAGAACCCGGAGCTCTCAGGAGCTTCTCCACGGTGTTCTCTGGCTGGTGAGTTGATATTGTGGCTTTCAGCTGTGGCGACCGTGTTGTTGATGCTTTCAATCGAGTTGTCTACACTCGACATTCGATGTAGTGTAGAAGAGACTGTTGTAGACTCAAAACTACCTCGACAGCGTTTGAAGGTCTCCGCGCACAGAAATAAGTTCTCTCTCCCGGTGAGATCTCCACGTCCAGCTTGTGGTCTCCAACATGCTCAGTTTCGAACATGGCTCGGCTGGCCATGAGTTTGATGTAAATCCGTATCGCATGCAGTACCGCTAAATATAAAAACCATTGCATTTCATCATTGTCTAGAGCTCCGGGGCTCTTCACATAGTCTTACAATAGCTGGCTATTATTGCAGTTGATTTGAGTATCGCTGAATCCAACCGGGATTCTGATTACATTCGATCACTGGGAGAACAGAATCCTGATGTTTCGGCTTTTGATGGCTGCTCAAAGCTATTCGATGATACAACGTACGGGTTTTGGTATTCAGTCTTAGTATTACGACAATGGACTGATCCCAATTTCAAGACATTATTAGCGAATACTCAGAGATGGCTCGATTCTGCAGCGAATAATCCCGATGCATGCATGACTTGGTTGAGCCAATCGAAAGAACTCAAGCTGGTTTCTTCTGTTCAACAGTAGTTTTCCATGCAGCAGCAGATCCATGTAAAGCAGATCCACGTAGCAAAGTAATTGTCTTTGCTACACTCGTTCTCCCTTCCAATTCCACCACGCCACAGCCTCGAGTCATTGAGCGCGCGGCACCGTCGTAGCGGAAGTGCAGAAATCGACTCCAAGATCTTCTCTTACTGCCTCGTCTGCGCTTGGGCAGTGTTCCCGACTAGTCAGACAAACCTATCATCATCAGTGACAGCGGGAACAGGCTCTGTCGTTGAGCCAATCGACAGTGTGCTAACATTCCACGCACACACTCCTGGAACACACGGATGTGGCCGTGCTCGACAACGAAGCCGTCTTTGACACTGAACGTCCAACGCACACAGGTCAGAGGCTGAGTTGCTCTGATACCAAACTGAGAGAGAGCCGGAGAAGGAGAAATAGAAGAGATAGTTTTATCTCATATTATTCTGTCTAAAACAAAGCACACGTACAGTATTTATAGGACTGAAATCTGTACTGGACTCCCTAACTAAATGGAGAAGATCCACAATAGTAGCAGAGAATGATGGAAGAAGAGATAATGTGATAAGATAGACACCTATGACACATCTAATAATCAACGTATCCTAACAAGAACTCCATAAGGGGAGGAGAAAATTTCAAGAAAAGGTGCATTACATAAAGCAAGGAAAGTGCATGCAAAATGTAATATGAATACCAATAATTACTATTTCCAATTTCAGCATGGAAAACTAAAACATAAGGGCAACAATATCATATCTGAACAATCGAATATGTAAATAGTATAGAGTGAATTTAAGAATTTAATGATTTTTTTGTTTTGTTGGATAAACATGCTCTATAATTGGGAGGAGTTAATGAAAATTTTACTTTTGACCATTTATGTATGTTGGAGTGATTTTAAGGGATCTGCAAGAATGAAAATACCATTAATGATGTGGCCAAAATGAAGGAAAAAGACAAAAGAGAGTTGGGAAAATATTTTAAAGTACCAAAACTATCATAGTTTTTATGATTATGAAAATACAGTTATAGAATTTCAAAAAAATATGATATTTTATATACTCGAGAAGATCGTGATGTTGAAGGATATTTTTTTTTCTGCAATGTAAGTGTTTTTCCGATAAAATTTGCAACCTAGTCTCTTCTTCATTTCTCAGTAGTATACAAGCTCCAAGCCGAATTTTTGAGTTTCTTTCAAAGATTAAAGAAATCAAGAAATGAAGTTCCTTCAAGTATCGTGCTCTTGAAATAGCTATAAATGTGAGGCCTTGTCTTTTTTTGCTTCCAATATCAATGGTTACCTTGAGGCCTAGTCATTTTGTGTTTCCAATATCTATGGTTACCTTTTCAAGGGTCATGCCATTTTGAACAGGGTTTGTATTCTAGATCGTCAGGTAATTGGTGTGATTGTAACATGTGAAATATGGCTGTGGTCTGATTGTGTTCCTTCGGAGTTGGTGAAGTCAATGAAAACATATAGTGGAAGTTCTAGTGGACATGTTCAATGTTTTTAAACAATCTATGAAACATGTCCGTGTGCATCGTTTACAAGAAATGTTGTAACCCATAAATTGGATGTAAGAATTACTTATTGTTTGCAAAAAAATAGGATAGTAGATTATAAAAATTCATCTTCATTATCAAATGTTTTAACTTTTTAGTATGTTCAACACGACATTTTGTAATTGGAACACTCGGATATTTCAACATGGCTTTATTGTAAGTTGAAACCGTAGTAGTTGTTGCAAATAAATGCATTTCTAGTTGTAGATGTACATTTTATTATTTTCTTAGAGACAATTTAGTTCATGTCATGTTATAAGATTCTAATCTTCAAGCTTTGGGTTTGCATTTTTATTTTGAGCAAAACATCATTGAAATTAGAGTGTAAAGAATTTTTTTCCTTTTTATTGGAAGATGACATCCAAAGTAGCAAAATTTGTGAAAATTTTCCAAAGTGTCATTTCATATGACTTCCTAGTATAGAGGTTGACATCCATTACTGGTAGAAGTTAGCATATATCACTAATGATAATAATGAAGCATGAATATGATATTTTACATGGTAAGGGAATGCTTGGTGCAATTTCTAGCCAATGGATGATAGAAATTTTGGACAAACAAAGCTCATTTAATCTATATATTTATTGGACATGATTTAGAGACTCTTGGAGGGAGGTAAGAAATGTTCATCCAATGGTTTCATGTTTTTATGGGGATGCGTAGAGATGCATGAATTGTGCTTACACTTATGTTGAAATTAGGAATGCATGTCAAGGAAAGAGTTAAAATTGGGGGAAACTATGAGGCACATGTGATCCAATAACTTTCCTTAAATAAAAATTTTAATATGATTAACGTATTCCCATAGTTACCACGATTATATTTTTCAAGGGTAGCAAAGGGGTGTATGCGGGCAAGAATGTTATGTCTCAATCAATCATGCACTCTTACTAATCCATTCAACAAGGGTATTCGAGGAAATGAGTAGGAAACACAAACATGTAATGGCATACAATGGGACATACTTAGTGGGGCTACAATGAGTGGTCGCATAACTAGAGGGAATTAATCCTTACACTAGGTCAACCTAGGGTTTCCAAGTTCTACGATCGAGCTAGAGGAAGGAAACCTATTGAGATAGTGGTAGTTGGGTGAGGAGAGGTATGGATCAACAATAAATGAAACTAGAATAACTAGAATGAAATTAAATGGGGAGATTACATTTGATAAGACTACTATAATAGATAACATCAAACATGTATATTACTAAGATAACATAGATCAATGAAGAAACAAGTTCAATTTCTTGAACCCGGTCGATATCATTGATCTCAAGTGGCATTGATGTTAAAAAGAGTGAGTTGTGGAGGTGGAATGGTGAAGTGTTTAGATAAGTGATAGTTATGCTATAGAGAGTGTTTAGGTTCAGCAGATTCATGAAGTGTCAAGGAAATTATAGGTAATATCTTAGTGATAAAGTGCATAAGTGTGACGAATCTTATAGGTTAAATCATATATGAAACATTGCAGTCTCGAGGTTTTAACTAGTCCCCAAAAAATCTCCAAGTGTGTATGAGGTTCCATGTGGAGTACATGGTTCGGTTGGTACAATGTGTGATTAACTTTTTCTAAGGTGGTCAACCATGGAAAATCCTACGTGATGATGATTGGAATGTGTTTCAGCTATGGAGAGTAGTCTTTGGCTTGTGTATTGTAGCATTTAAATGCATTTTGGATGATTCAGGGTGATTTGGGACATTAAAAGCCTTTGTGGTCATACATAAGTTCACTGTAAAAAATTTGAAGTGGTTAGTACATTTGATTCAGTGGAGTAAGAGGGATGAAACTCATGTTCAAATGTTCTAAGTACCCACAAAAATATGTTTGTGAAAATAAATTCTTTTGGGACTTATTATAATGTATTTTGGGTATTGAGGAGTTTGGGTACCCGAAAACCCGTTACTCACTGACCTATGTTCTCTGCATTAAGGAGTGTGTTGACCCACAATTCAAAGGGATAGAACATTATGGGTCGAAGTGGTAAATTGGGGATAAGGTGAATGGTCATTACAACTCATCCTAGGTCCAAGTTCCTCACATAATGAGTCAATCCGAAATTCAATAGGTTGAATGCAGAAAATGATAGAGTATTATAGAGAAGGAGAAGGTTGTGGGCACAATGAAACCCAACTACACAATACCATGTGAACCTTAGTTCCTTGCAAACAAAGTTAACTTGTAAATAAAAGGAGCACTGTGATGTGGAAAGTAGAGGAATTAGAGGAACAAGTAAGAGTTGGAACGAGTTCCCGAGTACCATGAGTTCTCCGAAGACCCGATGCACCCGAATTACAAAGGAGGAGAGATAAAGAAGAGTGTTGCAGATAAATGGAGGTGTGTATGAACTAAGAAATGTTGGTATGAGATCCTCATGTTCCAAATACACCCAATATATCCAACTTACACTCTAAATAATTATTTAAATGGTTAATTCAATTTTTATATAGTCTAAGGTTTAAAAATGTATATAATTAATATGACTAGTAATGTGTTCCTCACGGGCTCCCTACATCCACACTGCAATATATCATGACGCAGATATATGAATTTAGTCTTATTGGATTCGTTGGAAAGGTGATCCAATTCCCCATGAAATGGAATAAGAAAAATCATGATAAGATGCCAAATATAGAAAGAATAACTCAATAACAAATGGCACATTCTTAGAGGACAATTTTTTTTATGTCCCTTTTGATTTTCCAATTCAAACAAATGTGACGGAGTGCATGGCACATGAAGGGAGAGTGGGAATGATTTTATTGTCTATTAAATTAACATTCCATGGACAATTCGAGTAGTAAACAGGATGAAGAGATAGAGATAAGACGAAAGGGAAGCCAAGCCAAGAGTGGCAGAGATTCAATATTTAAAGTTTGTAATGAACATATGAATCATTGAAGGAGAAATGAGCCTCATTTTTCAATGAATATTTTTCACCAAATCATAGACAAAGATTAGAGTGATTCATCAATGAGATGCAAATTGGTGAAGAATTCAAGAATCCCATATTCAAAGGAAATGAATGCATGAAGGAGATAGAGAAATAAATTGAATATCCAGTGAGGATAATTAATGTGTAGTTATGCCCAAGAGCTGTTGTAGAGAGAAACAAAGTTGATATCGTTGAAGACCTATTGATTATCAATGAATACCATAATCCTAGATTCAAAGGATATGAATTTATGAACAAAAGAAAAAGGTATGTTTGTAGAATGAAGCAGAGCCATCAATGAATATTGTTTATTAAAATAATATTAAGGATATAGTGTTGGATGATCAAAATCTATTGTTGAAAGAGATCAATGCTTTGAAAAGATATGTGACAGAGTTAGAGAGGAGAAAAAGACATTAATTAGAGATCCATCTCAATGAATGTAAGAGAGGACAGATCAAAGACTAGGAAGAGGTAAAAAAATTATTGAATATCGAGTTTATAGAATAGATCAAATATAAAATAAAGGTGATAACAATTGGTTGAGTGTGCAACAAGTATCTAGATTATCAAATATTGGCTATATAATATCCATCTAAGTTGTATCTTAGATATTTGGGGGTTGTATCCTCCTTGTGGGTAGTGAATTACATCGATAAGTGGTAGTTGATTAAATTCCACAGGTTTAAACTCCTTGTAAGTGGTGGCTTATTAACATATTAGTGGGTGGTGAATCAGATTTGGGAGTTGTGGCTTCAGAAAGTGGTTTCCTATCAAAGACTGGGTGGTGTCCTGGTTAAATTAATGGATTTGTAGCTCCAAATTGAGTTGTAGCTCAATGGGAAATCATTGTAACTGTGAAGGAAAATTATCCAAGATATTGAATTGTATTCTATGGGTTTTTGTCCCGAAAGGGTTTTCCACACTATATCTAGTTTGGTGTGTTTTTGTGTATGATTCTCACTCTATATCTTTCATGGTTAATGTTACATGCTTATGAAAATAAATAATATTTAACAGTAACAGATAAAGAAGAAGAAATTGATTGTAAGTTTTTATCATCACTGATTCATCCCCCTCTCAGTGCCTAAAATTCCTAACAATTGGTATTAGAGGAATGGTTCTCATGTGTTAAGATTAACAACTTCGTAGGTGATATTGAAAACATAAGCATGGCAAAATCAAATCATAGTGAAAACATAAATCATCTAGATGAAGCTCATAATAAAAGTTTGTTAATAGTAATGGAAGGTTTTAGAAGCTCTATGCATGATTCAGATGATGAGGAAGCACAAGTAAATCTAGAAGCTGAATTAGAGTGATGAACTGATGACTAGACAAGTCAAGGAAGAAAAAAATTAAATCATACATTATTGCTTATGAGAAAAACATCGCTATTCTTGAAAATAAATTGAGAAAGAAAGATCAAGAGGATGCTCAAGAATGCAAATAAAATGATTCTCAATTAGAGAAAGTGTTGGAATCCCTCAAACTCAAGGAAGAAGAGGTTACCAAGTTGAGGACATTAGTGATGGAACAAGAAGGTCAAATTAGATATCATGAAGAAGTGCTAGCTCAAAAGGAAAAAGAACATGAGAAAAAGGTAGAGGAGATTGAAGAACAAGTTAAACTGATATCTAACAATATCAAGGACAAAATTGAATAATGTAATAAAATCAGCTCAACCATAAAGATTCTTTAAGAGGAACTAAACCAAACAAAGAAATAATATGTGAAGCATAATAAATATAAAGAGGATTCCTTCCAAAAGTATGAATAAGAACTAAGGAATCTGAAGTTTGAGATGGAACAAATGACTAGTTAGCTTAATAACTTGCAAAGAAAACAAAGACATTCGATGAAGTAGATCATAAGATATGTCAAGCATCCATACAAGCCAAGAACAAATAATGTGAGAAATTAAATGTTGATCTAAAGATCCTCGAGAGGAAATATAAACAAAAAATGAAAAGGGAGATGAAGGCTAAATCAAGCCATGAATGTTGTCAAATATGTTCAGAGACCCACGAGAATGAGAAGGTTGGTACAAACATACAAACAAATATGATGCAAACCAAGAAGAAAAAAATTGGAAGGTCCATGTCAATAAGACAACCAAATGCATCTAGGTATGAGAGAAAATTTAATGGATATTGTTTCTCATGTTATGGAATAGGAAATAAAGCTAAAATTGCGAATGGCTTAAGGTAGAAATAGAAAAACATGGAAATATTGTAGGTGTAACTATGATAAGAACAAAGTGTACTTAAAATACCAAGAGAGAGGTCATGTTTATCACAATTTTTTTATGAGTCATTGAATTAAAATTGGAGACATGAAAGATCTAGAGGAAATAATGATATGATATGTTTTAATTCCCATAAGCAAGGGAAATTTGCTAAACATTTCTATGAGACTCTTAGATACAAACGTAAGAAATATACATCTAAAAGGAAAGGTAATAAGGTGTTCAAGGAGAAATCTTGATCCAAGGATGAAGCCAAATCATTCATGACAGAAAGAGGAATTGGCAAGAAAAAGGTAAAATACATCTACTGATTTAATAAATCTAACTCCAACTCTAAAAAGGTTAAGAAAAAAGAAATTATCATGGGTAGATGACGTAGAAAATTAGGAATGCAGCAAAAATAAAACTGAATTGAATGTTAATAAGGTTAAGAAGAAGGAAGACAAGTTGAGTACAAACAATGAAGAATTTCTTCCTCAACCAGTATTAGAGAATAGCAACTTGTGTGTGTTTCAAGAATACAATAAGAGGATGAGAGCTCAGATGATGTGGTGGTCACACCAAGGAGTGCATCCAAGATGGTTAACAATAAAACTAGATCAAAAAGAGGAAATAATGAGTCATCAATCTCCTTTGATGACTTCATATTATTCTAAGACAATCTCACAATAATGTATGCCTTCTCTAGGCTTCTAGAAGGTATGAATTATCTAAAGGAACAATAGTTTTTCTTCATATTTCTAATAATCAAACATTTCTCATGATAAAAAATAATGTGAAAGATGCTAGTAAATGAAGAATGTTGTTAATTATTTCTCTATCAAATTATCAAGGTATGATACGCTCAAACCTGTTTGTCCTTGTCCGTGTTAAAATTATGGTGTATGTTGAAGTCCTTGTGTGTATTTTGAGAAATCATAGAAATAGAATGTTGTCAATAAGTTCCGTGGTTTGCATTTGTCTTCTTAACTTTGTCGATGTTTTATTCAATCTTTAACTATATCCATGAGAGTAATTTGAGTCATTGTACAAGTTGACTCTTGTGTGAATAATTTGGTTGTAAAAGGTGTATAAATATGAGTTGTGTGGTTGAAAAGGAAGTTTAAGTGCATAATCTTGTGTGCCTCATGTTGCTAAAACTTTGTCCTCACGCATTGAGTCTTCAAAGAAGAGCTTATTATTTGTCAAAATATGCAATGGATTGATAAGTTATGTAAATTATTTTATATCTTTGATCATGTATAAAGTAAAATGTGAAATCAAGAGTGTCATGAGTGTTCTTGATTTGTAGATTTATCACTATGTTTAGTATGCATAAATTCAAAGTCTTTTTCATGATATTTTAATGGTAAAATCTGTGAAGGATAGTAATGTTTGTTCAAATAATGTTGAAAGTAAAGAAAGAAATATCAATGATTGAGATAATGTGTTGAGTCTGATCTTCCCTTTCAGGTTACATATGTTGATATACCAATTTTAGAAATAAGAAAAGACACCTAGAAGAATGTGTAAGGTCACCAATCATGAAGGAGACGATGTGGTTTATCTTCTGTGAATTACATAAGCGTCAATTTTGTGTATTTACTATTTTTAGTAATTTACTATTTGTAGACAACATTACAAAAATGGCATCTTGGGCCCTTAACGCATGGATTTTGGGGTAAATTTTTTTGAATAAATTTTGGCACCCTTTCATCACATTCTACATGTTCCCATATTTTTTTGCACTTTTAACGAATTCAATCGAGCTACAATGTAGAAGTTATGGTTCATAAAAGTTGCTCCACTCGAGTTTTTTTCTGGATCATTCCTCCTTCTTTAAGAAGAAATGGTCCCCATTACCCCAAGTGGTCCCCTGCTTCTATATCTGTAACCTATTTTTTCCATGGCTTTGTTCATGCCCTTCATTCAATTTCTATGAAATATCATGGACATGTAGCTGATGTACTAAGATAAATAATCATACTCAATTATGATTTAGTCTACTTTCTTCTTTTGTTGTAGTGATGATGTGTCCGAGATGGTCACAACAGTTCATGTATAGTTTTTGGCTTGATCATCAAAATACAAGGATATGTTGTTTTTTCTACCATCTTCTTACATTTTTTGACACCAAGGATGGAAATAGAATTAGAGGGAATGACCTTGGGTATCCGATAGTGTTGATTCCCAATGGTAATAGTGACCCTTCGATGTCATGACTCATATATGCCATGTTTATCCCACATAAATGGATGGCTGAAGAGTAGATCACATAAGAATTATTCCTAAAATGGTTTGATTACATATGAGAGGAGGCACTATTATGTGACATGGAGATATCTTCCTAGATTCAACCACCCGACACTGTATGGATGGGTATGTGGCTTTATATGGAGGTTCAAATTTTATACAATATCAACAAAAAATAAATTCTTGACTTCCACTATCAAGGATAAAATGTACAGGATTACCCTTTAGCTAGAGCTTAGAGTGAAATAGCATTTCCTTCTCATCCATCTTCTTGACTTGCGTGGTGTCAATGATTGTATCTGGTTTAACATCAATAATTTCATCTTCTTCATTTCGACCTCAAGGTGTGTCATCGGTAGAGTAGTGAGTGCTCAAGATGATGACTCAGTTAGCAGAGACTTGATGGCTTGACATTCTTCCTTGGAATGTTGATTAGTCTTATGGAGGTCACACCACTTTGTTGTCTTCTCATTATGTCTCCTACCTTGACCTCGTGTATGGCCTTCTTCATCGCTTTTTCCTTTTAAAGGTGGTACTTTGTATATTTCTTTCTATGCTTATGCTCAATTATCACCGTAAACTTGTATTCCTCACTTAGGTATAGAATTAGAATAGGTCCATGTCCTCCCATATGTACCATTACATGCCACTGTAATATTTGAGGATCCTATGTTGTTCCATTTCTTGAATGCCTAATCTTACAGATGTAGAATGGAAAGTATCAGTATATTCTTGAATCTGCTTAGTCCTTACCTCTAGCAGAGTTATTGCCACCATACATACAAATTTTCATAGGCTCCAACAGGATAGTATTCCTCCTTTATGGCATCTACAAAATCATCCCATGTGGTTTCCTCTATAATGCCCAGTTCGTCCCTAATGAACTTGTTCTTGTACACACCCCATAATTTTTTATAGGGAGCAAGGATTTAAGGAGGGAAAATGTTATCTTTTCTTTAGAAGTGAATTTATTCACAGAAAATAATAGGTTAATTGGTCTAACCAATTTTATACTACACCCAAATTTATTTCACCCTAAAAAATAGTAATATAAAAATTATTTGTACCTTGAAAGGTGCGAAGGAAGCGAAGGGCTAGTTTGCAAAGGACGATTTTAAATTTTCCATTTGTAGATGTTGAAGAATCTGGGAAAATTGTTGTAACATCTTCTCCTTCTTCTCTATGAGAGATTCATCCAAAATATTCTTTAGAGGATTGTTTGTCCTGGTTTTTTCCACCATTTAAGGTCTCATGTAGAGAAGTGTCAATTATTTTGAGGGATCTTGTGTGGACCACCCAAGCTTCCTATATGCTAACCTCATTGTGAGAATCATAAAATTTCAAGATAATTTCCTCTCGATACCACTTATCCAAAACTTAAGGGGGTTTCGAAATTAGAAGGATAAATAAAAATTGTGCCAAGTGAAATAGAAAAATATCTCTCAAAAGTGATGTAATTATGCTTAAAATTATCTTTGAAAAGAGATGTAAATATTGCTCAAAGACTGTAATTACAATAGCTACCTCTCGTGAGGAGAAGTTTGATCTTCCCTTTTGGGTTACATATATTTATATACCAATTTTAGAAATAAGAAGAGACACCTAAAAGAATGTGTAAGGTCACCAATCTTGAGGGAGATGAGGTGGTTCATCTTCCATGAGTTACACAGGTGCTAATTTTGCGTATTTAGTATTTTAGTAATTTATTATTTTTAGACAACATTACAAAAATTACATCTTGAGCCCTTAAGGCATGGATTTTGGGGTAAAATTTGTTAAAAACATTTTTCACCCTTTCATCACATTATCCACGTTCCAAGCTTTCCATTGTACTTTGAACAAAGTCAATCGGAACTATGGTGTAGAAGTTATGGTTCACGTGAAGTTGTTCCAACTAAGTTTTTGTTTGGATCATTCCTCCCTCCTTTAAAAGCAATGGTCCCCATTGCACCAAGTGGTCCCCGAAGTGTAGAACTTGTTTCTATATCTACAACCTTTTTTTTATCATGGGGTTTTAATGCCCTTCATTCACTTTTTGTGGGATATCATGGACATTGTGTCTAATGTATTGAGATAAATTATCATTTTCAATTCTGATTTGGAACGTTTTCATCTTTTTTTGTTGCATGTAATATGTGTCCGAGATGGCCGTAACAGGTTCCTGTATAGTTTTTGGCATGATCATCAAAATATGGGGTTATTTTGTTTTCTCTGTCAGCTTCTTACATTGTTTTACACCAATGAGGGAAATATAATTGGAGGGAATGACCTCGGGTATCCGATAGCACCCATTCCCAATGGTAACAATGACCCTTGAGGTCATGACTCATAGATGTCATGTCTATCCCACATGAATGGTTGGCTAAAGAGCACATCACAAACATCTAATGGAACAACATCACATAATATTTTTTCTTGGAAGGGTTTGATTGCATATGAGAGGAGGCACTATTGTGTGATAGGGTGATCTCTTCCTAGATTCAACCACCCAAAAAAATATGGATGGGGATGTGGCTTTACATTAAGGTTCAAACTTTTGACAATATCACTAGAAATTAAATTATTTTTACTTCCACTATCAAGGATAAGATGTAGAGGCTTACCCTTTACCCAGAGCTTAGAGTGAAATAGAATTTCCTTCTCATCCATCTTCTTGACTTGTGTGGTGGCAATGATTGCATTTGGTTTAGCATCAATAATTTCATCTTCTTCATTTTTGACCTCAAGTTTTTTTGTTAGTGGAGTACTAGGTATTGCAGAAGATGACTCAAATGAGAAGAGACTTTTTGGCTTAACATTATTCCCTTGCATGTGTATTAGTCTTATGGAGGTCACACCAATTCCCTGTCTTCTCCTTCTGTCTTATACATTCACCTCATGTTTTTCCTTCTTCATCGCTATTTCCCATCGAAGGTTGGTTCTTTGTATTTTTCTTTCGATGATTTTGTTCAATTTTTATCGTAAATGTGTATGCCTCATCGAGGATATGAAATTATAAGAGGTCCATTTCCTTTCATATGTACCATTGCATGCCACTACGATATCTAAGGATCATGTGTTGCTCGTGTCTTGAATGTCTAATCTTACAGAAAGAGAATGAAAAGAATCATTATATTCTTGAATCGACTGGTCCTTACCTTGGCGGAGTTACTGCCACCATAAATATAGATTGTCATAGACTCTAACAGGGTAGTATTCCTCCTTTATGGCATCCACAAAATCATCCCATGTGGGTTCCTCTATTGGACTTATTCCTTTACACAAAATGCACAGTTCATGCCCATTGAACTTATTCCTTTACACCCCACAAATGTTTGACAAGAAGTGAGGATTTCAAGAGGGAAAATGTTATATTTTCTTTAGCATTGAATTTATAGACAAAAATCTAGGTGGTTAATTGGTCTAACCAATTTTCTACTTTATCCAAATTTATTTTACCCTAAAAATTAGGACTATATAAATTTACTTAAACCTTGAATGGTGTTGGGGCACTGAAGGGCTAGATTTCAGAGGAGGATGTCAAATTTCCCATTTGTAGTTGTTGAATAATCTGGGTGAATTTTTGTAACATATTCTCCTTTTTCTCCATGAGAGCTTCATCCACCATCTTTGTGAGAGGATCGTTTATCCTGGTGTTGTCCGCCATTTGAGGTCCCTCTGCAACAAACAGTCAAGTATTCTGAGGGATCTTGTGTGGACCACACAAGATTCTTATATCTCGAGCTCATTCTAGGAATCATACACTCTCAAGAAAATTTCCCTTGGATATCACTAATCAAAAACTCAAGGGGGTTTCAGAATTAAAAGGACAGATAACAATTGTGTCAGGTGAAAAAGAAAAATATCTATGAAAAGAGGTGTAATATGCTTAAAATTATCTCTGAAAAGAGATGTAAATATTTCTCAAAGACTATAATTACAATAGCTACCTCCATGAGGAGAATTCTCATCTTCCCTTTCATGTTACATATATTTATATACCAATTTTAGAAATATGAAAAGATACCTAGAAGAATGTGAAAGGTCACCAATCTCGAGGGAGATGAGGTTTTTCATCTTCCGTGAATTACATAGGCACATATTTTGTGAATTTACTATTTTTAGACAAAAAATTACAAACAATGCATTTTGGGCCCTTTAAGCATGGATTTTGGGAGTCAAGCTTTATTGAAAAAATTTCGTCACCCTTTCATCACATTCTACGCTTTCTAATCTTTCTGTTGCACTTTGAATAGATTCAATTAAAGCTACGATGTAAAAGTTATGGTTCATAGAAGTTATTACACCCAGGTCTTTGTTTGGATCATTCCTCCCTCCTTCAGAGGAAATGATCCCAATTGCACTAAGTGGCCCCCTAAAGAGCAGAAATTGTTTATGTATCTTCAACCTGTTTTGATCATGGAGTTTTTCATGCCCTTCATTCACTTTCTATGGAATATTATGGTCTAGATTATTCTTTTGCTACATTGATGATGTGTCTGAGATTGCTGCAATAGGTTCTGTATAGTTTTTGGCATGATCATCAAAATACGGGGCTGTTTCATTTTCTCTAACAACTTCTTACATTGTTTGAAACCAAGGAGGGAAATAGAATTAGAGGTAATGACCACGGGTATCCAATAGCACCGATTCCCATTCCTAATAGTGGCCCTTCGATATCGTGACTCATATATTCCATGTATATCCCACATAAATCACTGGTCGAAGAGAACATCACAAACATCTAACGAAACAACATCACATAAGAATTCATCCTGGAAGGGTTTTATTGCATATGAGAGGAGGAATTATTATGTGACATGGAGATCTCTTCCTTGATTCAACCACTCAACACTTTATGGATGGGGATGTGGCTTTACAAAAGGTTCAAACTTTTGACAATATCAACAAAAATTAAATTCTTTTGACTTCCACTATCAAGGATAAAATGTAGAGGCTTTCCCTTTACCTAGAGCTTAGAGTGAAATAGCATTTCCTTCTCATCCATCTTCTTGAATTTTTTGGTAGCAATGATTGCATCTAGTTCAACATCAATAATTGCATCTTCTTCATTTTTGATCTCAAGGTGTATCGCCGGTGGAGTAGTGTGTGCTAGAGATGTTGACTCAATGAGCAAAGATTTCATCACTCGACATTCTTCCTTTGAATGCTGATTAGTACTATGGAGGTCACACCACTTAACTATCTTATCCATCTATCTCCTACCTTGACCTCATGTTTTTCCTTGTTCATCATTTTTTCCCTTCGAGAGGTTATTTTTTGGTTTTTCTTTCGATGCTTCTATTTAATTTTCACTGCAAACTTTTATGCCTCACCGAGGGTATGGAATTGGAAGAGGTCCATGTCCTCCCATATGTACCATTACATGCCACTATGTTATTTGATTATGTTATTATGTGTCTTGAATGCCTAATCTTGCAAAAAGAGAATGGAAAGTAGTAGTATATTCTTGAATCGATTGGTCCTTACCTTGGTGGAGTTTCTGCAACCATATATACAATTTTCATAGGCTCCAACAGGGTAGTATTCCTCCTTTATAACATCCATAAAATCATCCCATGTGGGTTCCTCTATAATGCCCAGTTTATCCCCATTGAACTTGGTTCTTGTAGACCCCAAACAAAATTTTGACAGGAGCGAGGATTTCAGGAGGGAAAATGTTATCTTTTCTTTATTAGTGAATTTATTGATAGAAAAATAGGAGGTTAGTTGTTCTAACCAATTTTATACTGCATCCAAATTTATTTTACGCTCAAAATAGGAATATCATAATTTACTTGAACCTTGAAAGATGTCGGGACACTGAAGGGATGGATTGTAGAGGAGGATACTTAATTTTCCATTTTTAGTTGTTGAAGAATTGGATGAATTCTTGTAACATATGTTGCTTTATCTCCATGAGAGATTCAACCACCATCTTCTTAAGAGGGTCGTTTGTCTTGGTGTTGTCCACTATTTGAGGTCTCCTGTAATGAACAGTCAAGTATTCTTAGGGATATTATTTTGACCACCTAAGCTTCTTATATCCCGACCTTGTTCTGGGAATCATACACTCTCAAGACAATTTCTCTCTGATACCACCAATCCAAAACTCAAGGGGGTTTTAGAATCTAAAGGACATATAAAAATTGTTCTAGGTTAAACATAAAAATATCTTTGAAAAGAGATGTAATTTTGTTTAAAATTATCTCTTAAAAGAGATGTAAATATTTCTCAAAGAATGTAATTACAATAGCTATGTCCATGAGGTGAAGTCTAATCTTCCCTTTTGGGTTACATATATTTATATACCAATTTAAAAAATATGAAAAAGACATCTAGAAGAATGATGAAGGTCACCCATCTCAAGGGAGACGAGGTGGTTCATCTTATGTGAATCACATAGGCACAATTTTTGTAAATTTACTCTTTTTAGTAATTTACTATTTTTAGACAGCATTACAAAAATTGTATTTTTTTTCCTTTATGCATGGATTTCTGGGGTCAAACTTTTTTAAATTTTTTTAGCACGGTTTCATCACATTCTAGGAATTCCAATATTTTTGTTGCACTTTGAATGAATTCAATTGGAGCT
This sequence comes from Taxus wallichiana var. yunnanensis, assembly GCA_018340775.1. NCBI lineage: Eukaryota > Viridiplantae > Streptophyta > Pinopsida > Cupressales > Taxaceae > Taxus > Taxus wallichiana. The sequence continues at coordinate 838,654,735 of CM031242.1, read as the reverse complement.
ATGGTGCAAAAGTTATGGTTCGCAAAAGATGCTCCACTTGGGTGTTTGTATAGATCATTCCTCCCTCCTTCAGAAGCAATGGTCCCAATTGCACCAAGTGGTCCCTTGAAGTGTAGAAATTGTTTTCTATCTTAAACCTATTTTCCTCATGGGGTTTTTCATTCCCCTCATTCACTTTCTGTGGAATATCATGGACCTATTGTTGAGTGTACTAAGATAAATGATCATACTCAATTATGATTTGGTTTTCTTTCTTCTTTTACTATAGTTATGGTGTGTGTGAGATGGCAACAACAGGTTCCTGTATAGTTTTTGGCATGATCATAAAAATACGGGGATTTTTTTTTTCTCTACCAACTTCTTACATTGTTTAACACCAAGGAGGAAAAAATAATTGGAGGGAATGACCTCAGGTATCTGATAGCGCTGATTCTCAATGGTAATAATGAACCTTCGATGTCGTGAATCATATATGCCATGTCTATCCCACATAAATAGTTGAAAAAATAGAACATCACAAACATCCAATGGAACAATATCACATAAGAATTCATCCTGGAAGGGATTTACGACATATGAGAGGAGGCATTGTTATGTGACAGGGAAATATCTTCCTTGATTCAATCACCTGATACTATATGGATGGGGATGTGGCTTTACATGAATGTTCTAAATTTTGAAAATATCAGTAGAAGTTCAATTCTTTTGACCTCCACTATCAAGTATAAAATGCCGAGCCTTACCCTTTACCCAGAGATTAAAGTGAAATATCATTTCCTTCTCATCCATATTCTTGACTTGCATGGTGGAAATGATTGCATCTGGTTCAACATCAATAATTTCATCTTCTTCATTTTTGACCTCAAGGTGTGTCGTCGGTGGAGTAGTGGGTGCTGGAGATGTTGACTCAGTGAGCAGAGACTTGATGGCTCAACATTCTTCCTTCGAATGTTGATTAGTCTTATGGAAGGTCACATCACTTCACTATATTCTCCTTATGTCTCCTACTTTGACCTCATGTTTGGCCTTCTTCATCACATTTTCCCTTCGAAGGTGGTTCTTTATATTTTTCTTTCGATGCTTCTATTCAAATTTCACCATAAACTTATATACCTAGCCGAGGGTATGGAATTGGAAGATTTCCATGTCCTCCTATATGTACCATTACATGCCACTGTGATATTTGAGGATGATGTGTTGTTCTATAATTTGAATGCCTAATCTTATAAACGAGAATGGAAAGTATCAGTATATTCTTGAACTGACTAGTCCTTACCTTGGAAGAGTTTCTACCACCGTATATACAGATCATCGTAGGATCCAATAGGGTAGTATTCCTCCTTTATGGCATCCAAAAAATCATCCCATGTGGGTTCCTCTATAATTCCTAGTTCATCCCCATTGAACTTGTTCTTGTACAACCCCAACCAACTTTTTATAGGGAGTGACGATTTGAGGAGGGAAAATGTTGTCTTTTCTTTATCAGTGAATTTATTGACATAAAAATAGCATTTTAATTGGCCTAAAAAAATTTCTACTACATGTAAATTTATTTTACCCTCAAAATAGGAATATCAAAATTTACTTGAACCTTAAAAGGTGTTAGGGTATTGAAGGGATGGATTGCATAGAAGGATGCCGAATTTCCCATTCGTAGTTGTTAAAGAATCTAGTCAAATTGTTGTAACATCTGCTCCTTTTTCTCCATGAGAGATTCATCCACAATCTTCTTGAGAGGATGGTTTGTCCTGGTGGTGTCCACCATTTGAATTCTCCGCAACATATAGTCAACTATTCTAAGGTATCTTGTGTGGACCACCCAAGCTTCTTATATTTCGGGATCATTCTAGGAATCATACACTCTCAAGACATTTTTCTCGGATACCAATGATCCAAAACTCAAGGGGATTTCAAAATCTAAAGGACAGAGAATAATTGTGCCAGGTAAAACAAAAAAATAACTCTGAAAAGAGATGTAATTATACTTGAAATTATCTTTGAAAAGAGATGTAAATATTGCTTAAAGAGTGTAATTATAATAGCTACCTCGGTGAGGCAAAGTATGATCTTCCCTTTTGGGTCACATATATTTATATACCAATTTTAGAAATACAAAAAAGACACCTAGAATAATGTGGAAGGTCACCAATATCTAGGGAGACTAGGTTGTTCATCTTCTATGAATTACATAGGTGCCAATATTGTGAATTTAATATTTTTAAAAACATTAAAAAATTTCATTTTGGGCCCTTTAGGCATGGATTTCGGGGGTAAAAATTTTCTAAACGAAATTTGGTGCCCTTTCATCACATTTTACATGTTCCGATATTTTTTTGCACTTTGAATGGATTCAATCGTAGCTACGATGCAGAAGTTATGGTTCGCAGAAGTTGCTCCACCCGGGTCTTTTTCTAGATCATTCCTCCCTGCTTCAAAGGAAATGGTCCCCATTGCACCAAGTGGTCCCCTCAAGTGCAAAAACTATTTCTATATCTACAACCTATTTATATCATGGGGTTATTCATGCTCTTCATTCACTTTCTATGGAATATCATGGACTTGTTGCTAAGTGTACTGAGATAAATGATCATACTTAGTTATGATTTGGTCCAATTTTTTATTTTTCTACACAAATGGTGTGTCTGAGATGGCCATAACAGGTTCCTATATAGTTTTTGGCCTGATCATCAAAATACAAGGTTGTTTTGTTTTCTCTACCATCTTCTTAAATTTTTTGACACCAAGGAGGGAAATAGAATTTGAGGGAATGACCTAGGTTATATTCCTAATGGTAAAAAAGAGCCTTAGAGGTTGTGACTCATATATGCCATGTCTATCCCACATAAGTGGCTAGGCAAAGAGAATATCACAAAAATCCAATAGAATAACATCACCTAATACTTCATCCTATAAGGGTTTGATTACATATGAGATGAGGCATTGTTATGTGACAATGAGATATCTTCTTGGATTCAACCAAATTACATTGTATGGATGGGGATGTGGCTTTACATGAAGGTTCAAAATTTTGACAATATCAATAGAAATTAAATTATTTTGACTTCCACTATCAAGGATAAAATGTGAAGGCTTACCCTTTACCTAGAGCTTAGAGTGAAATAGCATTTCCTTCTCATCCATCTTCTTGAATTTCATGGTGGAAATTATTACATCTAGTTCAACATCAATAATTTCATCTTCTTCAGCTTTGTCCTTAAGGTGTGTCACCGGTGGAGTAGTGGGTGTTGCAGATGATGACTTAATGAGTAAAGACTTGATGGCTTGACATTCTTAATTAGAATGATGATTAGTCGTATGAAGGTCACACCGCCTTCCTATCTTATCCTAATGTCTCCTACCTTGATCTCATGTTTTTTCTTCTTCAATGAAAGAACTATACCTAACACTAGATAATATCCCCTAATATCTAAATAATAAAAGAAATATTCACACACATAAGTGGGTGAGGATAAATATAATAACGGTAAATAAAGTACCTAGATGAACATTAGCTAATGTAGATACCTACTCTAACACCCCCTAAAGTTAAGCTATGGGTCAAAATAGAAGTGACATGTCCATAATATGAGTCCCGAAAACTAGGCTTTATGAGGTATTCATGTACCATATATCCATGAAGAAATCTCAAACCAAAATAAGGAAATAATATTGCTAGAAGGAATGAAGAAGAAGAAGGAGGAAGATGTTCTCATGAACACCCCCAAGAACAAATTCTGAAACCCCAAGCATGTTATGTAGCTCAAGGTAGAGAGGTTATACAATAGACTTCGTAAAGATGTCCCCAACCCGCTTTGTTGAGTCGAATGTACTCCAAGTAAATAACTTCATCCCGAATGTGCCGACGAATGAAGTGGATGTGTATCTCAATATGATTCATTTTTGGTGCTCAAATGGGTTGCGAGAAATTTGAATTGTACTTTGGTTGTCACACCAAATTACAGTCAGTGAATCATGTGAGAATATAGACTCTATCAATAATTATCAAAGCCAAATAATATGCCAACTCGTGAGAATCGCTACCCGTATTTTACCTCACGAAAATGAAAGTGCAATAGCTTGTTACTTTTTACATGCATAAGAAACTAGAGAAAAACTAAGAAAAATGATAGGCAGAAGTGGAATGTCTATCATCAATAGAATTTTCCCAATTTAAATCTGTATATCCAACCAAATGAGTAGAACCCCTAGTGTAGTGTAGGCCAAAGTGGGAAGTGCCCTGCAAATAGCACAAAATCCTTTTAGTAGCTGTCAGTGACTACTATGAGGATAATGTGAAAACTAAGATACAAGCCCTACTGCAAATGAAATATCATGGCGAGTATGGGTCAAGTACATGAGACTTCCAACCAATTTCCTATACAAAGTAGGATCACAAAGTGGAGTGGTACATGTGGAAGTAAGAGTAACCCCATACTGAAAAGGAGATGGACGTGGCTTACAATCAGCCATATCAAAGCACTTAAGAAGATCATGGGTGTAATTTTGCTGATGCAAATGAGTCCCTGAATCTATCTGAGAAATCTGCAATCCAAGGAAATAATGCAATAACCTAAGATCTATCATGTCAAACTGTGTAGAAAGAGCCCTCTAAATAGTCTAAATCTGTGTGAATTTTTGTAACTTCAGCTCCTTTTTCTCCATGAGAGCTTCATCCACCATCTTCTTGAGAGGATCATTTATCCTAGTGTTGTCTACCATTTGAAGTCTCCTACAACAAATAGTCAAGTATTCTGAGGGATCTTGTGTGGACCACCCAAGCTTCTTATATCCCCACCTCGTTCTGGGAATCATACACTCTCAAGAACATTTCCCTCTAATACCATTGATCAAAACTCAAGGGGGTTTCGGAATTAAAAGGATAGATAATAATTGTGCCAAGTGAAACAAAAATAATCTCTCAAAAGACATGTAATTAAGCTTAAAATTATCTATAAAAAAGAGATGTAACTTTTGCTTAAAGACTCGTAATTACAATAGATACCTCTATGAGGAGAAGTTTGATCTTCCCTTTGGGTTACATATATTTATATACCAATTTTAGAAATATGAAAATACACCTAGAAGAATGTGGAAGTTCACCAATCTCGAGGAAGATGAGGTGGTTCATCTTCCGTGATTACATAGGCTTCAATTTTTCCAATTTACTAATTTTTAGAAAGCATTTCAAAAATTACATCTTGGTACCTTTAAGCATTGAACCCGGGGTCCAAAGTTTTGAAAAGAAATTTATCACCCTTTCATCACATTCTATTGCTTCCAACCTTTCCATTGCACTTTGAATGAATTCAATCAAAGCTACAATGCAGAAGTTATTTTTCACAGAAGTTGCTCCACTTGGGTTTTTACCTAGATCATTTCTCCCTCCTTCAGAAGAAATGGTCCCCATTACACCAAGTGATCCCTTGAAGTGCATAAATTGTTTCAATATCTGAAAACTAGTTTGATCTGAGGTTTTCATGCCCTTCATTCAATTTTTATGAAATATCGTGGGCCATTCTTTGAGTGTACTGAGATAAATAATCATATTCAATTTTTATTTGGTTCACTTTCTTCTTTTGCTCACGATGGAGTGTCTTAGATGGCTGCAATAGCTTCTTGTATACTTTTTACCTGATCATCAAACTATGGAGTTGTTTTGTTTTCTCTACCAGCTTCTTACAATGTTTGACACAAAGGAGGGAAATAGAATTGGAGGGAATGCCTTTGGGTATCCGATAGAGTTGATTCCCAATGGTAATAGTGACCCTTCGAGGTCATGACTCATATGTTCCATGTTTATCCCACATAAATGGATCGCCGAAGAGCACATCACAAAAATCCAATGGAACAATATCACATAAGACTTCTTCCTAGAATGGTTTGATTGCATATGAGAGGAGGCATTGTTATGTGACAGTGAGATCTCTTCTTGGATTCAACCACCTAACACTATATGGATGGCGATGTGGCTTTACAGGAAGGTTCAAACTTTTGAAAATATGAGTAGAAATTAAATTCGTGACTTTTCCTATCAAGGATAAAATTTGCAGGGTTATCCTTTACACAGAGCTTAGAGTGAAATAGCATTTCCTTCTCATCCATATTATTTACTTGTATGGTGGGAATGATTTCATCTAGTTTAGCATCAATAATTTCATCTTCTTCATTTTAGACCTCGATGTGTGTCTAGTAGAATATTGGGTGCTCGAGATGATGACTCAATTAGCAGAGACTTGATGTCTCAACATTCTTCCTTGGAATGTTGATTACTATTATGGAGGTAACACCACTTCCCTATCTTCTCCTTTTGTCTCCAACCTTGACCTCTTGTTTGGCCTTCTTCATCACTTTTTCCCTTCAGAGGATGGTACTTTGTATTTTTCTTTCAATGCTTTTGTTTAATTTTCACTGTAAACTTGTATGCCTCGCTGAGGGTATAGAATTGTAAGAGGTCCATGTCCTCCCATATGTACCATCACAGGGCACTGCAATATTTATGGATCATATGTTTTTTTTTGTTTCTTGAATGCCTAATCTTGTTGAAAGAGAATGGATAGTATCAGTATATTCTTGAACTGACTTATCCTTACCTTGGTGGAGTTTTTGCCACCATATGTATAGATTGTCATAGGCTCCATCAAGGTAATATTCCTCCTTTATGGCATCTACAAAATCATCACCTGTGGTTTCCTCTATAATGCCCAATTCGTCCCCATTGAACATGTTCTGGCACATCCCCCACTAACATTTTAGAGGGAGGGAGGATTTTAGGAGGGAAAATGATATCTTGTCTTTAGAAGTGAATTTATTGATAGAAAAATATGAGGTTAATTGGTCTAACAATTTTCTATTGCATCCAAATTTATTTTACCCTCAAAAATAGGAATATCAAAATTTACTTGAACCTTGAAAGGTGTCGGGGCACTGAAGGGCTAGATTGCAAAGGAGGATGCTGAATTTCCCATTTGTAGATGTTGAAGAATCTGGGAAAATTGTTGTAACATATTCTCCTTTTGCTCCATGAGAGATTCATCCACCATCTTCTTGAGAGGATCATTTGTCCAGTGTTGTCCACCATTTAATAAATTACATGCTAGAAGAAGATACATGAAAACCATGAGGATTAGATAGGGATGTGTGATGATATGTGTAATGGAAAGAATATTCATAGAAACATATGACATCGATAGATGTGGTGTACCAAAAGAGGGAAGTACCAAAAGTGTTGGAATAACATATACTAGAAAGGTGAAAGAAGGTTGGGGTTGCTTAATAAGGGATTCCTCAATAGAATTATGATCATAGGATAATTTTTCCGCAAGAAAGATTATAATGATGGGATCAATATGGTGAGGGTTTTGGTGAATTTTTTCACAAAAATTAGATGTGATTTTCACTGGTCAATATCCATAGTGTTATTATCATCATGGGAAAGGTCATCAGAATGCTCACTATAAGTTTCAAGATCATGTAATTGGACTTCGTTAGCTTGGTCCATGAGGGAAGGATTGATAGAAATATGAATTAGAGTAGGATTATAATGCTTGAAAAGAGGAGGGGATATATCAATATGTTTGGTGGGTTATTTAGCAAGGTGAAGACTTCACTAGAAGAACATATATAGAAGACATAGACACTTTGAAATAAGATAAGATAATGAAGAAATATTAACATCATAACCCCTATAGATTTCATATCAACATGCTTAATACGTAGGGAATGTATCTTATATTAGGTAAGGATTTGATAAAAATGGTTTCACCAAAATTTTAATCCAAATTAAATTTTTAGGTCAATTTAGTTTCTTTTACGATATATAGTAGAGTTGATTTACAAATGTAATATAAGAGCTAATTTCATATTTATGACTCATATCAGATAGGAAGCATTAACATACACCACTTAACCTAAAATTTAATCAAAAGAAAAAAATGGAGGTATTAAAGAACTTAATTGATTTCTACTAGTTTCGAAAATATCTAAGGCTATACAATTAAGAAACCGAGAGAATTGCACTTGAGAAATATTGAAAAAATGGACTGGAATTGAAACTACTGTTATCTCTCAGAAGTGCACCCTTGTTGAGAGATGACAGCAGGGGTTCTAAGCTTGCTTTATATCTCGCTTTCATAGATACAATGAAAAAACCTCAGGTATGTGGGTATACTTATTGTTGAGGTGAGTCTTTAGTATCAAGGTCGGTTCCTGATTGATGTATCCTAAACTAATTTTTTGGAGTTTTGAGGGTAAAAAGGATTGTTGTAACGGAATTTAAATGGGGTGAGACACCAAACTCATTGATGGATTTTACTAAGTACATGCAAAATAAAATTGAGAAAAAAGTTACGAGATGTAGGAACCAATAGGTTTCAATTTGATCCTAAGGCAAAACACTTGTGTATTCAGGGATAAATCACAACATCATAGAGCTAAGGTGTACACTAAGATTGAATAGAAAGTACCAAATTTGTAGCAAGGTAAGATGATTAATTAGGGAATTGACATTCAAAAGAATTAATGTAAAGATACACACCACTACAAATAATTGAAAAGGTAGTAACTGGTTCTCATTCAAGGAAAAACTAACTAAAAAATGCTTCAGCACTCCTATGTCAAAAATGTCATCTTTGTGCCTTGCTAATGCACACAATACATAGCAAAAATACTTCACCCAACCCCTCCTAAAAATAGACTACAGTCTGTACTCCCCCATGCATGCTAGTTTTATCTCTTTATCATGAATAAATAAAGGAATAAATATATACATGCTTATTAGAATGAGGCATTAATATCCTTAGTTATAAAAATACACTTAGCCAAAGTGTAGTTGACTGCTCTATTTTTAATACAATTAAAATATTTGGGTCAATATTTTTGTCTAACATTAGCCACTTGCTTGTATTTCAAGTTTCCTTCAATGCAAGTGTATATTATTTGTTTTCTTGTGCATGATGTGACACTTGTTCATTATCCCCTTGCATGACATTCTATCTTTATCTCTAATTTTTCCTCTTGTGAAGGCATGCAAAATTATACTGCTGCAAAATAATGCTTTGATTTCCTTTTCTTAGTAAAATACTCCATCTTTGCTGTGGGGACCACCTGTCATGTGCACAAGGAATATAACCTCCTTTGTATGAGGTCTCTTTAGCAAGGTTTAAGGTAAATAATTCCCTTTACCTTCTTTCACCATCATTGGTGGCCCTTTTTGACTTGGGATGGTATATACTAGTTTTAAAATAATAATCATGACCCTTTGTTCATGAGCCCCTTTTGAATAAATAAAGACTCGGGATTTGTTTGAAAAGGCATATATAATAATCTTTGAATGTTAAACCCCCTTCATAATCATTGATATCTTTTGATTATTTACATACTTAACTAAGGTTTAGATGGCATTGGGTTTTATTTTCGGTCTAATCATCACTGCCATATTATTATTAGGATTTCTTAGATAGTTGATGGCATATCATTATAGTTAATGCCTTTGGTCAACAGACATAATGATTAAATGGGACTTGGTCCCCTCCAACAATGCTCTGACCCTTTGTGCTTTGTAGTGGCAACTAATCTAATCATGATGGTTAGGCTTTCTGAGTCTTTAAATGAGATTCTTCCACGTGTATATTTTTAAACCTATGGTCGGGTTGAGTAACTTGAGGGAGTTAGAAGCCAAAAATTTGAACCCTAAATCATTTTTTCATTTTTCAAGCTCATTTTGATCCAGGCGAAGAGTCGATAAAATTTTGGTGATCAAGAATAGAGATTTCACTAGTTATTTGGTTTGAGATGTGATTTTTTCTCTTGTATTTCTATAAACATCTTTCTTGGGTTCATGACCACTTCACACATCGATTTCTCTAAAATAAAACTCTACACTATGTGATTAATTTGATTGAATCCTTGTCATTATTGGCTAGTAAATAATCTCCTGCTATTTCCTTTTGATCTCGAAAATATGAAGAACTTGGTATTCACGTTTAACTTATTTTTTACATAATTTATTACTTTATCCACTTGTAGTTTGTAATGATTATTTTACTTTGGGTTCGCCATTTCCACTAGCCAATCAAAGTTGAACACAACTTCAACTTCTCCTTTGTTACCACCTTGGTCATCATATTTGCAGGATTCTAACTCGTATGAATCTTTTCCAGCTTCAACTTATCTTCTTCCAAAGCTTCCCTGATTAAATGATATCTCAGTTGAATGTGCTTCATTCTAGAGTGGAAAGAGGAGTTATTCGCTAAATTAATAGTGCTTTGACTATCACTGTGTAGTCTCCCAACTTCATGCTTATGACCCAACTCATCAAGCAACTAATGTAGCCAAATCATCTCTTGGCTTGCCTCTGTGGAAGTAACATACTCAGCCTTTGTGGTTGACAAAGCCATAACCTCTCAGTAACCATGAAATCTAGCTCACCGCTATATCACCAATTGTAAATACCTAACCTATTGTGTTCTGCTACTTTCCAAATATCTTGCCATGTCCAAATCTACGTAGCCATGCAATGTAGTGTCTGATCCACCGAAATAAAATTTTTCCCCCATGGTCATTCTCAAATACCAAAGGATCCACTTCACATCCTGTCAGTGCTCTCTACCTGGATCACTCATAAACCTCGCTCACTACTCCCATAAGCATGTGCAATGTTAGACATAGTGCATACCATAGTATACATCAAGCTTTCAACCGTTGATGAGTATGGTACCTTGGACATATGGATTCTGTCCTCCTCAGTCTTGGGACTCTTATCCTTTGATAATTTAAAGTGACTTGCCAAAGGAGTACCAACCAATTTAGCATTTTGGATACTAAACCTCTACAAGAACTTCTTTACATACTCTTCTTGAGATAATACCAGCTTCATCTCATTCCTGTTTTGAGTTATTCTCATACCAAGGATTTGTTTTGCTGCCCCCAATTTTTTCATAGCAAAGGATTCACCTAGTTTCTTCTTGAGTATCTTTATTTCCTGCATGTTCTTCCCTGTAACAAGCATATAATCCACATACATGCACAAAATAGTATAATTACCATCAAGAAAATTCTTGATGTACATGCAATGGTTTGAGTGACACTGGAGTAACCCTTATTCTGTATAAAATTGTCAAACTTCTTGTACCACTGTCGTGGAGCTTGTTTCAGGTCATACAAGATCTTTTTCAATTTTCACACTAACCTCTCCTTCCCTTTGACCTCATAACCCTGTGGCTATTGCATATACAATTCCTCCTCCAACTCACCATGAAGGAATGAAGTCTTCACATCTAATCTGTTATAAGTGTAGTTCTTCTTCTACTAGTAACCAAGAACAGTCCTAATATAAGTCATTTTAACAACAGGAGAAAAAAATTCATCAAATTTTATACCTTTCTTTTGTGCAAATCCCTTGACCACCAACTGGTCCTTTTACCTTTTCCTACCTCCATCTTCCTCTTTGATTATGTACACCAATTTTTTCTGCAATGCTCTCTTGCCCTTGGGTAGCTCCACTAGATCCCAAGTTCGGTTCTCCATAAGAGATCTATGCTCTTCATCCATGGCCTACTCCCACTTTTTCCTGGCATCTACCTGCACTACTTCCTCAAAGCACTCGGCTCTCCGCCTGTCGGTGAGCAATAAATAATTAAAAGATAGAGTAAAACGTTCAGGTTCCCTTCTTACCCTAGAAGACCTTCTCACCTCAGGAGTTTGGGGTTCCTAAACTAGCTGTGCTGGAACATGTTGGACCTAAACCAGCCCCTTGGACATCTTTTTGTCCATAATGTCCTCTAACAATGTGTATTATTTCTTTTATTCCTCTTTCTGTTCCAGAAACTAATCTTTATACATGACTTTTTCATTAAAGACAATATCTCTAGACCAAAATATTTTCTTGTCCTTAAGACTCCGAACACAAAAACCAAAGTCATCCTCACCATATCCAAAAAATGTGCATTTCTTAGACTTATCCTCTAACTTGGTCCTATCATCTTTATCAATGTGAACGAATACCTCACATTCAAATACTCTAAGAAATTACGATTCAATTTTCTTACTGACAAACCTCCTCAGGTATGCCTCCATCCAAGTACATAGAGGGTCCTCTGTTAATTAGATAGACAACTATGCTTACCGCTTCCACCAAAAACATGAGTGGCAGCCCTGCATGTAACCTCATGCACCTAACACGCTCCATGATTGTCCTATTCATTCTCTCTGACACTCCATTTTCTTGTGGAGTATTGGGAACCGTTCTTTTCCTACAGATCCCATTTACCGAATGGTAATCAAGAAATTCATTGTTGCAATACTCCCTCCATTATCGACTTGAGACATTTCAACTCGATACCATTTTCTTACCTCTTGTAACCACAAGTGCTCCCTAGGTAACCTTCCAAGAATCTATTGTAAAACTAACCGTACAACCATTACTACCTAGTTGACCTACACGATATCAAGTTATGCCTCAACTTAGGAACATTCCTGACATCCTTAAGTAGCCATGTGTTCTCATTCTTCATTTTTACCCAAACACAACCTTTCCCTACTATGTTGCATGGTTCATCATCACCAAGATATACATGTCCAAAATCTCCTTAAACAAAATAGTAAAGTAATGTTTATGTGGGGTTGCATGGAAAGAAGCCCTAAATCTAACACCCAAGACTCAACAATATTATCTAAAGAAAGAATTAAGGCATCCTAACAAACATCACCCGCTACCAAATTTACCTCTTTAGTTTCCTTCTTCTTGTTCTTCTTATCTCGAAGAGCCCAAAATCTTTCTTAGCATGACCAACCTTCCCACAGTGCCAACATTCTATCTTTGTCTTAGACATTGACCTTTCGTGATCATTTGACTTCCCATGGTTACCTTTCCCTCTTTTCTTTTGTCTCCCTCTACTCTCCACCATCAAAGAGTTTCCATAAGTAGAAGAATCTCTAGTTCTCTTCCTTCACATTTCCTCGCTTAGGATCACACCTATTACATCCTCAAAATTCAACTTTGAGTTATTAGAGATTGAATTACTTACAACCATAACCAAACTATCACAACTATCGGGAAGGAGCAAAAATCAAAAATCCCTAACCTCATCATCAAACTCAATTTCTACCGAGTTTAACATACTCACAATCAGTATTAAATTCATTCAAATGATTAGCAACAAAACCATTCTCGAGACGTCTTCATATTAAATAAATTTTTCATCAAAAATATTTTATTAGAGGTAGAGGGTTTTTCATATAACTTCCTCAATGCACTCATGATACCTTTCGTGGTCTTCTCGCGATATGTTGAAAGCAATTGAAGATGCAAGGCATAACCAAATTTCCCGAGCACCTTTCTATCCAACAACTCTCAATCATCATCGACATGGTTGTAGGTTTATTTGCTTTTCCAGCCAAAGGAACATCAAGGTCTTTTTGCATCTTCCACAAACCAAAGTTTTCCATTGAACTTCTCAACCTTGATCTGCCCTCATCCGCCATAGCTACCACTCAAGCTAAAATTTCTTTTGATTTACCACTTCAGAAAAAAAAACCACCAAAGCTCGATACCGGTTGTTAGGAATTAGTGAAAAATATGCAGAAATAATTCCTCAAATCAGCAGAGGAAACTATATAGTAGAATTATACTTGTAGAAATATACAACATAAATAAATAATGGACAAAAGAAGAAAAGACAAGATTTAATGTGGTTCACCCAATGTGGGCTACGTCCACCAAGAACTTGCTTAGATTTTATTATCGATAAGAGTAAAACAAATCTCACAGTCTTCTCTCAGTTATGAACTCACAACATAATTCTAAAGATGTTAAACAACATCTAAACCAAAATTGACACCCAATTTCTTAACCTTGATCACTCTTGATCACCTCTTGATCACTAAGACTCAAGACCTCTTGAACACTCAAGATATCTTCAAGATACCCTAACACCTTTATTTATAGGATTATAATCCTTTTAAGAAGTCCTAAAGCTGACCCTAGAAGTCTGAAATTCATAACCTTTCAACTTCCCATGGTTGGAAAAACTATCATGGCGTTGAAATCTAATTAATAGCAGCAACATGACAACAACGTCACAAAAAATCACAATAGATGACTGCAGAATGCTCTTGAAGTCTCCAAACTTAACCGTTTGAACTCCAACACTTCAATATTGATTCAAGAAGACCAAAAATAGGCTCCACACCCCAACATCCACAAGGTTATTTTTTTTTTTCTTTGGGAATTTGCTTTTTTAACCCTTTGTACCTACTCCTTTGTTGGGTTGACCCCATTTTTCCGTGCTTTGTGTTGAAAACCCAGGACCTAATTTGACACTATTTCATGAGGGGTTTCTTTTTGATTTGAGCCTCTGACTAAGCCTGAAATGGGGTTCCAAATCTGGAATCGTATTTTAGCACAACTTTATATGTTCCTTTTCCTTGTCTAAAATAAAGTGATGATACATGTATCATCCCTATATTTTTATTCTACTAGCTCGTTGTAATGTGGTTTCGGATGATTTTCATGGCCTTAATATGATTCTTTTTTGTTTACACTTTGGGATACTAATGAAGTTTGTTCCAAAAAAATTCAAGATCAAGACTTTGAAATGACCTTAAATGCATCTGGGATCCCATGGCTTGTCTTTTATGATATTTGAATTAATAAGATAGATTTGTCTCCATTTTTTTACTTGGGCGTAAATATGCTCTTGATAGAATCTTTGCATTCCGCTATAACCTGTATTTTATTTACCCATTCTAGGTTTATGCGAGATAAATTTGAAGTTAGATTTGTCAATTTTCTAATTCCATTAAAGATTCTAAGTTGATGCTTAGCTTTAATGTCTTTTCTAATCTTCACATACTTTGTTTTCTCTTAATGGGATGTATCACATCTTACTTAGTCTTGCCATATAGAAAACGTAATTTCTTATTAAGTTGATTCTAGCCTTATTCGTGCTTAGCATATTTGTGTGAATTGGATTTTGAGAAAGATATAACCCACCTTATAGTAGCTCATTTTTCACATTGTTGACATTTTCTGAGATAAGATGAATTAAATTCTAATTCTTTTGAAACTGAGTTTTAATTATTTCCTTCTTGTGCAAAATGATATTCTCCTAATGGAAGACTGGGCTTTCTTGATCATTTTGAAAAACTTGAAAAATTATTTTTGGCATGCCTGAAATTTACACTTTATCTCACAATTTTATGACTACTTGGCTCTTGTATTAGCTTGGAAAGGAGAAGTCATGAATTGCTTAGGTTTCATAAAATTCTACTTTGATTTTCTGTTATGCAGATTGTATTTGTAAATATGTAATTCTTGGAGACATCTTTCTTTGAGTAAACTATATCATTTGCACATGCATTTATTTATTTTGACTTTGTATGATAATGAGTTGCATTTTCCTTAATACTTGTATCTTATGGAAAGATAATTTTCATATTGTTAACATTTGATCTGAAAATCTCTATTGATTAAAGCATTATAAGTAAATTTTTCTTGTGCCAAGGCCAAATCCCAATATTTTGTATTATCTCCCACAAAATGGTTCAATAGATTTACTGAGATTTTTTCACTACCTTTGTTTTCCCATCATTTTTGCAGATGGTATATTAAGTTGAAAGTTATTCTCATTCCCAATTTCTTCCATAAGTTCCTCCAAAAATGACCTAGAAATTTGGTATCTCTGTGTAGCACACTCAAAGGCAAACCCATATAACCACACTATCTCCTTGAAACATTAGTGTGTAATGTGTGATGAATTTTTAGTCTTATTGTATGTAATGAAATGATATATTTTGAAAATCCATTGACTACCAAAAATATGGAGTTATTTCCTCTCTAGGGTTTAGGAAATTCTAGCATGAAATACATGTTGATATTTTCCCATGGCCTTCTTAGTACAAATAAAGGCTGATATAAAAACATGATTTTTTTTCACCCCTTAGATAACTGGAAAAATCTACACCTTTGCACATACTTTCACACGTTCTCCCTCATCTTTGGCCAATAAGATCTCTCTTCATGTTGCGGTACAATTTTTCACCTTTAAAGTGATATTCCAAGCTTCTACTATGTTTCCACCTGATTAAATTTTCACGCATTGTTCCTTGTAGTATAAAAAAAATTACGTGCCTCTAAGAAAAATTACTTCCTAGATAAAATAATCTAACCATGGAGTTATATCCACATGTGCAAGCTCCACACATGCTTCCTATGCTTCTTTGAAGTCTTTATCTTACACATATAGCTCTTTCATGGTCTCAAAACCCATGACTTCATTGTACATTTCTTTTAACATAAACACCATTCTACTTAGTGTGTTTGTGACCTTGTTAGACTTCCCACTTTGATGTTTCAACACAAAGGAATAACTTTGTATAAATTCTACCCACTTCATGTGCCTTTGGATCAACATAGCCCGACTATTAATAAAATATAATTCCTGATGATGAGTGTACAAAATAAACTCATTTGAAACATGTAATGCCTCCACTTCTTCAAAACTTGCACAATTACATAGAACTCCTGATCATATACTAAATATATTTTCCATGCATAATTCAAATTTTCATTGAAATAGGTAATGGCTCTCCCTTCTTGGCTTAACATTGCACCGATTATGGATCCACTTGAAATACCTCTTCAAAACTCGATAATGCCAGCACCGATTGTGTTTTAATCCTAAACTTCAATTCCTTGAAGTTGCGCACGTAGACACAAAATAATTCACTTAGTGCTATTACAATATGTCTCTAGATGTTTTTATATGCATGATTCATAAGAAATAAATTGATAACACTTGTTTTGTTGTTATATGCCTAGATTTTGATCACTGCAAGATGAATTTCTAGAATAATAACAACCAAATCAATGCTACTTAATAGAATGGTATTATGATGTCATAATTAAGAGAGGGAGAATTCAAATCTCTTTAATTGAATAAAGTGGATAAAACTCTTCATATCTGAATATAGAATTACACAAACACACTTCAAAAATTTAGTTATGTTTTGTGGTCAAGAGACCTACCTCGGTCGGATCCCTAACCATTTTAAGGAGATAAAAACATTTTATTGGTGTAAAATGAAAAATATTAAATAAAAATAATAAGCATACATGACTTAGATTGTAAGACAATCGTAGTTTCGGTTCATATCCATGTTGAGATTTCACTAGAACACTGTTGTAGAAAATTATATTTATCCTTTGTGCTTAACCTTTCCTTCTTCAAGAAATGCAAAATTGAGATATGTGAGCAATAGAGCAAGAAAACTCAAGTATAGTTTTTTTGTACTAAGATCCATTAGTTGGAATGAGTGGGGTGAGGATGACTATATAGTTTTTGACTGCATATGGAAGTGGGACACACATGGGTGCAATAATAGGGTCCATAGTGCATAGGGGATGCACATGGATAGGTGAGATGGAAAAATTAAATGTAAGTGGGTGAAGGTTAGTAAATGAGTGGTGAGATGTATTTTAGTGACATTTCGAGGGATTTTATGATTTTTTTGGTCTTTTTAATGTTATTTAATGGTTTTTTTGTTTTCAAATAAGGGACCTTATGCACAAGGTGTGTTTTCTAGTGTATACATTTTTCCCTTTTTTGGATATGTGTTACAACTGAAAAGATACAACACAAAAACTTAAGACAAGATGCAAGTCATTTAGCCCTATGATGGTGGCTACTATAGTTGTGGAATTAGATAGTTTATTGGATAGAATGGAACCTAGAAATGTGATCAATGGGCCACTTCATCTAGAGTCTATGAATGGATCGATAGGTTTATTTTGCATAGTAGAGACTATAGAGTTGATGATTTTATGGGTGTTGATTTTTTGTCATAGAATCAAATGAGAAGGGTTGTACGTGATTACCCCTTCAAGTGACATTTTTGGAATTGTAAGGTGCCCCAACATGATGCAAGACAAAATATGGAACTTGAAGATGAAGAGAAAATGATCCTTTATAAAAATTTTGTGAAGTAGAAGTGGTGACAAGGGTCATGTGTAAGTGAAAAAGTAAGGAATGGAAGATATAAAGGTGATTGTAAGTATTGGGAAGTCATGAAGTGAATAGGTAGAGTTAATGGAATATTGACGACAAATGGGTTTGGTGGGAAAATCGACAAGTGACGTGTTGTGTGTGAGAGGATGAGATTTGTGCATGAGCTAGTTGAGGGAAAGGTGAGTTAGATGAGTTATAGGTTATCCGATTCAAGTTGGATGAGTTGTAAGAGAACCGGGAGTAAACAGGGAAATCTAGTAGATGAGTTGATGAATGAGTTGGTTGGCATGATTTTTGGAGAGAGCTAGTCAATATGGATGATCGGGAATGGTGGGTTATGCCCGTAACTAATGGAATTAGTGAGTGTGAGGGATTGATTTGAGGGTTCGAGCTCAAGTAGGGTGATCTCATGTTGGGTTGGGAGGTTAGGTTGAATGATGAGTCGAGTTGGTGTGGTTAGGATGATTCACAAGCATGACTAGGGAGAGATCTTGGGTAAGATGGGGAGAGCATAGTCAAGGTGAGCTCGGTCGTAAGCATGAAAATTTTGGGTATGTGAGAATGTGATGGGTAGGGATGGTGAAAAAAGGGTGATTCATGTTGGTGACTTTCCATGTTAGACATGGGAAGGAGAGATAAATCTTATCGGGGACTGAAAGTAAGGGGTGTTGGGTGGGAGCCCGGAGGTAAGGGCATGGGTGAGCCGGGGTGAAGACCAAGGAGCGTGTCGCTAGTGTGACACTCAAGAGAGAGGAGGAATGAGCTCATTGATATTAGTCACTAGAGTGACCAAGTGGGTGGGGGTAAGAAGAGATGGGATGGGGGTGGGAATCATCATTGTGAGTTAGGTTAGACATCTCGAGCGGGGCCAAGTTAGGGTGAGGGAAAGGGTGAGCATGGAGATGGATTTTGGATTGGATGCAAGGATAGGTAGGTAGTGGGAAGTATATAGGGCTAGATGAGTCATTGTTACGACTAAGTTGGGAAATAAAGTGAAGAGTGTGGAGACAGTTGGTTGAGCTAGTTGGATTGGGGGTTGGGTGGCGACTCATAGCGGTGACACATCGGGAAGATAGGGAATGAGCGGGGTAGTTAACAAGTTATCCATATCACAATATTCCTAGAGACTATGGTAAATGCATAGGGATGAAATCCATGACATGTTACCCCAGGAAAAAAAAAAAGAGGGAAGTGTAGATTTTTTTGATCCCCAAGATCACCAAGTGGCGCGAGAGGAGAATATACATATCCTATTTCTAGGTATACACAAACAAATAAATATACAAGATTATGAAAGAAATATAAAATAAAAATGTGGTTTTTATTCTCTCTTCAGGACTAATTGAAGTTGAAAAACAAACATATACTTATTTTGTATTTGAAATGAGTCTTTGACAAGCGCATATAATTACAAAACCACAAAAAAAATGTCACACAGTTTGAAAAAGACATTGCTAGGTGTGAAAATGGCTAAGTTCCATAATATTAATGTAGTTTGTCATAATTACGAAATGGTTACTTGTATAAACAACGTTAAAAAATATGATGTAGTTATTTACAAAAAAATGTGGTTTGTCACAATAATGACACAATTAACACGATAATGATGTTATGAGTTTTAAGTCAAAAATGATAAAAACATAAAATTAGAATGTAAAATGATGCTTACTAGCTAGATAAGGTGATATGAGATAGTGTAAGGTAGTTATAGGTCAAAAAATGAAAAAAATGAAAAATAAAAATATATACTTGTTGTCATGATAACGACGCGATTACTTTGCAATAATCCACACAATTAGTTACGATTGTGATGTAATTAATGATAATGAAACAATCAATGGTAACATCACGATCGATCAAAAAAAAATTCCACCTGTCACCTACACACAAAACACAAACATTATGACCCTATATGTGAAAATGGAATTTTTCATGCACAAGAATGCCATTACCAATCATGAAAACATCGTTTATAAACAACACAAAAAATTGCTAAGAAAACTTTAAATTTCTTCAATTTTTATACCCTTTTAATTATGGTTTATCCATAGATTGTAAATGAGTTCCTAATAATTAGAAATAAATTATTAAAAGTGTGTTATAGTCCCATCGAGCATGCAAAAGTGTGTTAAGGTTAGTTTCAAGCATACATTACAAAATCCATGAAAATAAATAAAAATATTCACCTAGAGCTAGTCTTATCACCTAATATTGGGCAAGAGAGATAATGAAACCAAGATAATTAGATTTGGATGAGAAATTACCTCAATTTAATTTAGATTTGGATTGATCTATTTTGGAATGGATTTTACCCATGTTTCTTGATAGTATCTTATTGGATGCTTGTTGATGGCTTCACAATCCAACACTTTCTTGTGGGAGTTGCTCTCTAGGTGGTAAAATAATGATATGCTCTTTAAGTTCTTAGTAGAAAATATTTGGCATGCACATTTCGAATTCTTTTTCAAAACTAGCTTTCATGGAGGATGGTGGATGTATTTATAATAAAATGGAGGGTAGAGATTAATCCATTTTGGATTAGATCAATGGCGGAGCATGAATGTGAGAGTGGAAGATTCTAGAGAGTTAAAAGAATTTTCACGAATTAAAATTTCATGGAAGGTGGTGGAATTAGAGATTTCAAGAGTTAGAGAATTCTATAAATGTGGTATAATGTTCTTGGATTAGTTTATAAAATATTATATATGATTAGTGTTTAATAAGGGATTAATGATGGTAATTAGTAGGAAAGGTTTGTTAGTAGGTAGGGTAGGTGGTCTAGGGAATATTAAATTATGAAAATATGTGAAGGAATTAGATTAGAATTAAGTATGGGATTAATTTATATGTTAGAAAGATGGGATTGAGGAATAAATTAGTGTGTAGGATGAATATTAGTAATATTAGGATGTACTAATTATTAAAATTAGTGATGACTAATTTTAAATGAATACACATGGAATAAGGGTTTTGTGCAAAAATTAGATTTGACATGTAATCAAATAAAATAATTGACCACAAATTATAAATATATGTTGTATTGTACCTAGATAGAAGATCTAAATTTTAACTGAAACTTCATATTTGAACAAGACCGTGTTGAACTTCTAGAGAAACCTAAGGGATTCACTAGGTTAGGGTGTTTTTATTATGTAGGATCTTTGAAATAATTATACCATTCATAAATATTGAACTTGACCAATGTTTTAGGGAATTTACTATGGAGGATTCCATCATTCTCATACTTACACTATCCCATCTTGGAGGTACATAGAGAGTAACTTCATGGGGCTAACCACCTACTAGTGCACTACATAAACAAACAATCGAAAGATTTTACTTATTGGCAAAAATACTAGGTACTTCCTATAAACCATGAGGTATGTGAAAGATAAAATCCATACAATGCTTCCTAATATATTGAGTATTAGGTCAACACCCCTCACACCACGATTAGGTAAAACTATAGACGCCTAAAATCGCTTACGTAGTTTTAATGATAAAGTGGTACTAACTATCCTCTATTTAATCATTTTTATTATAATTAGTGATTTCCACTAATTAATTAACATTTCCCTATATTTTTTCAATTAACAACACTTTGTTAATTAATTAGCATGTATCATATTATGGATGTCAATTAATGACACTTTGTTAGTTATAATCCACTTCAATTTAATTAATTAACTATTATTGGTTAATTAAGCCTTTTTAACATTGTATTTAATCAATAAACCATTTTATTGGCTAAATCCCTCTTTCAAATTTTTCAAATCATATCAAATTCCTCCTAAATCACCTCCAAATAGCCTAAAAATCTTATTCTATCCTATTAATTAATCCTAGTTGATTAATTAAATCATCTCCAACTCCCACAAGTTCCTAATCATTTGTTAAATCATCTAATCATGGTTAACTAGTCTAAATCTACTTTATCCTTTATCCCACATTCATTGGGATTCAAGCTTCCCAAATCGGAAAGCTATATAAAGGACCCTCTATACATCTTCACACCTACACCATAGTTTTTCAAGTATTATCATATAAAACATATGATTAAGAGCATTCTCCATTAATTTGGAATAGTTACTTTGCATCAATTCTACCATTGTTGAGTAGTAGAAGAAGATCCAATCTTGGCCTTATAGCCATTCTTTGGTGAGATCTTCTCACTCTGTTTGTAGAAAACAACATAATTTGATTTCTTATTAATTTAATTAGGTTAATTTCATTCATAGCAATCATTTATACAAGAATATGATTGACTAGCATAGGATGTCTTACATGATTATGCATTAGTTTAATTTTTCCATTAATTTCTTATCATAATGTTAATGGTAGATTTAGCTTTTCTTTGGGACTATTAGGTGTTAGTTCCTTTTCATTATCATAGTAAATTTTACATGGACACAAAAACTAATTACATTTTTCCTCAAAACGAAATTCTTGAGGATTTAAACCACCGAAACACAATTTTATGTAAGGGATATTTTAAAAATACCTAGATACAACCCACTAGTACCCCACCACTTGCATTGATTTATAATTAACTAAGAAACCACAAAGGGAAATGTGAGAGCATAATATTGGTCATTTGTAGTAGGCCACTATATCTTGATAGAAATTTTAGAAAAAACCATGAAAAACTATAATAAAATCTAAATACCTTGAGAAAAAATATGAAAATTATAGATCTGATCTGGATACCTATAGAAAAATATCTAATCAATAAACCTACATTTAACACAAGGTGAAGTTTTTTTTTTTATATATCATATTAAAGTTTGTTGTGTTATCTAAAATCATTGTAAAAAACCATACAAAAAAATCCACATGCATGCATATATTTAATAAATTATGTAATAGATCGATGAAAACTTAAAGCAAATACATAACACACATTTATCAAAGGTAGCAATAATTCCACAATTTTAGCAAGAAATTGTAGATTGAAATCTCTAGAGTAAGAATAACTCTTTTAGAATGATACCTCACAAACTATCTTTATGATATTATAATGGAAAGCTAAGAGGTTAAATTTAGGGTTTAGAGAATAGTTAGAATGCAAAGGAAATCGTAGAAAAACTATTAAAAAAATTCAATCAATTCAATAACTTGGTAAATACTCTTCTCTATCAATAAACGTGGATAAGTGTATACCAATGGATGAATTATTCACATATTAAATTACAAATAATTTTACAAGTGTGTCTTAAAATCATACAATAGTGTATTGAGACTAAATACACTAATGCTTGACTAAACATAATAATTATTCTTACCAAAGCATATCCTAGTTTGTTTAAAATTCCACTTTAACATTACGAGAATAAAAGAATAAGTGTGTAGGAGCTCAACCCACTTCATATATCTATAGTTTAGGGTAAGTGCACCAAGTTGATGGACAAATATAGGGTCATCCGTGGACGTCATATTGCAAAAAACAGTGAAATCTCAACTTGTAGGGATTATTAGCTATACATGCACTCTAAATTAGAAAAAATTATATAAATATGAATCGTAGCATTCGGAATCTAGTTTCTAAAATACTAATTTTTGTAAAAAACGGACAAGTTTAGCTATATTAAACACTTAAAATTATATGACTTAGTTTTTTTTTTGAAAAAACTTATAAGATTGTAGTCCGTTTGCCCGCATTTTGGATGACCAAATCTTGTTATTTTTTTTTCCTTTGGTGAAACATTAGATGTAGTTGTCTATCTTGGGATGGATTTTATTTTGTATTTTTTTTAGCAATATTTTTTTTTTATGATTTTTTCCGTGAAAGTGGTCTGAAAATATTTAGAAAATGGAGCGCTTTCCGTTTGCCCGCCATAACTATATCAAAAAATATCGAAATCAATTTTTTTTTTTTTAAGGTGTATAGAATTTTTCCACGCTTGGGATGGTATAATTTTTATCATATTTTGATAAGCGAAACAAAAGTTACAGTCTTAAACGTAGACATGAACATTCACGGGAAAAAATGTCTTAAGGACCTATTGTTAGTAATAAATTATAAAATGATATTTATCTTATTCTATTCACTTTAAAAACAATATTTTTACAAAGCTAAGAGTCTACCCTATGTGATGGCACCATTTTTGTGAAATGTTTTCAGTTTTTTAGCATGGTTCAAGTCTTTGGAAGAGCAGATTTGAGGTTTTTTGACCTTTTGCACTTCATAATGACCTTCCATAGCTTTGGTTGGGGAAAAACAAAGATTTTCCGAGGCTAAGGTTCGGCAAATAGCTCCGCGATCATGGTTTTTTGTAAAAATACCGCGAACGCGATTTATAAAGCGCTCGCGGTTTATAAAGCGCTCACGGTTTATAAAGTGCGCTCGCGCTTTATAAATCATATTTACAAACATCCCAATGTCTGAATTACCATGTGATTTTTACTCTCGTATGAACCGAAATTTCTGTCTTTTTCCGCATACACGTTTTTTATCACCGAAAGCAAAAACATCATGGGAGACAAAAAACGAAGTCAAAAAAGGAAGTCATTAAGTAAAAAAACACCAGACGAATTAGAGGCCAACAAAATTGAAAATGCTGAGCGAATGCGGAAACTTCGTGAATCTAGAAGAGGTTCATCTTCAATCCCAACTACTGTAAGCAATGAAGAACTAGGTAATGTTTCTACTGTCAATGTTGAAGTTGAATTAAATACTCGTGATGAAGAAGTTTTTACTGTCAATGTTGAAGAAGAATTAAATACTCATGATGTAGCAAATGTTGAAATTGAAGGAGACAATGAAAATGTGAATAAGGAAATTCATGTTGAAACTATAGACAAGCAAAATTTGACAAAAACACCTCCTAGGATTTTACATAAGAAACCTAATTTTTGATTGAAATTGATGAAAACATTTTGAAACCAATGTCTGAAAAACTTTCTGAACGACAAATCAGAAGAAAAGCCACTGAAATTTGGGATAATCATTTTGAAATTTTAAATGATTCCTAAAGATGTCAGTTGTTGGTTAGTTTGATGAAATTGATTAAAATGAGACCTACATTAAACACCTTAGGATTGACAACATCTAACATACGTGGTCAAACCTCTACAATTGTTGAAAACCTTCATGATGCATATCACACTGTTGGTGTCAAGAGACGCACTAGGGATAGTAATATTGTGCGTCGTGTACTTGTTACTAGTGTTGTAAGTGAATCAATAAAAAAACAACGTTTGATTACGCAAACAAGTCGAATGTTGCAAGTTAATCGAAAAACTCTAATGAAAGCAATTGAAAGACGTAATATCCTTCAATCACTCAATAATGTCGATTTTTGGGCATTTTCTGCTAGAGCACCGCGTAAGGACAAAAATAATTTTGATGCTATAAGAGAATTTGTTATTAAATTTTGGCATGATAACACTAGAGTTTCACCTAATACAAGAGATGTTATAAAACGGAGAGTTGGTTCTACTAATCGTGAACCACATCCAAAGCATTTCTTAGATATGACTCAAACTCAATTTTTTCGTAAGTTTGAACAAGAGAATCTGGAAATTAAAATTAGTCAACGTTTTTTGAAATGTTGAAACCATTCTATGTGAAAATCAACCATGCTCGCACCACTTATTGTTGTAGGCAACATGTTGAATTTGCGATGCATTATGCTAAATTTTTATGTATTCGTTCTATTTTTCATTCTGAAACTATGTTATCTGAATGTGGTGTTCAAGTTCCACCAATATCTTCTAGGGATTTCATTCCTACTATATTTTGTGAAAAAGAAGTTGGACAATTTTTTATAGTCAGGATTGTTTAGATGGAAGTTGTAGTACATGCGGCGGATTACCTAAATTGGAAAGTTGCATCCATGAACAAATTGAAGGTACAATAGGACATAATTTAGTTGAATTTGATAAATATAAATCAGTTGCATACCAGTTGAAAGATGGAAAAGAGTCGAAACGGTGTGAGCTAGTTACAGAACAAATGCCCATTTTTCAATTTATGATAAAATTTAAGGATGAAATTGTTTATGAGTATGTGAGGCATGCACATAGAGCTCGATGGTTGGATGAACAGTTCAAGCTATGCAAAGACACATTTCCTATTGGTACTATTGTTTAAGTGGTTTATTTTGTAGAGAATTACACATTGCAACCTCAAATGGAGGTTCAATCGCAATATTACAACTCAGTACAAGTTGCCATTTTTGTGCATATAGCATTTCTACATTCTCCTGAGAGAATGATCGAAATTTTTAAGAGAGTACCACTTTTATATCAGTGATGATCGTACTCATTCTACTGAATTTGTGCAAGGGTGTTTCCAGTTATTTTATGGAAACTTGTCTGATAGGGACATCCACTTCAAACAACATTATATATGGTCAGATAATTGCACGTCTTAGTTTAAGAATGCACGAATGTTTTATTGGATGAGCAGAATGCATGTCAAGATGGGTGTGCAACATATTTGGAGTTTCACTGAGGTTGGACATGGAAAAGGAGAGCATGACGGTGCAGGGGCATGTGTGAAAAGAGCTCTTGCAAGAGAAGAGTTGAAGTACAAAGATGGTGCTGAATTAAAAGATGTAAAAAGCATAGTGGAATGGTGTACTAACAACATGGCCCGAGGTTCTCAAGAAAATTCCACAGTTTGCAGATTTTTTGGTTGATAGAGGAAAAACATATTGCTAACTACGAGGATTGTATGACACTCACTGGGTCTAGTGATATGCACTCATTTTGTAGCTCAGATGCTACTTCGTGGGCCGTATGGACAAGAAAGTTGACATGTTTTTGTGCATCTTGTATCGAATTTGTCACTGCTGAGTGTGATTCACAAGAATGGGTGGAAGGATGGATTTGTAGGCCTCTAACTCCGCTTCCTAGTTATCAACCTCCACAAGCATTACAACTTGTTTCGCAGATGAAGTTACAACATCCAAGGACTTTGTGAAATTTTGATTTTGGTGCGACAAGGTATTTATCCAGTTATTTATTTATTTAATTTTTGTATTGAGTTATGTCCATTGAAATTTTAATATGTAATTTAAATTTGAGTTTTTCAACCTTGGTTATTTTTGTAGGACATGTGTTTGCGAGTAATCATGACAGAGAAGACAATGAAGAAGGAGCAGACTATTTCTTATGTCGTTGCATCGAGGAAAGAAAGAAGTTGACTTCTCCTATTATAGATGGCGAAGAGATTGAGTATCCCTACGGTGGTCGAGTGGTAGTTCTTTGGAACTTGGCTCGACGGTATCCATTAAAAAACTCCTCTGTTTGGGTGTTTGAAGACTTTGAGACACACAGGAAAATACTCTTATATTCACATCTAGTTCTAGCGACAAATATTCAGTTGTATAGATATCGAGGAAGGCCTAATAACAAGATTCTTTGGAAGGTTCGAGAGTCAGATCATGAAGCAATCTTGTCTGTTATTCAGAGTAGATTCGATCCTGATGGTTCATTGGAATGAATTTACAATGCTCATGTCTGGTATATATTTAATTTAATTTCAAGTTTCATATATATATATATATATATAATTTTTTTAGTTTAAAGATCTAGATTTAAGTTTGAATATATTTTATTTTAAATTTGTGTATTTTGTATGTCATGTATATAGATCTAGTATATGGTTTTGATTTGAAACTTAAATTTCTTTAACTAACAATTTTATGTTTAGGTTAGTGGTGCCAGAAAAGTTTCCACCTTCACGTGGTTGGTATCGTTAGTAGAGAATTTTAAATTCTCGAAGCTAAGAGAAGCTTGAACATTGTTTGAAAAATTTGTAAATTTTGAAAATATTGTAAATTTTGAAAATGTTGTAAATTTTGAAAAAGTTGTAAATTTTGAAAAAGTTGTAAATTTTGAAAAAGTTGTAAATTTTGAAAACGACTCCTCTAGGTGCCACGGAGTCCGAGTAGTCACCCGTCGAATTTGAACGATATTTTGGTCTCAGGGCTCTTAAGGGACTAAGCCGAGCGAAGTAGCCGGAAGCAACGACTTCGCACACCGAAACACCGCCTCCTCTAGCGTTCACCTGGCCACCCGGACGTGCCGGCGCAGGCGGTTCGGTGCCACGGCCCACCGTTTGCAAAATACAGCGTTTGGACAACCTTACACTGGCTCCAACTGCACTATTTCGCGCGTTTGCAAACATTAGGACAACGAGAGCACCGAAATGAGAAGGAAAAAAATGAGAGAGGCTATTGTAGAGGGTTTGTATGCCGAGGTGTCGGATTAGACGAGGCCTCTCTAGGTGCCACGGAGTCCGAGTAGTCACCCGTCGAATTTGAACGATATTTTGGTCTCAGGGCTCTTAAGGGACTAAGCCCGAACGAAGTAGCCCGGAAGCAACGACCCTTTCGCGCACCGAAACACCACCTCCTCTAGCATTCACCTGGCCACCTGGATGTGCCGGCGCAGGTGGTTTGGTGCCACGGCCCACCGTTTGCAAAATACAGCGTTTGACAACCTTACACTGGCTCCAACTGCACTATTTCGCGCGTTTGCAAACATTAGGACAGCGAGAGCACCGAAATGAGAAGGAAAAAAATGAGAGAGGCTATTGTAGAGGGTCCGTATGCCAAGGTGTCAAATTAGACGAGGCCTCTCTAGGTGCCACAGAGTCCGAGTAGTCACTCATCGAATTTGAACGATATTTTGGTCTCAGGGCTCTTAAGGGACTAAGCCCGAACGAAGTAGCCCGGAAGCAACGACCCTTTCGCGCACCGAAACACCACCTCCTCTAGCGTTCACCTGCCCACTCGGACATGCCGGCGTAGGCGGTTCGGTGCCACGGCCCACCGTTTGCAAAATACAGCGTTTGACAACCTTACACTGGCTCCAACTGCACTATTTTGCGCGTTTGCAAACATTAGGACAGCAAGAGCACCGAAATGAGAAAGAAAAAAATGAGAGAGGCTATTGTAGAGGGTCTGTATGCTGAGGTTCTGGATCAGACGAGGCCTCTCTAGGTGCCACGGAGTCCGAGTAGTCACCTGTCGAATTTGAACGATATTTTGGTCTCAGGGCTCTTAAGGGACTACGCCCGAACGAAGTAGCCCGGAAGCAACGACCCTTTCGCGCACCGAAACACCACCTCCTCTAGCGTTCACCTGGCCACCCGGACGTGCCGGCGCTAGGCGGTTTGGTGCCATGACCCACCGTTTGCAAAATACAACGTTTCCTTATTTATTTAAATTAAATTACAATGACTTGGTTGTTATGTTATCTGTTGTTGTCATCTTGTCCTTGGTAGGATGATATACATCCAGGGCTATGAGTGTGATCTAGGATGTGGTTAGTTGTATTCAGATGTGTGTCTAGAGTATGACAAAAATTAGGTATGAGTATTTTTATCTAGTGGATATACGGTGCGAGATAGATCAAGAAGGCGCCTATGGTTGTTAAAACAATGCATAAATGAAGTGTATATCAAAATAAGTACAAAATTCTATATTTCCAAGTTCCCAAACCAAATTTTGGGTACTAAACATTTATATCTTAATGAATTCAACACTACATGACACTTTTACTATTGCACATGTGCACCAATTAAATTACAACCCTTTTGATCAGAATATTTTAGTGAATTTTATATATTAAAGATATCCTAAAAATTGACACAAATACACATTATATCCAGCATGGTGTTCTATATGGCATGGCATGGTGTTATATCCTAAGTAAATTGTTTCTCTCATATTTGTTTATCAGATCAAATTTATAGCCTTACATCAACACCACTTTTTTGTTAACATAGTAATATAATTGGTTTGAATTGAGCATCCAATATTATAAATAAGGTGTGGAAGTTATGGAATCAATATAATAATTCATATTTTTAGAAGTGACATGTAAACAAAATAAAAAACTAGAGAAAAATAATGAGAAAAATAAAAAGTAATCAACCTACAAAAAATATCCAACATGTAAAACTACAAATGATTGAAGAGAGGGAGAGAAGCAATATTTCTCACATTTAAAAAATATCCAACATGTAAAACTACACATTTATTGACTATGCTTAAAGCATCTTTCTCACTCCCAAATTCTAAGTCCGCCATTTCATTACTTTTTCTTCATGTAAATTGGTACCTCAAGAATCAATGCACGTTATACATAGCACATCTCTAGTTACTAATACTTAAGTTGGCTTGATATAGAGCTAACAATATTGTTTTAGTTTGAAAAATAAAAATTCAAAATGCCCATGGCACGAAATATACCACAAATAATAATCAGAAAGATACTAGAAAATATATAACTAGAAGTAATACACTAAATCCACCGAACAGAGATCAAAACCCACTTTCTCAGAGTTAGCAATAATACCAAAATAACCAAATTTATAGCCTTATTTAACCAACACACATGGATATATATATATATATATATATATATATAAGAATCAAATAAAGTGTGCTCAAGACGCGCACGTCTCTGAAAATATATATGTACACATATAAGTTCATAATGTATGTATACATCTCGAACTAAGCGTGCGTGTCATAATGTACATATATGGGACCACATGCGGTCGCAAAAGGCTAGATATATATACAATGGAGTGTGAATAGATGTACTCATGACCACATATATGTGGCATCCAAGTGGACTATAAATCTACTCATGAAACATCTTCCCTCTCTTCGCCTGCTTAGAAGTAGCACGTCCACGCCACAGGGATGTAGTGGAGGGAGATGCCACTACGGATTTCATCCATGTGGTCCTAGGTGTCTCAAGCATGCCTGCAACCTAACTTTGCACATTCATAAACAACAAGTTTTTAACACCCAAAATTTTAAAATACCTTCAAAATTTAGAAACTTGTACAATTTAGTTAAAATGCATGTACAATCTTACATGCAATGTCATGATCCCTATTGATTTGTTGTTGACGCTGCGTCGCGAGGACAACAATAGACTCACGAGGGTAAGCTACATACAAATAATTAATTTTCAAATTAATTATTTCACACATATATATACCTACAAAATTTGATATTGTAGATTTAAGTTTAATAAGAAATAATGAACCTACAAAATTTGATATTGTAGATTTAAGTTTAATAAGAAATAATGAACCTCCAAAATTTAACAAATTTAAAAAATTGTGTACCTCGGTTAGTGGATTTGCAGATGCTATGGCAGTATCTACAGCAGCCTCCACAGTCTGCATATGTGGAGGAGTCTCTGTAGCAGTCATAAGCTATACAAAAAACATGTACAAATCAATTTATTAAAATCTACTTAAGAGCTATACAAAAAACATGTACAAATCAATATTTAGTTACTCAAGAAAGAATAAAAATACATTATTAAATTTTATCTTCTATTTAGGCTAAATACATAGGATCTATAAATGTTAGCACGGAGGCCATCTATCTTCATAAGATTTTGACAAACTTTTGTATTTAATCTAGGTAACCCATAGTCATCTTCTATGACAATTAGAGCATCATTCAAATTTGAAGAACTTTTAAATCTAACATCACCAGACCAAACATATAGATCAGACGAAGAGTAGACTAGAGTTGTATATCCTTGGTGGGCAAGTGTGTTGCAAATATATAGATTATAATGCACTATTTATATGTATTTGTGTCCAAAGGTAGCTGAGTTTGAGTTTTGGTGCACGAGCCTAGAGGATCTTACTTGTGTGTTATCCCTTTGGAAATAAAGAACATAACCTCCTTCCACCTTGCTGGCTTAGAGATCTTTATTTCGGGTTTTTATGTCCACGGAATTGTCCACCAACTTCGTGCACTTACCCTGTCAAGCGGTTGGGAGTCTGACTACCCAGGGTGGTCTAGCATCAAACACACACATATTTTTCTCCTTTGGTTTTTTAATGCTTTGATGAAGGGTTTTGTAAGTTATTAGGGTTTCTACTTTACTGTTGATCATTACAGGTCATCTCGATGTTGTGTGAAAAAGAGCAACACAATGATCACACAATTTCTAAACAAGCAAAGCACTAGAAAGTTGAGAGCTCAACTACCTTATGATCTAAGACTGTAAATTCCTTGTATTAGACTGTACAACTACTACATAGACCATACATATCATGTATGGTCTTGAACCTACATGTTTTCCAGTTCTATAATCTTCTTTGTAGAATCTAAAGTCTTATCTTCTCCTGCTCCGCTACCTGTCACATCTAGCTCATCCCAGAATCTTCCTAAACAAGCTAAGTTTCTCTCCCCTCTTGTATATTGATAAAGTTATTGTTTATCACTTAGTCCATTTCAAGTTGGAATGAATTATTTTTGTCATGCTTAATTGATGTTGGAAGTTAATTAGATAATAATTGTCTACCTGTTTATAATCCTTGTACCTTTTTCAGTAGAAATTTTAAATAAGGGTATAAATATGACCAATACATTATAGCTCCTCAAACCCATTATGAGGTGTGGCATAATATATAATAGAATACAAGCCCTTGATTCATCCCTCACACATGGAAACATGCACAAATTTAGCTCATGTTTGATCTATGGGAAGAAACATGGATAACTTCAAACTGGTAGTTTGTTGTTGTTATGGGTACTCTTAAGGAATCAAATGGTCCAATGTTTCTTCTTAATTTTATTAGAGTGAGAATAGAGGATCCTTGAATTTTCCAAGGTCACCCTACTAGGTTTTAGTGAATGAATATTTATATATGACCAATCGTTAGATTTCTTACTCAACAAACCTAAAAGTACTACCTAGGTTGACTAAGCCAAGTAACCCTTTTGAAAAAGTTAATATTAGAAGTGTATGGGATAGGTTCGTAGGGGGTGGATAGGTTGGAGTTTAACTTATCCTAAACCTACAAACATGTCCATGATGTCTAATAAATTAGGTCTGAGACACATGGAGGATTATGCATATGTTCAATAACATGTGCAGTGATTTGTGAGGGGTTGGGATGGAGAATACTTGTTATCTAGTAGAAGCGAAGTGGATATAGAGTGAGACATTTCCTTAAGTTGTTCAAGTTATGTGTGAATGAGATATATATCATTATAGTTGTAACACACGTCATGTTTCCAAGTGTTGGGAATACATTTAGGTACTACAAATTACCCCCATTTCAATATAGTATTGATAAATGTTGGATTAATAGATAAGAAACAAGTAAATACAAACCTCACTTCTTGATCATACAATGATGTTGTAAATTCTTAAATCTCAGTACACCAATCCATATAAAACTTATAATCATATGGAAAGGACGCATAGATTTTTTTAGATAAAGGGTACAAGAGGATTTAATAACCTTTTTTACATTTCTTCATCACTCTTATCATTCATTTTGATTACGAGTTGATCGCTTCCACCTTGTCAAGTATCTTTTCCTTCGTGACTCATGGTGTTACATATCTAGAGGTAGTTATTGAGAATCAAGATATAGTCTAGGTAAATAAGTAGATATGGGAAGATATCATTTTACATTGGATTGAGAAGTTCATCATGTACAAATAATATACCTATGACAGTGCAGTACGTGTCATTATTTTGGATGTTGGGAACATGTAGACCATGTGTATCCAGTTTAGTACTACAAACGAGACATAAGGGAATTTATCAACTGGCCCGAGAGGATCAAGAAGATCAAGAGGATTGGGTCAGTAACCACCTAGAAAAAATACTTATGAGATTTCTATTTCTGGATCTAGAGGATAGGGTCCACATCCATAATAATCACTTAATAATCCTCTTCACCTAAAGTAAGCACCTCAAGTCTATTATGACATGTATCTCCAATTACAAAAATTTTAGAGGTATTGAAAATGCAGCAGAGCATGTGTACAAGTGTGAGATACTATGGTATTCTAAGCAAATTACAACTTTATATATGGTAGCTGTTGTATGTATTTTATATACGTTGAGTATAAGAAAGTGAAACTCATGTACACAGAGGTCCAAGAATTAGAAACAAAGTGTTTAAAGAGATTTGTAACTAACCTGCGTAAAACTCATGCGAGGCATGCCAGTAGCTTCAGTTCCCTGAGCAGATGATGACCCGCCAGGCTCCTGTGTATAAAAGAGAAAAATATTAATACATGTACAACATACACGTGAAACAAATTATAATAATAATCTAGTGCAATTAAATGATTTATTAAAAATGTAAGTTTGTACAACTTGAAACTTACGTTTGAAACACGCCCAACCGCAGTAGCTAGCATGTCAACACCGGATGTTTCCTTCACCGGCTCTTGCTATTTAAAATAAAATAAAAAATTAGTTTTTTACATGTATGTACATGACGTACAATCATATATATATTAATATCTCAAACATGTGAATTAAACTATTGTACATATATATATTATTTAAATTTATTTAAAATTTACCTGTGAAAGACCAATATCAGTGGCTCCAGTTCCAAAAACATTCCCCAGCATCTCATCTATAGAAAAAAAATCCTGTGAACCAGCAAATGATGTCTCGCCTGCAGTGCATACGGCACCACATGATCCACAGTGGTGTGGTGCACTAGAACTGGCGCCTCCACCAACATCACCGGATGCAATCTGGGTGCTATGTTGGGTGAGAGTGTCAGTGAGCTCCCTCAATGCATGCAATGTATCAATCTCCACAACCTCCTTCACTGTAGGAGGGATAACTGAAGGTAGTGGGGGTTTTGGGGCATGGGGGATCCTAGGCTGACCTACGCGTGCACCAGGTCTGCTCTGTGCAGAGCCACCTCCTCGACCAAAAAAGTCTGAAAAGTCAAAATAATTCGGGACCTCATTGAGCACAAACTCACAATATAATTTCTTCAAAAAATAAAGAGGAACCTCATTGTTGTTGCATGGTGGATAATAAAAAACCATCCACCATCGGTCCCAAAAATTGTTTTTGATTCTATCATCATGGCACCAATGGATTGGGAACCGTTTGCAAGTAACTGCAGGGGGGGCATTGGTTCTAGGGTCGGTAAATAATGCACAAATGAGGTCTTTTCCAATTTTTTTGTCTTTTGACCGCATGAGATAGTTTATCCGCATACCACCACCTACAGTCACTTCTAAAGGTGTTCCATCTATGTATTTGGTTGGTTGTAGACTCGACTTTGCCAATCAATGTTTGCAATGTATTGGCTAAAGTCATGCGGGATGGATTTGTAGCATGATTTTGTCTTATAGTTTGAATTAGGTTCTCAATGAAAATTTTATTTTCTTGGATTCTTCCAATGATATTATCTTGTGTTCCTGTTGGCTCAGTGGGGACAGAAGGAGCCACAGGGGCGGATCTATGTTTGGAGGAGGGTTTTGAGGAATGTTCGGAGGGTTTTGAGGAATGTTCGGTGGGTTTTGAGGAATGTTTTGACGGTTTGCACGAGCCCGAGCTTGCCGACCAACTGATAAAACAATAAAATTGTATACATAAACAAACAATTCACAAAACCCATGAAAATGCCAAAAAAAACCTAAAATGCAAAAAAACAACCTAAAATGCAAAAAAATGATTACAATCGGGGACTTACCTCCTCGTCTTGGCGGCATGGTTGAATCTATCGCTATCCAGAAGTCCGATGAGCAATTTTGAGATAGTATTGAAAGTGCGAGTGAAAAACGTTTAGGAAAAGTCGCGGTTCGAAATGAAAATTAGGAAAATAACGAGTCGCGGGACTGTTAAATTTTGTCTCAGAGTTCCGCGATCGCGGTTTATAACCGCGCTCGCGGTTATAAACCGCGATCATGGAACTAGGTTCGGTAATTACCGAACCTAGAATTCAATAACCGTGATCGCAGTTTTAGGACCGCTCGCGGTTTTAAAACCGCGATCATGCGGTACCTTTATTTCGGGTTTTTATGTCCATGGAATTGTCCACCAACTTCGTGCACTTACCCTTTAGATTGTTTTGACTATCGATGAGCTATAACAAATGATGATTTGTATACAGAACAAAATCTTTAGGAAACAAATAATGCATCAATTTATTCAATTCTTGCACTATTTCACAGAATTACGCATCAAACAAAAAATACTTGTGTTTCACATCATTGATATTTTCATTGGAAAATGTTATAGGTCTTCCCTCTTAACACAAAATTACTCCTATTATTTTTTTACTTGCATCACAATCCATTTGAATTATTTTTTGAAATTTGATAGTGCTAAAATTATTTTCTTTATTATTCTCTTGTTCAACCATTAGAAGTTGTGTTTTACTTCCACTGCCCCCATAATATTTTTTTATGTCCTTTTCCATTACATTTATAAACATTGTGCATATTCTATTGAATTTCCTAATGAACTTTTTGTAAAAACTCATTGAGATGTGAAATCTTACCACTGTAAAAGTAATCATGGGTGAAAACCAATATACTATTGGATGCACATTCTCGAAATCCATCTTTAGACCTTCATGGTATATTACAAAACCAAGATACAATAAGTCTTCCTTCAAATAATTACATTTATTTAGGTTCATGAGAAAAATCTCATCTCACAATATCATCAAAAATTGCATAAATAAGATTGTTGATCTTGAGAAAAAATGTATAGTTGAGGAAAAGGTTCCTAAGTGCACATTAAAAAGATGATATAATTACGTAATTTCAACTCAAAAATAGATAATTCAATAAATAAGGATAATAATGTATTTAATACACATCGCTTTTGAAGATAGTCCCATTGTTAGTTCAATATGTTCAATGGCCAAATTGTATAATTTGCATGTCTTTATCTATGACGCATTGTATTTCCATGCCTCCCCTGTCCTTTCTTATTTTTTTGATTGAGAAGGAACGAGATAAAAAAGACCATCTCTATAAGTCCTTACATGTATGCTTAGTTTAGTTTGGTTCTTCCATTTTTTGTTTCCCTATAATAAAATGAATATTCAATTGTTTTTTTCGTATAACCACTCCCCTACTTAGGTATTGATATTTTTCCTAAGATGCATCTCTACCTATAAAAGAATTATTTATATTTTCTCTTATGCAATCTGGGATTTTGGTCCTTGTCAAGCATACCTAGCTATTCAATCCCTACCTTTAAGATTTGAAGAGTATTTGAAGTATTGGCCTAGGAGCTATTTTCTTGTTTTTGTTGAGTAAGCTAAAGGGTGTTTAACTATCCAAACATTCTTGAATGCTTTCTGAGGATTTATTTACATTTTTCTAGTCCATATTTGTCTGAGTAATGGATCAACTACAAAGATAAATCCCCTAAATTTATCTTGCACTACGAGTCTTCAAAATTGGTCTGAAAGAAATTTATGGGTCAGATTTATGTGAAGAACACCTATTCTATTTGTAAAAAGGGTCATAAATTTGTTTTCTTTTTCCTTGCTTGAGTCTTTATAGTATTCTTGTTAAGGTCTTAGATGGCCTTGGTTGGGTGTTGTATACTTTCACAAGGGATTCACTAATTAAACTTATGGCATATCACGTTCGTTCGTAAGATACTAAATAATACCCCTATTTCTAGTTATAATTCTCAATATTCTATTATTAATACCCCTCTCAATACACCATTCTTATTATAAAATACCCTTTTATCGCCATATATTACATATACCCATTTTTATATGACATTTTTAATACCCCTTATTATTTGTTACTTAATATAGCATATTCATGGATTTTAAAAGTTGAAACATGTGTGATGAGAGTTTAATGTGATAGGAGAACATGATGGAGAAAAGTTTCCAACCCTCATCCGATTCTAAGAAATTCTCATGCCTCGATACCATTTCTTACAAATTTACTTACAATTCAACCTTCAACTTTGATTGTTTTACGATCCACATGGAGCCATCTAAGAATCTATTTGAATTCCATTTTCTATCTCTATAATTTGATTCCTTATTTTAAAATGATTGGAAATATATCTAAATGAATCTTTTAAATTACAAATATCTTTGCTTCACATATGTATACCATTCTTGACACATATTAAGTATAAATGTGGACACACATAACTAATGTGGTATTAAACCCACAAACTACAATCATAAGTCTCTCATGCCAATATCAATTTACTCTACATAATCCTTGTTCGAGAGAGTTTCTTGTTAATAAATTTTGGGGGGAAATGGTTGTTGATCAATATCTAATCATGTGGCTGAAAAGAAATTTTGGGCTAACTAAACATTTTCATGACATGTTCTTATAAGCTTGTGGAATGAAATCACAACGAACCATTCGATTATAATGGAAATCAATGGTAGGAAATGTAAGTAATGGTGATTTGGCCCCAAAAATAAATGGTAATTTATTATTCAAGGTGAATATGATTAATATTTGAAATGATATTATAAAATTATGGTAATTAGGAAAATATGATATTATAAACAAAAAAATGGTTGTAAAAATAACTTTTGTTTTATTTTTTCATCCCCTTCTCTAGGGATACCTACACCCCCTCTTCCCCCCACATACCCAACCCCCTTTATTTTTTTAAAAATTATTTTTAAACCCCTTCACCTCATTAATATATGCCATTATATTGGATAAATTTTGGTCTATATTTATACACTTTATGAACATACATGATAACATAATTTTAATTATGTGAATCCCTTGTGTATAGTCTATGTAAGTATGTACTACCTATCTATATATTTTGTGTGTGGGTGCTTATAGATTCTCACATGAATTTTGATTGAAATTTTCTACAAATACGAGGGAGGGTTCTGGCCCACACCGTATACCAACATTATTTTAAAGGAATAAGTCATCAAAATATTAGAAAGGAATAAAATCAAGAAATGATCCAATTTTTTTTGGAAGATGTGCAACAATTATTTATGGGTTTAGTAATGATATAAAACTCAAACAAATTATGCATAATGAGGAACTCCTTGTCTAATAATGCAGGAGAATATAAGTTCACTTGTAATCCTACGTCAACTAAAATCATACTAATATGTTAGAAATAAGCAAAGTGTAGCATTGAAAAATATTATTGTTTTGTGCTTCAGTCTTGTTTGTATGATTTTGTGCTTTTATCATTTGATTTACTCCACCCACATTGGATCATATTGTATTTTCTAAACGTGTACAAAAATTGTCCCTTCTACAAGGTTATATTGTAGCTTATGGTAATTTTGGTGCTTTACCACTTTGCGAAAAAGAAATACTTAAGGAGGATTTCAATGTGCAATCTCTCTTTTAAAAGTTTGGCACCTTAACTAGATTCCATCTATGTTACCAAGTACTTCAAGGTAACCTTGAATATGTATCTAAAAATCCAACTTGTATTTAGATATAAACACTCCATAAGGTCACCAATATGTATCCAATACACCCAAAACATTATCGCATCTGAATACCACTTAAATTCAATAGTTGTGTAACCATGTCATGTCAATATATACATCCATATTTGTGTCACACCTGAGCATACCAATTAAAATTCTAGTATTGTAGGGAAAATAAGTAATTGTTTCATATAATCCATTCATTATTCTAATATCTTTCATATAGTGCGTAGAAACTATAAGGGAAATAAAGTACATAAAATAAAAATATACAAAATGAAGAAGAGAACTTAAGTTCAAAAAGGGTACCATTGTGAGATTATATGTGTCTTATTGGCATGTGACATAATACAATATTAGAAATGTATCTACAAAAGAGTATGCCAAGAAAAATATCGTTATGCCCTTGATACTCTAACTTCACGTGTACTGAGAATATGAAGTGCCTAACTTTAGGCACATAACCTTTTTCTTTTCTTTTTTATAATTAATAAAGTTTTTCTAGGCCAACTAATTACGTCCTAAATAGTTGCTCCCACATAATTTGATTGTAAATAAGAGGTAGTTATTCCCATTTAGGCCATCAAGTGTGGAATTCTCTTTTCTATTCTTAGTATTATAATTTAGAGGTTTCCCCCTCTAAGTGGCTATAAATAACATAATTTAGTGACATTCATCGCGTTTTTATGTTATTTTGTATCTTCTTGGGTTTTTACCCACAAAAAATGTTGGATCTACTTTGTCCTGCTAGTTTTATGTCCATTAAACTAGGAATATCGCTATATTTGTTTTTATTTTTATTCATATTCAATAAATACCATAAGAAGTGGTATCAAAGCATTGATTTGGGAAAAGTGTAAGAGGTTCATGATAGAATATTTTTAGAAACTTGTTTTCAAAAGTAAATTTGTTTGAGTTGCAAAAAGTAGTTCTCTTTAAAAATGAATCATATTTCAATCATTCATGTGCCATTTGGAATCTACTTGTTTAACAATTTGCAAAAATATGTCATAATAACTATTATGATAAGTATCAAGGGAGATATGACCTTGGGAGGACAAGTTGCCAAACTATTTTTTACATGTGAATTTTCAGCAATGATAAAATCCTCATATCTCTCAATCTGGAAAAAACAAATTCAAAGATTGTTTTCACAATTTCAAGATAAATTTTTAGATCTACATGTCCACATGTGTTTCATCTTCAATTTTTTGGTAGAAATATAAAATATTATAAGTCGTATATTTTGAAACCCTTTTTTTTATAATATTTAGTCTTTCATGAATTCTCATTGTTTTCATAAAAACCCAATTGTTGGGGGATCATAAGAGAAGTTAGTATAATATTGGAAAGGAATTTTCTTTTCACCCATATCCACTAAAACCAAGGGTGATTCAAGTGAGGAATTTAAAGAATAAATAGTATAAAACCTTATGAAATCTCCAAATCCCTATAAAATGATAAATCAAGCAAATATGGATGGTGCATCAAGAGAAAATACTCAACTTCCTCTAGTCATTGCAAAAACACATAAATAATGAGTCTTAAAACTAACATTGTTAGAGACAAATCGGAAATAAACCTTGACCTTATCAAGAATAATGTAATTGCACTCCAAGACTAAGAACAAAACCTTAAGTTCAATGTGAATAAAATATTTTGCATTATAAAATTCCAAACAAAATTCCAATGGTTAGGGTGGAAACTCAACGCATTATAAAAATTACGAACTCACAAAGGACAAGGTAATGAGCTAAAGATAAGACCATTTTGGTTTAATGGAACCAATGTAGTTGATTAGATTGACTAGATGCAAAGATACCTCAAATGGAAAAATTTCTAGAAGCAGTCACTGGTGGATGTGGCCTCTTTATTTTTGGAACAATCCTATAATTGGTATGTTTTCTTATGTTTTCAATACCATCATGAGAGCCTCTCCTCTTAGGATTATTTTTTCCTAGAAATCACAAAACACTATGATGATCCATGGAGCAGTGATTTTAATGGATGACTAATCCAATTGAATCAAATAAGTCAGTGGGTGAATATAATTCCCAACATTTTTATTTATCTACAAGGACCCAAACATGATATAGAAAACATATATGAGTGGATTAATATATAATATTATATTTTCTATTCAAATTTTCAAACCAACCACAATTGATGCAAAGGATACATCACATTCATACACTCAACCAAGATAGATTAGATAATCAACTTCAACTTAGTCTTAATCTTGCAAAATGTACTCTTTTATCAATGTTAGGAAACACCAAAATGATGAAAATTTATCCTATGAGCTAAAATCAGTTCATTCAATTCTTCAATCATGTTTACTATCCCCTATCAAACCTATCTTAACCATCTATGTCATTAAAATCATGAGAAGTTGTTAGCTTGCTCACCTTTTTCTAAAAATGTCAATTTAGCTTCTTAAGAAGGATGATGATGGAAGGATATGAGTTGGAATAAAATAATTATAACAAAAAATATTAACGGGTATTTTTTAGTACCATTTTTCAATTTCCAAGTTTGGGAAAAAGGTTTGATCGAGTTCTCAATTTATATGACCTCTTCTTAAATATCCCCTTACTCTAGACTTCTTCTTTTTACCATCCATGTCACCAATAAAAATTTGATATAAGGATTCATTTTACTAACCCTTCACCTTTTTGGACATCCATTTGGCTTTACCTCTAGTGTGCAATATTTCACCATACGTTTCTTTGGAAGAAATGTCTCAAACTACAAAAATAAGATTGTAATGAGGTCTCTCTATTGCATGCTACAGGATTTCTAAAGGACTGACATAAATATATTTTTATTGTTACAATATATTTGAAAAATTATTTTTGAATCTTGATTTAGTAAATGAGAGGATAGTTTGTAGAATTTTTTGGTCTCTTTGATGGTGTTCTTCACCATGAAACAAGTTATCTCTTTAAAACCCTAAGGGTTTCTATTTACAACCCAAGAACACAATTTTCATTTACCAATCAAAATTTTGAATCTTCAAGGCCTTAAACCTCTTTGGAGTAGTCTGCACTTATAAAAAATTCTAAATCTATTAGTGAGTTATAATGACCCACAAAGCTTGTGCATGTAGTGATAATCACCCTGTCATGCCTATAAAAATAGAGTATTCTTTACTATGTCAAGATTTTCAATAGTGGAATGAGTGTTTTGGTCTCTTCACAAATTACTCCAAGAGTTAAAAGCATTCCTTATATTATATTCAAAATACAAGCCACCCTTTTTGCAACTAATCTTACTTATCATGAGAATATTCCTTTCTCGGGACTATAACACAGTGAACCACAATAGATTCTTCCTTGCATAGTATCACACATAATCTAAAATAACTAAATTATATATAAATAAACAAATTTAACAAATAACATATTTAACCAACTTGTTTATTCCTTTCTTGTTTGAAGAATATGAGTTTCAATGGCTTATTCGGGTTCATGCATAGTTATATCCTTCAACAAGAGTATTTACAAAAATTTTACAATGTTATACAATTATTGGAGCTCCAATGTTCTACATTCCTTGATTGATCAATTTTAAGAACAAAAGTACAAA
This sequence comes from Taxus wallichiana var. yunnanensis, assembly GCA_018340775.1. Taxonomy (NCBI): domain Eukaryota; kingdom Viridiplantae; phylum Streptophyta; class Pinopsida; order Cupressales; family Taxaceae; genus Taxus; species Taxus wallichiana. Next base: position 838,611,958 of record CM031242.1, on the reverse strand, counting down.
GTTCCTCAAATACCTTCTTTGCTTGAATTTCTTCCACATAACTGATCATCGTTGTTCTATGATCAAGTCATATGAGGGGGATACATAACAAGAAGGGTTTAAGTTATTATTTGAAGCTTATATGACTAATATTACTTCAATAAGATCCCTCAAAACACACATAAAGGCAAATCTGACCTTAAACCATTCTTAAGACACATTGGGACCACTATACAAGACAAGAAAGCCAAAATTTGGCTCAAAGTGAAATTCAAAATTTAAAATTTTCAAATTGGAGGGAAACCTCCTAATTTTAAATCTTGACCTCTCTAGCTCAAAGTACAACATAGAATGCAAGCTATGGAATCTTAGGACAAATTTAAGAACTTTACAAACCAAAATTGATCATATCAGCCCTAAGCTAGCCCTTGGAGTGATACCCCTACATCATACTCCTAAGGGGAAAGAGAAGCCTTCTCATGGTGTTTTGTTTGCAAGCTGGTATTTCTCCTTATTTCTCTATTTCCAATTTCATATGGGCTTCGAGAATGCACCTTGACTGAGTTTGTTTCTTCAATTCTTCCTAGTGGATGTACCTTATTCTTAATAAGTCTTTTCTTCTTTGAATCAATCTTCTTCATGATCTCATTGATTGTAGTAGGACTTCACATTGTCCTTTTGATCTCTTTCTTGATATTATGCACCTTATTCATGTCCACTTGTGATGGTTCTCGAGGTTCCTTGACTGGTAAACTATGCTTAACACGAATGTAGCCAAATTCTGAACAAACTTGATATACTGCAAATAATATGAACTCCAAAAGAAAATAGATCTCCTTATTTTTATTGAATAATGAATTAAAAATTTCCTAAATAGGAAAACAACTCCCAACTCGAGTTTCCAAGTAAACTCTAACTAAATTTGACTAAATCTACTCTAGGTGGCGAAAATTACTATTTTTAGCAATTTACTAGAACCTGTTATTCTTAGTAAGTTCACATGCTTATTCGTACGGGAAAAAAATTTCCATGCATCTTCTACATTCCTAAATTAGAGGAATTTCTAAATTTCTAACTCATAATGCAACTAATAGACTAGAATTAACTAATGCCCAAAAATAGGAAAAAACCAAACTATAACTTAAATCCTAATTTTTAGCCTCAAGATGGCAGATTTAGGGACCGAAAATATACCAAATGTTTCCCCAACCGGTAGGGATGGTTTCTGGTGCGTTTGTCTCATCAAAACATGTGGTTTAAAAAAAACAGACTCAAACGGACACCTGGAGCTCAAGTTATGACCTTGTCAAGTTCCTACTAATTTTGGCGCATCAAACACTTTTTCTTTTCTCTCCTTTATTCATGACACCTTCCAAATTAAGAAATTACATTTTTACATGAGGTGTACTCCTTGTGATTTGCTTCTTCACCTTGCTAAGTAACAAACCAATATACTGAACATCAAAGGAAGCATTAGATGGAAATTTTTGAGTTGTCTCTACACTCTTAACCATTTTCACTCCTTATTAGGTATGAATGCTTATATTTCTCATTATGTTATGTGTCATACCATTTCTTAGCTGATTTCCAATTAACTAATTTTTCCCTTGTTCTCATCTTGATATACATATCCATCCTCAACTTTCATAATCACTCTCTTTTGCAAGTTATTTTGGTATTCTATCTCTCTCCACTTATCCATCCCCACATCTTCTTGAATATACTAATTTTTTCCTCCATCACTTCACCATCCTTTCCCTCCGGAAAGAATGTCTTTAATCACATGAACATCACTCTTTACTACTCTTCATGCCATCCTTTCTTATCTTTAATGGATTCAAGGCATGTCTAATCTCATCCTTCATAAATGTATATGTATGTTCCCACCCATCATGGATGGATTTTTTTGTCAAATTTCCATGGTCTTCCCAAATTAAGATGACATGTATCCATGGGAATATATCACACAAAACCTGATCATGATATCTTCCAACTTGAAAATCAACTACACACTATTGATTTCGCAATACTTGATGCTTTCTTTGAACCCAAAAGACTTTGTATGGATGAGGATGTTTCATTCCTTAAAATTAAGTTTTTCAACCATTTCAGTGGTGAATAAATTATCAGTGCTACCATTATCTATGATGAGTTTGCATCATTTATAATGTAGCCAAATTCTAAACAAACTCAATATACTACAAATAATATGAACTTGAAAAGAAAATAGATCTCCTTATTCATTCTTGACTCATGAATTATAATGTTTCCTAAATAGGAAAACAACTCCCAACTTGAGTTTCCAAGAAAACTCTTACTAACTTTGACTAAATCTATTCTAGGTGGCAGAAATTACTATTTTTAGCAGTTTACTAGAACTTGATATTCTTAGTAAGTTTGCATGATTATTCGTATGGGCACAGAAATTTCCATGCATCTTATACATACCTAAATTAGAAGAATTTCCAAATTTCCAACTCATAATCTAACCAAGAGACTAAAATTAACTAATGCCCTAAAATAGAAAAAAATCAAACTACAACTTAAATCCTAATTTCAGCCTCAAGATGGCAGATTTCAGGCAAGAAAATGTGTAGAAATGTGCTCCAACTAGAAGGGATGGTTGAACAATGTGTTCATCTCATCAAAATGGGTAGTTTACAAAAAAAAGACTCAAATGGGCACCTAGAGCACAAGTTATGACCTTTTCAAGTTCCTACTAATTTTGGTGCATCAATTTACCTTTGGCATTGTATATGGTTTTGAATAATGTTCTCCTCTGCACTGGTTCTTCATTTTTTCTTGCATTCACCAAGGCTCTTATCATCATCAATGATTATCTCATTTCAAGTTCCTTCACTAGTGATGGTGATGCTACACTCTCCTCCTCATCTTCATGTGCAATTTGGTTTCTTACCTCATTATCCCTTTTACTACTTGCTTATGAATGTTCGGAAACTCAAATGATATATGTCTAGCAAATGTATTACATATAAAGTACCTTCCTTAGAATTCACCTCTACCTCTTCCATATCCACCTCTTCCTCTGTATGAGTATCAACTTCTGAATGTATTATGTGTTTACAAACTATTCACTTATTCCTCATTAGTTTTCTACTTTTTTTCCTCTTTGCGACTATTGACCTCTTCCTCTCACTCCTCTTCCTCTTCCTCTCAAGTATTGAGTTTTCTTTCTTGATAATTTCTCCTTTGTGTTAAATTTTTCCTAATATGCCTCTTCTATTGATCTCAAAGGAAGTAAACAAATTTCATCATGTATATTAAACCTCAAACCATTCACATACCTTGTCATTTATTCAACATCATCTTTTATATGGAAAGATCTCATAGCTAGTTTGTATAATTCTTAAATATAGTCAGCCACATTCATCTATTTTTTCCTTAAATTTTGCTACTTCTTGAATAAACTAGTTTGGTAATATGAGGGAATGAACTTACGTTTAAACTTGGCCACCATATTGTCCCATTTCTTGATCATTTATTTTCCTTTACTCAGTATTTATTCTTGCACAAAGTTCCACCAAATAGCAACATGTCTTGTTAATTTAGTGCATGCAAATTTCACTTTCTTTTCCTTTGTAATGCTCTCAAAGTTAAATTACTTATCCATTTTTGCTATCAAGTCTATCGGTTCTTACGGATAGTTTCCTCCATATGCTAGCACCTTCATTTTTTATTTTTTACCTACTCTTATGAATCCATTTAGAACCTTTACATCTGGTCCTTCTTCTTATAACAATCTCTCTGTTCTCTCCCTCTCTCTCTCTCTCTCTTCTTTACCAGTTTCTTCATTTTATTCCTTTCCTCTTATTTGAGAAATTTCAAATGCTTCCAATCTATCTTGTATGTTTCTTAAGACTGCAACCAAGTCAACATCTCTTGGTTGCTCCCTATTTCCACTTTTTCCTACTCTTGTTGGTGGAATTTTGTCAGAATCTTCACTACATTTCTCTTCTTGATGCTTCTTTCTCTTTCCTTTGTCCTTCTCTTTGTCAATTTCTTATTTTTTTCAGCTCTGATACCAAATTATGTAGATGATACATCATATTCATACACTCAATCAAGATAGATTACATAATCAACTTCAATTTAGTCTTAATCTTACAAAATGTACTCATTTCTCAATGCTAGAAACACCGAAATCATGTAAATTTGTCCTATGAGATAAAATTAGTTCATTTAATTCTTCAATCATGTTTACTATCCCCTATCCAACCTATTTTAACCATCTAGTCATTAAAATCACAAGAAGCTGGTTAAATTTCTCACCTTTTGCTAAAAATGCCAATTTGGCTTCTTTAGAAGGATGATGATGGAAGGATATGAGTTGGAATAAACTACTAATCACAAAAACAAGCTAAGGGTATTTTTAGTACCCTTTTTCAATGCCTAAGTGTGGGAAAAAGGTTTGATCCAATTCTCGGTGTAAATGACCTCTCCTTCAATATCCCCTACTTTAGACTTCTTCTTTTTACCATCTTTATCACCAATCAAAATTTGAATATCTTGAACTTCTACTTTAACCAGAGAAAAAAAACTCTGCAACTCTGGTGCAAAACTAGAGTCGGCTCTTCTAGGGTTTCCCCCATCTAACCGTCATACCATGGCCTTTGCGGGCACTACGGGAATTAATTGCTATAGTCTCTCCTAGGGTTTTTCACCCTTTGGGCATCTCTATAAAATGACCTCGCCATCTTCAAACTTGGTTGTTTCAAAAATGGCGAGGAGATAGTGGGGCAAGAATTGGCACCGCGTGGAAAAGCATCAAAGAAAATTTTCCTAAAGGTCTTTGGGATGTAATCTCTCTCCTCCAAATGTTGTTCTACCCATTCCCGAATTTATTGTTGCATGTCAATGGTTAGAATAGTTTTTCCTCATTGGGTATTTTTAGGGTTGAATCCCCTTGAAAGCATGCTTAAATCACGGGATAACATAGTCTAGACCCCTCATGGAGCCCACCTAGATAGTGTTCAAAACATGACAAAGGGTTTCTTTCTTTTTTGTTTCTCTGGCCCTACTATGCATTGACTCAGATTACCAAATTTCTTAGAATCTACGGCTGTGACTTACCAAAATTTGACATCACTCATACACTTGCTAAAAACTTAGCTCTCGGGTGGGTGAAGCTGGCACTTCAAGGTGATCCACGATGGGTGTCATCATTCCCTTCATTTAATCAACTTCTTGTTGATGTCATATCAAACCAGGGGTGTGTCTAAAGCTATATGCAACAAGAGTACTTTAACTGATCTAGTAGTTGATTGTAACTATTTATATATTTTTTGGGGATCTCTTTAATGTCTTAAAGACTTCTTGTTAAAAATTTATTCAAATCAAACTATTAAAACTTACTTGAAAGTAAAACACACTTTGAAAGCTTCTTTGAAAAGGAAACACACCATGAAGAATGGAAACACACTTCTTTGTTGGAAAATAAACACACTTCTAAGAAAAGTAAACACTCTTGCTTTGGAAATAAACACACTCAAATTAAAATGGTTGAAAACAATTGCAAGAAATATAAAGATTTATCTAAACACTGCATGAACAAGTATACAACAAAGTTTAATTGAAAGAACTAAAGCAATATAGAATTAACATATCTAGGATTTTTCTGAAGAAATATAAACACCAAATAAATGAATATCCTTGTCCTTGGGGGAGTTGGCCCTTGCTCCTCCTTGAATCAAGATTTTAACAACTCAGAATTATCTCAAATCAGAATGGCTATTTTATTGATGAAAACATTCAGTATTACAAAATGTACTAGATCTAGATACTTAATCTATTTCTTTTCCTCTGTTCTATATCTATATCATTTTATATATTTTTTCTATTGTAGGTCTACTTTTATATACATTTTACAATCACAACTGTCTCAATGATTCTAATGAAATCGAATCATGCCTAGAATAGATGTTGAGTCGGATGGTGGTTGATCAGATAGCTATAGGATAACTCTCCCTGGATCTATGTTCATAAATATTCTCATCCTTCATGATTGTAGATGTAAAATCTCCGGATGTGGTTTAAAATAGATAACTCCCATTGGTTCCGAACTTTGGAGAAGTTCTAGAACCATAGGAAATTGTTAAGAACCAAAACTGTAATAGTTCTAGAGATGTCCCGGGAGTTCGAACTAAGTCGAAAATTCCAGAACTAAATCTTTGGAGTTTGGAACTAAGTCCGAAAGTTCAGAACTAAATGATGATTGTGTGATGGAGTTCGGAACTAGCTTAGAAGTTCCCGAACTAAGGCGAGTAGAACAGATGCTATCAAAAACATCTTGAACACCACCTTCTTCATTTCCTCATTGATAAGACTGCTTTATTACAAAACTAAATTTAAACACACACTATGTTAGGAATTTCAGAGCTTTTAACATTAGGATCACAATCAATCAAAAGCAGGACAATTACTTCCTAACTCATATCGAGATCAACTAAAAGTCACACAATGCAATAAAACTTAATCAAAAGGAGAGTAAGATGAGATCATATATTATACATTAATCGGACATATTATGGCCTCATCATTTCCCCAAACTTACTTTTTGTAATTCCCTTTACAAATTCATTCTTCAAAAGTGGGATCATATGTTCTGCATTTTATTTGATTTCTCAGATCAAATGGCTGAAACTCAATTTTCCAATGCTTAAGCTCAGATGTATTGTACCCAACTCCTTTTTCTATTTTCCTCTCCCACTTTTCAAATTAGTATGGTCTTGAGGTTCTCTTTCTACCAAGGACACATGGGGGTGAGAAGTAGAGTTGGCCTTGTTTGTATTCCCATCCATATTTGGTGTAGGTTTCATTGACTTGGGGAATTATTGTGCATAATGCTTTGGCCCTCTCTAAACTCCATATCAGATTTGTAGGGGAAATTACTTCCCTTCTTTTCAAAGCAACAGTAAGGAGTTCCCACCTCTTTGAGAATCCTTCATAAATATCTTCAAATTTTTTCCTCCTCATAGGAGGTGAAGGCATCAATACTCTTTTGTAGAATGGTAGGGTAATGTGTCTTGAATCTCCTATCAAAGGCATGAGTTCTAAAATGTGTGAGGAAGGCAGAAGGTTTACCATAATGAGCTCTCATGTAGAGGCCTATTGGTGGCTTTGATAAAAATTGATTCTCTTTCCTTCCATGCAATTTGGTTTTGCAAAAGAGAGACAAATGCATTGAGATGGCTCTCCCCTACATATAAGTTAATCATAAATCCTATGTTTTTCTCTAGCATATAATTGCAAAGATAAAATTCACACAGGAGATTTTTCTATTTAGAAAGTTGGATAGAGAGTAAGCTACCATGAATTCAGATTCATCTTATAGTTCATGTGGAAGCCCACATGCGATTCTTGAGAAGCGCAGTGAATGAGTTGCTCTTCAAAAACACACTATATGCAAGAGAATGTCTCTGTGCAGCAAGCAATTTCTCACTCATAATACAAACCATATGAATTTTGGCAAGACATTTATATTTATTTCCTTCCTCCTTATAAAATTTTTCTTCCCATTCCTTTTGTGCCTTCATCTCTTCCTCCATCTTGGTATTTAATTCCTCATTTGATGTTTTGGCTTCTCGATTTCTTTGCAAATATCATCCCATTGTTTTTCAATGGAAAATAGGTCAACTCGGTTTGTGTTGAGGTTGTGGACACAACACTCTATTTTACGGAAGTCGGAACTCTTCTCTTTTTTCTATCGGCTACTTCTTGGTTCTTAATAATTCCTCGATTCTAGTTGTAAGCTAAGTTGTTAGCTCATCAATGAGCATTTCCCTTTGTTCCAATTTAAGTTTGAGGAAGTCCAATTCCTCATACTTTTCTCTGATAATGAGCTCTGCTCTAGACAAGAACAGAGCCTGTTTAACTTGTTGTCTTTCCTCTTCCTCTGAAATTATTTGAGGAGTTTGGCATTCTTCCTCTATTAAAGGAAATTTTCCTTTTCTTATCTTGGATGCCAACTCTTCTTCTTCATGTGGCACTACTGATGGTTCAACCAACTCCTAAAAATCTTGATCTTCAAATCTCTCTTCTCCTCTGTCCATTTTAGCATGACTTGGCTCAGGTGGAGTCATGGCCATGCTGCCCAAAATGTCAACAACTTCCTCTTCCATCCTTTCCTTCCTTCTGGAGTTCCCCTTGACCTCTTATGAATTTTTCTTATCTGGGGAAGTTCAACATGCCCAGTAGTGAATTTACCTCTAGAACTTCTTCTTATTGTTCTTTCTTGTTCTTGTGTGGGTGAGCTATCACCGTCAGAGATAGATATTGGCTCTTTTGAAGCTGTTGTGGAAGAAGGAATTTCCTTGGCAGTGAAGTCTCTTCTATTTTTATCTTCCTCACCAGAACTTATTTTTCTTGGTATTTTTCTCTTTCCATTTCCTATGTCCTTCTACGGGGGCATCGATTTCAGTTAGTTGAAGAAGAGAAAGGGGATGGAATTGTCCTTTTGATAATATTAGGGTTTTCTTGAACTTGCCAAGAAACTTGTCCCAAATTTCTTCTCCATTATTTTTTGACGAGGAAATAGTGTTGGCATATCAAATGAATTAGACAATGATGCCTAATTGTTCCAACACCCCGGGAATATCTTGAGCCATGAGTCGAATGGAATAAAAAAGAAACCACAGGAGGTTTATTATGTATTCGGGCTTGGTGGATCCATACTTTAGATATATGAGCATTTGTAAGACCTATTTTCCCACAGAACCAAATTGGATCCACGGAGTTAAATATTTTACTATCTAAAATGCTACCTGTCAAAGGGTTTGGGCAAACTGGCCCTTCTAACCCCTTTTATGATTTTCTTTGTATTATAGATATACTGGGGTTCAGCTTCTTCTTCTTGCAGCAAGACTTCAACCAGTTCTTTCAAATTCCCCTTGGCAGGTTGTGGGACATGAACAATGGGCACTCCAGACACATTACTTACAGTATTTACAGAAAAAGGAATAAAGACATTTCTTACTTTTGTTCTAGTTTGTTCTAGATTTATGATGAATTCTCTTACCAATTCGTCATTATGCCTTGAAAATTTCTTTAGGAATTCAAGCCATCCTGCATGCTCAAAGATGGATGCTACTTCTTCGTCTAAGCAGTTGGGAATCATCCTCTAGTTCTAATTTCTTCTTAATCCCCATATCGGCTTGAGTTTTGTCTCTCTTGATTTTGTGCGAATTGGTTATAGGTCTTCTTCTTAGCTGCAGAACTAATGGCTTGGCTGCGGAACCTCTATTTTTAGTGACTAAAACCTTAGTTCTTAGCTGTGAAACTTTTGAATTCTCTATTCTTTTTTGCGGAATACAAACTCAATTCGCTGCTCCTTCCTCAAGATATTTCTGCAATCTTTATTTCACTTGATGTTTGCAATAATGATTACTAATGATAACCATGCCGCCACTTATTCCATCCAAATCAATTTCATGATTACACACTTGTAATCATAATGTATAAATAGATGACTCATCATACCTACTTTTAAATTAAGTCACATCACACATGCAAACATTTAATCAACCCTAAATAAGTTAAAAGACATAATTACCATCCTTGATGATGTAATCCTTTTTTGCTATGATGACTCGTCATTCCTACAAGTGGAACAAAACATGATTAGATAAGACAACTGGAATTCAAAAGAATTCCTTTATTTAAACTAGCCAAAAGAGGTCATTGCCATTTACTAGTTTTCAATTGACCTTGAGAGAATTTTTTTATTTTTTATTTTTGGGGGAAGAAGATGCCATTTTCTAGTTTTCATCTTCTTACCTTTATTCGGATCTATCGTCGATTATTTGATCATTTTGGAAGAAGCGAGTTCTTCCATATGATCAAATTCTTTTCTCGCTTCAATCTTCCTCAAAAATTCATTCTTAGTGGGAGGCTTCCTATAGAGTTTCAGCCTATGTCCATTGACCAAGAGTGTTCTACTGCTACCATCAATGGGAAGTAACTAAATAGAACCATTGTCAAAAATATGATCAATCTGATAGGGTCCCAACCATCTGGTTCTCAATTTTCCCTTGAACTGTTGGTACTTAGAGTCAAATAGTAATGCCCAGTCTCCTACTTTGAATTTCATTTTCTTGATATGTATGTCATGCCACTACTTCCTTTTCTCTTGAATCATCTCTATCTACATTAAAGTGCTTCCAACATTAATTCATCTAACTCATTGAGTTTAAGGATTATTTATTTTTGAGCTACATTGACTCAATTCCCACCTTCACTTTGTTGTCCTTAATGTCGAAGTTAAAATTATATAGGTAACAAGGATTTTTCTCATAGACTAACTCATATGGTGAAAACCTGTTGTAGTTTTCCAAGTTGTATTATAAGCTCGAGACGACTTGAGCAATTTTACCCAATCTTTTCTCCGAGCTTTAACTATTTTGGTAAGGATGTTCTCGATTCTTTGTTTGCTACTTCAACTTGTCCATTTGATTTGTGGATGGTAAGGATATGACTTCCTATGATTGATTTAGTAATACCTTGTGAAAGCTTGGATCATAATAGACATGAAATGTGGTCCCTAATATGAAACTATGCTCCTTAGTGCTCCAAAATTGATCATAATTTTGTTCCAAAGGAAATTAGCAATTGCTTCCTTAGTGGCATTTGTCAATGCACGCATACTGCTTATTTTTCACATAGTCGGTACATACAAGAATATATTCCTTCCCTTATGAAGGAGGATTAAAGGGACCAACAAAATCCAATTCCCATCTCTCTCAAATGGTTCAAACCACAACTTGAGGTGAAGAGGCATTTCATCGGTGAAAGTTGGTGTCCCATCCTTTAACAAGGATCACACCTCTTGATATGTATTTTCACATACTTGTCTGAGAGATGGCCAATAATAATCGAGTGTCGCGTATCTTATGAGCTGTTCTTTTTATTGAATAGTGTCCTCCACTTGGTTCATCATGACATGCTTTGAGGATGTCAAAGATTTCATCCTCTCTTACACACCTGCACAAGACAAAATCAGGACCACACTTAAATAGAATTCCATTTAACCATTTGAATTGTGCATTGGTTTTAATTAACTTCTTTATTTGTTTCTTAGTGAAAGAAGGAGGGAACTTCCCTGTTGCAAGATAATTTTCCATATCAGCAAACCATGGTGTACTTGCTGAGATTACAAACAGATTGTTCATCTGGAAAGTTATCCTTGACTAGATCTTGTTCCCCTGTGGTGGTTAGTCTTGACAAAAATCAGCTACCACATTAGATTTACCTGGATTGTCCACAATGGTAATATCAAATTCTTGCAAAAGTAATAACCATCAATGAATCTTCCTCCAACCCCTTTGGTTTTTTCATTAAATACTTAATTGCTTAAATGATACGTGTATACAAATATCTTGTACCACTGTAATATAATGTCTGAATTTATTGATTGCATAAATTACACAAAAAGAAATTCCTTTTTAGTGGTGGTGTAATTATTTTTAGTGGGAGTAAGATTCTTGATAAGATATTAAATGTCATACATGTGTAATTATTTTTAGTGGGAGTAAGATTCTTGATAAGATATTAAATGTCATACATATTTCCTTCTTCATCTTTTTGTCCCAATACTACACCAATGGAATGATTTGAGACATCTGTTTGGATATGAAATGGATTTTCCCAATTAGGACCTCTTAACATTGGGGCACTAATTAATTTGTTTTTAATTTCTTCAAAAGCATGCTAGCACTTTTCATCCCAAAGAAATTCACAGTCATTGGTTAGCAAATTAAACATGGGGGCAACAATTTTACTGAAATATTTTATAAAGCATCTATAGTACCCAGCATGTCCTAAAAATGATTTGATATACTGTGGGAGTATGAGGGATAGGTAGATCTGAAATGATATTAATTTTGTTTTGATCTACACTGAATTCCCTTTTGTGAAATATGGTGTCCTAATACAATTCCCTCATCCACCATCATCAAACATTTTCATCACTAAGAGATAGGTTGTGTTGTTCACATCTTGTTAACACTCTGTCTAGATTTCTCAAAGCATCTTCAAATGTATCTCCATGTACAGTGAAGTCATCCATATATACTTCAACACAATCATTTGTTAGATCAACAAAGATTGCAATCTTGCTCTTTGGAAAGTTACGAGGAGCATTGCATAAACCAAATGGTAACACTCTATAGGAAAAGGTTCCCCATGGACATGTAAATGTAGTTTTTTCTGATCCTCAGTAGCAACTCTGATATGATTGTACCCACTAAAGCCATCTAATAAAGAAAAGTATTGTTTACCTGAAAGGTTATCTAGGACTTGATCTATGAATGATAAGGGAAAATAATCTCTAATTGTGGCTTTGTTTAGTTCCCTATAGTCAACACATATTATCTATTTTCTATTCTTTTTGGGAACAATTACAAGAGGAGATACCCTTTTGGCTATCGAGATAGGGTAGATGAAACCTACTTGTAATAGTTTTTAATTTCTTGTTTGACTATATCCCTTAAAGTGGGTTAATCCTTCTTTGAGGCTACCTAACTGATTTAATGTTTTCAGTATAGATGTGATGAGTACATATACTTGGATGAATCCCCTTCATGTCTTTTTAATCCCAAGCAAAAGCTTTAGTATGATTTTTAGAACATCAAACAATTTAGCTTCTTCATCCTCCTTGACATTTGTTGATGTTTAAAGTTTTACTGGTTGAATTTCAACATGTTTGGTTCTAATATGTGATGAAATGATTTGTGTAAAAGGTTTCATTAAACTATTTAATGGAAATGCATGTGGTAACAACATATGGTATGTAGCAACATCTCCAAAAGTTCCTTGAAACCGAATACGAGAAAAAGGATAGTAATGAGAATTATGATACTTATCTCTTTGCAGGCCAAATTCCTCGTCACTGCTACTATCCAGAAATTATTCACGACTTCCTGATGTAATTGAAACTAAAGCTACTGATTCATCTTCTCCCCATGAGAAATCTCATTCCTCCATAGCGAAATAATTTTCAATCAAAGTGAACTGCTGTTGTCGTGGTTCCAGAACTAACTATAGCCACAGGTTCCGGAACTAAGTTCACGGGTTCTAGAACTAAGTTCACAGGTTCCAAAACTAAGTTCACGTGTTCCGAACTATTTCTGATTGCACCAAAGATAGCAGGTTCTCATCCAATGGTGGATTAATCATCTCTTCTACTTCTCTTACATGATCCTGCAATGTGATCATAGCCAAAGAAGACAAATTTTGCTTATTATTTTCAGGAGAATCAACCCACAATTGTTCATGATTGTTAGTAAAAGGTTGTGCCTCTTTATTTTTGGAACAATCCCATAATTAGTATGTTTTCTTATGTTTTCAATACCATCATGAGAGCCTCTCCTCTTAGGATTATTTTTCCTAGAAATCACAAAACACTATGATGATCCATGGAGTGTGATTTTAATGGATGACTAATCGATTGAATCAAATAGGGTCGGTGGGTGAATATAATTCCCAACATTTTTATTTATCTACAAGGACCCAAACATGATATAGAAAACATATATGAGTGGATTAATATATAATATTATATTTTCTATTCAAATTTTCAAACCAACCACAATTGATGCAAAGGATACATCACATTCATACGATCGACCAAGATAGATTAGATAATCAACTTCAACTTAGTCTTAATCTTGCAAAATGTACTCTTTTATCAATGTTAGGAAACACCAAAATGATGAAAATTTATCCTATGAGCTAAAATCAGTTCATTCAATTCTTCAATCATGTTTACTATCCCCTATCAAACCTATCTTAACCATCTATGTCATTAAAATCATGAGAAGTTGTTAGCTTGCTCACCTTTTTCTAAAAATGTCAATTTAGCTTCTTAAGAAGGATGATGATGGAAGGATATGAGTTGGAATAAAATAATTATAACAAAAATATTAACGGGTATTTTTAGTACCATTTTCAATTTCAAGTTTGGGAAAAAGGTTTGATCGAGTTCTCAATTTATATGACCTCTTCTTAAATATCCCCTTACTCTAGACTTCTTCTTTTTACCATCCATGTCACCAATAAAAATTTGATATAAGGATTCATTTTACTAACCCTTCACCTTTTCGGACATCTATTTGGGTTTACCTCTAGTGTGCAATATTTCACCATACATTTCTTTGGAAGAAATGTCTCAAACTACAAAAATAAGATTGTAATGAGGTCTCTCTATTGCATGCTACAGGATTTCTAAAGGGTGACATAAATATATTTTTATTGTTACAATATATTTGAAAAATTATTTTTGAATCTTGATTTAGTAAATGAGAGGATAGTTTGTAGAATTTCTTGGTCTCTTTGATGGTGTTCTTCACCATGAAACAATTTATCTCTTTAATACCCTAAGGGTTTCTATTTACAACCCAAGAACACAATTTTCATTTACCAATCAAAATTTTGAATCTTCAAGGCCTTAAACCTCTTTGGAGTAGTCTACACTTATAAAAAATTCTAAATCTATTAGTGAGTTATAATGACCCACAAAGCTTGTGCATGTAGTGATAATCACCTGTCATGCCTATAAAAATAGAGTATTCTTTACTATGTCAAGATTTTCAATAGTGGAATGAGTGTTTTGGTCTCTTCACAAATTACTCCAAGAGTTAAAAGCATTCCTTATATTATATTCAAAATACAAGCCACCCTTTCTGCTGACTAATCTTACTTATCATGAGAATATTCCTTTCTCGGGACTATAACACAGTGAACCACAATAGATTCTTCCTTGCATAGTATCACACATAATCTAAAATAACTAAATTATATATAAATAAAAAAATTTAACAAATAACATATTTAACCAACTTGTTTATTCCTTTCTTGTTTGAAGAATATGAGTTTCAATGGCTTATTCAGGTTCATGCATAGTTATATCCTTCAACAAGAGAGTATTTACAAAAAATTTTACAATGTTATACAATTATTGGAGCTCCAATGTTCTACATTCCTTGATTGATCAATTCTAAGAACACAAGTACAAAGTTCCTCAAATACCTTCTTTGCTTGAATTTCTTCCACATAACTGATCATCGTTGTTCTATGATCAAATCATATGAGGGTGATACATAACAAGAAGGGTTTAAGTTATTATTTGAAGCTTATATGACTAATATTACTTCAATAAGATCCCTCAAAACACACATAAAGGAAAATCTGACCTTAAACCATTCTTAAGACACACCAGGACCACTATACAAGACAAGAAAGCCAAAATTTGGCTCAAAGTGAAATTCAAAATTTAAAATTTTCAAATTGGAGGAAACCTCCTAATTTTAAATCTTGACCTCTCTAGCTCAAAGTACAACATAGAATGCAAGCTATGGAATCTTAGGACAAATTTAAGAACTTTACAAACCAAAATTGATCATATCAGCCTAAGTTAGCCCTTGGAGTGATACCCCTACATCATACTCCTAAGGGGAAAGAGAAGCCTTCTCATGGTGTTTTGTTTGCAAGCTGGTATTTCTCCTTATTTCTCGATTTCCAATTTCATATGGGCTTCGAGAATGCACCTTGGTGAGTTTGTTTCTTCAATTCTTCCTAGTGGATGTACCTTATTCTTAATAAGTCTTTTCTTCTTTGAATCAATCTTCTTCATGATCTCATTGATTGTAGTAGGACTTCACATTGTCCTTTTGATCTCTTTCTTGATATTATGCACCTTATTCATGTCCACTTGTGATGGTTCTCGAGGTTCCTTGGTGGTAAACTATGCTTAACACGAATGTAGCCAAATTCTGAACAAACTTGATATCTGCAAATAATATGAACTCCAAAAGAAAATAGATCTCCTTATTTTTATTGAATAATGAATTAAAAAATTTCCTAAATAGGAAAACAACTCCCAACTAGAGTTTCCAAGTAAAATCTAACTAACTCGACTAAATCTACTCTAGGTGGCGAAAATTACTATTTTTAGCAGTTTACTAGAACCTGTTATTCTTAGTAAGTTCACATGCTTATTCGTATGGGAAAAAAATTTCCATGCATCTTCTACATTCCTAAATTAGAGGAATTTCCAAATTTCTAACTCATAATGCAACTAATAGACTAAAATTAACTAATGCCCAAAAATAGGAAAAAACCAAACTATAACTTAAATCCTAATTTTTAGCCTCAAGATGGCAGATTTAGGGCCCGAAAATATACCAAATGTTTCCCAACTGGTAGGGATGGTTTACAGTGCGTTTGTCTCATCGAAACATGTGGTTTAAAAAAACAAACTCAAACGGACACTGGAGCTCAAGTTATGACCTTGTCAAGTTCCTGCTAATTTTGGCGCATCAAACACTTTTTCTTTTCTCTCCTTTATTCATGACACCTTCCAAATTAAGAAATTACATTTTTACATGAGGTGTACTCCTTGTGATTGCTTCTTCACCTTGCTAAGTAACAAACCAATATCTGAACATCAAAGGAAGCATTAGATGGAAATTTTTGAGTTGTCTCTACACTCTTAACCATTTTCACTCCTTATTAGGTATGAATGCTTATCTTTCTTATTATGTTATGTGTCATACCATTTCTTAACTGTTCCAATTAACTAATTTTTTCCCTTGTTCTCATCTTGATATACATATCCATCCTCAACTTTCATAATCACTCTCTTTTGCAAGTTATTTTGGTATTCTATCTCTCTCCACTTATCCATCCCCACATCTTCTTGACTATACTAATTTTTCCTCCATCACTTCACCATCCTTTCCCTCTGGAAAGAATGTCTTTAATCCCATGAACATCACTCTTTACTACTCTTCATGCCATCCTTTCTTATCTTTAATGGATTCAAGGTGTGTCTAATCCCATCCTTCACAAATGTATATGTATTTTCCCATCCATCATGGATGGATTTTTTGTCAAATTTCCATGGTCTTCCCAACAGAAGATGACATGCATCCATGGGAATATATCACACAAAACCTGATCATGATATCTACCAACTTGAAAATCAACTAAACACTGCTGATTTACCAATACTTGATGCTCTCTTTGAACCCAAAAGACTTTGTATGGATTAGGATGTTTCATTCCCTTAAAATTAAGTTTTTCAACCATTTCAGTGGTGAATAAATTATCAGTGCTACCATTATCTATGATGAGTTTGCATCATTTATAATGTAGCCAAATTCTAAACAAACTCAATATACTACAAATAATATGAACTTGGAAAGAAAATAGATCTCCTTATTCATTCTTGACTCATGAATTATAATGTTTCCTAAATAGGAAAACAACTCCCAACTTGAGTTTTCAAGAAAACTCTTACTAACTTTGACTAAATCTACTCTAGGTGGCGGAAATTACTATTTTTAGCAGTTTACTAGAACTTGTTATTCTTAGTAAGTTTGCATGATTATTCGTATGGGCACGAAATTTCCATGCATCTTATACATACCTAAATTAGAAGAATTTCCAAATTTCTAACTCATAATCTAACCAAGAGACTAAAATTAACTAATGCCCTAAAATAGAAAAAAATCAAACTACTGACTTAAATCCTAATTTCAGCCTCAAGATGGCAGATTTCGAGAGCAAGAAAATGTGTAGAAATGTGCTCCAACTAGAAGGGATGGTTGAGCGATGTGTTCATCTCATCAAAATGGGTAGTTTACAAAAAAAAGACTCAAATGGACACCTAGAGCACAAGTTATGACCTTTTCAAGTTCCTACTAATTTTGGTGCATCAATTTACCTTTGGCATTGTATATGGTTTTGAATAATGTTCTCCTCTGCACTGGTTCTTCATTTTTTCTTGCATTCACCAAGGCTCTTATCATCATCAATGATTATCTCATTTCAAGTTCCTTCACTAGTGATGGTGATGCTACACTCTCCTCCTCATCTTCATGTGCAATTTGGTTTCTTACCTCATTATCCCTTTTACTACTTGCTTATGAATGTTCGGGAAACTCAAATGATATATGTCTAGCAAATGTATTACATATAAAGTACCTTCCTTAGAATTCATCTCTACCTCTTCCATATCCACCTCTTCCTCTGTATGAGTATCAACTTCGAATGTATTATGTGTTTACAAACTATTCACTTATTCCTCATTAGTTTTCTACTTTTTTCCTCTTTGCGACTATTGACCTTTTCCTCTCACTCCTCTTCCTCTTCCTCTCTCTCTCTCTCTCTCAAGTATCAGTTTTCTTCCTTGATAATTTCTCCTTTGTGTTAAATTTTTCCTAATATGCCTCTTCTATTGATCTCAAGGAAGTAAACAAATTTCATCATGTATATTAAACCTCAAACCATTCACATACCTTGTCATTTATTCAACATCATCTTTTATATGGAAAGATCTCATAGCTAGTTTGTATAATTCTTAAATATAGTCAGCCACATTCATCTATTTTTTCCTTAAATTTTGCTACTTCTTGAATAAACTAGTTTGGTAATATGAGGGAATGAACTTACGTTTAAACTTGGCCACCATATTGTCCCATTTCTTGATCATTTATTTTCCTTTACTCAAGTATTTATTCTTGCACAAAGTTCCACCAAATAGCAACATGTCTTGTTAATTTAGTGCATGCAAATTTCACTTTTTTTCCTTTGTAATGCTCTCAAAGTTAAATTACTTATCCATTTTTGCTATCAAGTCTATCGGTTCTTACGGATAGTTTCCTCCATATGCTAGCACCTTCATTTTTATTTTTACCTACTCTTATGAATCCATTTAGAACCTTTACATCTGGTCCTTCTTCTTATAACAATCTCTCTGTTCTCTCCCTCTCTCTCTCTCTCTCTCTCTCTCTCTCTCTCTCTTCTTTAGCAGTTTCTTCATTTTATTCCTTTCCTCTTATCTCGAGAAATTTCAAATGCTTCAATCTATCTTGTATGTTTCTTAAGACTGTGACCAAGTCAACATCTCTTGGTTGCTCCCTATTTCCACTTTTTCCTACTCTTGTTGGTGGAATTTTGTCGAATCTTCACTACATTTCTCTTCTTGATGCTTCTTTCTCTTTCCTTTGTCCTTCTCTTTGTCAATTTCTTATTTTTTCAGCTCTGATACCAAATTATGTAGATGTTACATCATATTCATACACTCAATCAAGATAGATTACATAATCAACTTCAATTTAGTCTTAATCTTACAAAATGTACTCATTTCTCAATGCTAGGAAACACCGAAATCATGTAAATTTGTCCTATGAGATAAAATTAGTTCATTTAATTCTTCAATCATGTTTACTATCCCCTATCCAACCTATTTTAACCATCTAGTCATTAAAATCACAAGAATGGTTAAATTTCTCACCTTTTGCTAAAAATGCCAATTTGGCTTCTTTAGAAGGATGATGATGGAAGGATATGAGTTGGAATAAACTACTAATCACAAAAACAAGCTAAGGGTATTTTTAGTACCCTTTTTCAATGCCTAAGTGTGGGAAAAAGGTTTGATCCAATTCTCGGTGTAAATGACCTCTCCTTGATATCCCCTACTTTAGACTTCTTCTTTTTACCATCTTTATCACCAATCAAAATTTGAATATCTTGAACTTCTACTTTAACGAGAGAAAAAAACTCTGCAAGTAATTTGTGGTGCAAAACTAGAGTCGGCTCTTCTAGGGTTTCCCCCATCTAACCGTCATACCGTGGCCTTTCTGGGCACTACGGGAATTAATTACTATAGTCTCTCCTAGGGTTTTTCACCCTTTGGGCATCTCTATAAAATGACCTCACCTTCTTCAAACTTGGCTGTTTCAAAAATGGCGGGAGATAGTGGGGCAAGAATTGGCACCTGTGGGAAAAGCATCAAAGAAAATTTTCCTAAAGGTCTTTCGGGATGTAATCTCTCTCCAAATGTTGTTCTACCCATTCCCAATTTAATGTTGCATGTCAATGGTTAGAATAGTTTTTCCTCATTGGGTATTTTTTGGGTTGAATCCCCTTTGAAAGCATGCTTAAATCCTAGGATAACATAGTCTAGACCCCTCATGGGGTCCACCTAGATAGTGTTCAAAACATGACCAAGGGTTTCTTTCTTTTTGTTTTCCGGCCCTACTATGCACTTGACTCAGATTACCAAATTTCTTAGAATCCACGGCTGCCACTTGACTTACCAAAATTTGACATCACTCATACACTTTGCTAAAAACTTAGCTCTCGGGTGGGTGGTGGCACTTCAAGGTGATCACGATGGGTGTCATCATTCCCTTCATTTAATCAACTTCTTGTTGATGTCATATCAAACCAGGGGTGTGTCTAAAGCTATATGCAACAAGAGTACTTTAACTAATCTAGTAGTTGATTGTAACTATTTTTATATTTTTTGGGGGATCTCTTTAATGTCTTAAAGACTTCTTGTTAAAAATTTATTCAAATCAAACTATTAAAACTTACTGAAAGTAAAACACACTGAAAGCTTGCTGAAAGGAAACACACCATGTAGAATGGAAACACACTTGCTGTTGGAAAATAAACACACTTGCTTCTGAAAGTAAACACTCTTGCTTTTGGAAATAAACACACTCAAATTAAAATGCTTGAAAACAATTGCAAGAAATATAAAGATTTATCTAAACACCTGCAGGAACAAGTATACAACAAAGTTTAACTGAAAGAACTAAAGCAATATAGAATTAACATATCTAGGCTATTTGCTGAAGAAATATAAACACCAAATAAATGAATATCCTTGTCCTTGGGGGAGTTGGCCCTTGCTCCTCCTTGAATCAAGATTTTAACAACTCAGAATTATCTCAAATCAGAATGGCTATTTTATTGATGAAAACATTCAGTATTACAAAATGTACTAGATCTAGATACTTAATCTATTTCTTTTCCTCTTTCTATATCTATATCATTTTATATATTTTTTTCTATTGTAGGTCTACTTTTATATACATTTTACAATCACAGTTGTCTCAATGATTCTAATGAAATCGAATCATGCCTAGAATAGATGCTGAGTCGGATGGTGGTTGATCAGATAGCTATAGGATAACTCTCCTGGATCTACGTTCAGAAATATTCTCATCCTTCATGATTGTAGATGTAAAATCTCCGGATGTGGTTTAAAATAGATAACTCCCATTAGTTCCAGAACTTTGGAGAAGTTCCAGAACCATAGGAAATTTTTAAGAACCAAAACTGTGAGAGTTCCAGAGATGTCCCCAGGAGTTCGAACTAAGTCCGAAAATTCAGAACTAAATACTGGAGTTTGGAACTAAGTCCGAAAGTTCCAGAACTAAATGATGATTGTGTGATGGAGTTCCGGAACTAGCTTAGAAGTTCCAAAACTAAGCTGTGTAGGAACAGATGCTATCAAAAACATACTGAACACCACCTGCTTCATTTCCTCGACTGATTAGACCTGCTTTATTACAAAACTAAATTTAAACACACACTATGTTAGGAATTTTAGAGCTTTTAACATTAGGATCACAATCAATCAAAAGACAGACAATTACATCCTAACTCATATCAAATCAACTAAAAGTCACACAATGCAATCAAACTTAATCAAAAGGAGAGTAAGATGAGATCATATATTATACATTAATCGGACATATTATGGCCTCATCATTTCCCCAAACTTACTTGTTTGTAATTCCCTTTACAAACTCATTCTTCAAAAGTGGGATCATATGTTCTGCATTCCATTTGATTGCTCAGATCAAATGGTTGAAACTGAATTTTCCAATGCTTAAGCTTAGATGTACTGTACCCAGCTCCTTTTTCTATTTTCCTCTCCCACTTTTCAAATTCAGTAGGGTCTTGAGGTTCTCTGTTCTACCAAGGAGACATGGGGGTGAGAAGTAGAGGTGGCCTTGTTTGCATTCCCATCCATATTTGGCTGTAGGTTTCATTGACTTGGGGAATTATTGTGCATAATGCTTTGGCCCTCTCTAAACTCCATATCAGATTTGTAGGGGAAATTACTTCCCTTCTTTTCAAAGCAACAGTAAGGAGTTCCCACCTCTTTGAGCATCCTTCATAAATATCTTCAAATTTTTCCTCCTCATAGGAGGTGAAGGCATCAATACTCTTTTGTAGAATGGTAGGGTAATGTGTCTTGAATCTCCTATCAAAGGCATGAGTTCTAAAATGTGTGAGGAAGGCAGAAGGTTTACCATAATGAGCTCTCATGTAGAGGCCTATTGAGTTGGCTTTCAATAAAAATTCAAATTCTCTTTCCTTCCATGCAATTTGGTTTTGCAAAAGAGAGACAAATGCATTGAGATGGCTCTCCCCTACATATAAGTTAATCATAAATCCTATGTTTTTCTCTAGCATATAATTGCAAAGATAAAATTCACACAGGAGATTTTTTTGTTTAGGGCTGGATAGAGAGTAAGCTACCATGAATTTAGATTCATCTTATAGTTCATGTGGAAGCCCACATGCAATTCTTGAGAAGCTGCCAGTGAATGAACTGCTCTTCCAAAAACACACTATATGCAAGAGAATGTCTCCTGCAGGTAAGCAATTTCTCACTCATAATACAAACCATATGAATTTTGGGAAGACATTTATATTTATTTCCTTCCTCTTTATAAAATTTTTCTTCCCATTCCTTTTGTGCCTTCATCTCTTCCTCCATCTTGGTATTTAATTCCTCATTTGATGTTTTGGCTTCTCTGATTTCTTTGCAAATATCATCCCATTGTTTTTTCAATGGAAAATAGGTCAACTCAGTTTGTGTAGAGGTTGTGGACACAACACTCTATTTTCTGGAAGTCTGGAACTCTTCCTCTTTTTCTATCAGCTACTTCTTGGTTGCTGATAATTCCTCAGTTCTAGTTGTAAGCTAAGTTGTTAGCTCATCAATGAGTGTTTCCCTTTGTTCCAATTTAAGTTTGAGGAAATCCAATTCCTCATCTTTTTCTTTGATAATGAGCTTTGCTCTAGACAAGAATAGAGCCTGTTTAACTTGTTGTCTTTCCTCTTCCTCTGAAATTATTTGAGGAGTTTGGCATTCTTCCTCTATTAAAGGAAATTTTCCTTTTCTTATCCTGGATGCCAACTCTTCTTCTTCATGTGGCATTATTGATGGTTCAACCAACTCCTAAAAATCTTGATCTTCAAATCTCTCTTCTCCTCTGTCCATTTTAGCATGACTTGGCTCAGGTGGAGTCATGGCCATGCTGCCCAAAATGTCAGCAACTTCCTCTTCCATCCTTTCCTTCCTTCTAGAGTTCCCCTTGACCTCTTATGAATTTTTCTTATCTGGGGAAGTTCAACATGCCAGCAGATGAATTTATCTCTAGAATTTTTTTCTTCTTTGTTCTTTCTTGTTCTAGTGTGGATGAGCTATCACCGTCGAGATAGATATTGGCTCTTTTGAAGCTGATTTGGAAGAAGGAATTTCCTTGGCAGTACGTAAGTCTCTTCTATTTTTATCTTCCTCACCGAACTTATTTTTCTTGGTATTTTTTCTCTTTCCATTTCCCTATGTCCTTCTACAGGGGCATCAATTTCCAGATTAGTTGAAGAAGAGAAAGGGGATGGAATTGTCCTTTTGATAATATTAGGGTTTTTCTTGAACTTGCCAAGAAACTTGTCCCAAATTTCTTCTCCATTATTTTTTGATAGGAAATGGTGTTGGCATATCAAATGAATTAGACAATGATGCCTAATTGTTCCAACACCCCAGGAATATCTCTGAGCCATGGTCTGAATGGAATAAAAAAGAAACCCTGGGAGGTTTATTATGTATTCAGGCTTGGTGGATCCATACTTTAGATATATGAGCATTTGTAAGACCTATTTTCCCACAGAACCAAATTGACAGTCCACAAAGTTAAATATTTTACTATCTAAAATGCCACCTGTCAAAGGGTTTGGGCAAAATGGTCCTTCTAACCCTTTTATGATTTTCTTTTTATTATAGATATCTTTGGGGTTCACTTCTTCTTCTTGCGCAGCAAGACTTCAACAGTTCTTTCAAATTACCCTTGGTAGGTTGTGGGATATGAACAATGGGAAATCCAGACACATTACTTACAATAT
Source organism: Taxus wallichiana var. yunnanensis (assembly GCA_018340775.1). Taxonomy (NCBI): domain Eukaryota; kingdom Viridiplantae; phylum Streptophyta; class Pinopsida; order Cupressales; family Taxaceae; genus Taxus; species Taxus wallichiana. Next base: position 838,587,973 of record CM031242.1, on the reverse strand, counting down.
TTACTAGAAAAAGGAATAAAGACATTTCTTACTTTTGTTCTAGTTTGTTCTAGATTTATGATGAATTCTCTTACCAATTCGTCATTATGCCTTGAAAATTTCTTTAGGAATTCAAGCCATCCTACATGCTCAAATATGGATGCTACTTCTTCGTCTGCGAGCAGCTGGGAATCATCCTCTAGTTCTAATTTCTTCTTAATCCCCATATCGGCTTGAGTTTTGTCTCTCTTGATTTTGTGCGAATTGGTTGTAGGTCTTCTTCTTAGCTGCATAACTAATGGCTTGGCTGCGGAACCTCTATTTTTAGCTGTAAAACCTTAGTTCTTAGCTACGGAACTTTTGAATTCTCTGTTCTTTGCTGCGGAATACAAACTCAATTCGCTGCTCCTTCCTCAAGATATTTCTGCAATCTTTATTTCACTTGATGTTTGCAATAATGATTACTAATGATAACCATGTCGCCACTTATTCCATCCAAATCAATTTCATGATTACACACTTGTAATCATAATGTATAAATAGATGACTCATCATACCTACTTTTAAATTAAGTCACATCACACATGAAAACATTTAATCAACCCTAAATAAGTTAAAAGACATAATTACCATCCTTGATGATGTAATCCTTTTGCTATGATGACTCTTCATTCCTATAAGTGGAACAAAACATGATTAGATAAGAAAATTGGAATTCAAAAGAATTCCTTTATTTGAACTAGCCAAAAAGAGGTCAACCGCCATTTACTAGTTTTCAATTGACCTTGAGAGAATTTTTTTTTATTTTTTTATTTTTGGGGGAAGAAGATGCCATTTTCTAGTTTTCATCTTCTTCCCTTTATTCTGGATCTATCATCTGATTATTTGATCATTTTGGAAGAACTGAGTTCTTCCATATGATCAAATTCTTTTTCTGCTTCAATCTTCCTCAAAAATTCATTCTTAGTGGGAGGCTTCCTATAGAGTTTCAGCCTATGTCCATTGACCAAGAGTGTTCTACTGCTACCATCAATGGGAAGTAACTAAATAGAACCATTGTCAAAAATATGATCAATCTGATAGGGTCCTAACCATCTGGTTCTCAATTTTCCCTTGAAATTTTGGTACTTAGAGTCAAATAGTAATGCCACGTCTCCTAATTTGAATTACATTTTCTTGATATGTATGTCATGCCACTACTTCATTTTCTCTTGAATCATCTCTATCTGTTAAAGTGCTTCCAACATTAATTCATCTAACTCATTGAGTTTAAGGATTATTTATTTTTGAGCTACATTCAACTCAATTCCCACCTTCACTGTTGTCCTTAATGTCGAAGTTAAAATTATATAGGTAACAAGGGATTTTTCTCATAGACTAACTCATATGGTGAAAACCCTGTTGTAGTTTTCAAGTTGTATTATAAGCTCGAGACGCCTTCAGGCGGTTTTACCCAATCTTTTCTCCCACTTTAACTATTTTGGTAAGGATGTTCTCCATTCTTTGTTTGCTACTTCAACTTGTCCATTTGACTGTGGATGGTAAGGAGATGACTTCCTATGATTGATTTAGTAATACCTTGTGAAAGCTTGGATCATAATAGACATGAAATGTGGTCCCTAATATGAAACTATGCTCCTTAGTGCTCCAAAATTGATCATAATTTTGTTCCAAAGGAAATTAGCAACTGCTTCCTTAGTGGCATTTGTCAATGCCTACACTTCTGCTTATTTTTTCACATAGTCAGTACATACAAGAATATATTCCTTCCCTTATGAAGGAGGATTAAAGGGACCAACAAAATCCAATTCCCATCTCTCAAATGGTTCAACCACAACTTGAGGCTGAAGAGGCATTTCATCGGTGAAAGTTGGCTGTCCCATCCTTTAACAAGGATCACACCTCTTGATATGTATTTTCACATACTTGTACAGAGATGGCCAATAATAATCAGTGTCGCGTATCTTATGAGCTGTTCTTTTTATTGAATAACGTCCTCTACTTGGTTCATCATGACATGCTTTGAGGATGTCAAAGATTTCATCCTCTCTTACACACCTGCACAAGACAAAATCAGGACCACACTTAAATAGAATTCCATTTAACCATTTGAACTGTGCATTGGTTTTAATTACCTTCTTTATTTGTTTCTTAGTGAAAGAAGGCGGGAACTTCCCTGTTGCAAGATAATTTTCCATATCAGCAAACCATGGTGTACTTGCTGAGATTACAAACAGTTGTTCCTCTGGAAAGTTATCCTTGACTAGATCTTGTTCCCCTGTGGTGGTTAGTCTTGACAAAAAATCAGCTACCACATTAGATTTAGCTGGATTGTCCACAATGGTAATATCAAATTCTTGCAAAAGTAATAACCATCCAATGAATCTTCCTCCAACCACTGGTTTTTTCATTAAATACTTAATTGCTAAATGATCTGTGTATACAAATATCTTGTACCCTGTAATATAATGTCTGAATTTATTGATTGCATAAATTACAAAAAGAAATTCCTTTTAGTGGTGGTGTAATTATTTTCAGTGGGAGTAAGATTCTTGCTAAGATAGTAAATGGCATACATATTTCCTTCTTCATCTTTTTGTCCCAATACTACACCAATGGAATAATTTGAGGCATCTGTTTGGATATGAAATGGATTTTCCCAATTAGGACCTCTCAATATTGGGGCACTAATTAATTTGTTTTTAATTTCTTCAAAAGCATGCTAGCACTTTTCATCCCAAAGAAATTCACAGTCCTTGGTTAGCAAATTAAACATGGGGGCAGCAATTTTACTGAAATATTTTATAAAGCATCTATAGTACCCAACATGTCCTAGAAATGATTTGATATCTGTGGGAGTCTGAGGGATAGGTAAATCTGAAATGATCCTAATTTTGTTTTGATCCACCTGAATTCCTTTTTGTGAAATATGGTGTCCTAATACAATTCCCTCATCCACCATCATCAAACATTTTTCATCACTAAGAGATAGGTTGTGTTGTTCACATCTTGTTAACACTCTGTCTAGATTTCTCAAAGCATCTTCAAATGTATCTCCATGTACAGTGAAGTCATCCATATATACTTCAACACAATCATTTGTTAGATCAGCAAAGATTGCAAGTATAGCTCTTTGGAAAGTTACAGGAGCATTGCATAAACCAAATGGTAACACTCTATAGGAAAAGGTTCCCCATGGACATGTAAATGTAGTTTTTCCGATCCTCAGTAGCAACTCTGATCTGATTGTACCCACTAAAGCCATCTAAGAAAGAAAAGTATTGTTTACCTGAAAGGTTATCTAGGACTTGATCTATGAATGATAAGGGAAAATAATCTCTAATTGTGGCTTTGTTTAGTTCCCTATAGTCAACACATATTATCTATTTTCTATTCTTTTTGGGAACAATTACAAGAGGAGATACCCACTGGCTATCTGAGATAGGGTAGATGAAACCTACTTGTAATAGTTTTTCAATTTCTTGTTTGACTATATCCCTTAAAGTTGGGTTAATCCTTCTTTGAGGCTGCCTAACTGGTTTAGTGTTTTTAGTATATATGTGATGAGTGCAGATACTTGGATGAATCCCCTTCATATCTTTGTAATCCCAAGCAAAAGCTTTAGTATGATTTTTTAGAACATCAAACAATTTAGCTTCTTCATCCTCCTTCAACCAGTTGTTAATGTTTAAAGTTTTACCCGGTTGAATTTCAACATGTTTGGTTCCAATATGTGATGAAATGATTTGTGGAAAGGGTTTCATTAAAGTATTTAATGGAAATGCATGTGGTAACAGCATATGGTATGTAGCAACATCTCCAAAAGTTCCTTGAGACAGAATACTAGAAAAAGGATAGTAATGAGAATTATGATACTTATCTCTTTGCAGGCCAAATTCCTCGTCACTGCTACTATCCAAATTATTCACGACTTCTTGATGTAATTGAAACTAAAGCTACTGATTCATCCTCTCCCCATGAGAAATCTCATTCCTCCATAGCGAAATAATTTTCAATCAAAGAGAACTGCTGTTGTCGTGGTTCCGGAACTAACTATAGCCACAGATTCGGAACTAAGAAGTTCTAGAACTAAGTTCACGAGGTTCCAAAACTAAATTCACGTGTTCCGAACTATTTCTAATTGCACCAAAGATAGCAGGTTCTCATCCAATGGTGGATTAATCATCTCTTCTACTTCTCTTACATGATCCTGCAATGTGATCATAGCCAAAGAAGACAAATTTTGCTTATTAGTTTCAGGAGAATCAACCCACAATTGTTCATGATTGTCAGTAAAAGGTTGTGCAGTAGGATATAAGGAAATTTTTTTAGAGTTCTTACCATTCGAGATTTTCATATCACCTGACCTGCAATCTATCAAAGCAACAACTGTAGCTAACCATGGTCTACCCAAAATAATGGGATAACCCAATGTTTTACCTTTTGGCTGCAATATAAGAAAGTCAACTGGATATTCCCATGACTCTACCATAACCACCACATCTTCAATAATTCCTTCTAGTTTTGCTACAGATTGATCTGCCATCTACAATATGGTATTAGTAGGTTGTATACCCGTTAATGGTAATGTTTTCAAAGTATCCACTGTCATTACATTGATAGCAGCTCCCAAATCTATCAAAACATTATGTACATCCTTATTTCCTATAGAGATAGAAATAACAGGACTTCCAGGATCTCCATATTTGGGAAGTAATAGTTTTCCTACTAATAAATCAACAAGTTTCCCATCTACTTTGATAGTCTTGGGATACTATTTCTTTCTTCCAGGATTTTTCATGCATAACATTTTGATTAATTTGTTCAATTCTGGAATATATTTAATTGCTTGTAATAGTGGTATTTCAATATGGTATTTCAATATTCAATTTCCTTAGTTCTTGTACCAACATAGGCTCCTTGATTTCTATATCTTCTTTGAATATCTCATGAAATGGAGTATCAATAGTGTTGCTTTATCGGCTCCTTTTCTTTTCTTTATATATCCTCTTTTGAAACAACAAGATTTAGGGTTTTCATTTTCTTCTGTCATTTTAGTGATTATAAGGGGTGGATTGTTAATGATTTTCCTAGATCTAGTTTGAATACCCTTACAATCCATAACATGTAAATCAACTGATTTTTCTAGTTCTGTTCCATAAATAGGAGTTGTTTGTTTGTTTATGAGGTTTGTTACTGGTTGTGATGGCATTTGTGTTTGGACTACATTCTCAGTTTGTGAATTCTATGCAGGGATCCCATGATGGCCTGTTGATTCTGATTTGGATATGTTCTTCCTTGGGAATAATTAGGGTTCCATCTAGGTTGTGACCAAGCATAAGGATTTCCTTGACCAGCCCATGGTTGTTGATGTCCCTGAGCATACCAAGCTTGATTTTCCCAATCTTGAGGGTTCCAAGTTGGTTGAGGTACCCAAGGTGGTTTTCCCCAATTTTGTGGTACTACCTAAGCAGCCCATGGCATTGTCCATGGATTAGGAGCTGATCTTGGCATAAAATACCCTTGGTTAGGTTATCTCTGAACAAAATTCAATTCTTCGGTTGTAGATGAGGCACTGGTTTGTTTAAGCTGATTTTTAATGACAGGAAGTAAAGAACAAACATCAGTATCATGTTCTTTAGATTCACATATAAGACACATTTCTATTTTATCCAAAGGACAATCTCTTAATGCATGCTTCTTCTTGCATCTAGGACAATACATAGCCAATGGTTCAGTTTTGGAATTTGCTTTAGCTTGTAATCCATCCACAGTAGAGGTTTTTTTTTATTAAGGGAAAATAGTTTTGAAGGGACTATACCCTGTATACAAAAGGGCTCAAAAGATGATACTTAAAGTAGGAGAAAGCTTGACCCGAGAGAAGAGCAAAACAACCAACCTCAAAGGGCTCAACAGCTAGATAAAACAACAAATTAATAGAAAGGATCCAGACATACAATGATCCAAAAAATAGCTTAAGAGATCAAAAAACAACCAAGAGATATCTATCCTAGAATATCTCTGACAAAAAACAACACAGATCCACGGTCATCATCAAAGAACTTAAACAAGAAACAACAAAGACTCCACTTTACTTGATAGCCCTGTCAATCTTGGTTTTGATCATTTGCAGTGAGACAAAGAATGCAATGGCTATGGCCTGAGAAGGGTCTTTCAGATCCACCTGAGAAATTTCCATCTCTTTTCTCTTTGGGACCCCAAATGTCTTCAGTAATCCCGCTGAGGCTGCATACACTATGAACATGTTGTTCGATGAAATTGTAAATACTTTTAAGTGCAGATAGGATGTAGTCATTACAGATTTTTGCATTTCCCATTCTACCATCCAAAGATTGTAGCTTCTTGAACACTTCAGCAATAACACCCTCCTCATCATCATTTTGAAGTTTTCCTTTTCCCTTAGCTTTTTCCATATTTTTGATAACACTTTTAAGCTCTTGAATTTCCTTTTCCATCTGCCCACTCTGACCATCAAATCTTCCTCCTTAGGCTCCTCCACCGGTTGGCTGATGTGCAGGAGGTTCTCGGAAAGTTCAAGGTCTTTGTGGCTTCTAAGAACCCTCTGAGAAGCAGGGACCTTAGTTTTCATGCCCTTCCTTTTCTTGCTAGACGAAGCAGTTTCAATCTTCCTTTCGAGCAGGGGGAATGGAGGTGGTGTGAGCAGGGGGAGGAATGGAGGGAGAGGGTGGAGCAGGATTCATGTGGGGATAGTTTGAGTAGTGGTGATGGATAAGAAGAATTAGCCCTTGATGCAGAGGAACTACCCTAGAATGACTCTGCACTTCCCGAATAGATTTCTCCAGTGAGTTTAACAAGTAGTGAGGGAAGCTTATGATTATGTTTCTACGAAAGTGGTTAAGAAATATCAAATGTTTTTGAGGAATAGTAAAAACTCCCTCCAGAGTTACATACCTAATAACCATCTTGGCGACCTTAGCGAAAGGCTCAAGAATTGAAGCCACCTTGATGCCGATATCAAAAACTCAAGATTTTCCCCTTCGTCCAGGAATTTCTTTGTCTCCACCTCTCTGTCCACCTTCTTGTTAAAGAATTTGGTGCCATCAAGACTGAGCCCCGTGATCTATGTGATGAGCTCCTCCGTGATCTCAACCTCAATGTTTTTGTATTTAACAACCCGATTCAAGTTAATAGAAATATCCTGATCAAAACCTTGAATTCTTTCAATCAAATTCGCAAGACCCCCAATTTGAAGATAGTTCCAGAGCCCTGCCTCCTCTTTCCACGCTGGATTATGGGTGGGCTTTGTCTTACAAGGCGGACCCCCCATTTTTCCAGTGACTCTGCCCGCAACGGTAAAAGCTTTAGCACTATGCGTATCAGATTTAGCTTTGTTTTTGAATCTCTCCCATCCGTGATAAAAGATGTAATTATTAGACCAAACTTTGTAATTAGTGACCCGCTCCTTAACATTCTCCCTATGACAAGAAATGATGGCTGTCCAGTTCACACAAATCACATAAATCACACAAATCTTATATGATGTCATCATTCTGTACTTAAGAATCTGCTCTTTAGCATCAACATTACAACCATTAGTGATGATTTTCCAAGCCATGTAAATCATTGATGATGTCTTTATAAACTTGAATGGGTAGAATGTCCCCCCTTAACCAAGTTTGAAAAGTATTGTTAACTCCAAAGTTTGCCAAACCATCTGCGACCCTATTGCCTTCCCGATAGGTGTGAGTGATTTTAACATTTTCAAAACTCTTGCATATATCAGTAGCTTCAACAATAAAATCTCTAATTGACTAGTGGGGTTTCTTTTTGTTTAAGAGATTGATAATGTTCAGAGAATCACCCTCAATTATAATATTCAGAATATTACAATCCCTGGCGAGCCTTATTCCCCATAGAGCAGCAAGAGCTTCAGAGTAATGATTAGTTTTCCTACCCATTTTCCAGAAAAAGTAGCAACATAATAGCCTCTTTGATCTCTGATGACTCCTCCACCTCCAGAATCTCCGGATTTCCTTTTGAGGCCCCATCAAAATTCAACTTATGCCAAGCATTGGGAGGCTTAATCCATCGGACATTGGTTCTATCTATACCATTGTTATTCTTTTTGAAGACAGTGTCAATATTCCAATCAGCCAGAATGTATTCTTCATCCTCAGGGTAAAGTCTATTTTTAGGAGGTTTAAATCTTGCAATATTGTCCTGCACAAAGCAATGATAATTTCTTTGTAGACTTTGTTACATACCTTTCTAGTATTTCTGAAAATGCCATCATTACGAGCCTTCCAAACTCGCCACATTGTGTGAGGTAAAACTAGTTGCCATAATCTCCTCACCACACAATGCTTGTAAGGAGAGTCCCATTGTTCCCAGGCCTAAAGGCAAGTAAGGGGAAAGATCCATTTCTGATTAAATTTTTCAAAAACAAGATGCCAAATTTTGGAAGTGTACTCACAATGAAGAAATAAATGTTTGATGTCTTCTGCTTCTTTCTGACACATGCAACATCTATTCGGCATGATGAATCCCTTCCTAATGAGGTTGTCATTAGTCAGAATTTTTCCTTTAATGATGAGCCACCAGAAAAATTTCACTCTAGGGGTTAGCTCTGACATCCACAACTTATGCCACTTAATTTCATTTTCAATAGAGGCAAAGAAAGAATTGTAGCCTGATTTAACTGAGTATTCCCCATCAAAAGAATCCTTCCAAATGAGTTCATCCTTAAGATTTTGATTACTAATATGAATTAGAGAAAGTTGATTCTGCAAAGATGAAACATCAGACTGTACATTATCCTTCTCCACATTTAGCTGCTTCCATTTTCTTTTGTTTTCATCCACCTCAATATATCCCTGTATTTTGTGTCCATACTTTGTGATTAAGTTGTCTTTAATGTGGCCATAAGAAGAAATCCAATTAAAATCAGTCCATTTATCAGTCCAAAAGTTAATGTCTTGACCATCTCCAAGCTTCCAGCTACATCCCTTAGAGAGAATATGTCTGTTGTGTAGAAGATTGTTCCAGAAAATACAACCATTTGGGAGAGACTGATCAGAAATAAAGGAGATCTTGCTTTGGTTGGAAAGGTATTTGATCTTAACCAACTCTGTCCAAGGCTTGTGTTCTTTTATAAGTCTACAACCTAACTTTGCAATAAGAGCAACACTCATATGTTTGATATCTTTGATACCTAACCCCCAAGCCTCTTTGGTTTACATACCTGCACCCAAGCCACTAAATGATACCTGAACTTGTCCTCAGTACCATGCCATAAAAAGTGCTTTTGAATTTTCCAATGTTGTTCCTCACTGCTACTGGTATGCTGAACATTGACATGATGTAAATAGGTAGGTTTTGAAGCGTGCTTTTTATCAATAAGCACTTGCCTGTGCTTGAAAGTAGAGCACCTTTCTAACCAGCCAGTTTTTTTTGAAATCTCTTAATAAGATCATTCCAGACCTCATTAGAAATCTTTACCAGTACTCAAAGGAAGACCTAAATAAGTAGCAGGTAGTGAATTAATAGTGCATCCTAGAATATTAGCAATCTTTCTTTGCCTTTCCATAGGAGTATTGAAGAAATATATAGAGCTTTTGTCAAAATTAACTTTTTGCCCCGAGGCTTCCTCATAAAATCTCAGGATAGTTTTGATAGCCTTTGCCTCAATTATTGAGGCCATCAGAAGAAGTAGAGTGTCATCAGCAAACTGTTGGTGGGAGGAGACCTGATTGCCAGAAGTTGGAAGAAAGCCCTTTATCATGCCAATGCTAATGGCTTTTGAGATAGATCTGCTTAAACTGTCAGCCATTATAATGAACAATAGAGGGGAAATTGGGTCCCCTTGCCGGATTCCTCTATTGCTGGCAAAAAAACCGATCGGTTCCCCATTAACAACCACTGAGAATCTGGAAGTAGAAATACAAGAGTGAATAATTTTCCTAAATTTAGTTTGAAAACCAAACTTGGATAGGACCTCATCCATGAATCTCCAGGAGACTCTGTCAAAGGCCTTATGCATGTCTAACTTGATAGCCATCCCTGCCTTTTTACTTTTATCCATAGAATGGATTGTTTCATGAACCATGATAATACCATCCTGAATAATTCTTCCCTGAATGAATCCGGTCTGTTGTTGTGAAATAATCTCCATAAGAATAGGTTGCATCCTAGTGGTAAGAATCTTTGTGAAGATCGATATATTACATTAACCAAACTGATTGGCCTGAAATCTTTGAAGTCCTTTGCATCTAACTTCTTAGGAGCCAGCACAATATGTGTATTATTTAATTCTTTGATAAGATTGCCAGTTCTATAAAACTCATTAACAACTTTCAATAGATCTTTAGAACATATTTCCCAACATCTTTGGAAGAAGTTTTCCGAAAAACCATCGGGGCCTGGAGCCTTATCCCCTTCTAAAGTGAAAACAACCTTTTTCAATTCCTCGATGGTGATAGTTTTGGAAAGACTCTTAAACCTCTCAGTAGGTATTGAATTATTAGGAATGGAGTCTAAAAGAAAGGAGGCCGCTTGTTCATTGTAGGAATTATTCTCAGTGAGTAGATTCTTGTAAAATTTGAGGGCTTCTTCTTTGATGTCTTTAGAATCCTTAGTAATGTTCCCATTGTCCTTAGAAACCTCAGTAATTCTTACAAGCTCTATGCTTGAGGGCTGTCAAATGAAAAAAAATTGTATTCCTGTCTCCTGCTTTTAGCCAAAGAGCTCTAGACTTCATTCTCCAAAAGGATTCTTCATGGCTGTTTATATTATGTAGATCTGAGAGAATTTTTTTTCCTATTGATGATCCTCTAGAGTCATACCTTTCAAGGAAACATTAAGTTCAAGCTCTTCCAACTGCTGCTTAAGTTCTTTCTTCTTTTCAAAAATATTTCCAAAAACCTCTTTATTCCAGATTCTAACCTTTTGCTTAACATTTTTCAACTTCTGAAGAAGCCTGAATTGGGCCGTCCCTATGCCTTCCCAATACCACCACTCTTTAATTCTATCCAGAATATCTTCATGCTCGAGCCACATTTTCTCAAATTTGAAATTGCAGTGAAAAGGTTTTGACCAATTGAAGAAATTTAGGACAATAGGATTATGGTCAGAGCCCATTCTGGGGAGAGAAGAGAGATGAAAATTCTGATCTAAGATCCAATTAGCAGAAATGAGAGCTCTATCCAGTTTAACCTGGATCAAGTTCTCCCCAAATCTTCTGTTAGACCAGGTAAATTGATTACTATGAAGCTCTATGTCCATCCATAATAGAGGTTAATTGCACTAAAATGTTTTTTTTTAAGTTTTCTAACTCATCTATTAATTTGTTCGTATCTAGATTTAGACTTTTCACTTGATTTTCCTTTTCTTGGTCTACCTCTTGTTTTGGAATATCTTCTACAAATATATTTAATTCCATTCATTCTTATTTGATCAATGTATCCCCCTCCTATCAAAGCTAAGGGCTTCTCTAGATTCGTCATCTAAACCTTTGATAAAAATGGTTTTACTTAATTCCTCTGTAAGCACAAATCCACATCTTTTCTAACAAAGAGGAATCTATCTAAATAGTCTTCTATGTTTTCATCATCCTCCTGCTTGATTTTGAAGAATTCTTCCTTCCTATTTCTCCCTCTGTAATAATCCTAGTATTTATCTAGGAAGGTAGTCTCCATTTATGCCCAAGTGCTAATAGATTTGGATGTTAATCCCATGAACCACCTCATTGCTACATCCTTCAAAGTGGATGGAAACAACTTGAGTTTTTGATTATCTATTTTATAATCATAGGTCTGACATAGTACCTTGAATTCAAATAGAAATTGGTCAGGATATTTAGATGACATCCCTCTGAAGGTGGGTAAATGTTCGGTGAGATATTTTTCATTGATGTGTCATCATCTCCCAATTGGATTGGATAGGTAAAGGTCCTATCAGGTACTCCCTCAGCTTCTTGTGCCATTTCAAAAATATTTTCTGAATTTTCCTCCCAATCAATGTGGTAAGTTGTATGCTTTGGGGAAGGTGAAAAATCAGGAGTAGGAGGTTGACTACTCAATTGAGAATCAAAACTTACCCTCAATGGATCTTGGGTAATAAGCCTTTTCCTAAAATTTCTACTCCCTTCAGGTGACTGATCTAAGAATTCCAAAAATGGCAATTCTATTTCTTGTTTGATAGGGGATGGTGGTGCCTCCAATTCTTGATCAATTTCCTTACTTTGACTAGAGGATGTTATGAATTCTTGTGAAGATTTTTTTGGAAGGAATCTACCCTGTGAGTCTCTTGGTCTACTCATATATTTTGTGATATAGTAGGGAAGATTCTTCAACTACTAGATGTATGTTTTGTTTCTCTTGCTAACACTTAATTAGAAAATTCCAACTGGTGTTCCCGACAACAACACCAAAAATGATGGGTGTCATCATTCCCTTCATTTAATCAACTTCTTGTTGATGTCATATCAAACCAGGGGTGTGTCTAAAGCTATATGCAACAAGAGTACTTTAACCGATCTAGTAGTTGACTGTAACTATTTTTATATTTTCTGGGGGATCTCTTTAATGTCTTAAGGACTTCTTGGTAAAACCTTATTCAAATCAAACTATGAAAACTTGCTGAAAGTAAAACACACTAAAAGCTTCTTTGAAAGGAAACACACCATGCAGAATGGAAACACACTTTCGTTGGAAAATAAACACACTTGCTTCTGAAAGTAAACACTCTTGCTTTTGGAAATAAACACACTCAAATTAAAATGCTTGAAAACAATTGCAAGAAATATAAATATTTATCTAAACACCTGCAGGAACAAGTATACAACAAAGTTTAACTGAAAGAACTAAAGCAATACAAAATTAACAGATCTAAGCTATTTGCTGAAGAAATATAAATACCAAATAAACGAATATCCTGGTCCTTGGGGGAGTGGGCCCTTGCTCCTCCTTGAATCAGGATTTTAACAACTCAGAATTCTCTCAAATCAAAATGGCTATTTTATTGATGAAAACATTCAGTATTACAAAATGTACTGGATCTAGATACTTAATCTATTTCTTTTCTCTATTCTATATCTATATCATTATATATCTTCTATTGCATGTCTACTTTTATATACATTTTACAATCATAGTTGTCTCAATGATTATGATGAAATTGAATCATGCCTAGAATAGATGCTGAGTCGGATGGCGGTTGATCAGATAGTTGTAGGATAACTCTCCTGGATCTGCATTTAGAAATATTCTCGTCCTTCATGATTGTAGATGCAAAATCTCCAGATGTGGTTTAAAATAGATAACTCCCATCAGTTCCAAAACTTTGGAGAAGTTTCGGAACCATAGGAAATTGTTAAGAACCAAAACTGTGAGAGTTCCGGAGCTGTCCCCAGGAGTTCGGAACTAAGTCCAAAATTCAGAACTAAATACTGGAGTTCAAACTAATTCCAAAAGTTCCAGAACTAAATGATGACTATGTGATGGAGTTCCAGAACTAGCTTAGAAGTTCGGAACTAAGCCAGTAGGAACAAATTCTATCGAAACATACCGAACGTCATCCTGCTCCATTTCCTCGATCGATTAGACATAATTTATTACAAAACTGAATTTAAACACACACTCTGTAAGGAATTTTAGAGCTTTTAACATTAGGATCAAAATCAATCAAAATACAGACAGTTACATCCTAACTCATATTAGATCAACTAAAAGTCACACAATGCAATCAAACTTAATCAAAAGGAGAGTAAGATGAGATCATATATTATACATTAATAAGACATATTATGGCCTCATCAATCCCTTCTCTAACGCTCTAAAACTAAAAGTTGTAACTCTCTGACATCAAATCCAAATTGCGGACAACTATAATGCTAGAGATGCTTAGATCCATGATTGAATGCACTGGCTCAAGGTTAGAGATCAGGTCCCGAAAGAATTTTTTCTCACTCTTCGAGCCAAAAATCCTTCTCAACAGATCTAATCTATCATGGATAACGAATCTTAAATCACTGACCTAAAAATTATTTTGCAAGATTTTGTGTGACATTACAAGTTCATTTTATAACCTCGGCCACCCTCTGAAGCATGTCGACCACTCTTGACAAATATTTAGGTGTTGTGCCTCACAAACTTTTATAGGCTCAAAAGGTGCTCTGTGAAATAATGCTCACTATTGAATACCTTCATGAATCCACTATGCAAATGGATAATGATAAGGTTCCAGGTTACGATGGATTCTCTTGTGTATTCTATAAACTCTCTAGGATTATGTTGGGGAAGACCTCTATCAGCTTTATTTTGAAGGGTTTCACAATCACTCCGTAGGGCCTTACATTAATAAGGGGAACATAAAATTTATTCCTAATCAAGGAGATCACGAGAAAATCACTTGTTGGTGGCCAATTACTCTATTGAACGTCTCCTACAAAATAATTTCCAAACTATTAGCTTTGCGATTACCCAATTTTCTACCTACTATTATTTAGATGGAGCAAACAGGCTTCATACAGGGACACTTCATCCTGGATAATATCATCGCAGTTTGGGAAGGCATGGAATGGGCCCGCAAATCTCACCAGCTGCTATGTTTATCAAGATTGACTTTGAGAAATCAATTGGATTGAATGGCCTTTCATCCTTACCATGCTTCAGGCCCTTGGCTTTGGCCCCATCTTTATTCAATCCATCAATATGCTCTTTGCAGATGCCTCTACTCAAATATCTATCAATGGCCTTAGCTCGGAGCCCTTTGGGATTTTTTGGTCTATCAGACAAGGTTGTCCTCTAGCCCCTGCACTTTATGTGTTTGCCATTGAAGGCTTTGGTTATCTTTTAGCCCATGCCAAAACTCAAGGTCTTGTTCATGGAATATCACTTCTGTTGAGCCCACCTCTCAACTCCTCAATGGGAATTTTGCGGATGATTCGATTCCTTATGCTTATCGAGGATGAAAGTAACATTCGCAATGTCATGCAATGCTTGGATATGTTTTTCCTAGATTCGGTTCCTCCATTCAATGGTAAAAACTCAATGCTACAGCAAGTCCTTCCTTCTTGTGTCGATTGGCTTGCCACATATGATTGGAAAATTCTTCAGCATGGTGAGATCTTCAAATTCCTTAGTATTCCTTTTTATTTTCAAGCCTCCCCAACTGATCTATGGCATTATGTCATTCAATGGGTGGTGAAAGAACTAGAGTATTGACTCACTATACCTTTGTCTCGGTTGGAAAATTCCAAAAAAATTCCAAAGTTCTGGTGGCCACCCATGTTTACTACTCGTCTTGTTGGGTGCCTTCCAAAGCCTCCATCCAAAAGCTGGAAAATCTTCTCAAAGCTTTCTTATGGGCTAATTATTCTACTAGAAAATGTTTTCATCATGTCACTTGGGATATATGTTGCTTACCTCACAATTCTAGAGGCCTTGGTCTTATCCATATTCAACACCAAGGACAAGCTCTCTGTGCCAAATGGATTATCAGAAGCATCACTAGCTAGGAAGCTTGGAAAGTTCTCATACAACATGGCATTTCAGAAGGCTCTCCTTATGGCCTTCCTCCATGTAAATCTTTAGGTTTTTTTAATTTTTTCATCACTCTTATGCCTGTAAAATTCATAGGAACCTTCGTACTTAAATGTATCTTGAAATCCTCGGAATGTGTCAAACCATGGATTCTATGGAAAGGGGATGGATTTCGCAATGAGCTATCTCTCAATAAGAAATCTCTCTGGTGGTCACCAATTTTTCAATCCCAAGATCAATGCCTTGCAAAGGTCCTGGGAATCTCCACACTCAAATTCTTCAAACACGGAATTCATACCATTGAGGATTTTTTCTGCAAGGACAATCAATCCTAGTTTTCTTAGATAGAGTTTAAAACTCAATTTTGGCTCTCCAACCAGGATCAATATACTTTTAATATTGTGATCAATTTTGTTCTTGGTCACATGCTACATAAGATTTTTGCACTCTTCTCGCCCTTGGTGGATAGACTGGAAGTGGTATGTTGATACTCGTTTTTGTAATTATAAATCTTGTAGTGCCCACTTCCTTTGGCACCTTTTATTACTGATCATGAGACTGTAGACTATATGACATACATTTTAATAGTTTTGATTTAGTATGGTGTTAGATGTCAGATCCTGGATTATTGTTGAATCTGATTATATATAATGCATGGTGATTATTAGAGACACTCACATGTGGATGATGATATACTATTGACATGGATGTTTAATGGAAGTTATTTGGACATGTGATTTTGGAGATTATGAGTAAACCTAGAAAAGGAAAAATTATTTGATGATGATATAGTTGTCGATATAAATTGTAAATGATTTCGTTGATTGCCTTGGTGATTGTTGTGATTCATATGTATAGATGATTTTGTGATTTTATTATATATTCATTTTGGACGTTTTGATATGGCCATGAGGCCGAAGGAGGTATTTGTGTTTTGCAGGTTTAAAATATCACAACAGACATTGGGGGATTGGAGACTAACCAAAGTGGAATTCTAGGTGAATTTGACAAGGTCACCATGGCAACTTGTTTTGTGTGTGTGTGTGTTGTATTTTGTTAGAGATTCCCATGGGGGATCATCTTTACATGTGACCATGGGTTTGTGTATTTTATTAATGTGGTAAAATGTTATTGTTGTATGTATTTTATCAGTAATGTATTCGTTCCTTTAATTTATTAAAGTTGTGGTAGATTAATGTGGAAATCTTATGATTAGAATTTTAAAAAATCAAATGGGGATATGGGAAAATAATAATGGAAGTTGTTGGTTTGTGTAAGAGTATGTTTAAGTCTGTTTTGGAGTATGAAACACTCCACCTCCATGAAAAATTAGAAATTTTCCTTGGGAGCTATTTTTGGAGGCTTGTGGGACAAGAAAAACTTGTCACATACCTCTAAATTTAATATACCAAGCATACTTATGGATGGAGATGTGATTTGTGACTTTTAAAATGCATTTTATTCATCATGTTGCTTGTTTTGGATTGCACTCTCTTACATTTCATTTAAATTGTTGTCCCTTGAGGTGTGGGCTCTTTTGAGTGTGCAAGTAACTTGTCATTTTTCACCCACCTCTTTATTGTGCTTGGGAGAATGGATTTTTGTCTTTTGTGTTTGAATTGGTGGATGTTTGGTGTGGCATCCTACATGGATCCACATCATCCTCTTCTCTCCCTCTTCTATTTAATTCAAACTCTCTTCTTGTTTTGGGGGTTGTTGAAACATTTTGCATGCTTCCTTGGGTGCATTTTTCTTGTGATTGGAACTCTTACTTTGGAGAAGCTTTGGTGAAGATTGTTGCTTGGTTGTTGAACCTCTTTGCATTCATCCTTGGGGCGCATTTTTCTCGTGATTAGAGCTCTTGTTGATTTGGAGGAGATTGGAGAGCATTTGATACTTTGGCACTGCTGTTTTGGGACTGTATTTTTGACATTCAAAGCTTGTTGTGTGGAGCAAATCCTTCCATGGAGAGGTAGGAGTTTATTCCTTCTTTTATTGTTGTTATTTTCTTGTTGAGTTGTGTGTATGGAGAATGTTTTATTGCTTTTGTTGGCTGGTTGGGTAGACTGCCTTAGGGAAGGTGTAGGAGAAGGCTATGGGGAATCCATGTGGGGGGGACATAAGGGAATGCCATGGGCATCAGAGTTTTGTGGAGGGATTTTTGGGTTTGGGATCCACCATGGAAAAGAAATAGCTTGCATTTCTTACTTGTGGGGGGGGCATAAGGGAAAATTTGTGGGGGGCATAAGGAGGGGTTGGGAGGCATAAGGTTTATGGGATATGATATGTTATATTGGCGGTATGATTATAGGTGGATGCCCAAATTCCCAATTGGGAGGCATAAGTAGCTTCCCCCATAGTCCTTGCTCCTTTGGCTTGCATGATCAAGCCTGAGTTGTGATTTGAATGTTTTGCTATTGCAGTTGTAAACTGCTGTTTGGTATTGAGTTATGTTTTATATTGACATGTGCATGTGTGAAAGAATGTTGTGTTGTGGAAGCCAGTTGTTGCCATGGGTTGAATTGCATCTAGTATTGTACTTTGGTTGGGGCTGGGGCCAATGATGAAGGAAGGCTTCTCCTTTCATTGGATGTCTTGGTTGGGTGGAGAGCGTTTCCTTTCCCCCTCTTTGTTGTGATCAACTTGGAGAAAAGAGAAAATGAGCATGTTGCTGTTCTGGAGCAATGGAAAAATACAGTTTGACAGTCCCTTGTGAATACCCTTTTAATTGTAATCCTTTCCCACTTTGAAGTGGATGATTTGTATAATTATTGTAAATGAGAAGTTGCTTGTATTGATGAGGAAAGATTGAAATTGAAATGTGAAATGTAGAGAGTTATATTCCATTCTCTGTTTTGAAAAGGAATGTGAAAAATGGTTATATGTATTGTATATTGTATTTTGAAGCTAAAAGAAAGAGATAAGTTGTAAAGTTGTTGTTGGAGGTCAATAAAGGAATGCCCTACCTTCTCAAACTTGCATGACTATATTGAAATTGAATTGCTATTGTGAATTAAAATCTCTGTTGGAAAGAAGAATGCGTAGGAAGGAAGTATGTTGTTTTTGCATCCTTGGAATTATATTAAAATTGAAATCAGAACTTGTAATTTAACTTGGAAATGAATTGTTAGAATCAACTGAAGGTAATGGATTAGTTTAGGTATTAAATACCATACCTATAGGACAAAACTGATAAATAACTCCTTCAAAGAAACTGATCACTGGCATTGTGTATAATTTTAAACCGGTAAAAGGAATGCAATCAAATTATACAGTTCAAACCTGCACTTAACAATCAACTTAAAAATGTTATAGATTAGTATGCTAAGACATTTAGGAATTCAAATTGACAAAGAAATCTCAAGAAAACAACTTAACCATTGCTAATTTGAAAATGATCCCTCCAACAGTCGTTTCTGTCACTTGTTGGAAAAATACAATTTTGAATCAATTGAACAAATTAACTTTCCAAAAACACTCTAAACCCTCCCTAGACCAGTCCTCCATGTCTATTTGACATGTTGAGTGAAGGAGGAGATCTAATTTAACCAAATTGAGAAGTTGTAAATTTTCAGTTCACTAATTATAAGCGTGCATATCTTTTTGCAAAATTGACCCTTTAAATTTATCTAAAAGTAAAATTTATGTTTCGTATAAAGAGGGCATCGAGAGCTTTCCAAAAAGTCCTTGTTTTCCCAAAACTGAGCTTTCTAGCTCAAGTTATGGCACTTTGAAGTTTTTGTGCCTTGGCGGGAAAATTTGGGAAAATTTTCCCTGGTGGGCCAGAACCCAAAAATTTCCCATCATTTTGGCCTTAGAAAAGTTTTTGAAAAATTTTGGTTTGGGAAAATTTTTCCATTTTCCTCCGCCGGCCCGCAGCCAATCAGAGGACGCCACATGTCCTCTTGGAGCTACGAAGGCATGATTTCTTTTCAACCCTTGATTTTTAAAAAAATTTGGAAAAATTTCCATCTTAGCCCCATCGGCCCGCAGCCAATGAGAAGGTGCCACATGGCACCTTGGGGTGGCGAGGGAGGGAGGACCCCTTTAATTTCTTTGGTTTTTGGCCTTGGGAAATTTCAACAAGATTCCCCGTGGCCCCGCATCACCGCCCCCACCGGGATTTTCTTCTTTCGCGGGTGCGCAGACCCACGTGTCCCTTTCTCCCTTTTGTCCTCCATCGGGTGCAATGCGCTAAATCCTCCCACCGCTCTACCAATTCCCTCCCCCTCTCCCGCTTTGTGCCAAGACTTGACACATGTCCACCAGGGACCCGTGGAGGTACGGAAGAAACTTTGCATTTGTGCCCGCGTGATGGGAAAAATTCCCCAAGCCGCCCCGCGACCCGCCAACCCATTGGAGGTGCTTTCCCCTCCTCTTGACACGTGTCCCCTTGGGGAAAATTTGACCTAAGAACTCCACCCGCTCATATCTTGAGTTCTGTAAGGAGTTAGGAGGAATTCTTTATATCACCGGAAGGTGAGAAAATTTCCTATCCATTGGGAATGGTTTAGGGAAATTTTGGAAGTGTTAAGAAGGAGAAAATCTAGTTGAAACTCGAGCTGTTAGAGAGTTGGGTATGGGGAAAATTGCTCCCTGAACCTAACTGAAACTTCTAGCCCTAAGTTTTGGACCTTGTGACCTCTGGGAATTGTTAATAAAAGAGAAGTTTGTTCTTGTGGATTTGAGTTGTTCCGAGAATCTGTTAGTGGTAGTTGTTGCCTAGCAACCTGGGGGTAGACACTCTCAATCAAGTGTTGGGAGTGGGTAAGTGAGACCTTGCTCTGTTGACTTTATTTATGTGTTCTTTCCCTCACTGTAATTTAAACCCTGCTCTTGTCTTGATCTGGTGGAAATTAATTACCTTGGGTATTTAATTGTTTTGGGTCCCTTAACCCTAAAATTTAATCAGGGAATATTTAGCTAAAATGTCAATGAAATCAGTAATTAAATTAATCCCTAGAGAGATTTGAGCTAGGGTGGACCTATTGCACTTGTTGCTCTATAATGAGAAATTAGTAATTATTATAATGGGAAAAATTATCAGTTGAATTTAATTGTCTTCGAGACTTTGGTCGTTAACTCCTAATCAAAAAAATTATTCCATAATTTTCTAGCTAAACCTAGGTTGTTCATGGGTCTCAAGTGGGTTGTTTTAACCGGGCATCACAAATCCGGCTAAGGATATTAGTATCTCTCACCCCATTTTCCCATGGTGGGCAATCTTAATACTTGCAAGGGAATTAACGCCACCCCATTTATGCAGGGCGAGATGGTTTGAGTCTATTTGGACTATATGTTTTGAGCCCAAAATTGCTCATTTTTGTGGTATATTCTTCACCATGGCCTTCCTATCGGGGACCGTCTTGTTCAAATTGGGATTCCGGCTCCCAAATTCCCCTTCTATGGGCATGTGGAAATGATTATGCATGTTTTCTAGTTCTTTCCCAAATCTCAAATTTCTTGGAACTGGATCGATACTTTTTATTTCCTTCATAGCCCCACTGTTTCACTTGGCAACATATCCTCTTAGGAGACAATCCCAAACTTCTGCCTATATTCACCTAGATTTGGCATGTTTTTCAGGGGGGAGATTTTATTTTTTATATGGAAAGAAAGGAATGCTTTTTTATTTGATAATTCTATAGTTGATAAGTCCTCATTTTATAATAAATCTATGGTGATATCAAATTTGCTTTTGCATATTCAAGTTCAACCGAATAAGGTGGCGTTGGAGGAGGACCACCTCCAATTTGTTGCGACATTGGGAGGAAGCCTCGTGAAATATTGCACGGGTGCCTTCCTCTCTGACTAGGATCTCCTCACCCTCATCTCGTGGTAGCTGACGTAGAAGATCCTAGCATCAAGCGTTCGGTTTCTCTTGATGTTCTCCTAGACCGATCCACCAATATAGTGACTCACTTAGGCACCTCCATGGTCAAGGCTCACCGCCACATTCCTTGGCTTACCAAAAGGGCTTGGGATCACCACCTTGGTAACTTGGGTGGGGTTCTCCACCTTGATCGCTAGCTCAAGCAACGAGTTTAGGTCTCTCCCTCTGCCACTTCTCAACAATCCACCCGGCATCCGCCACCTCCCCGCCTTCTCTTGAAAAATTCCCTCGGCTCAGCCTAGGCATTCCTACGCACTAGGAATCAGATCTTGAGGAAGACCATGTTGATGGCTGGGATATTCCCAACACTAGAAAGGATCTACCTAGTTTGGGGTGGCCAGATGATTTGGATCTGCCTGCCTTGGGCATGTTTCTTTATTGCTTTGCTGAATCTGTCTTTGTCTTTTGATAGGATTGGTTTTTTGTTGTATCTCCCTAGGCTCAGCCTAGTTTGAATTTTGTTTTCCTAAGCTCGACCTATTTTGTTTGTCATTTTGGCGCGTTCTCTTATACTACCTGCTTTTTGTTGAAAGTTATCTTGTATCTTAAATTGCATTAATATAATATAAGATCTTTTTCATCAAAAAAATATAAATAAAAAATTGATTATCTTTTGATGTAAGGATTCATTTCTTTAACCCTTCACCTTTTTTCAAACCTATTTGGGTTTACCTCTAGTGTGCAATATTTCACCATACCTTTCTTTGGAAGAAATGTCTCAAACTACAAAAACAAGACTATAATTAGGTCTCTCAATTGCATGCTACAAGATTTCTAAAGGACTCATCAAAATCTTCTTATTGTTAAAGTATCTTTAAAAAATTATTTTTGAATATTGATTTATTAACTGATAGGATAGTTTGTATAATTCCTTGGTTAATGTGTTGGTTTTCTATTTACAACCTAAGGGTTTCTACTTATAGCCCAAGAACACAATTTTCATTTACCAATAAAATTTATGAATCTTCAAGGCCTTAAATCTCCTTGGAGTAGTTTGCACACACTTATGAAAGCTTCCAAATCTATTATTGAATTATAATGACCCACAAATCTCATATATGTAGTGACAGTCATCCTACGCCTTCTACAAAAACAATTATTATTTACTTGTGTTGGGATTTACAATAATGGAATGAGTGTTTATGTCTCTTCACAATTTTCTACAAGACTATGAAGTGTTCCACATATTATCTTCACAATAAAATCCTTCCCTTTCTTCAACTAATCTTATTTATCATGAGAATATGCCCTTCTCGGGATTGTAGCATAGTGAACCACCGTATATTATTCCTCGCATAATATCACACACAATCTAAAATAACTAAATTATATAGAAATAAAAAAATAAAAATACAATATCTCAAAAAAAAAAATTTAGTCCTTTCTTGCTTGAAGAATATGATTTTTAATAGCTTATTCGGAGTTCATGCACAATTATATCCTTTAAGGAGATCTTTTTGCAAACACTTTTACACTGCTACACATTTCTTGGAGCTCCAATGTTCTACATTCCTTGATTGATCAAGGCCAAGAAAACAATTAAAAAGTTCCTCAAATAGCTTCTTTTCTTGAATTCCTTCCACATAAATTATCATCATGGCTCTATGATCAAGTCATATGATGGGGCTACATAATAAGAATGGTTGAAGTGACTATTTGAATCTTATATGACCAATCTTACTTCAATAAGATCCCTAAAAAACACACATAAAGACAAATATGACCTAAAACCATGTTTAAGACACACTAGGATCACTATACAAGACAAGAAATCCAAAATTTGGCTCAAAGTGAAATTTCAAATTGGAGGAAACATCCTAATTTTAAATATTGACCCCTTGAGTTCAAAGTACAACATGTAATGCAAGTTATGGACTCCTAGGAAAACTTTAAGACCTATACAAACTAAAATTGATCATATCAACTCTAAACTATCCCTTGGAGTGATGTCTTTGCATAAAAATTAAAAGATGTCATAAAATAGATCTAGACATAGAGAAGAAAAATGTAGTCAATTGAAAAATAGAAGGTAACCCTCTAGATGGAAAGATTGAACCTTGGCCACCTCCTTCATGTTAGAAGAGAGAGAAAGGTTTATGTTATAATTATATAAAATGGTTCAAAAACCATAAATGTGTTGTGTTACTATCTCTTTACATACACTACATGGGATCAACACACCTCAAACTCTCAAAATAGTTGGGTACACATCAGGAGAAAAAGGTGATAGTGTGATCATTACATGAATAACACACAATTTCAACCATAGAAGGTTATCCAATGAATTCAATTGCTTTGGGTATCCAATATCTAATGTTTAAGTTATTTTCGCACATGGTAAATAACCCTCTTTTGGAGGATAGTTCCATCACAACAAACTGTCTATTGGAGACTACTAGTTTGATTTGGAAATTTTTCCATTCCACATGGAAGGTCAGATATAGTTTTAGGAGTGTAATGGGTGAAACAATTCAAAACATTTTCACTCCATTTTCAAGATTTTATCATTAGCTTCTTATCAAATCTTAAGAGACATACTTTCAAGGATGATATTTCCCCTAAGTCAAAGTATCAGTTCACATAGAATGGAAAAGATAATCAAGAAAAAAGGTTTTCACATGGTATCACAACATTCATTAGAAACCCAACAAGAAGTTCTTCCTAGCCAACTAGAATTGTAAATATTTATTCAACAAAATAAATAGGTTTTTCAAGAACCCATGGGTTTACATCCCCATCCACGATCATCATCATGACATCAATTAATTCTAGGAGAGTGTTTTATCTATCCTTAGGGAAAAGTCCTAACCATATGAATAAAATGTGAAAATTGAGAAATAGGTTAAGGAGAGGTTTGATGTGGACATTTTCATCCAACCAAAAGAACTTATTATTCATCAATGGTCATGGTTGATATGAAGTATGAGTCATGAAGTATATATCAATATTAACTTGAAATCGATAAGCTCACCCTCAAAGATAAGTTTATTATTCATGTTATTGATGAGTTAGATGACTTGCATGGTACTATTTTTTTACCAAGCTTGATCTTTATTCAAGTTATCATATAATCTAGGTAAGGATTGAAAATGTGCATTAAAAACCTTCTGAAATCATGAGGATTGTTATGAATTTTTAGTGATGTCATTTTTTTTGACTAATGCTCCTACCTTTCAAAGCCTCATGAATTCATTTTTCCATCCATTTATTTCTATATATGTTCATATTTTCTTTTATGGCATTTTAATACACTACGGATCGACATGAACATTTGAAACATATGGATAAAGTATTACAGGAATTAAAAGATCAAGACAATGAGCTACATGCTAAAAAACATAAGATTCTAAATGTTTCTTTATAGCGTAAGAATTTGAGTAGCTAGGACATGTGGTGTCCTATGAAGGGTTCAAGATAGAATGAAAGAATGTAATGACCCTCTTCTGATATTTGGAAACATGTATATTTTTTTATTGTTTTTAAAATTTATATATTAATATTTATATATAATCATCCATCAAAGGAGTGTCACTTAATTCAACTCAACTAACTCATAATTAGCTTCACCTAATAAATTCATTATAGGTTTTATGTTACTTAAGTCTCTAACTAATCATTCCTTAATTCTTTACTATGTATTTTTAGTCTTAAGTTCATGTGGAGTCCTATCGATTGGACCCACTTAACACCATCGTTCAGCATCTCTCATCCACTACCAGGCAGCTCAATATTAATTTGATTGAATAATCCCACATGAGGTTTATTCATAGTTATAAATCTATGGAACTCATTTTTCATTAGTGAATTGAGGTGTTTTAATGAATCACACCTCCTTATAGTCCATTTTATTACCTAAATATGGCATGTCCAAACCATTTTCCCTATCATGGAATCTAGACAATGTTTGATTCATCAATTTATCTTTATGAGAAAAATATTTATAATCATAAACTCAATTTTGTTTATCCAATGTATAGTTCCTCAATGGGTAGAAATCTTAAATCATGTTACAACTACATTCTACACAATACTACATGTCGTAATGATGAATTATTTTCATCTCAAACTCTAATTCAATACCCACCACAACAAGTGTGAGGATCCATAACCATTTTCATGTTTAGATAGATGTGTATAACTCATGATTTCAATTCTTTCCAACCTATCACTTAGAGACATCTTACTTCAGTGTATTAAAATCCTTTATAATCAACTATATATTAAAAATGGCATATTACAAGTACACTTGTGATTTAGGTAAATGGGAAACATTTTATCTAATCAAGTTAAGGATTTCTCCTTTAGGTTCATTAATGTCATTAGGAAGATGACAATTTTCACCTCAACATCTTAGCCCACA
The DNA here is from genome assembly GCA_018340775.1 of Taxus wallichiana var. yunnanensis. Classification (NCBI taxonomy): domain Eukaryota; kingdom Viridiplantae; phylum Streptophyta; class Pinopsida; order Cupressales; family Taxaceae; genus Taxus; species Taxus wallichiana. The sequence continues at coordinate 838,562,220 of CM031242.1, read as the reverse complement.
TTGTTTATCATGAAAATAGTCCATTAAAAATTCTAGAGGAAATTCCATATACTTATTAGTTCCTTGAGTGTAATGTAATCCACATAATGCATTTCCATGCAAATCATGGCCTTCAATGAGTTTATTAGCAAATTTTCTAGATAGCCGAGCCTCAATGAGTTTACAACGGGTAAGAGATTTAATACTTCAAAATATTACCCTTCAAAGGTTAAAATGTCATCATAATTCTTATGACATTCAAAATAGAAGCAATCATTATCCTACAATACCTTATATCGATCAACAAGAGTTTTCTTCCCCTTATATGGAAGCAACAACCATTCCTCTCACATTCAATATATCAACATTTTAGATTAATTTTAACTTAGCAAAATTTGATTGAATTATGAACAAGGACAACTCCACTATGCATATTATAAACAATAGTTTATTTATAATGCAATTTTTGGCATGGTTAGAAATATACAGAGGCCTCTTCCTTTTATGTAATTGATTAAAGATATTCAAGAGGGTTACCAAATTATGAAGCAATAATAATGAGACAAGATAAAGAAAATCCATTGAAATTCATCATTGCACGTCAAAAAGAGGCTTATCACATAATGATTAATAACTTCAAGTTTAGATTCTTATCACAAAATGATTAAGAACTAAGTTATTCATAATCAAATATTAGTCCTTTATACTAATGAAAACCATTCTAATATAACAATATCTTATTCATGTTACAGGTATGAGTCAAGTATATGATTCTATGAATTTGGAACCCCTTACTAATGACTCAAGAAAAGATAGTTCATGATCAACAATTGTATAGTTATGGTTACACAGTTCTTAACGAGTATTATATTTCAAAGTAACAATACAAGTTGGAAGATCACATTATTTATTTTCCCTTAGCAGTTCACACTATTAAAGTAAATGAATGTTATCTACGACATTCCTTGTATAGCCCACTCATAATATCCTCAAACAAGTTGGTTGAAGTCAAGATAGTATATGATCACAACCAAAAGTAGATAAAAGAAAGTTTCTTCCATATTATACACATAACTACAAGAGTCCTAAAAGTCACTAAGTTCACATGTAGGTGGTCGGGTGTTTGCTAAACCCATAATTGTTTAGGGTTGCCTTGCATTTACAATATATCAATTTAGGTTTGCATTTTGAATTATATTACAATCAAATTAGAAGATCAAGATTATTTTCATGGTTAGGTCTTAATGGAGGAGATTCAAATTCTCTAGAATTCAAGTCATCATTCCCAAAGGATATTTTTCAAGAGTACGATCTCAGTTGTAATCCTTATCATGGATCTCAATAAGAAAGTGCACATTCCTCCATCACACAATCACAACCAATATTCACAAGCCTGATAGTAATTATTTTATTCATTGACCAAACCCTTGCAAACATATGTCTTTCTCTATTCCATAAACTTAAATGCATTGAATAGTATTCATAATGTCCATAAAAGTATAATGAAAGCTAAACATTCAAGGATGCCATAATATAATAACAAGAATACATTCTCAAGTAGAGGAAAAGCTCAGTAAGACATTATAAATAATGCATATTTCAAAGCTTCAATATTGTTTTCAACACAAATAACCTGCCATAAGGGTTTGGAACTAGATTATGCCAATTCACAACTAAGAAATTGATTTCTTTTTAGCAATTTTAGTAAATATTTCCTCATTAAATAAGGAACATAGTTTCAAGTGTTTACAAATCCATATTTCAAAATAAAACCTCCTACTTCAGCGCTTACACCTTTTTTACAAACACATTATACACTTTCCTTATGCAAGAAAGATGAATTACTCTTTTAAATAATAACAATCCTTATTGTACTCTAACATTCATCACAAAAACCAAAATTACTTTGCATTTACTGGGATATCCTGTAAAATCTTGCATTTTCATGGATCAGTTCAAACTAAACTGACATGTAATCTTTCCATATATGATAAATTCTAAATATAAGTATATAAAATTTTATCAAATGGAGAAAGAGTAAGATACTTTTCATTTCTTCCCAAGGGATTAAGTACTCAAGGTAAGAGAGAAGAAATACCTTACATGCAAGTAACAAGAATACAATGTACTTAGTACCATCAAGACATAAATGAGTAACACATCCTTTTCCATTTATATGAATACATTGTCATCACCAAAAAAGTAGAGTACAAGAGAACATAGAGACGACATTATTTATCAAAGGAGGAATCACATAGCTATTTACTCATACAATTCAAAATGGTGCCCTCGAGACATAATCTTTATGAGAACACACTTTCACACCAACAGTCATGGGTTCATCATATTTCATAGAATGGAGCAAATCACATGTAAGCATGGATACCTAACCATGTATGTTAGTGTTGGAGAACATAAGTAGGTGTATAACAATATACAATTGTACTCACATTTCAACCCATTCAAATCTAATAATTAATTACAAAGATACAAATAAATGTGTAATTATATGCAAAATTTATCAAAGGAGAAGAAACCCCATGCCTAAAATCAAATGGAGTCATGCCTTAGTGAGCTCCAAATCTCCACTTCAACTAGCACTAGTTTCCATAGGTAAAACCCCATTCTCCATTATTGAAACAACGTCGTAACTAAATGCAAGAATCCCGAGAAAGAAAGAGAGAAACCAATTGAAATAAATTACATTTTGCTCAGGTATTTCCCTAGGATTTCATTTATTATAGTTGTGACTAAGATTACACCAAAGCGCATCGAACTCAATTTTTCGTATTGCAGAGTCCTACGCAAAGTAGACCTTGGAGGATCCATGCATTGTTCCATAATTGTCCATTCAAGAATTCCCTAGTGCATAATATACCAAATAACATGATATTCCTACAACTTAATTCACATAAAAACTCAAGGCAATCATGCAAGGCAAGAAGGGTTTCATTGAAAAGATAGAGCCTCTGATTATGATTTGACACTCAAAATTCCAACACAAAAGATAGCCTAAAAATAGTCAACTCATATTTATGCATAATGTTTCAAACTTTTCCCAAATTCCCTTGATTTTCATCAAATTTAAGACCCATCTCAAGATTTAGTCATTATTTTAAAACACCAAATTCCCTTCCAAGATTAAAAAAATAATAATGCCTCACAGTTTATACCAATTGGCTAGTGATTTGATTTAGACATCAATTAGCCATCATGTAAGTGGCTAGGTGATTATTATAATTCCAAGAAAGGTCTTTATTGATAAAAATCAATTTAAAATGCTTACTCATATGCTCAATGATACAATACTATATGTATACAATTCTCCCAACATAATGCCAATTCCACACTTTATATGGATCTAAATCTAATAATAACGCTAGTTAATATTACAAATAGTACTCACACTTCAATTGAAAAATAAATTCCACATTATCAAATATGATCATCATTCACACATGGTCAATCAACAATGAAGAAGTAATAATGTATGAAGATGAGACCCCAAGGTCTACAAAACATACAAATGTACAATAACTCAAAACCGCAAGCTTAATGTCATGTCAGAGCATTATAAAGCTATGTTATTTCAATTAGATATTGGTGCAAGCTAAGACTTCAGATGGGTAATTCAAAGTGTAAAAAAGTAACTTAAATTGTTGATGGTGAATCACAACACCCCTGAATGTTTGTAACCCGATGGGTTGAGACTCTCAGTGTGATTGCATAACATGGAGCTTTTCCCAAGTGTGGGACCTTGCGAATCGGGAAAGCTCTCTAGATGAAGGCCGGTTCTTATTCCTCTGTTCAGGTGCACAAAAACAATTTGTAGAGGATTTACTCAAAAACCTAATCTAACTTGCCAAGGAGACAGGGTTGAGAAGATGCAAGAAAATAAACCTAATCTAACCAAGGTGATGCACCAAAGGAATGATGAACACCGCTTTGCCAATAAACACAAACCATAAAAATGCAATACAATAAACATGCACAGTAACCAAAATTGTAATGAGAGATCACTTGAATGCAATGAATACAAGAGAGGGTTGAAATCATCCACAGACTTGGTTTTTATTGCTCCAAAGATTGATATAGTGCATTACAATAGCCAAGAGGCAAAAATTGCATTACAGTTTGAATGGGAGATTTGAACTCCACAAATTCACCTACCAAAGAGAAGGAGGGAGGGGCAAAACAAGAATGTCCAACCTTTAGAACGAATCCCCTCCTTATAATTTATAGGAAGAAAAAGAGAGGGAGAAGAGAGGAATTTGAAATCTACCCAAACCACTTCCAGATTGCATTTAATTCATCTCATTATGGTGGTGGGTGAGAACCCTAGCAAACCCAAAAAATGGTGAACTGTATTTTGAATTTTTGAAGAACTTGTTCTCACCCAAATAAAGATATCCTATAAGATTTCCAAAAATTCCAACCTTGAGTGAATCCGAGCTCCCTGTGAAAAGTTATGGCCATTTGAATATTTCCCGAGTCAGGGTCTACTTCCTGTCAGGTTTGGGGTTCTCCTTTGCATTTGCATCGGGTTTGGAGGGTGCCTCGACATGTGTTTGATGCTTATGTTTTCCCGAAACCCACTTCCACTAGTGTTGCCAAGATTTCCTTTGTTTTGGGTTTGGAAGTTGGACTTGCATATGCATCGAGTTTTGAAGGTGGCTCGATATGTTTTCACCCCATGTTTTCCCGACTTGTTTCCCCACTCCAAGACCTGATTTTCCTAGGTAGTGTTTCAGGTTTTTAGAACTCCCAAGCATCGGGACATGTCTTGTGATTTTCATGCTTCATGTCTCGTGTTTCCCGAAACCTGAAACCCAAATCCTTTGTGTCGGGTTTTCAAACATGTGCAACATATTTTCTTTGTGTCAGGTTTTTGACCATGCAATGCATCCCCCAAAACCCAAAATGAAGGATTTTGGGACTGGGGACCTGTTTGGCAACCTCTAAAACCTAAAATGAAGGATTCAGAATTCCAGACTTGTTTTACATGCATGAAAACCCAAAATGAACTTGGCAGGAGTAGAGGCATGCAATGCACCCTCTAAAAACTGAAATGAAGGATTTCAATTTTCCTTGATTTCCATATTCTGTTGTTGTCTATATTTACCTGGGGGGTAGATATATATAACATAAACCTTTATTTGGTGTTCAATTAAATTAAATTATGCATTTAGAAATATAACATAGCCTAATGACGACCTTGCAAGCGTCAAGTTTGGGGAACCCAAGAATGGGATGTGATATCATTCCCCTCTTAAAACAAGCATCATCTTTATGCATCATTAGGAAAAACACAAAGGTAGTTAAAAAATATCTTGATCTCTTGTTCCACACGAAAAAGAGGATAAATGCATCTAAAATCAAAGACTACTGTACGGATGAAAATGAGCACGTGACCTTCAACCACACTCGACCCCCCGAGGTCATGCCGGAGCAGCCGATGTTTGAATGTGTGTGGCTAACTATAGGAGGATCAGTGACTAAGATCTGGTAGTGTGATCTCTTGGTAGCCAAGTTGACAAAGGGGAGACTTAGAGGCTATGAACGGGTAGTGTAAATTCCCTATGGTTTGTTTACCTAATTTGGATCTAAGTGCTAAACTAGTTTGAAGTGTCCATGTAAACTGAATGAAATTAATAATCTACACTACTGAAAGGAAACTAATCTAAACAAATCACATAACCGAAATATTACAATCACAAACAACAATTCACTTTTATTCTAAATAATCAAATCTACTTTTACACTAAAACTAAACAAGAAAATAACCCGGTGTGGTTATTTTCCTGTGCTGAGTGTATTGAATCTAAACTAACCTAAAACAAGTGATTTTCCAAATGATCTATGATGTGTAGACAACCTCCTACAGATATTCTCTCCTTCAGATCCATAGGGATGGGAAGAAGAGGATCTGTCATTGGGGATTGCTATGAAAGATTCAAACCCTCTTGGAAATTAAATAACTCTTTGCAAATGAAAATACATTGATTTCTACTCTATTTGATATGGAATTGAAATTAACAATTCGTAATTGACAATTGATAAACAAAGAAAACAAATACACAACTCAAACCTAGAAGAGTAATAACCTTAGCAAATCCAAGTAGTATCAGTATCTATCCCCTCAGTTCTTTCCTTTCATTCTCTAAGTGTTCATGTGAGTCCAAAGGATTGGGAATGCAAAGAACAACAACAAGAGGATGGCACTTGAGCAATGGCAGCTTGGAAGCAATCTAGACGCAATGCAAGTAGAAGAGAGATAGCACAAGATATCTGAGCTTGGCTATGCAATTCCTAGCAAGATTATGGCAGCAAAACAATACAAGATACACAAAATTCTCAGGCCCTTTTTCTTGAATACAAGCATGGAATATATAGGAATGGAGGCTAGGAGGTTACTTCATGCACAAGGCAAGAAGGAGGAGTTCCAACCAATTAAATCTATTTAAAAATAGAAGAGGGAAGGAATACCATGCAAACAAGACTATTTTTAGGCAATTTGGTTCACAAACGCACCCTAAAAGTCGAGTTAAGTGAAGCGTCATGTGTCAAAAACATGCATGAAGAGTTTTGGAAAAAGCATTCAGGACCGCCACCCTGTGTAGGGAGGCGGTCCTAGGACTACCGCCCAAGCCTCGGAGGCAGTCCTAGGACCACCGCCCAAGCCTGGGAGGTGGTCCTAGAACCGCCGCCCAAGCCTAGGAGGTGGTCCTGTCACTAAAGCCAAAAAATGCACAGAAATGAGAGGGAAGCTGGAAGAAAGCGTGGAAAGGATAAGTAAGGATGTCTAGGCTACAAATATACACTGCAAATGGGTTTTGGAGCTCAAACACCTTCTTGAAAGGATTTTGAATCATCATTGGGGACTTTTGTAACTGTTTTCCGTGCAATGTAGCACATGCAATTTTGGGTGCGTATAACTACCATCAAGTTATTATAATTTTTCCACATTACATATTCAATATTTAGCTCAGCAACATGCTAAACAAATAGTTTTATTAAAATTTTAGTTTTTAAAATCATTCTTGCCCAATGTATTTTAGAAAATCCCAAGCAAGTAATTCTACTCACCCATTAATTCATCTTAATAGTCACAAAAACAGTTGGTTGTAAATGCAAAGTCAAGTGAGTTCAAAAAGTTTTTAGTTTTAAAATTTCAAGAAAATTTGTACATAGCAACAACAAGAAATAAGAACAAAAAATAAACCATGTCTTAAAAAAGATAAGCAACCCTCATAATTAATACTATAAAAACAATAATATCAAATTTCATAATCCCTTGCGTTCAACAAAATTAAAACATCAAATTTTCCTCCTTAAGAGAAAAGCCACCAAAAATCACCTAGAGTTTCATAAATGAAAAAGGTTGCTGCCAGTTATAGCTGCGTGTAGCTCACACAAAAATAAATTATTTTAATTCCATGAAATTAGGATTCAATAAATTTCATAAATTAATACAAGTTAGCAATAAAGCTCGCAAGAAACAATCCAAAAAAACTCCAATCAAAATATCCAACAATTCCATTAGCTTCTAAGAACGTAAAAAGAGTTACTAAATCAATTCAAAATGTCCAACTAAATAATTTCCTTTATTTCATTAGAAACCAAAGAAATAATAGGTAGGTACATTGGTTTGGATTAAGCACAATTATGGTGAGACTGATATTTTAGGGCTCTCATCACCAGTCTAAGATGGTGAGATCAAGGCTTTTGGCCTTTAATCATTGATCAAATAAATTTAGTTGTAATACCTTACCTAAATGACACATCCGCCCTTCAATACAAATAATTATAGGGATAAATTCCATGAAACAAAGCCAAAACTAGCACAACAAATTCAATAAACTATCATTTTATAATACAATCCAATCAAGGAAATAAATTGTCATACATGAAAAAAACTTTAATCCCTCAAGGACTGAAGTAGTCGCCAAAGTTAATCCTTCAAGGAAGGATGTAGGAACAAATGACTCCAAACTACTTACTCAAGTCCATTCTACCCAACTAGGCTATCCTTGTAAGGGGTTATCCTTGTTTGAAAAAAATGATTTGTTTTTGTTTTATTTGTTTGATTTTCTTTTGATTCCAAATTCATCTACTGAGATATTTGTGTGCATGATCTCAGGACCTAGTCTCTTGAATATTTTTTCCAAGACTAAGAGGTATCGCGTTTTTTAGAACTTAATGCTTTGATTAAAATAATGTATTGTTGGATGTATTTTTTGTTCACATAGTTATACATATAAGTGTAGCACAAAATTTAAGGGAAAATCATCGATGGAGGGCTCTTAAAAAAAATATGACTAACATTAGACACACATGGTTCTTGTCGTTATTTTTATTATTATTATTTTCGGTTCGAGGCGGAATTCCTTTGTCTAATTCCTTCGATAAAGGGAAGGGATACCAAGGTCCAATGTTGCAACTTTGGCTCGATACCAAGGTGTAGTGTCCCTCTTCCGATATCCGAAAATACATCCGATTTTTTATTTTAAATTATATTAATTTTTATCTGTAATCATCCATCAAAGGAGTGTCACTTAGTTTAACTCAACTAACTTCCAATTAGCTTCACGTAATAACTTTTCTATAGGTTTGATGTTACTTAAGTCTCTCTTAGCCTTAATTCTTTAAGTTAATTCCTTAATTCTTGAATATGTATCTCTTAGTCTTAAGTTCAAGTGGATTCATGTGGGTTGGACCCACTTCACACCATCATTGCACAACTCTCATCCAATACTAGGAAACTTAGTCTTAATTTGTTTGAAAAATCCCACATGAGCTTTAGTCTCAATTATAAATCTCTAGACAACATTTTTCATTAGATGAAATGAGGTGTTTTAGTGATTCACACTTCCCTAATATCCAATTTATTATCTAAATAAGGTATGTCCAAACCATTGTGCCTATCATGGTATCTAGACAATGTTTGATTCATCAATTTATCTTTATTAGTAACTATTCTTGATCACAAACTCAATTTCATTTATATTTTGTATAGGTCCTCAATGGTAGAAAGATTAAATCATGTTATAACTATATTCTACACAAGACTGTATGTCGTAATGTTGAACTATTTTCACCTCAAACTCTCGCTTCAATGCCCATCAGTACAAGTGTGAAGATCCATAGCCATTTTCATGCTTAGACAGGTGTGTATAACTCATGATTTCAATCTTTTTCAACCTATCACTCATACACATCTTTCTTTAGTGTATTAGAGTCCATTATAATTAATTTTACATTCAAATGTACCCTATTACAAGTACACTGTGATTCAAGTAAACATGAAACATTCTATCTGATCAAGTTGAGGAGTGCTCCTTTCGATTCACTATTGTAATTAGGAAGAAGAAAATTTGCACCCTAACATCTAAGACCACATTGCTTGGCATCAAAACATATCATTAAACATTCTAGAGGCAGGCCAAATATTTATCAATTCCTTGAGTGTAATGCAATCCACATAATTCACCACCATGAATCCAACCATCAATGAGTTTATTGGAATTTTTTTGGATACCTAGGCCTCAATGAGTTTAAAATGAATAAAGATTTACTATGTAAAAATATTGCGCATTAAAAATTAAAATGTCATCATAATGCTTAGGACATTCAAAATAGAAGCAATTATTATCCTACAGGGCCTTATACCGATCAACATGAGTTTTCTTTCCCTGATATGATAATGACAACCATTCCTCTCACATTCAATAATATAAATATTTTAGAGTCATTTTGACTTAGCAGAATTTGTAGTTCATTTTCAATTGATTGACTCACGGATGGTGGATTTGCATATCAATTCCATGTTTTATACCGCATAACGTAAAGTTTATGTATAATACCATTTTTTAGCATGATTAGACGTGTATCAAGGTCTCTTCCTTTGTTGTAATTGATTAAAGATATTCAAGAGCGTTGCCAAATTATGTAGCAAGAATCATGAGGCAATCCATTGAAATTCATCATTGCACCTCAAAAAGACTTCTTGAGACAATGGGAGTACAAGATAAGTCCCCAATTTCATACCTAACACTAGCATGCACAACATACTTCAACGAAAATCCTCAAAAAAAGAAAGCTAGGCATGAAACACTTCCTCTTCTTTCTAGAGCCCCGTAAGTCACTAAAAAAAATTTCTCGAGGACCGGCAACGTGTTACCTTCTTAGAGGAAAACAATTTCCAAATAACAATAAAAATGCCATAATAAATATTCCTTATAGCCTCTGGTCAATGCATGAACCTTCGTACAGTGTATTTTCCTTTGGAGTCGATAGAATTATCCAAGTTCTTCTTTTGAATCTCTTGGTCATCGTTTTTGATCTGCGCTTTGGGGTGAGATGTTCAACATTGAGAAAAAAAAAAAAAAAGGGGGAATTGTGTTTTTAGGGAAATGGTTCTCATTTTATATTCTATGCATCCACATTGTTAGCTTGTGTTCTGCCAATAAGATCGTGCCCCTTCTACACATTCCTTGCATGAACTAGAAAGTTATAGTTTTCATTGTCTTGGTGTCTGTACGTGGAGAATTATACATATATCTAGTTTATCACGTGCTTTCTTGGCAATGCGTAGTAGCTTGGTGGATGTATTTATTTGCTTGACCAAATTGAAAGAGAGGGGACAGTTTTTCAGAGTATTGAAAGCAGGTGGGTGAGAGTCGGTTCAGTCTGGCAGGGGGCACTCCAGTGGCTGTCACCGTCTCACCAAATGCTTCTAACCACCCAATGCTAGACCAGCACGCCTCTGCCTCTGCCTGTACCTCGTGGAGTGTAGAAATGAATTTATCCTAGGGCAGTGCCGTGAGGAGGTGTTCGGATTGACAGCAGCTACAGGCAGAGAAGTAAACGTACCTCAGAAAACCAGTGGCCCAGAGAGAGTTTTGTGCGACTGCTGCCACAGGCCGATCCCAAGGCACCCTCGGTGTTGATCCTGATGTTCTGATGCACGCGACCTCACTCGTGTTAAGTTGTTGCAAAATCCCGTAGCTGTAGTAGAAGAACGAGATAAAGTTGTAGATTGGGCTGTCTTGCCCTTTCTTTTTGGGAAGTCGCCTCTGTCCAGGTGGCAGATCTCGCCTAGAAGAAGCCGATCAAATCTTGAGGAAGGTTTTGCTGGTGAGGCTGAGATCGTGTTCACTACTGTTTTCTTTTGCTGTCCGGAAGTTTTGTTTCCAGCGCCTTGCCATGGGTTTGATATGGCGGTTCAGATGAAGCTGCAAGCTGTTGCAGGAGGCGTGTTACCTCCACGTTCATTGGGTGCGGTATGGTGTGTTCTTGATGGGGAACCCACAACGAACAACCTGCACAGTTATTTGCCAGGCGGCAGGAGTTCTTTCTGTGAGGCAGAAGCCGTTTGAGCGCTCCAACAAGCAGTTCGTCCGACTATGTTGTTTCTGTTCAGTTTTGAATGCATTTTCAATTCGGGACTCTCCTTTAAGATATTTTCTTCAAAATCGATTAAGTGACAGTGAGAGTGTTACCAGGAGACCCGATGAAGTCTATTACAGAGATTCTCTGTGGAGACCTTGCTGTTTTAATGGCGCGTGCTTTTTGTGTTGGTGACAGATCACACCCGTGGGCACAGGAGATCTATGCAGTGTTGGAGAAAATGTCTTGGGAGAGGAATGTAGCAGGATATTTTCTCAGACCCAGAGAAAACGAACTTCGAAGTGCTTCCTGGGAGTTTGAATAAATTTGTTGGTAACCATAATGTAAGTTACCTCCATGTCAGTAGCTGTAACAGTTGTTTTTATGCAAAAGGAAACTCAAAGACAGTTTTAGGGTTTTGAGTAATCTTTCAAGCTGCACCGGATTTTTGAAATCACAAAAGGAACTAAACTTTCGAAGTTCAGTGGAAAGGATGTTAAATACGTTTCTCAGTGGTTGAGCAAGCAGTATGAGTTGTTTTTTTTTTATGTGCAGAGTTTATGTTTTGAGGTTTTCAACAAATTGGTTAATCAAACCAGAATGGAACTGTTGAGTAAGGCCACTCTTCCATCATTATGCATAATCAAACATGAAGGGGGTCCTCGATGTGCTCAAAGCCTTTCAAAACACAAAAAAAAAAAAGAACCAGTAACAGAAGTCTGTATCAGCTTTTCAAGAAAATAGGTAAAAGTTGAGTCTATAACAGCTTAAGGAAGACGTTAAAGCTCTGGAATCTTGCAGAATGGCAACCTTATCTTCTTGAAGTTTGAATCACAGTCGGGTAGACGCTAAAGATAGGTATATCTCAATAATGGGAAGCAAATGTTGTTCACGCTTCTAAATTCAAACGTGGGTTAGTGTTAAAGAAGCTGATGAGTCTCTATTGAGCTCTAATTCCTCAAACATGCTCCTAGCTCGATGAAGAAGTGCAAAAGACAGTTCTCGTCGTCTTTTGACATTCCTGTCTCTTGAACTTGCTAGGAAAGGTGAAGCTGTGATGTTGAGGGTGTCGCTTCAGAGACTGATGAAATTTATTTACAAAGAGTCTTTATTGAGATCTTACTTGTTGTACGATGTAACTCATGGAAGAGAACCTCATAGAGGCGGGCCTGTTTCATATCGAATATTCATGAAACAATTTACTCTGCTATTATATGAGCTTCTTCAGCGTGTCACCAAGCTGGCAAGCATAAAGTTTTCTGTTGGAATAATCACGCCTTTCAGGCTATAGCTGAAACGTTTGCACCGTGTGTTAGATGCTGTCCTCAATCTAATGAAGGAAAAGGTTTATTGGTCATCACGGTAGATGCCTACCCGAGCCAGGAGCGTGGTGTAATCAATATGTCTCGTGTCCGAGCTTCAAATCATGGGGTTGGTTTGTAGCTGTTTTTCACTGCGTGATTGTGGCGCTAGCTCGAGCTCGCAAAGCACTTTGGGTTAAAGGCAAGCAACGGCATTGAAACAATCATATGCATGGAGATGGCGTTTTAAACCAGGCATGTTAAATCTACTCCTTGTAATAGTTTTCTACCTCCTTTCAGTATCTTGAAATGAATTTTCTTTCCTCTTGAATGGCGCCTAGACTAGATGTTTTCGTGGTTGTTTATATCACTGCCTGATTGTGTGGTTGTTCCTTTAAATCTTATTCCAATTTCGCTGATTTTGCTTGGAATGTTCCTTCCTCTCTTATAGCTTACTCTATTTCATATTTGTCTAAATGGGTTACTGCAATATTGAGTGATGTAGTCTAGTTCGTAGGGAAGGAAACAGTATTGAGTTTTGTTTGCTTATATGACTTTCTCTTAAAAAGAATTATGTGATGGTAATTATAATTGAAGGTTACTAAATAGAAGGTTAAGCCTACATACCTCTTTTGGTTGAATAAATACGCATTTCCTATTTAGGGCTCTCTTGTTTTGCTAGAAGGTACATTAATAGTGACGTTGTGTTCTGAAACTTGTTTAAGCCTGTGGGCATTCCTTCCTTTATGTTTGATTAGAAAATGGCATTTGGGGTTTGTTTTAGAACTGTATATGGTTGACTGTTGTACCTAGTCTAGATGAGGGATAACCTGGCATCTATTTTGGCCTCCACGTGTTGAGAGTATTACTATACCTAATTCTTGATGTAAACTCTTGTATGATTAAAGCAAGGGGAAACATTGTAAGTTTAATTGAATGAAATCTCTACAATTTTTTTAAGGGTCGCAAGCAAGCTATTACTAGCTAGACTGAAACAAAAGTTGTAGGTGAATCCATGGTACTGGATTCGTGAACTCGTTTCCTGTTAGATGACAGCTGATTTCAGTGATAATATCATAGGTGGCTGCTATTTTTATCTGTTTGATATTTGCTAAGACTTTTCCTCGATAAGCCCACATGGATCGGGTAAAATTTTCCATCTTCTATACCTTTGGCAAGGAGTTCATAGAACTTCTAGCCCTGACCGCACTGCGTAACCTTCCTGATAGCTATGTGCGTTGGTTCTTGGTTTGTGCTTGTACTCGTGGTAAGGTCTTTTGAGCCTGGGGCATCGTTGGTGTTTTGCCCTTTTGCGTATCGAATCCCTTTGTTTTCGAACTCGAATACCTTATACTTCAAACTTGGTTACTAAAAGGTCCCATTTTGTGGCCTTGTTAGGGAAATCAATTTTTATTTTAATGTTTATTGACATTGTCTGAATTATATAAAAATTATTAACGACTTTTGGGTTTAGTCTTCCCTTATATTATGTAGAGAAGTTGACGATTAGGATAGGGTTTGATTGGTAGAATAAGGGCCCTTTTCTGTGTCTCTTTCGTACGCTTTTGGAAAAGTGGTTTTGTTTTGGCTAACTAGTACTACGTCTTAAGAAATCCGATAGGGAGGTAGTGGTAAACTCCTTGGTTAAAACCAAAACTATAGTTGTGTTCTTTTAAGGGCATCGAACCCATATTACTTTGAAGCCCCCCTGAAAGAATTGGATAATGTCATCTTTGCTTCGCGCCTACGATCATAATTAGTACGCTTTGTCTTCTCTTGGACCCCTTTAGTTGGATGGAGTAAATTTTAGATTCCTATCACGTAACCCATAGCATTACATGAAGGAGATATCAACACGCTTGACTTTCTTGTTCCCAACCCATAAGGTCTTGCCTTGATTTATGTAATTTTTGTTCTTACTAGTATTTGGACTTTCTCCTTGTTGGATGATTTAGTTTTCTCTCTCATGAGATTAATATTGTAGTTGTGAGTTGTGTTTTAATCCATTACTGAATTTAGATTATTTCTTTCTTGATATTGTTAATTGTTAGCTTACTATTGCATTGTGTAGCCTTAACATGCTCAGTTCTTGCGAACTGACTTTAGTTAATATTTGTGCAGATGGATTATGCGAGTAGACTAGAAGAAAAGAGTGTAAAAGTTTCATCTGTACCATTATGAAGTTCCTTGTAAAAATGTCCAATGTGTAGAAAATTGTGTAACATTGCTTGTAAAGAGAGTTGATATGATCTCCTACCCTGTATTGTTTGGTAATAGTGAAATAAAGTGTCTTGTTCTTGTGTAGTTAAGCTTGAAATTATCCTTGTGAGAAATGGCTTTCAATCTTTACGTTGATATGAGTATTGTAAAACTTTGATCTTGAGAATAAATTATTAAGTTAAATCTTTCTAAGACTTAGCGACAATATTTTATAAGTAAAGTAAAATGAGTCGGTTAACCCTTAAAGAAGCTAAACAAAATAATAATTTTATATTCATCAAATAAATGTAAAGGTGATCTATTTTGAAATCAAATACTCCCATGAGTGATCAAAATGAAAACATCCTTTGTGAAGTAAACATTTATAAATTGATACCCCTAGCTAAACTAGCGAACACTATCCCTTTGGGGTGAACTCTTAAACAAGCTTAAAGGAAAACAATGGTTAGTTTCTGGAAGATATTAAGATTTAGTAAGTAGGAGAAGACTTTAAGTGAACTACTCCACAGTGTTTAAGAAATTAACTTAGTTGGTGAGATGAATTTGTGCGAACCATATATTGATTCCTTCTGAAAACTTAAGTCATGAGCTAAAGGGTGTCTTACCAAAATAAATAAACCCTAACCATTTCTTACTGTGGCTTGCCCTAGCTGTGAGTGTGTCATGTGGTTGGACTTCCATGTTGTCTCGTCAAAAAGAAAAATAAATTGTCCTTGATAAGTGTGAATGTTTCCGTGCTGACCTTGTGGTCTTCCCCGTAACAAATGGTTCCAAGTGTTGGTTGTAACCTTGTGACGACATGTTGTGTCGTGTTGAGTCAAAGCAAGTCAAAAAAAAAGTTATCCTGTATTTCACTGTGTTGTTCTTGTGTTGGTAATTTTGGTGCGTTACATTTTGGTATCAGAGCGTAGGTTCATGCTCTCGAACCTATGGGCCGGATTGGTGTTGTATGGTGATGTTGCATGGTGGTGGTGGTGTTACATGATGATACTGCATGATGATGATGATGTTGCATGATGATGATTTATATTGGAAGAGTAATGTGCTTTAAGCGTGATGTGATTATTGTCGTAATTGTGATATTGTGAACGCACGTGATGTGTATGTCACTCAGTGCGTATTTGTCATCATGTTGATGTGTTGGGGATGAGAGTATTCTCTCTCCTCTTGTGGATTCTAGGAAGAATTCACGTGTAAATTATTGTTTGAGATGTGTGAAAAGAATTCTAATGTGGATGACGTAGTGTTGGAGCATTGTGGCATATTGTGATATGTGGGTGTATCAATGTGTTGTATGACTAGTTGATGTTAAAAGAAATGAGTTGTATCATGATGTTTTTACCATGTTTTGAAGAAATGTGTGTACTACCTTGTTATGAAGCAATTATTGTTATGTTGTGATGTTATTATGTTCATCGTATATATGAGTTGTGTAATATGTAATGCCTCATGTCGTGAATTAGGGTCATACGGTGAGTGTATGAACCCTATCGTATTGTGATTGCACTTTGGGTGCAGAATGTAGTAAAGTGATGTATTGTGCCCTGTGAATGTATAATTGTGATCTACCCCGTATACCTACCATACGTGAGACGTTATGGTAGCTATGTGTGTACCACCATGGTGTTAGTGATGTAGTTACATGTTATGTTGTGAGCCTTACACTAACCGACCCTGAGAGAGATCGGTAGAAGTGTATGTTAAGAGTGAGGAACGGTGTACCATGGGTCAATAACTCGAGCCAAAACTCGATTTAGTAGATTACATGTGACTCTTTCCTCTCTCCCTATGTGGTTGTATGTATGCAACCTTAGTGTATCTATGACTATGTTAGCCTTGTCGAAGAGTGGCGGGATTGATATATATATTTTACGAGCTGAGGCTCGATGTTCCGAGTGCCAGCAACTCGTTGAGTACCCCTTTGGTGGCTAGATAAGGCCACACAGTTATCGTAATGTGACATTATTATAAGTTGATTTTATTCGTAAATTGAGCTTTTTACTTTATTTTTGCAAGGACCAGCATCTTTTCTTGATTGCAATGCTTTATAATTTTGGGCATTTCCTTGGTTTGTGGCACTAACATGGGGATTTTGATACTAACTTTGGCTATTTGGCCATTTATTTTAGCTTGATTTGGGGTCTTCTTTTAAATTTGGAATTTTTACCGCCTTGCCCAAGGCTTGTACTTTGCCACTTGGCACTTTGACTGGATTGTTGTGCTGGTTCTAATGTTCGTGATGTGTGGAATAGGGTCATGGGATGCACCATGGATTGGTTGGACCTATGGACCCGCTTCGTTGTATGGGGGTACGCCCCAAGGGGTACATATGACTAGCGGGTTATGGAGAACTACGCGTCATTATGTCACTTGGGTTAGGAGTGTCCAAACTCTGTGTGTCTTTTGACCATGGGGACAACCGGCCTCCTTGAGGGAGGCAAAAGAGTTTGAGGGAGGCATAAGAGTTTGAGGGAGGCATAAGAGACTTGAGGGAGGCATAAGAGTTTGAGGGAGGCATAAGAGACTTGAGGGAGGCATAAGAGACTTGAGGGAGGCATAAGAGTTTGAGGGAGGCATAAGAGACTTGAGGGAGGCATAAGAGACTTGAGGGAGGCATAAGAGTTTGAGGGAGGCTTATGATATTTGTCTGTATGGTTGATGTTTCAGGATATATGTTGAGTTATTGTGATGTTTGGTAGTGGTCTTTTGATGTATGTGTTACTCATGTCAGATGGTTATGTGTTGTGATGTTGTGGACATGTCATTGATTCCCTTGTGGACACTATGTACCTGTAGCATGGTTTGTTGTTATGTGAGTCTTTCATTGATGCAAATTGAGGAAATGTCTGGTGGATTGTAGTACTCTTTTGGTTGAGTATTTGGTATGTCAGTCATTAATGTGTGATGAGTACCTATGTTATGGGAAGTGTGCCTATTCTATTCCGTATTTGTGTAACCTTTATGTGGTGTAATACAATCTTGAAGTATATACTTGTGTACTTGTGAATCTGTAGTGTCTTGTGAACCTGATAAGGTGTTGTGTTAGCAGTTCATGTTGGGCACCCACAATAAGGAATAAATCAAAACTCTTCCATGATGATATTTTATTTTAAAAGAAACTAAAACTTAATGTTAACGGAAAGAGACTAATGAAATGATGAACAAGAAAGAACTGCCAATCTTCACAGAACATTGAAAGTTAAAAAAATTCTACCAAATGTTCCTAAGGCTACCTTGTGACCGTGCTTTAATCAACTAAAATTTTAAACCATAAAGTGTACTTTCTCCTGTACCTGTTCTTGGTTGCGAACCATCTCTTTTCCGTTGTGTTATGTCGCATCGAGGACGATGCTTTCTTAAGGGGAGGAGAATGTAACGCCCCGTGCATCGAGGACTTCTGGTTCTGAGGAAGGAAAGAAAGCTAGGCATGAAACACTTCCTCTTCTTTCGACGACAAAAAAAAATTTCTACCTGGCAACGTGTTATCTTCTTAGAGGAAAACAAATTCCAAATAACAATAAAAATGCCATAATAAATATTCCTTATAGCCTCTGGTCAATGCATGAACCTTCGTACAGTGTATTTTCCTTTGGAGTCGATAGAATTATCCAAGTTCTTCTTTTGAATCTCTTGGTCATCGTTTTTGATCTGCGCTTTGGGGTGAGATGTTCAACATTGAGAAAAAAAAAAAAAAAGGGGGAATTGTGTTTTTAGGGAAATGGTTCTCATTTTATATTCTATGCATCCACATTGTTAGCTTGTGTTCTCGCTAATAAGATCGTGCCCCTTCACACATTCCTTGCATGAACTAGAAAGTTATAGTTTTCATTGTCTTGGTGTCTCGTACGTGGAGAATTATACATATATCTAAATTTATCACGTGCTTTCTTGGCAATGCGTAGTAGCTTGGTGGATGTATTTATTTGCTTGACCAAATTGAAAGAGAGGGGACAGCTTTTTGAGTATTGAAAGCAGGTGGGTGAGAGTCGGTTCAGTCTGGCAGGGGGCACTCCAGTGTGGTCTGTCACCGTCTCACCAAATGCTTCGACCACCCAATGCTAGACCAGCACGCCCTGCCTCTGCCTGTACCTCGTGGAGTGTAGAAATGAATTTATCCTAGGCAAAGTGCGTGCCGTGAGGAGGTGTTCGGATTGGACGGCTAGCTACAGGCAGAGAAGTAAACGTACCTCAGAAAACCAGTGGCCCAGAGAGAGTTTTGTGCGACTGCTGCCACAGGCCGATCCCAAGGCACCCTCGGTGTTGATCCTGATGTTCTGATGCACGCGACCTCACTCGTGTTAAGTTGTTGCACGCAAAATCCCGTAGCTGTAGTAGAAGAACGAGATAAAGTTGTAGATTGGGCTGTCTTGCCCTTTCTTTTTGGGAAGTCGCCTCTGTCCAGGTGGCAGATCTCGCCTAGAAGAAGCCGATCAAATCTTGAGGAAGGTTTTGCTGGTGAGGCTGAGATCGTGTTCACTCTTGTACTATTTTTTTTCTTTGTCCAGGAAGTTTTGTTTCCAGCGCCTTGCCATGGGTTTGATATGGCGGTTCGGATGAAGCCGCAAGCTGTTGCATTGCAGAGGCGTGTTACCTCCACGTTCATTGGGTGTGGTATGGTGTGTTCTTGATGGGGAACCCACAACGAACAACCGCTGTGCGCGATTATTTGCCAAAGCGGCAGGAGTTTTTTTCGTGAGGCGAAGCCGTTTGAGCGCTCCAACAAGCAGTTCGTCCGACTATGTTGTTTCTGTTCAGTTTTGAATGCATTTTCAATTCGGGACTCTCCTTTAAGATATTTTCTTCAAAATCGATTAAGTGACAGTGAGAGTGTTACCAGGAGACCCGATGAAGTCTATTACAGAGATTCTCTGTGGAGACCTTGCTGTTTTAATGGCGCGTGCTTTTTGTGTTGGTGACAGATCACACCCGCAAGCACGGGAGATCTATGCAGTGTTGGAGAAAATGTCTTGGGAGAGGAATGTAGCAGGATATTTTCTCAGACCCAGAGAAAACG
Source organism: Taxus wallichiana var. yunnanensis (assembly GCA_018340775.1). Taxonomy (NCBI): domain Eukaryota; kingdom Viridiplantae; phylum Streptophyta; class Pinopsida; order Cupressales; family Taxaceae; genus Taxus; species Taxus wallichiana. The sequence goes on along the minus strand of CM031242.1, from coordinate 838,542,318 downwards.
AACTTCGAAGTGCTTCCTGGGAGTTTGAATAAATTTGTTGGTAACCATAATGTAAGTTACCTCCATGTCAGTAGCTGTAACAGTTGTTTTTATGCAAAAAGGAAACTCGAAGACAGTTTTAGGGTTTTGAGTAATCTTTCAAAGCTGCACCGGATTTTTGAAATCACAAAAGGAACTAAACTTTCGAAGTTCAGTGGAAAGGATGTTGAATACTTTTCTCAGTGGTTGAGCAAGCAGTATGAGTTGTCTTTTTTTTTATGTGCAGAGTTTATGTTTTGAGGTTTTCAACAAATTGGTTAATCAAACAAGAATGGAACTGTTTGAGTAAGGCCACTCTTCCATCATTATGCATAATCAAACATGAAGGAGGTCCTCGATGTGCTCAAAGCCTTTCAAAACACAAAAAAAAAAAAGAGCCAAGAATGTAAGTCCAGATCGCTTTTCAAGAAAATAGGTAAAAGTTGAGTCTATAACAGCTTAAGGAAGATGTTAAAGCTCTGGAATCTTGCAGAATGGCAACCTTATCTTCTTGAAGTTTGAATCACAGTCGGGTAGACGCTAAAGATAGGTATATCTCAATAATGGGAAGCAAATGTTGTTCACGCTTCTAAATTCAAACGTGGGTCAGTGTTAGAGAAGCTGATGAGTCTCTATTGAGCTCTAATTCCTCAAACATGCTCCTAGCTCGATGAAGAAGTGCAAAAGACAGTTCTCGTCTTTTGACATTCCTGTCTCTTGAACTTGCTAGGAAAGGTGAACTGTGACAGTGAGGGTGTTGCTAGCAGACCTGATGAAATTTATTTACAAAGAGTCTTTATTGAGATCTTACTTGTTGTACGATGTAACTCATGGAAGAGAACCTCATAGAGGCGGGCCTGTTTCATATCAGAATATTCATGAAACAGAATTTACTCTGCTATTATATGAGCTTCTTCAGCGTGTCACCAAGCTGGCAGCATAAAGTTTTCTGTTGGAATAATCACGCCTTTCAGGCTATAGCTGAAACGTTTGCACCGTGTGTTAGATGTTGTCCTCAGTCTAATGAAGGAAAAGGTTTATTGGTCATCACGGTAGATGCCTACCCGAGCCAGGAGCGTGGTGTAATCAATGTGTCTCGTGTTCGAGCTTCAAATCATGGGGTTGGTTTGTAGCTGTTTTTCACTGCGTGATTGTGGCGCTAGCTCGAGCTCGCAAAGCACTTTGGGTTAAAGGCAAGCAACGGCATTGAAACAATCATATGCATGGAGATGGCGTTTTAAACCAGGCATGTTAAATCTACTCCTTGTAATAGTTTTCTACCTCCTTTCAGTATCTTGAAATGAATTTTCTTTCCTCTTGAATGGCGCCTAGACTAGATGTTTTCGTGGTTGTTTATATCACTGCCTGATTGTGTGGTTGTTCCTTTAAATCTTATTCCAATTTCGCTGATTTTGCTTGGAATGTTCCTTCCTCTCTTATAGCTTACTCTATTTCATATTTGTCTAAATGGGTTCTGTAATATTGAGTGTTGTAGTCTAGTTCGTAGGGAAGGAAACATTATTGAGTTTTGTTTGCTTATATGACTTTCTCTTAAAAAGAATTATGTGATGGTAATTATAATTGAAGGTTACTAAATAGAAGGTTAAGCCTACATACCTCTTTTGGTTGAATAAATACGCATTTCCTATTTAGGGCTCTCTTGTTTTGCTAGAAGGTACATTAATAGTGACGTTGTGTTCAAACTTGTTTAAGCTTTGTGGGCATTCCTTCCTTTATGTTTGATTAGAAAATGGCATTTGGGGTTTGTTTTAGAACTGTATTTGGTTGATTGTTGTACCTAGTCTAGATGAGGGATAACCTGGCATCTATTTTGGCCTCCACGTGTTGAGAGTATTACTATACCTAATTCTTGATGTAAACTCTTGTATGATTAAAGCAAGGGGAAACATTGTAAGTTTAACTAAATGAAATCTCTACAATTTTTATTAAGGGTCGCAAGCAAGCTATTACTAGCTAGACTGAAACAAAAGTTGTAGGTGAATCCATGGTACTGGACTCGTGAACTCGTTTCCTGTTAGATGACAGCTGATTTCAGTGATAATATCATAGGTGGCTGTTATTTTTATCTGTTTGATATTTGCTAAGACTTTTCCTCGATAAGCCCACATGGATCGGGTAAAATTTTCCATCTCCTATACCTTTGGCAAGGAGTTCATAGAACTACTAGCCACGACCGCACCGCGTAACCTTCCGATAGCTATGTGCGTTGGTTCTTGGTTTGTGCTTGTACTCGTGGTAAGGTCTTTTGAGCTTGGGGCATCGTTGGTGTTTTTCCCTCTGCGTATCGAATCCCTTTGTTTTCGAACTCGAATACCTTATACTTCAAACTTGGTTACTAAAAGGTCCCATTTTGTGGCCTTGTTAGGGAAATCAATTTTTATTTTAATGTTTATTGACATTGTCTGAATTATATAAAAATTATTAACGACTTTTGGGTTTAGTCTTCCCTTATATTATGTAGAGAAGTTGACGATTAGGATAGGGTTTGATTGGTAGAATAAGGGCCCTTTTCGTGTCTCTTTCGTACGCTTTTGGAAAAGTGGTTTTGTTTTGGCTAACTAGTACTACGTCTTAAGAAATCCGATAGGAGGTAGTGGTAAACTCCTTGGTTAAAACCAAAACTATAGTTGCGTTCTTTTAAGGGCATCGAACCCATATTACTTTGGAGCCCCCTGGAAGAATTGGATAACGTCATTTTTGCTTCGCGCCTACGATCATAATTAGTACGCTTGTCTTCTCTTGGACCCCTTTAGTTGGATGGAGTAAATTTTAGATTCCTATCACGTAACCCATAGCATTACATGAAGGAGATATCAACACTCTTGACTTTCTTGTTTCCAACCCATAAGGTCTTGCCTTGATTTATGTAATTTTGTTCTTACTAGTATTTGGACTTTCTCCTTGTTGGATGATTTAGTTTTCTCTCTCATGAGATTAATATTGGAGTTGTGAGTTGTGTTTTAATCCATTACTGAATTTAGATTATTTCTTTCTTGATATTGTTAATTGTTAGCTTACTATTGCATTGTGTAGCCTTAACATGCTCGGTTCTTGCGAACTGACTTTAGTTAATATTTGTGCGAGATGGATTATGCGAGTAGACTAGAAGAAAAGAGTGTAAAAGTTTCATACGTACCATTATGAAGTTCCTTGTAAAAATGTCCAATGTGTGAAAATTGTGTAACATTGCTTGTAAAGAGAGTTGATATGATCTCTGCCCTGTATTGTTTGGTAATAGTGAAATAAAGTGTCTTGTTCTTGTGTAGTTAAGCTTGAAATTATCCTTGTGAGAAATGGCTTTCAATCTTTACGTTGATATGAGTATTGTAAAACTTTGATCTTGAGAATAAATTATTAAGTTAAATCTTTCTAAGACTTAGCGACAATATTTTATAAGTAAAGTAAAATGAGTCGGTTAACCCTTAAAGAAGCTAAACAAAATAATAATTTTATATTCATCAAATAAATGTAAAGGTGATCTATTTGAAATCAAATACTCCCATGAGTGATCAAAATGAAAACATCCTTTGTGAAGTAAACATTTATAAATTGATACCCCTAGCTAAACTAGCGAACACTATCCCTTTGGGGTGTACTCTTATACAAGCTTAAAGGAAAACAATGGTTAGTTTCTGGAAGATATTAAGACTTAGTAAGTAGGAGAAGACTTTTAGTGAACTACTCCACAGTGTTTAAGAAATTAACTTAGTTGGTGAGATGAATTTGTGCGAACCATATATTGATTCCTTCTGAAAACTTAAGTCATGAGCTAAAGGGTGTCTTACCAAGATAAATAAACCCTAACCATTTCTTACTGTGGCTTGCCCTAGCTGTGAGTGTGTCATGTGGTTGGACTTCCATGTTGTCTTGTCAAAAAGAAAAAAAATAAATTGTCCTTGATAAGTGTGAATGTTTCCGTCTTTGAGCTTGTGGTCTTCCCGTAACAAATGGTTCCAAGTGTTGGTTGTAACCTTGTGACGACATGTTGTGTCGTGTTGAGTCAAAGCAAGTAAAAAAAAAAATTATCCTGTATTTCACTGTGTTGATCTTGTGTTGGTAATTTTGGTCCGTTACATAAATGGTAGGGTGTTTGCTAAACCCATAATTGTTCGGGATTTCCTTGCATTTAAATAAATCAACTCTGGTTTACATTTTGAATTACACTACAATATAATTAGATGATCAGGATGATTTTCATGGTTAGGTCTTAATGGGGGAGATTCAAATTCTCTAGAATTCAAGTCATGATTCCAAAAGGATAATTTTCAAGAGTAGGATCTAAGTTATAATCCCAATCATGGATTTGAATAAGTAGGTGCATAAACATCCATCGAGGAGGTTCATTATCTAGGAAATATCCTAGAATGTGGGTTAATATTGAGGTAATTAAAATTAATAAAATTCAATTCAATATATTGGTAGACATGAGGGAGTGAAAGGGTTTAATTTATTAATATTGGGGTAGGTCGAGAGAGGTGGGTCAAATTAAAGGGAGGTTTAATTTTAATATAAAACTAAAACATTTGAACCCTAGTTTTTAATAGTAAATACCTTAAAATTGCAAAAGGAGTGTGGTCATAAATTAAATTATAATATCTTTTTTAATAAATAAATCTAGATTCTTAACCAAGAAATAATAAGATGGTAGAAAACTAGGATTGAGTATGCTTTTCAACAAAGTGATGTTATTTCACCACCTTAAGTATTTGAATAATTATTGATAAATGATTAAAACATAACATATATAACGTGATTTGTAATAGGTCTTTAATGGCTTCAAATTATCTTTCGAGAGGAAATGCATATTAAAAAAATTGAGTGAGAAATATAATATATTTTTTGTCTAATATATTAGGGTAGAAATAAAAAGGGGTAAATAAAATTGTAATTGAAAACTAGGTAAATAAAGTACATGGAAAACATAGGGGTATTTTTATTCTAATAATATAACAAGAGGGGTATTATCAATTGAATAATTAGAAGTAGAAACTAGAATTAAGGGTATTATTCAATACCCTTCGAATGCACATGTTATACCATACTTTTACTAAGTGAAACCCCCGCATCCATCACACAAGCATAACCAATATTCACAAGCCTAATAGTAATTATTTTATTGATTGACCAGACCCTTGCAAACATATGTTTCTTTCTTTTCTATAAACTTAAATGCATTGCATATTATTCACAATGTCCATGAAAGTATAATGCAAGCTCAACATTCAAGGATGCCATAATATAATAACATGAATACATTCTCAAGTAAAAGGGAAATTTCAGTAAGACATTAATAATAATGCATATTTCAAAGCTTCAATATTGTTTTCAACACAAACAACACTCTGTATACCCTGCCACAAGAGTTTGGAACTAGATTACCCCAATTCACAACTACGACATTGATTTCCTATTAAAACAATTAGTGTAGATATCCTCATTAAATAAGGAACACAGTGATCAGCGTTTACAAATCCAAGTTTTAAAATAAAACCTCCTAGTTCAGCAATTATTTCTTCTATTTTACAAAGATAATATTTTATTTATGCGAGAAAAATGAATGAGTCCTTTAAATAATAAAAATCCTTATTGTACTCTAATATTTTTCATAAACAACCAAAATTTCCAAATTCGCTTTGCATTTCTGGGAGATCCTGCAAAAGTCTACATTGTCGTGGATCGGTTTAAACCAAACTAGCATGCAATCCTTCCCAATATGATAAATTCCATGTATAAGTATATATACATTTATCAGAGGGAGAAAGAGTAAGAGAGTTTTCATTTCTTCACAAGGGATTAAGTACTCAAGATAAGAGAAGAAACACAATTCATGCAAGTAACAAGGATGCAATGTCCTTAAGACTAGCAAGGCATAAAGTGTAATGTCCCCTTTTTCGAATTGAGTCCTAAATATGGACTTCATGTCATTCCCTTTTCATGGAAAAGAAGAATTATTGAACAAGTATAGGAATTGCATTTCATTTCAATTTTATTTCATTAGATTTAATGTTTATTTAAAGTGTTTTCCTTTAGGAGACAAGTTGATTGGGTTTGGAAGAATAAAAAAGAAATTAAAAGATAAAGTGAGGCTTGAAGAGGCTGGTATTCTTCTAAATTTGCATTTGGTGTGAAGGGAAGAATATAAAAGGGATTTAAGAACTTCATTTACAACCATCTTTAGCACATTTTTCGAATACAATTGGTTTATTGGGCTAGTTACTTGCTACCTTTCCACTTGATGATGAAAAACCCTCGTGTGGCATCCAAGGAATACATAAACCTTATTTTTGGCTTGGTGGATGACATAAACCCTCCATTTTGAGTTGGAGACATCAAGAAGAAGGATTGCAAAATCTTTACATCTTTTTTGGAGCTCTTCCCTAGGGGGTGATGTAATGCCCAAAATTTACGCCAATTAAATCCAATCTAAAATAACAGATAGGAGCCTAAATTTCACGGACTTATTTTTTTAATTTTAATTCCCACATGTCACATACTTATTTGAATCCATTAACTATTGATCTAAAAGCACTTACGGTAAAAGATATTATTATTTTTAAGTTATAAGAGTAGCCAAAGTTTTCTCGAACATTTGTGGCGATTGCACGATTTCAACGACAACTAGGTACTAAATTTATTTCAATTAAATTGTTGTGGTAGGTTAGAGCTTAGCCCACCATGTTGCCATAATAAGCGGTAGGAAAATGGGTTCCCTTAGTTAGGGTATTTTAGCTAGTACTAATGTACTCATTATCATTTATTTATTAACTGCCCTTAATTAGTATAATTTCATTTAATTAAAATTATTTATATGTACCTGGGAGAAAAAGAGGGTCATGGGATTCCATTGGGTACAACCCAATGAATCCCATGTTTTCCCATATTCCATCTTGGAACTAAAATCATAACATTATTTATTTCAAGTTCGTAAGGGTTATCACCATTGAATATTGATTCACACACTATGGTTATGAGATAAAGATTAAAATAAAATTCCCTTGTTATGTTTTGCATCGGGATGGTTATCCAAATTTATCTAAGCTCCATAAGAAAACATATTTGATTTTATCAAAACACAATGTTTAGAGAGAAATATTAACTCTTGCATAGTATTTTCTATGAATACAAGATGTAGGTGAATTTCTATTTTTTAAAAATTTATTTAGATGTGTCAATTCCACACCAAACCAATACGCACGACTAATCTCAAAGATACTATGGTTACAAGGGTCTATTTAGGGTATCATACCATAATCAATCAACTCGATGAAGCCTAATAAATAAACAAATACCCATCCACTAAAATTGCTCAATTTTTTTATGACGAAGGCGTTCTCCCTACGAGGATAGGGCTTTGTAGACATTCACGATATTATGTTAAATTTGACAGCCTAAATGACGGTTTAGATTTTCTCTGCGAATTTTACATATTTGTTATTTTTAACAATTTTTCTTTTCCAAATTTTCATCTTGAAGCAGGTTCCCTATTTTTGGTCGTTCCCACAAGAAATAGAAAATGCATGATCGCAATGGGTGTTCTCCCAATTTTGACACAATTTTTTTTTACTGACATGCATTAACCTATCTATGGCGCACATCGCATGCCCTCCAAACTAAGTATTTAAAAACTCCATTCTCATGAAACGCTCTCCCTGTAAATATCCATAACTAGAGCACATATTTCTAGGCGAAAAAAGAGTGTGTTGGAAGGTTAAAAGAGATGGAAGGATGGGACCCCAACACCAAATCTACACTACAGAAAATACCGATGTTGTCGACCAGGAAAGGCTCGAGGGGCGGAGCACTATGGACTCAGCGTCCAAAGAAAGAATGCGGTGCCCTGATAAAATACATGGGCATGAACAAGGCCAATCACAACAACTGGTTCAGAATCTCTGCGTCTGCCAGCGACACTCGCTGGACAGGAAAGTGCTGGTACATCCACAACCTTCTCAAGTAAAAATTCGATCGTCACTTCTACATTGTCGTCACTTATCCATCACGCACATTCATGATGGATGGGACAAAAATAGAACCCGTGACCTGTCGGGTATCACTGCAGAGACCTACGACTGTGCCATCAATGTTTTCTGTGTTTAAAAGTCAAAAAGTTAGTTTTATCTTTGACTGCAAACTTGCGTGTCATTTAGGCTCCTCCCACTCAGACTGCTCCCGAGATTGAACTACCCCACCTCGATGGGAAAACAGCCAAGGTCATTCTCTATCTTACAAAAATGTATTTTTTCGGTCGTCTTTTGAGGCTTTACTTTTCTTGGAAGAAGCAAACTCTTTCTTACCAAATAAATTTTATGCCATTTCATGTTTTAGTTTTCATTTTATTGTATTAAGAGATTTGATGTTTCAAACTTTCCAAAATCCATAGCAATAAGAATTAATGTGATATGATTTTTTAGGGGTTCAATTGCCTTGGGAGTGCCAAATTTTACCATTCATGTTATTGAGGGATGACCATAATAAGGGGATAATACCATGTGATTTTTCAGAATTCAGTTATTTAGTTTGGAGCCAATCTATATTGTCCCATGTTTAGAATGTTAAGTAGATCATTTATACCTATGATTGATCAATTTTTGTGAACTATTACCAATAAAATGAAAATGGGAAGAGGGATAAAGATGTTATTTTAGTTAAGGGATAGAGATAGTATTTTAGCTTATGATTTCACTAATCCACCGGGATTTGATCCCCACGCCACTAAGGTAAATACTATATGGTATGAAGATTAGCCAAAGTGCTTTAACCTTCAAAGAGGCCACGTACTGAATGAGGATAAAAGATCTACGGAAATAAATGCTAATAGAGTCAAAATTGGAAATTAAACATAGGATGACTAAGTAAATGTTCCCCACCAGGACAAGAACCACACAAGATCAAGCTCAACTTCTTCATAATGGGAAAATGAGATGAATTAAAAGAAGCGAGTCCATATTTGTTTTTATAAAATACATTTGGCACTTCGTATCATCTTCCCAAGTATCTTATTTTAACATAATTTTGGATTGAGGCATATGAATTAAATACTTACTATTGTATATCTGACCATATATAAGTAGTAATGAAAAAAGAGCTTTCAAGGCTGGTGGAGAAATGAAAACAATGGAGAAAATCACATACAAATAGTGGGAGTGGATTTTTCAACTACCCTTGTTTAGCATATTGCATGGAAAACCAAGGAGAAAAAGTAAAATGAGATAATCATTTTGTTAATCATTAGTATTTGAAAATTGGATTTTTCATTTTCCATTTTTTTGGATTTTGAAGATATCCATTTCATGTCTTATCCTTTCCTGTTTGTCGTAACAAGATTCCATTAACAATGACAATCCATTGAAATATTTAGAACTTAACACAATATTATCTCATATTTTCCCATTAGAAACTCAATTTGTTTGAAGAACCAAACTTAAAATTTAACAGTAGACCTCCAAAAAGTCGGTTTTTCTTTCCAAGTTTCACTCAACTTTACAGATTTGGCCCAATTCTAACAAATTGTGATGAAATTGTGATCATTTTATATAGATTGGAGAGCCATTGTATGGTCCGTATGAGATTTATTGTTTCATCATTATGTGGACTTGTAATCCTTATTTAATGTTTAAATTGTTGTTTTCTTGTGTCACGATGTGAAATGTGCATGAAATTTACAATGGTGATCATCATAGTTGTTTTTACATCATGTTTAGACATGGTTTCTATCACACCATGAAACTAAGACACATTCAACATCATCTTGTGTCCCTTTTCACTTCTTTGGACATGTGGTTCATCTCATAAGCTATATGACAATTTATTGCAGTATCGGTAGGATATTTTCCAAGACAAGGCTTTATTTTTGTAAAGTGTGTCCTAGGGATTACTATAATATTATTTCTTGAATCCAATCACGATCAAACCTTGGCATTTTAGATTTCCACATATAGGGAAGATTCTACTGGATTTCTATTTACATTCATTTTTTTTTCGCATGTTGGGCATTATCGGAATTGCATATAATTTACTCAATTTTATCTAGGTAAGTGTCATCCAAGGCTCTTCCAAGATTTGATCCAACATGTTTTGACCCCATAATTTTCTTATCAAATTTAGATGTGGGTTTAGATTTATACAAATGTAATGTGATTGGATTTTGGTACACAAGAGCTTATGATGAAGAGGAAGTTGCAGCGAGAGCATATGATATCATTGTCTTTAATTACTCGAGGCTATATGACAATTTATTGTAGGTATCGGAAGGATATTTTCAAGACAAGGATTTATTTTTACGAAGTGTGTCCTATTAATTATTATAATATTCTTTCCCGAATCCAATCGTGATCAAACCATGGCATTTTGTCTTTGCACGTATAGGGAAGCCTCTCTTTGGATTGCTACTTACATTCATATTTATTTTGCATATTGGGCATTATCGAATTGCATATAATTTACTCAATTTATCTAGGTAAGTGAAATCCAAGGTTCTTCTAGGATTTGATCCAACATGTTTTGGCCCCATAATTTGTTTATCAAATTTAGACCCGGAGTTTAGATTTATACAAATGTAATATGATTGGGTTTTGGTTCACATGAGCTTATGATGAGGAAGAAGTTACAATGAGAGTGTATGATCTCACCACCTTCAATCTTGGTGGCCTAGAACCCTCATCAATTTTCCTATAAGATAGTCCTTAGTATTGCTCTTTTGTACTAGTGTAGAGTTAATATGTTGGTATCACCATAGGCTGATCAATTATTTTCCCTTTTTACGTATTTTCACAACACCTCATACTCTCTTTAGTTTTTCTTATGTTGCTTAATATTTAGCTACACGAAATTTTGTTTTCCACATTCTTGTTTTGTTGTGGAGCCTTGTACAGGTTAATGATTATGCAAGGGATATTGATGAGATGCAGAGTATCTCAAGACAAGAATATCTTGCTTCTCTCATAAGGTAGTCATAAAGAGTTTTGTAGTAAAAGGGCAGCTTAGAAATTTCCTTGCATTATAATATTGTTTAGGGAAATATCACTTTTGAGATGTTTTCTTTGTATTGCGTGGAATTGCCAAAACACCATACAATAGAAAGGTAGCAGGGCATGTCATGCATGAAATTGTTTATCCCACACAAACCACTTTACTTGTAATTGTAAATCTGCATCAAAATATTCCATCGTAGTAATGATATGGTTAATTATAAAAAATTCTTTCCTTTTAACAATAAGTGGCCCTTTTTTTACAAGTGCAAATATAGTTTGATTCTAACCATATAATTGTTTTAGTGTTGCATTCTCTGTTTTTAGACATTGTTTTCATTTTTTTGGTTAAGCATTATATCTGATGGATAGGGGAGACAAATCTATGGGTCTTGCAATTACAAGCTGTGATTAGTGGGTATGGTTCCATTTGGTCTAATCAATGGCCTGAGACATGTATTGGCTTGAGTGTTATTAATATGCATTTTTAGGGCTAATTTGAAGTCCAAAACTGCTGGAAAATATTAATATGTATTGGCTTGTGAATGAGGGTTATGGGTGTACATAATAGGATGGTTATGAGGATCTTGTGTATTATCTCAATGTTTCGGGGTAGCTTTAGTTTATTCATGTGGAATTGTTGTTAGTTAAAGCTTCTCTTGAACCGAATCTCACAAACAAATGCCCATCGAAGTGTTTCTTTTTCTCCCTATAACATCTCTATGCTTACCATCTGCATATTCATCCAAATACTTCCTGTAATTATTACTAGGGGTCAGTTCGTTGGGAAAAATCTATGGGTCTTGCAATTACATGCTCCGATTTGGTCTAATCAAGGCCCCGAGACATGTATTGGCTTAAATGTTATTAATATGTATTTTTAAGGCTAATTTGAAGTCCTAAAATGCTGAAAAATATTAATATGTATTAGCTTGCGAATGAGGGTTATGGGTGTACATAATAGGATGGTTATGAGGATCTCGTGTATTATCTCAATGTTTCAGGGTAGCTTTAGTTTATTCATGTGGAATTGTTGTTAGTTAAAGCTTCTCTTGAACCGAATCTCACAAACAAATGCCCATCAGAAGTGTTTCTTTTTCTCCCTATAACATCTCTATGCTTACCATCTGCATATTCATCCAAATACTTCCTGTAATTATTACTAGGGGTCAGTTCATTCGGAACTTGCTTAAGGGTAGACACTAGCAACTTGTGTTAAGGATTTTCAAAGAATGTATTTAACCAAATTCCCTTACATGTAACACCATGGTAACAAGGCATATACCTAAAATGGGTTTGTTGAAAATGCCTTAAGTGCATTAATGTACAGTCTCTTTATAGCAATTGGCTTATACTTCTTTAGAACACATTTATAAACAATGCTTATAGCACCATATCCAATTATATATTTCTCATTTAGATTTTCTATGGTTCTCATTATGTCATCGTACATGCACATTTTAATTTTAGATATAATTACAGATAAATGAAAAGTATAATATGCTTATTAGGTTTGTGTTCTATTTAAATGCTTTGCTTGCATGATCCCAGGTCATGTTGACATGGAAAATCATAAATGCAGGTCCAATATTAATATTGTGATGAATTTCCACTTGGTTGGAGGATTGAAATGATATAACAAATTAATTGCTAATTTTAGCTTCCTATGTTGAAATAGTTGTTGTTTAATCTTTCCCTAGAGTTTACAAACTCATTAGGAGTGTTACTTCATCTTCATCACATCTTACTGTTAGGATTTGTTGTAATGCCCCGTTTGCTGGTAAACCCTTTTCGAAGGTTGATTGGGCTAGTAACTTTCCTTGAAGCCATTTCCATCCTGCTCCTATTCGTTGTCGAGCCAAGGACTTTAACCCATCGACAAGGGTTGATGAGTTCGGACGTTTGGTTTATTATCGCTTGGGGTTCGGTTTTGTTATGAGTTGGGATAGAACCCACTGTTAGTTGTAGAGAATTAAAAGACTGAGGTTTTTCGACTTGCTTTAGCCCAATGAATAAACTTGTTACTGAGTTACTGTTGGAGATGTTCTGGTGACTCTGGTAAATTTGGATTATATACACTCCTTTTTAAGTATCTGTTGTTGCGTATTTCATTTACATGGGATTATATTTTAAAAATAAAATACCCAGAAGACGTGGGTGTAGAACGATATATGTATTCATACACTAGTAAATCGAATCCCTAGATTCGAGTGCGTGGCTTTTAACTGATATGTTTTGGTTTGGGGAAATAGATGAGACCTTAAGCCGTGCAAGCCTCTTAACTTAGTGTGTTTTTCAATTAGGTTATGTTGAGAATTATATTGTAACGTTTAGCTTGGTCTTACATCGTGAAAGAAAGTAGTTTATAATTTTTTACAAATCGTAGGATTTGAATGCAATAAACATGATTTATATCGATGGCTTAATTTCTATTCTAATTAAGGTTTGGAATATAATGATCAATGGGTACTAAAAGTAAACAGATAAAGGAATGGAGGGGTTGTGTGGAAAGAAGGGAGGAGGTAGGTGTGTGGCGCAGTTGGAGGGGATGTGGTTTTAAGTCGAGAATTCCATCCGGTTGTGCCTAAGGCCCTCTTGTCCCTCACCCCCTTCCTGCCTTCTAGACACAGTACGTGGCCATCTCCCACCTTTGGTCCTACCTCGCCATCTCCGCCCCACCTTCTTTAATTCCTTTGATTTGCAAATCTAACGCGTCTTTTGCTACCTGCTCTCTTTGACCTGTTACGCCACGTGAACAAGGAAGATTGTCTTGTTGGGATTTGAGATGAATGGCATGGAAACACCAGTCCAATGGAGTCGCAGGTGTTTGGGAGTTCTTGATTGCTTTGTTCCTCTCCTTCCCATGGCCGCATAGGCCGTTTTGCAACGTTTTTCCATTTGCCAGGTCATGTTTAGTTTGGGGCCGAATGTTTTGAAGTTAAATGCTTTCGCATGGTTGCAGCCGCCTGTTTCCTTCCTCCCTGCTCGTGAAGTTCAGAGAAAAGATGAATAGAGGGGCGTAGTAATGGGTTGGATATGGTGGTTATAGTTGAAGCCGCATGCTAGTGAAGTAAACGTTTTACCTCCTTTTCCTGGGGCGTTGTGTGATGTGTTCTTGTCGGGGATCCACAATAGAGACCTACCTTGTTTGGAAAGTCTTCACCCAGCTGCGAGCAGGCACGTTACAGCAAGGAAGAAACCTTTTTGAGCGCCTCCAACAAGCAGGTCATCCAACTATGGTGTTAGCTGTTCAGTATCGGCTGCATCCTCAAATTCGGGATTCTCCTTCAAGATATTCTTTTATCAAAATCGATTATGTGACAGTGAGGGTGTTACCAGCAGACCTGATGAAATTTATTTACAAAGAGTCTCTATTGAGATCTTACTTGTTGTACGATGTAACTCATGGAAGAGAATCTCATAGGGGCGGATCTGTTTCATATCAGAGTATTTATGAAGCACTTTTTGCTTTGCAATGATATGAGCTTCTTCAACGAGTCCTGACTTGGCAGGAAAAAAGGTTTCTGTCGGACTAATCACACCTTACAGGCTGCAGCTGAAACATTTGCACCGAGTGTTTGATGTTATCCTCAAATCTGTTGAAGGAAAAGGTTTATTTATCATTACGGTAGATGCCTTTAGAGCCAGGAGCGTGATGTAATCTTTATGTCTTGTGTCCAAGCTTCAAATCATGGGGTTGGCTTTGTAGCTATTTTTCACCGCGTGAATGTGGCGCTAGCTCGAGCTCGCAGAGCACTTTGGGTTAAGGGCAAGCAGCGGCATTGAAACAATCATATGCATATGGAGATGGCGTTTTAAACCAGGCATGTTAAACCTGCCCTTGCAATCTTCTGCTACCCTTTTATTATGTCATGAATTGAATGTCCTTCTTTTTGTTTTTTTTTTATCTGTTATGGCATTTAGAATGGGCTTCGCTTTTTCCTTGTGAATCGACCCAAATTGAAGGAAAGGAAGGACTGTTGGGAGTTGTTTGTTTTTCATACCCTGGTAGCAACTGTGATAGCATGTATACACTCCTTTCTGCCTCGTTTTTCTTTTCGAAATAAAAGAGTAACTGCCATGTGATAGCAAAATAATGGTTGATGTTTTATACTGTGGGTGTTAGATCTTTAACCTGGGTGTTTCCTGCTTAATTCTTAAATTCGGGTGACATTTAGAGACGATAGTGAACAATGGCCGTTGAGTTCGTTTTCTAAAGCAAAGAGTGCAGATATAAACTTGAGCCATGAATAGCATTAGTGGATATTTGTAGATTTGTCGACTCATGGCCAGTTTTAGGCTAAGTGTTTTTTTGTCTTGGTAAAAGCTTTTCTTGGGCTGAATGTGTGTGTAGACCTCGCATAGTGAGCATGAGGTTTTCTTAGAGGCCTACGTGAGTGAAATATTGACTACTCAATGCAGATCCTGTGACGTGAGTCACTGTATCATAAGATAAAAGAGTTCAATCGAACTCTGTAGTAGCAGATGTTTTCTTTGGAGCGACTATGTGGATAGGTCGAGTAGACAGTCGTGAAATAGATGGGTATGCCCAAGCTATTCATATGTTGTTTTAGAGACGGAAGAGAAGGCTTAGTTCGTAAGAAGAGTATTTTGCTTGTATTCCTCCTTCGCTAACTGTAAACCTTGTGATTGGTGACTCGAGTTGGGTCACGGTAGAGGATCTTGTGTCGATTCACTTATATTTTTCAACAGACTATCCCTTGCTTGTTTAAATTCAAGTATCGAATGAAATGGGGTTCCTTTAAATCCTTTATGTAGCTTAGCAAACCTTCAATAATTCAGGTAGGGACGTTCTGAGTAAGTGTTGACTGAGGCATGTATGAAAATAGAATGGTTATCTTTCTTCGAATTGGGTTAGACTTGTATGAAAATGGAAAAGGTAGGAATCGACTCAGTTACATATTTTAGTGAGCTAAGTCCTTAACTCTTACAATGTTCATACGAGGGGTGGATTACGGGTTTATTACTGATTATGTGATGTAAGATAATAACAACCTTTGGTGAAAAGACTTCTTCTTGATCCTTGCCTGTGTAATCCAACTATAGTTGTTGTATGTAATTTTAGTTGGATAGAATCTAATTTATTTAACTTCTTGAAGAAAAATAATTAGGTTCGGTGAGAATTACTTGGTATTTTGAATCTTCAGATTCAGTTTTTGTGTTGTGAGTATTACATGTATGTTGGTTTATTTCAGTCGAGTGAAGTTAACTTTAATCTTTGACTGATTTGTGTTCATATATGGTTGGGGCCTATATTCTTCCTAAGACATGGATGTGCGTTAATGCAGTCTTGTTAACAAGCAATTTTGAATATGTTAAGTCATTTGACTGATCTTTATCTTTTGGTTAATAATAATAGAATGATGTTTGGGTGTTAGATTTCAATCACGTAATCCATAGTATTACATGACTGAAATCTCAATACTCTCAACCTTGTTGTCTTCACCAATAAGGTCTCACCTTGATTATCTTTGGAATATCTCCCTCACTTGAATATTGGGATTCCTCCTTGTTGGCTGGTTTAAATCTCATGATCTTGTGAAACATATTGATTAGTGGTTTTTGATTGATCCTTTCTTGAGTTTAGAATTTTACTTTCATGATATTATAAAATGTTAGCTTACTGTTGCAATGGGTAGTCTTAACATGCTCAGTTCTAGCGAACTGACTCTAGTTAATATTTGTGCAGATGGATTATGCGAGTAGACTAGAGGAAAAGAGTGTTAAAGGTTCATCTGTACAATTTATGAAGTTCCTTGTAAAAATGTCCAATGTGTTGTAAATTGTGTAACATTGCTTGTAAAGAGAGTTGATATGACCTCTTGCCTTGTATTGTTCGGTAATGGTGAAATAAAGTGTCTTGTTCTTGTGTAGTCAAACTTGAAATTACCTTTGTGAGAAATAATATTCAATCTTGACCTTGTTATGAGTATTCTTTTGGTGATATCATTTACAGTCATGAAAATTTTGTAGCATGGCTTGGCTTATTTTGTTACCTTCTTGTTCTTGACCCAAGTGAAATCCAATCTCTTGACTCCTTTGGTTCATGTGCCATGTTGAATGGAAATGTTATAACCGTGGTTTGTGTTCTTGTTAAATAACGATAATTTCTTCTTTCAGGTCATAATGCTTATTGGTTTAGTAACCCTCCATGGTACTAGTATCAATGTTATTCTAGGCATATTTTAGTGGGTTGAAACCCCTTTTTCTAAAGATAATCAAAGATAAAAGAAGAGGAATACATAGATGAATAAATAAAGAAGATAATAATGAAGTTGTATTTGGTTGATAAAATTAAGAGTCTTTAATTGGAAAGAAAGTGTTTATCTAACGATAAAAAAAAAAAATCTACCATTGCTAACCTTAAGCTATGGATTAAACATTGTCCTCTTGTTGGGAAACGTTAATTAATTTTAAAAGTAATATCACTGTTGGCTTTTGGGGATATCGGTAGATCTTATCTAGTACAGGAGTTTGAATAAAAACACATTAAGTATAAGGCTTCCATGTTGGGAACCCCTGTGTATCCCTCGACGAACTTAATCAAGATGATTTCTAAATGAAGCTTTTACCAAAATTCAATTGAACTCTTAAGACTCATTAAAAGACCGGTTAATAACTAAATAGATCATAATAAAATAAATTTATCTTCTCTCTCTAACCATTACCATGGTACCTTGTAGTCCTTGTCTAAGCTATGATAAAATTTTAATTCTTGATCAAAGATGATTAGGGTTCTGAACCTTAACGATACTCCTCTCCTTTTGATCTTACGCTTGCCTCCTTATGCAATGTGGGTATGAAACGAGTTTCAGTAGTGGGGGTTTAGATAGATAGCCTTGTGGAATTGTATACCACCTGGTTTTGTAAACAAATTAATCAAGGAATTTTCATATTATAGGTGATCCTAGGATAGTCCTCAAGTTATATAAAAGAAAAGAAACTTAATCCTATAAGAAGAATGGTATGAAACAAATCATGAACCTTCTAGAACGTAAGCTAAGAATTGTAAGATGGCTCTAGTAAATCAGTAATCTTAAGAAGATTTTCACAGTGGGATGTCTTCAGCTATAACTATGTAATGTGGTTGGTCTTTTGCCATGTCCTTTCACAAGTGAATAGTAAATTATCCTTGAAAGGTGTGAACGTTATCGTCTTTGCCTTTAGGGCCATCCTTGTATTAAGTTGTTCACATTGTTAGTTGTATCCTTGGTGACGACATGTTGCGTCATGTTATGTGTCCAAGTCAAGTCAAAAAAAGTTATCCTGTATTTCTTTGTGTTGTTCGTGTGTGTGGTTTTTGGGGTCGTTACATTTATACACTTAAATGGAAACTCTTTCAACTTTAACAGGACTGAAATTAATAATCAATTTGTTACAACAAGAAAGCTTACACCAAGAAATATGCACCTCCCTCAAACCCCTTCTTGCAAGGAACATAACAATCATCAATGAATTGATAATAGAGAACTAATGGATCTGATCATCTGTCATTAAAAGGTATGTATCCCATCGAGATGCTCATTTTATAGTGATTTCTACATGAAGAGCATATTTTTTGTTTATTTTTACCCCTGTTTTGTTGTTCATTTTTCTTGAGCCCGTTTCAGTCATCCCTACTTAGGATTCAATAATTCTTTCTTGTTTTTGGTTGAAATATTTATCCTTTCATTAAATATTCATCCCTTAAAACAAATTTTTGGGAAGAAATAGGAAATCTGGCCTCTGTTATGCCCTTGACAAAATCTGTTGTTACAAAATCAATCACACCCCTTATCAACATCAACTACAAAAGTAATAACTATCCCTCTAAATCAAATAACATTTTGGAGTGAGGGTGTGAGTTTCATTTATAGTTTATTTAAATTCTTAAAGTGTGGGTGGGTCCCATTAACGATTAGGGTTAGGGTTGGAAGCACAAACATCCAAAAAGTATTTTTTTAATTTTTTAAAAGTAACATTTTGGCATTTTGGAGCGGGGATGGCCATAAAGTCTCCTGGGAGGGGGTCAAGGGGACTTGGGGAAAGTTTCCCTAAATTTTCAGGACCTCTTGAAATCTCCCAAATGCCCCTCTAAGACGAAATTCTTTCCACTTTACGAAGATGTCCTATAATGCCCCAACCAACCTTGTCTCGGCCAAGCATTATCGCGACTACGTGGAGGGTGGAGTATTAAACTCGGCATGTGTTGGAATCCTTTGTGTGGCTACACCCATTTATTGTCTCTGATTTATAAATCTTTCCCAGATTTCCTTCTTGCCAGCTGCGTGATGGTTGGTGATTGCACAGCGACTTTGTGATCAGGGCTCTCTCCTCCAAACTGCGCCTGTCCTTGATGTGATCAGCTGAGGTGAATGTATCAATCCACTTCATTAATTCTGTGGCAACGTCTGGTTGAGGGTCTTTATCTCCTTGGCATCAAATCGGAGCAGATCAGGAAGGAGTCTTCAACTGTGACAGCTAAGAATGATCGTTCAAGGTAAAACAGTGGTGATTATGTGATCTCAAATGGGTAAGAACATCCTTGGAAGGTGTTGAAGCCATTCTAAGCAGTCCACAAGCTTCAAAAGGTGAAAAGCAAGTCTCAATACTTCCTCAACCTTGATCAGCGGTCATTTTCCAGTCTGTACGTTGTAGATTGTATCACAGGGAGAAAATAGATGTTTTTCTTGGCATCTTTCTGTCCTGGCTCCTTCCCGCGTGTGTTTTTGTTTAGACGGAGCTTCAAGCTAGTAAAGCAGATGTGCTGCCTCCCTTTTCTTGAGTGCTGTAAGGTGTGTTCTTGTCTAGGATCCGCAGCAATGACTTCTTGATTTACGGCGGCAGCAGGTGGCGAGAATGGCAGAAGCATTTGTGAGTGCTCCCAGCAAGCAGGTTGTCCAACTATGTTGCGTTCTGTTCAGTATTGAATGCATCCTCAGATTCGGGTCTCTCTTTCATGATATTTTTATCAAAATTGACTGTGACAGTGAGAGAGTTACCAGGAGATCTGGAGAAGATTTTTGCTGAGATTTTCTATTGTTTTCTTACCTGTTTTATGATGTAACTCATGGACTGGGACATGAAAACTTCCTCGTCCCCTTGGGACTGGGATAATCTGATGCTATTCCCTAATAGGGGAGCCAAGGCTCAATGGGAGAATGACACCGTTGCTGCCGTCGGGCATGCAGAGATTGACAACAGTTCAATTCAGAATGGATCTGTGTACTCTCCTGGCTGTGGCTCTGGATCCACCTTTGGCTACGGCTCATCTTCAAAAAGCTCTGTTTCTGTGGATTTTTCTACCAAGGCTGAACCGGATCTCTGCAAAATCAAGGTGGAGTCTATGGAGTCTGGCTTCCTTGACTTGAGAAGCCAAATGGACTCTAGAAAACTGAGCCAGAGAGCCGGAAGTCCTCTGAAATCTGGCCTAATGCAGAGCTAAATGGGTTTGACCCCAAAGAACAGTTAGAGTCACAGAGGAGTTTTGTGGGGAAGGAGTTAGATAAAATGGACAAAACCAGTGCTTCACTCACAGCTGCAGTTACTTCAGGCAGCGAGGGAGATAGTCATTTAGGATTGAAGCTGGGAAAACGGACATATTTTGAGGATGTCTCTGCTAGCGGCGGGGTTCCAATTAAAGCAACGCATGTATCAGCAATCACTGCTCCTCTCATTAAAAAGCCTCGCGGTCTCTCTCAAAGTATGCAATCCCCGCGTTGCCAAGTTGAAGGATGCAATGCAGATCTCACCTCTTCCAAAGACTATCACAGGTGTCCAACCTAATCAGTTCACCTTCTCTAGTATTATCCCTGCATGTACCAGCGTAGCATCTCTCATACATGGTTTGCAGATCCACGCAAAAATCATTAGATATGGATATCAGTCTGAAGTTATTGTGATGAATACCCTGTTTGACATGCATGCGAAATGCGGGAGCTTGCAGAAAGCACGGGAATTGTTTGACAAAATGCCTGAATGAAATATGGCCAAAGGACAACAAGGATTGCATGATATGTTTTGGAATGGATTTGTTGAGGAGGCATAGGAAGTTGAAACAAATATGAATAACTTGGGTAAATCCATCTCCTCCAGCCTTGTGTAGATCACTTGTATTGTGGTAGCACGTATAGGGTATGTGAGTTGGTTGTCGAATCCCACAAGAAGTAAAAGCTCAAGGAAAGCAATAGTTGAGCACAAGGGCATGGAGTCACTTCGAATACAATAATGCTCGTGAACTGTTTGACAAAAATCCTCTTCAATTACATGGTCTCGCAGATCATGAATGTGGACCGCTTAGAATCGATGCACTGGATTCCAAGACTACCTACGATCCTTATGCTGACCGTGTCGCAGAGTCATCAGACGACTGTGAGAAAGCCTGGAGAAATAGGCAAGATATTTCTACACCTTTCTACTGCTATTATATTTACAATTATTGCGAAATCGAACCACTTTTCCTTGCATTGATTTGTCAGTTGGATGTCATGATGGGAGATTTCCCTTTCTACTTGTTTCTTCTCGTTTTAGCTTTTATCGTTGATAGTATGTGGGTCGAAAGGATGCGTGTGCCCTCTCCTCTGAATGTTATGTTTCCTTACTCGAATGATAGACCTTCGTCTGTTTGTTTATGTATTAATTCTTCTCTGCGATTGAGTTGCAAGTTGTTATGTTGATTAACTAGTATTTTCGATATCATGGAAGTAAGTTACGATAACTGTGAAGCTCCTCCCTAGCACCCAAGTTGTCTTTTGACGTTTTGTTAGCTCCTTCGCAAGTCCCTTTGATAACCTTTTGGCATCGAGAAAGAAAGGTTGTAGGATTGTGTGATCAAGGCTTGGGGCTAACCAGCTTGAGTTTCGGTATTAAACTTTTTGAATGAAAAGGTTGTGTGCAGTGTGTTTTCCGCCTCACGGGTGTAGACTCTTATATTATCTTTCATCTTGTTTCTAGGCTTTTAAGGCCATCCTCAAGAAGTACCTTGACCATCCCTATCAACTTGAACCATAACTAGCTTTTCGGATCAACTAAGCTGGAGGTTTCATTGTGTGAATCCTGTACCTTGTTGACACTAGAATAGTTTGGTCTAATTCCCCCTCTCAGAATTATTGCTGATGGCGCTCTTCTATTTTTTTCCTAACTTGCATTATTTGCTCCCTTGTAATGTTAACACTATTAATTAATATTGGTCAGTTTTTATGCACGTAATTACCGTAATAGTTTGTGATGGAAATTTCCTTAAATGTGATTAACCTTCGGGAAAAACTCAGCTTTCATTTGATAGTCTTATGGATTCATAGCGGAAGGTTTTGTTTTGATAATGTCACTTAGAAGTTATGTTTGTATCTTTGTGCAACTGATGGATTGTGTGTTATCCGGGGTTCTTTGTAAAATATGGTTGTTATGGGATGTGGGCAATTTATTTTTAAATTAACCAAACATTAGTACTGTAGTGGAGGTTTGCAAACCTTTAGTGTTATAAAAATTTGTTGATGACATTATTGTATACTCTTGTTGGACGGAACCCCCTTCTTCTCTCGCGTGTTTGCTACTAGCCTGTAAGACTTTGACCCTTCCTGGATGATTGGTAAATCTCCTTGTAGTTAATGGTCAAAACTAGTATACTTTGCCTTCGCTTCGAAACTTATGTTGTGTGTATACTCTAATTGATTTCCGGTTTGAAACTCATTTATACATGGCTTTTGTGTTAATTTTTGAAACCCGTGTTTCCCCTTTCTTGGGCCGATCAAATTTTGTTCTTTTAGAAATGTATTATTTTAGCCTATGCATTGGTACCTTTGATAAAATTCTAGATGGTTGGTCTATTTATATCAAATCTCAATCTTGTAATTATTGTTATTTACTTACTTGATGGGAATTATGTTCTTTGCTAGATTGTTTATATCTCCTTATAGGGCCAAGGGCCATTCTCTTACGATTGCTATACCTTTGTTATTATTACTCCTAACTGAAGTACAAGGTCTTCTCCTTCTTTGATTGGCATGATGAAGACTTTATTTTAACTTGATGTGCTCGTAGTGTTTAGAGGTTTGACCCAAATTCTTGTAATAAAGTGCTTCTTTTCATGATATTGTTAGATAATAGTTATGGTGGTTTTGTGTAGCCTTATCCTGCTCAGTTCTCGTGAACTGACTCTTGTAGAAAATTTGTTGCAGATGGATTTTGCGTGTAGATGAGGGATAGATTTGTAGACTTTTATCATCAACCTCAGTTGAGAAGTTCCTTTGCTCGAAACCTTTTTTATGTTGTTCAACTATTGTTAACGTCCAGTGGAAAGTTTAAAAGACGATTATTGTCTTAGTATAATGTATTGTGGACTTGTCTTCTGAACTTTGGAAACCTTGCATTGTGTGCCCATCATTGAAATTATAAGAAAGTTTGGTTATTGTTGTTGAGTGACATTGTTGGAGTATCAGTATTTTAAGAATTGATGTAATCTTGTTTTGTTCTTGTAAATGAGTGTTGCTACAACCTTGCCTTGAGAATAAATTTTGAGTTAAACCATGATATGACTTAGTAATAAAGTGTCATAAGTAAACTACATAGGATTGTTTAATACTTCTGGAAGTTAAATTTAAAGTTGTATTCAAATAAAGTAACGTAGGGGTCACCAACTTGAGAGTAAGAAATTCTGTAAGTAATCAAGGGCAAGACTATCATTGCAGGTAAACTTTATAACATGATAACCCTAGCTCCTCTAGTGAATATTATTCCTTTTATGGTGAAATTTGTAAAACGACCCTAAGGTGAAATGAAATGTTAGTTGTTTGAAGATGATAAGATTTAATAAGCCGAGAAAACAAATTGGAGACCTCACCATCTTTCTCACCGCCATTTGGAAAGTAAATTTTTACTCCTTGTTATTACTTTTAGTGAAGCTTAAGTAAAGTTGTTGTTAATTCTGGTTAAGAGCCCTAGCTTCAATTTAAATACTCCTTTTTCTTGATAAACGAATTAAGTAAATAAATGTCATAATAGAGAAGATTTAAAGATAATTACTCAATGTCAAAGGAATAATCTTGGCTTGGCAAGTTGAATTATACGGATCATATCTTGAGCCTCCTTGAAAACGTAAGCTAAGAATTGCAAGATGTCCTTTTAAAATAAATAACCCTCAAGAATATCTCCTTGTGGTTGGCCCTAACTGTAAGTGTGTTATGTGATTGGACTTCTATGTTGTCTTGTCAAAAAGAAAAGTAAATTGTCCTTGATATGTGTGAACGTTTCCGTGCTGCCTTTATGGCCATCCTTGTATCAAGTTGTTCACAGTGTTAGTTGTATACTTGGTGACGACATGTTGTGTCATGTTATGTGTCAAGCAAGTCAAAAAAAAGTTATCATGTATTTCACTGTGTTGTTTGTGTGTGATGATTTTGGGTCGTTACATGTCCCGTAAGTCCACGGTGGTGGTGGTAGGACGGTTGGGGATGTTTCAGAATCCTCAAGTCCTCGGGATGCCTCGATTCCACAAAACATTGAATTTTGGGAGGAAGAGGGGGAGATGCGCCCTGTTGGTCGTCAAATAGGACTTTTAAGAAGAGCAACGGTCAAAGCGACAAGAAGTCCCTCCTCTTTAATGGGAGAGGTTCCCTTATTCAGAAACGAACCTATTTACAAGAATATACAAGACATGATTTATGGTTGAACTTGGATATTACGAAAGTGTTTCTTACAAGGATGTTCAAGTACAAAAGGACCGAAGAATGAGAGTACGAAAATGATCGAAAAAAAAACATGCGGAATTATAGATAACTGAGTAATTCTTTATGTATGCGGAGTTACAGTGAATTGAAACAAGATCATTCGCACCATATGAATAAGATGAAATTTAAAGACACAAAGTTCTGTAAATAACGTCTGTTAGAATGCAATGGTTCGTTAATCAAGGACACAAAGTTCCTTCTTGGTTGTACAAGATCACCATGTATTGCAAAGTTAAAGAGTATGCAGTCGGTGAGACTAACAAACTAGAAACAAATGATCTTCACAAAAATTAAGTGAAAGCTCAGATATAACAGAGATTAGATAGACAAAGAATGGAAATTCCTTCTGTATTGATTTCTTTATGATCTATTTACACTTTCAGAAAATATGTCAAGTTCTTCCTCTTCTTAGAATGGCGTAAAGAAGGCCATTATATAGCTTACAAATCAGTTACTCTTCGTAACCATTTCTTTTAACTAAAGAATAGTTAAGGAACGCCAATCGCGAGTACCTCTCAACTTAATACAAAGAAAACGGAAAAAGAAAGGGAAGAAGAGAAAGAATGGAGAAGAAGACAAGTGGCCGCCATCGGGAGGGACCCACCGACTTCAAAATCTGCTCCCGAAATTCTTTAACCCCTCGGCTATGTCTCGCCACGAGGGACTGATGTGTTCGCCGTAGATCGAGTCCAAAATCCAAGACATTTCTCCATCTCTTTATCAAACTCTACATGAGTATGATAATCTTTATTCCCTTCTTCAATGGCGAGATGAAGAGAGCAGATCTCCTTCATTTTTTCTTTAGAGATGGAGCTTTCCTTGAATAAATTATCTTTGACAAAAGCTCAATTGAGCTTTGATTTCTTACAAGGAAAGGGAAACACCAGAAGTTTCATCCTGAAGATGAAAATGTATATCTTTGAAAGCAGAGACAACCAGTGTCTTGAAAGCTTCACTTTTCTGCCAGCTGTTCTTCAGTTCTCCCAAAGCCTCCTCTAAGACTTTGATTTTCCACTCCACAATGTAAACCCAGGATTTTGATAGATTATCTTTTACATCATCAAAAACCTTACTTGCCAGTAAGATGTTCTCATCTATCTGTCCCATAAGGCGGAGGTCTACTATGCAACTGCTCCAGAGTTTGAGCTCTTTATCTATGATCCCAATAGTAGAGGAGAGCTTCTGTTGCAAATTGTTCACTTTTCCATGGAGTTTGAAAGCTTCATCGATGAAGTTCAACCCTACAACAAGCATATCATCCACCATGGCTTCCATAGCTGCCATAAACAGAATACTTGTGCATGTCTTTGATACTCTGTACTTCATCTTGGCTCAAAATTACAGGTGGTGGAAGAGTAGTCAACGGGGTAGGGTCCAAAACTTTGTCTTTAGACAAGAGAGACTTGATGAAACCTGTGAGAATTTGGGCCTGTTCTTCCAACTGTTCAATAGTCTGCTGCCCTTTCTCTACCCTCCCAATGACTCTTGTGACTATTTCCTGGAGGTTGTGAATTTCACCTTCAGGGGTAGACTCTCCCATTGGAATTCTCGAGAGCTCTAAGTCAGATGCCTGCAAGTCCCGCTTCCGCTTGTCCTTTGTAGGCTTAGCAATCTCCGGAATTGCTGACCTTGAGCATCAAACACTATTCTCGGAGGTAGTTCGGCTTTCTTGGCACGAGAAGGAGTGGTGCCCAACAAAGGCGCTGCAAAGATCAAAATTTGACCCTGAGCTCCGAGAGGAAGATTTCCTTTTCCTATTGTCAACCAAAGGTTGCACCCACGCAAAAGAGGAAGAGGAATCAACAGGAGGGGCAAGGGGACCAAGAGATAGAGAGCTCATGATACTCAAGGTCTGCGCAGCTGTTGACTCAAGTTGGGATGTGAGTGGTGCGCTTGAGGCAATTGCGGCAGAAGAGTCACTAGCACCTAGAAGCTCAGTGCTCTGGACCTCTTTGTCCTTATCAGTTGGGTCTTCAGGAGCATTTGCAGGGGTTGGCATTTCACTTTCTTCACTTTCACTGAGAACAATGATGTTCTCTGGTCCTAAAGGCACTTCTACCTGCTTTCTTAGAAGGTCTTTCTCCATGTGCTCCTTCTTAACCTCTTTGAGTTTCTTGGTACACTTGAGTATATGAAGAAGGAGTGGAAGCTGCAGGTCCTTGAGTCGATGAGGTAGGAGGGGTTTTCACTGGTGTTTCTGACCTTGGAATAGATGCTTCTCTTCTTGGTGTTGAAACATCCTTAGAAGAGGATTCTCCCGAGTGCCTTCTGAGCTCTCGAACTTTCTTGTCAAACCGGACCTTAGTCCCGACTAAGGCGGAGCAAGGATCTCAGCCAGATCATCCCTCTCTTTCCTGTTCCAATCCAAGTCCTCTAAGGGAGTGTGCTTAGCCACATTGTCATACTCATATGAGTATAGATCAGAGTTGTCATCCTGGAGACCTTCAGAACTTGATACAGACTGAGTTCTTGGATCAATGGCAGAGAGAACCTGCCATAATGCCTTCTCCTGGCCTCAAAATCATCCACATCAGTCCAAAGTAGTCCTCTCAGATCCGCCCCTATGATGGTAGATTATCTTGATGTTCTGTTCGATGAACTTCTTCAAGTCGAAGCAAGTTCTTGGCTTGAAGAAATGAACAGTGATAGGGACCAGGGCTCTCTCTATGTTCTGTGCATCCAGGGATGTTTTACAAGTGTAGTTTCCCAAAGAGATGGGAAAATGCAAGCCAGAAATCTTCTTGTCTCTGCAAGTCCTGTGCAACTTGTCTAGTTTCCTGCATATTTCTATTAAGGCCATTTTATTGCTGCAGAACATGGGAAGCCTCAGAGGGGTCCCTTCATAGCTAGCAAGCCTGATATAAGAGAATTTTCTGAATTGGATAAAGTAAGCACCGTAGTGTGATATCAGATTCATGGCTTCATCAGAAAATCTCCTAGCAGTGTCACCTTCTAGCATCGACGACCATGTACATGGTGAAAGCGTCATTGACCCTTCAAATTACGATTACTTGGTCTCGGGTGAAGCGTGGGCGAGGCATATACTGGATCATCTTTGTGAGCGTCAATGTAGGAAAAACCAAACCATTGCCGTGACTCTGCCAGGGTATACATCAGGTAAGAAGTCATGTAGAACTTCTTCGTTTGCTGTACATTGGACAGCTGCTCTGCCAAATTCATGCTGATGATCTCTGCCCAGTTGATATTTTGCGTTCCCTCGCACACCATGCTGATGAGCGGGCACATCCAGAAGTGAAATTCGTTGGTAGAGGGCAAACCCATAACCCGAGCCAGTAGAATTATAAAGTCAGACAATTCTTCATTAAAATCTGCCTGGAAAAGAGTTTTGGACAGGCGAGAGGCTCCCTTCTTAGGGTTCTTCAGCCAGGACTTCGCCACTCGTGCCTTGTATTTATCGTTGTCTTGATTGAACAGAGCCTTTGCTTGATCCCGGGAAACGACTATGGAATTATCCATCTCTCGGGATTCTTAGAGCGGTACTAATGGCGGCAAAGCGTCCCACTTTGGCGATGAGTTCCCGTGTATGTTGGTTAATTCACTTGAACGGTGGTCGGAAGTGAGCTCCGCATGAAAGCACGGTATCAACACATTGCACACCGAGATTGGGAAACCTCCAAAGCAAAATCCAAACGGCTATCGTGAATCATCTCGTGCCATTGGTGTAGGGTTTGCATCTGCCACCCTCGCCCAAAAATCACCGAAGTCAAGATGCCGAGCTTCACTGTCCCCAATATTGGGAATGGCAGATTCTAGTGGCAAAATTTGTTCCTGTCCCTGGAATTTGATCTTCATATTGATAGTATCAGAGCCGTAACCTAAACTCGGGAAGGAATTACAGAGAAAAGGGATACACGCGCAGGGAATTAGATTGCAAGGGTTCGAGCAAGGATAGCATGGAAGTAATGTGAAAAATGCAAAGGTGGTTTGCTCGTTATATAGCCGTTTAGGAGAGAGAAAGGCCATGAATGCGCATTTAATACATACCCAAAATTTTTGAATAAGCAGGATATTCGGGTAGAGCGGAAAAAACTAGCACGAATGGCACTTGGTTCATTAGGGACATGTGAGACGCGAATGCGCGAAACACGCGGCTCGGCTAAACCAGGGACAACCGGTGAAAAGAGCAACACATTTTGAACTTGGGACATGAGGGACAAAAATGCGCGAAGTACGCGACTTGGGTGGATCGGAAAAAGGTCACAATGGGTCCAGAAAAGTTTGGGACATTTGGGACAACAATAGGTGAAGTATGCGGTTCGGGTGTTTCGGCCGAAAAAATGGAACAACTTGCACGTTTTAGTTTGGAACACTTGGGACGAAAAGTTCGACAGTCCGAGAATGGGACAACTTCGGGAAATCGGCCGACCGGGAACAGAACACACTTTTGAACTTGGGACATTGGGGAAAAATGTCCGATGTGCTCGAAAAACATACAAAATGACCCAAAATGCAGATTTTTTCAATTTCACGGCTTTTAACATTTGCAAAACAACAGAGAAAACACCTAAACTCAAAATTTTGAGAATTCACTTTCTTAAGAGTAGGGGAATTTTGAGTGAACAACAGCTGGCTCCTTCTGGGGATGACATGGCATAAATTCAAGGAATGAGACAAGGCAAGAACTTAGACAAACTCGAGGAAGCAGACTAGTACCTTATCCATTGGGCAACGGAGGCAAAAAGTAGACCAATACAGAGGACAACACACCAAAACCAAAAAGGAGAGGGAAACAAAACGCTGTACAGAATATACAAGGGACTCCTAGTCACCTATGACTTGAACAACTTGAGGTACTGCCCACTATAAGGAAGTGGGAGAGGAGAACCATCCATGTAGTCAAGGTAGAAAGAATTCTTACCAGCAAAGTGTCTGATCTTGAAAGGTCCGAGCCAAAGGGAATCAAACTTTCCATGGCTGCCACGAGGTTCATGCCTTTTATCCCATAACAACACAAACCTGTCTCCAACTTGGAAATCTCTCGAACTGGCTTTCTTATCAAACAGACCTTTACTTCTTCTCGGTGAATAGATATTCTATCAAGCAACCACCGATCTGTCCTCATTCGGTTTGTGAAGGTACATAATTCTTTTATCTAAAGCACCGTTGAAACTAGTATCCTCAATGGACTTCATCAAGTGCAAGGCTGGCAGTTCCACTATTATTGGCGGTTGAGCTTCTATTCCATATACCACTTGGAAAGGAGAACATTCCAATAGCTCTTTAGTGTAATCCTATCTGCCCAAAGAGCATCATAGAGCTTCTTGTGCCAGTTTCGTTGAGACTCATTGACTAATTTCCTTATAATAGTCACCAGATTTTTGTTAGTGGATTCTGCTTGCCCATTTCCCTGAGGGTAATAATCTGAAGAATGAGCCAAGGAGATGCCATACCCGTAGCAAAAATCCATTATCTCAGTTGAAGAGAAATTCGAAGCATTATCTGTCACAATCTTGTTAGGTACACCATACCTTACCAAGATGTTCTCTTTTATGAAGCTGCACACTACTTCAGAAGTGGTGCTCTTAACTGGAATAGCTTCTACCCATTTGGTGAAATAATCCGTGGCAGTTAGTACATGAGTGTGACCAGCACTAGAAGCAGGATTAAGTGTACCAATGAAGTCCAAACCCCACTGTTGAAACGGTTCCTCAATCACAACTGGCTTGAGAGGTAAAGAAGCCAATTTAGGTCTTCCCACAAAGGTCTGACAAGCCTCACATTTATCAACCCATTTGGATGCATCCCTGAATAAGGTAGGCCAATAATATCCTCCACGGAGTATTTTATGAGCTGTGACCGTTGATGAATAGTGCCCTCCACAAGCCTGATCATGGAAAGCTGAGAGTAGTCTTTTCTGTTGTTCCTTGTCCACACATTTCAAGAATCTTCCATCTATTCCCCGCTTGAACAAGGCGTTTTCCCACAACACATACTGTACTGACCTTAGTTTAACAGCCCTCTTTTCTTTGGTAGTCAAATGAGAGGGGCATTCTCCATAGGTGAGAAAATGGGCGATGTCAGCATACCATTCGTCAACTGAGCTGAGAAACAGAACGGTAGGAAGCTCAGCCTTATCCTCTAGCAACTCATGTCTAGCTCCTTCTGCAATGAGCTCACAAAGGCCTTTACCGCGAACAAGCTTGGTCGGTTTGATGTCAATGTCATATTCTTGGACCTTAGCAACCCAGTTCCCTCTTTTGGATCCAAACTCCTGTTGTGTGAGAATTGACTTAACAGTTGTATCTGGAACCAACACCATGGAGTGAGAGTTGAGGATGTAAAACGAAATTGCTTAACAGCTTTGACCACTGCAAAAGCATGTTTTTCCATCATGGTGTATTTTAACTCATGATCTTTCAGGATATAGCTCATGAAGGCAATTGGAAGTTCGTGCTCATCAGAATCTTCTTGAGTCAAAACAGCAGCCAAGGTATTATTTGTGGCGTAGCAATAGATAATAAAATCTTTGCTGAAATCAGGACAGGCTAAAATAGGAGTTTTAGCGATAGCCTTTTTAATACCTTCAAAGGATTCCTTTCCTTCAGAAGACCAACCAAACGTTTGTTTCCCTTTCATCATCTAAGAAATATTCAAAGTTAACTCTGCAAAATCAGGGATGAACCTTCCTAAAAAATTGATCTTACCAAAGAAAGAATGCACACCCTTTTTGCTGGTCGGGAGAGGAATTTGCTGGATCACTTGAACTCGTTCAGGATCAATCTTAATACCATCTTTGGAGACAATGTGTCCTAATAACTTCCCTTCTGTGACACAAAAGACAGATTTTTTAGGGTTCAGAGAGATCCCATGCTCTCTGCATCTCAGTAGAACTTTTTCCAGGTGGTCAAAATGATCTTCCCTTGTTTTAGAAAACACAGTCAAGTCATCAAGGTATATGAAAATACACTTCCCTTTCAAACTTTCAAAAGCCAGATCCATAGCTCTCTAAAAAGTGGCACCAGCATTAATAAGCCCAAAAGGCATTCTCTTGTAAGCAAAGGTACCCCAAGGGGTAGTGAAAGCTGTCTTGTGTTGATCTGCAGATGATCAACCTCTATCTGATTATATCCCGAGAACCCATCAAGCATGGATAACATCTCAGATCCTGTCACTGCTTGCAAGACCTGATCCATCATAGGCAAAGGATAATTATCCTTCAAGGAAGCCTGATTCAAATTCCTGAAATCAACACAGATGCGGATCTCACCATTCTTCTTCCTAACAGGCACAATATTTGCAATCCATGTTGAATGGTGGATGGGAAAGATGATTTTAGCCTTCAACAACTTCTGAATTTCCTGAAAGATGGTGTCAGCTATTTTGGGATTGTATTGCCTCTGTTTCTGCTTAAAAGGTTTAATTCCTGGTTTGAGAGGAATAAAATGTTGCATATCTTTTGGCTTGAAGGCTTTTAAATCCTCATAAGAATAAGCAAGAACATCCTTATACCTCTTTAAAAGATCAACTGCTTTTCTTCTTTCATCTGTTGTGCAACATTTTCCAATGTTCACTAGCCTAGGATCAGTAGAACTCCCAATATTGATTTTTTCATGCTCAGCTGATTGTTGAGGTCCAGTAGAAGCTCTAGACTTCACATACCTGTCATGTTTATCAAATAGTTCCTCTAAACTCACCAATCCTTTAGGAATCTTATTCCCCTTGAGTTTAATGCACCCATCCTGATCTGTTTCTTCTCCTTGGGTGACTGCTTTGTCAGAAGGCACATTTTCACGAGGTAGGTTGTCACTTCCTTCGAAATACAAGCTGTTCGAAATTACCCTTGAGTTCGAGGAAAGAGAGCAAGTGCTGATCATCATTGAAAACTTGCCAGTTATTGGTATTATCAGGTACACTAGGTCGATGGATCATCTCAATGGTGAACTTGTCTTGAGAGAAATCAGGATGAGGAATCAGTAGTGACCCTGAGACAGCTAGTGAATCAGCCCTGCTGTTCTTTTCCCTAGGTACTGCTTCGATAGAGAAAGCATCAAGGAATTCAATGGAATCCCAAACCTGATTCCGGTAATGTTTCAGCCTTCCATTTTTTACTTGAAAAAGGTTTCTGACCTGCTTTACAATCAACTCTGCATCACCACGAGCCAGAAGATTCTTTACACCTTGTTCTTTGGCCACTTGCAATCCGAGAATGAGAGCCTCATACTCTGCTGTATTATTAGTATTTTCGAACTGCAACTTGAATGAAAAGGGGTGTAGGCTTCCTTCAGTGACACCAAAGAGGACACCAGCCCCGTAACTAGCCGAGGAACAACTCCCATCAAACTCTAAAATCCAAACCCCGTTAGGATCCTTAGGAGACACTTTGGGGAGTCGGATTTCATCAGGGGACATAATCATGTAGTTACCATGTCCCATATCCTCATAGAGTATTTGTGCTTTAGGATCATCCGTTTTCTACACAATATACTCAGATTGCTTCTCAGGCAGCAACTTCTTTATTCGTCCATTGACAGGTACGAGTGCATGTGACCAATCCATTTGAATTTCTCCACCTACGTCCTTACAAAAGTTCCTACTTAACAACATCCCGTATGAAGGAGGAATATCTGCCACTAAGATGGTAGCCAACACTTTCTTCTCGGGTAAAGCAGCAAAAGCTACTTGTGCATCTTTAATTCTCCCGACCAGGGGCACTTCCTTACTCTCCATAGAGTAACAAGATCCGTAAGTGCGTGTGAGAGTCAGGCCTAAAGCATGAGCTACTTTAGCAGGCATCACATTATCTGAGGCTCCGGAATCTATGACACAATTACTGAGCCTATGGCCAGCTATAAGAAGTGTTACATAAAAAGGCTTGATTTTGTCATTAGGCGAGGTGACAAGCGGCTACCAGACTAGGCTGTGGTGCAGAAGGAGGAGTGGGCAAAAGGCCTTTAGAGGTGGTCTTAGAATGGGAATTGACAAAGTGAATCATTTTAGCAAAAGCTTTGGGATGGGTTTGATAATACTCAGCCTCTGAGATTTGGACCTTGGTCTTTTTCAGGTGATCAACAATATCAAAGGACCCAGAAGTGGACGGGCTATCATCATTTGGTACCTTAGGTTTATCAACTTTAGGAGCAGCGGGATTGATAGGACTCACCTTTGGTGTAGATGAAGTAGGGATAGGTGATCCTCTTTTTGTAATTACGGGAATAGTTGCCGACTGCTCCTTAGATTTTTGATGGGCTGCGTCACTTTCTCCCTCCGATTGTCTCGCTCTGAGTCATGACAATGAATGATTCGTTATTCATGTCTCGCTACTACTTCATCGTAGTCATCTCCATCATCAATGCCTTGAGTGGTGAAGAAATTTACTCGAGATCCTTCAAGCTCTCTCTGTTTCATCATCAACTTCTTCCACAAAATCCTCGCAAGCTTCATTATCCTCATCATCATCTGGTTCTTCAACCTCACAAGTCGCATTGACAAGAACTTTAACATGAGGTCCTTCAAGTGCTAGTCTTGTTTGAGAAGCAAGTGCAAATGATTTCTGGGCTGAAAATTTCTCCTTAGAATGTCTGCATAAGGAGCGTCTTGAGCCAATTGTTTCTTTATAGCAATGAGATCGTTTCACAAGTTTTGAACTAATGGATCAAGATTAGGTCCAGTGGTGGAAGAGGAAGAAGCAAAGCAGAATTAGATTTGGAAGGGTCTCTCCTCAAATTTCCCGACATGATCAAGTCATCCTCGACACTAACAGCAAGAGTTTGATCCTCAACCAATGTTACGAGATTATCCCTTCTTAGCGCATAACTAACTTTAGGTGATTGGGCATTTAGGAAGAAACATTTTTGGATTTGATCAACAGGGCGAGTGTTTACCGGGATCTTATTAATTAGCTTGTTGAATCGGGCCACAAATTCTCTCATGGGCTCTTGCGAATCTTTCTTTATCTGAGAGATTTGGGCTAGCAAGGCATGCACATCTTCTGCTGGCTTGAAACGGCTTTCAAACTTAGTTCTCATTGTGTCCCAGTCAGTGATAGCACCACCGAAAGGTGATAGAACCAATCAGCAAAGCATTATCTTGTAACGCCTCAACGAAGCAGGTCTTACGGAAACGTCTTCATGTTCGACTTTAACTCCACATGCAACAATGAAGGCTGCGATGTGTTCATCGGGATGCACTTTGCCATCACCTTTGAATTTAGGTAAGTTCTTAGGTTACCTTTGGGTAACTCATGTAAAGGCGAGTAAGGGCTAGGGGCCCGACACGATGACCCCATGGCAATGGTGCCACCATTCTTGAAAAACGGCTTGGAGAGGTACCGCAACACCAAAGCAAGAATCAAAGCTTGAAAATTAGGGCTAGCTGGCTCTGAAGGAAAACCACCCGTAGGAATTCTGTCTTGAACACGTGGAGTGCTTGTCGAACGAGTCCTTCTATTTGTTGTTGAAGGGAAAGGAAAACCCTGCTGCTCCAAAAGCTGAAACTGAGAATCTTCAACACCGAGGGCCCTCCTCCCTCGAGTAAAACGCGGAGTCGCCAGATCAAAGGATGATCAAAAATTACGGAATTAGAATGTGATTTTCCCCAGTGAGTCAGCAAAAACTGTTGGTCGTCAAATAGGACTTTTAAGAAGAGCAACAGTCAGGGGACAAGAAGTCCCTCCTCTTTAATGGGAGAGGTTCCCTTATTCAGAAACAAACCTATTTACAAGAATATACAAGACATGATTTTATGGTTGAACTTGGATATTACGAAAGTGTTTCTTACAAGGATGTTCAAGTACAAAAGGACCGAAGAATGAGAGTATGAAAATGAGCAGAAAAGCAACATGCGGAATTATAGATAACAGAGTAATTCTTTATGTATGCGGAGTTACAGTGAATTGAAACAAGATCATTCACACCATATGAATAAGATGAAATTTAAAGACAAAAAGTTCGTAAATAACGCCATTAGAATGTAATGGTTCGTTAATCAAGGACACAAAGTTCCTTCTTGGTTGTACAAGATCACCATGTATTGCAAAGTTTAAATAGTATGCAATCGGTGAGACTAAAACTAGAAACAAATGATCTTCAAAAAATTAAGTGAAAGCTCGAGATAACAGAGATTAGATAGACAAAGAATGGAAAGTCCTTCTGTATTGATTTCTTTATGATCTATTTACACTTTCAGAAAATATGCCAAGTTCTTCCTCTTCTTAGAATGGCGTAAAGAAGGCCATTATATAGCTTACAAATCAGTTACTCTTCGTAACCATTTCTTTTAACTAAAGAATAGTTAAGGACCGCCAATCACAGTACCTCAACTTATTACAAAGAAAACGGAAAAAGAAAGGGAAGAAGAGAAAGAATGGAGAAGAAGACAGGTGGCCAGTTACCGGGAGGGACCCACTGACTTCAAAATCCGCTGAATTTCTTTAACGCCTCAGCTATGTCTCTGCCACGAGGGACTGACGTGTTGGCCGTAGACTGAGTCCAAAATCCAAGACACTTCTCCATCTCTTTATCAAACTCGACATGAGTATGATAATCTTTATTTGCTTCTTCAATGGCAGATTGAAGAGAGCAGATTTCCTTCATTTTTTCTTTAGAGATGGAGCTTTCCTTGAATAAATTATCTTTGACAAAAGCTCTGAATTGAGCTTTGATTTCTTGCAAGGAAAGGGAAACACCAGAAGTTTCATCCTGAAGATGACAATGTATATCTTTGAAAGCAGAGACAACCAGTGTCTTGAAAGCTTCACTTTTCTGGCCACTGTTCTTAAGTTCTCCCAAAGCCTCCTCTAAGACTTTGATTTTCCACTCCACAATGTAAACCCAGGATTTTGATAGATTATCTTTTACATCATCAAAAACCTTACTTTCCAGTAAGATGTTCTCATATGTCTGTCCCATAAGGCGGAGGTCTACTATGCAACTACTCCAGAGTTTGAGCTCTTTATCTATAATCCCAATAGTAGAGGAGAGCTTCTGTCGCAAATTGTTCACTTTTCCAAGGATTTTGAAAGCTTCATCGATGAAGTTCAACCCTACAACAAGCATATCATCCACCATGGCTTCCATAGCTCGCCATAAACGGAATACTTGTGCATGTCTTTGATACTGTACTTCATCTTGGCTCAAAATTACAGGTGGTGGAAGGGTAGTCAATGGGGTAGGGTCCAAAACTTTGTCTTTAGACAAGAGAGACTTGATGAAACATGTGAGAACTTGGGCTGCTTCTTCCAACTGTTCAATAGTCTCTGCTGCCTTTCTCTACCCTCCCAATGACTCTTGTGACTGTTTCCTGGAGGTTGTGAATCTCACCTTCAGGGGTAGACTCTCCCATTGGAATTCTCGAGAGCTCTAAGTCAGATGCCTGCAAGTCCTGCTCTGACTTGTCCACTGTAGGCTTAGCAATCTCCAGAATTGCTGACCTTGAGCATCAGACACTATTCTGGAGGTAGTTCTGGCTTTCTTGGCACGAGAAGGAGTGGTGCCCAACAAGGCTGCGACAACATCAAAATTTGACCCTGAGCTCCGAGAGGAAAATTTCCTCTTCCTATTGTCAACCAAAGGTTGCACCCACGCAAAAGAGGAAGAGGAATCAGCAGGAGGGGCAAGAGGGCCAAGAGACAGAGAGCTCATGACACTCAAGGTCTGTGCAGCTGTTGACTCAAGTTGAGATGTGAGTGGTGCGCTTGAGGCAACGGCGCGTAAGATTCAATAGCACTGGAAGCTCGGTGCTCTGGACCTCTTTGTCCTTATCGGTTGGGTCTCCGGGGAGCATTCACAGGGGTTGGCATTTCACTTTCTTCACTTTCACGAGAACAATGATGTAAAGAAGGCCAGGAAACACGGAAGTTTCATCCCGAAGATGAAAATGTATATCTTTGAAAGCAGAGACAACCGGTGTCTTGAAAGCTTCACTTTTTCGCCAAATTTGTTCTTAAGTTCTCCCAAAGCCTCCTCTAAGACTTTGATTTTCCACTCCACAATGTAAAACCAGGATTTTGATAGATTATCTTTTACATCATCAAAAACCTTACTTTCCAAAGAAGATGTTCTTATATGTCCGGCCCATAAGGCGGAGGTCTACTATGCAACTACTCCGAGTTTGAGCTCTTTATCTATAATCCCAATAGTAGAGGAGAGCTTCTATCGTAAATTGTTCACTTTTCCAAGTATTTTGAAAGCTTCATCGATGAAGTTCAACCCTACAACAAGCATATCATCCACCATGGCTTCCATAGCTCTGCCATAGACGGAATACTTGTGCATATCTTTGATACTCTGTACTTCATCTTGGCTCAAAATTACAGGTGGTGGAAGGGTAGTCAATGGGGTAGGGTCCAAAACTTTGTCTTTAGACAAGAGAGACTTGATGAAACCTGTGAGAACTTGGGCCTGTTCTTCCAACTGTTCAATAGTCTGCTGCCCTTTCTCTACCCTCCCAATGACTCTTGTGACTGTTTCCTGGAGGTTGTGAATTTCACCTTCAGGGGTAGACTCTCCCATTGGAATTCTCGAGAGCTCTAAGTCAGATGCCTGCAAGTCCTGCTCTGACTTGTCCACTGTAGGCTTAGCAATCTCCAGGAATTGCTGACCTTGAGCATCAGACACTATTCTGGAGGTGGTTTTGGCTTTCTTGGCACGAGAAGGAGTGGTGCCCAACAAGGCTGCGACAGCATCAAAATCTGACCCTGAGCTCCGAGAGGAAGATTTCCTTTTCCTATTGTCAACCAAAGGTTGCACCCACGCAAAAGAGGAAGAGGAATCAGCAGGAGGGGCAAGGGGACCAAGAGACAGAGAGCTCATGACACTCAAGGTCTGCGCAGCTGTTGACTCAAGTTGAGATGTGAGTGGGGCGCTTGAGGCAATTGCGGTAGAAGAATCAATAGCACCTGGAAGCTCAGTGCTCTGGACCTCTTTGTCCTTATCAGTTGGGTCTTCAGGAGCATTTGCAGGGGTTGGCATTTCACTTTCTTCACTTTCACTGAGAACAATGATGTTCTCTGGTCCCAAAGGCACTTCTACCTGCTTTCTTTGAAGGTCTTTTTCCACAGGCTCCTTCTTAACCTCCTTGAGTTTCTTCTGGTACACTTGAGTAGATGAAGAAGGAGTGGAAGCTGCAGGTCCTTGAGTTGATGAGGCAGGAGGGGTTTTCATTGGTGTTTCTGACCTTGGAATTGATGCTTCTCTTCTTGGTGTTGAAACATCCTTAGAAGAGGATTCTCCTGAGTGCCTTCTGAGCTCTCAAACTTTCTTGTCAAACCAGACCTTAGTCCTGACTAAGACTGGAGCAAGGATCTCAGCCAGATCATCCCTCTCTTTCCTGTTCCAATCCAAGTCCTCCAAGGGAGTGTGCTTAACCACATTGTCATACTCATATGAGTATAGATCAGAGTTGTCATCCTGGAGACCTTCAGGAACTTGATACAGACCGAGTTCTTGGATCAATGGCAGAGAGAACCTGCCATAATGCCTTCTCCTGGCCTCAAAATCATCCGCATGATC
The DNA here is from genome assembly GCA_018340775.1 of Taxus wallichiana var. yunnanensis. NCBI lineage: Eukaryota > Viridiplantae > Streptophyta > Pinopsida > Cupressales > Taxaceae > Taxus > Taxus wallichiana. Next base: position 838,503,120 of record CM031242.1, on the reverse strand, counting down.
AGCCCAAAGAGTCCTCTCAGATCCGCCGTATGATGGTAGATTATCTTGATGTTCTATTCGATGAACTTATTCAAGTCGAAGCAAGTTCTTGGTTTGAAGAAATGAACAAAGTGATAGGGACCAGGCTCTCTCTATGTTCTGTAAGGCCGTCGTGGTTGTTTTACAAGTGTAGTTTCCCAAAGAGATGGGAAAATGCAAGCCAGAAATCTTCTTGTCTCTGCAAGTTCTGTGTAACTTGTCTAGTTGCCTGCATATTTCTATTAAGGCCATTTTATCGCTGCAGAACATGGGAAGCCTCAGAGGGGTGCCTTCATAGCCAGCAAGCCTGATATAAGAGAATTTTCTGAATTGGATAAAGTAAGCACCGTAGTGCGATATCAGATTCATGGCTTCATCAGAAAATCTCCTAGCAGTGTCACCTTCGAGCAGCCTGACCACGTACATGGTGAAAGCATCATTGACCCTTCTGAAATTACGATTGCTAGTCTCGTGGTGAAGCTGTGGGCGAAGCATATCTTTGGATCATCTTTGTGATCGTCAATGTAGGAAAAACCAAACCATTTCCGTGACGCCTGTGGTATACATCAGGTAAGAAGTCATGTAGAACTTCTTCATTTGTTGTACATTGGATAGCTACTCTGCCAAATTCATCGATAATCTCGCCCAATTGATATTTTGCGTTCCTCTGGCACACCATGCCGATGAGCAGCACATCCAGAAGTGAAATTCATTGGTAGAGGGCAAACCCATAACCCGAGCTAGTAGAATTATAAAGTCAGACAATTCTTCATTAAAATCTACCCGGAAAAGAGTTTTGGACAGGCGAGAGGCTCCCTTCTTAGGGTTCTTCAGCCAGGACTTCGCCACTTGCGCCTTATATTTATCGCTGTCTTGATTGAACAGAGCCTGTGCCTGGTCTCGGGAAACGACTATGGCATTATCCATCTCTGGGATTCTCAGTGCGGTACTAATGGCGGCAGCATCCAGCTTGGCGATGAGTTCCCCATGTATATTGGTTAATTCACTTGAATCAGGGTCAAAGTGAGCTCCGCACGAAAGCACGGTATCAGCACATTGTACCGAGATTGGGAAACCTCCGGTAAAAGCCAAACCGCTATCGTGAATCATCTGGTGCCATTGGTGTAGGGTTTGCATCTGCCACCCTCGCCCAAAAATCACCGAAGTCAAGATGCCGAGCTTCACTGTCCCCAATATTGGGAACAACATATTCTAGTGGCGAAATTTGTTCCTGTCCCTGGAATTTGATCTTCATATTGATAGTATCAGAGCCGCAACCTAAACTCGGGAAGGAATTACAGAAAAAAGGGATACACGCGCAGCAGGGAATTAGATTGCGAGGGTTTGAGCGAGGATAACACGGAAGTAATGTGAAAATGCAAAGGTGGTTTGCTCGTTATATAGCCATTTAGGAGAGAGAAAGGCCATGAATGCGCATTTAATACATACCCACAAATTTGAATAAGCAGGATATTCGGGTAGAGCGGTAAAAACTAGCACGAATGGCACTTGGTTCATTAGGGACATGTGAGACGTGAATGCGCTGAACACGCGCGGCTCGGCATCCGAATCGGCCGACGGGAACAGAACACACTTTTGAACTTGGGACATGAGGGACAAAAATGCGCTAAGTACGTGACTTGGTTTGGATCGGGCGAGAAGGTCACAATGGGTCTGGAAAAGTTTGGGACATTTGGGATGACAATGCATGAAGTACGCGGTTCGGGTGTTTGGCCGAAAATGGAATAGCTTGACGTTTTAGTTTGGAACACTTGGGACGAAAAGTTCCGACGGGCCCGAGAATGGGACAACTTCAGGGAAATCGGCCGACCGGGGAACAGAACACACTTTTGAACTTGGGACATGAGGGAACAAAATGTTTGACAGGCCCGAAAAACATACAAAATGACCCAAAACTACAGATTTTTTCAATTTCACGGCTTTTAACATTTGCAAAACAACAGAGAAAACACCTAAACTCAAAATTTTGAGAATTCACTTTCTTAAGAGCAGGGGAATTTTGAGTGAACAACACGTCCCCATGGAACATTGATTTTAAATATAGTCATGAGAAGAGGTCGGTCAGAGGATGGAGATAGGTATTCATCCTCATATTGGAGTTTCCTAGTGATTGAAAATATCTAATTTCAAATTTAAATATTAGTTTCAATATGATTTTTCAACTAAATTTTTTGGGTTTTTGTTTGGAGATTTTTGTGAATTGATGTAATTTTTTGGAGTCTTAAAACAAATCTAAAATGTGTCCTACCTCCCAACCCGTAAAATCCCTGCATTAAACTTGTTTTATTAAGAAAATGTTGTTAATGGCATAAAGGACAATATTGATAAAGGACAACATTGGTTTTGGGTACCCTTAAAATTTCATTTTCATATAAATAACAATATTGATAAGAAGGCATACAAGGTGTGATTGAGGTTTAATTGTTATGGAGGCTTCCAACACCAATAAGATGTGTGCATGCATATTGTCTTACACGCCACGAATAATACACACAAACTTTATTTTATTATTAGAAATAAGATAGCATTCTTTTTTTTGTTTTTTTAATTATATGTAAGTCCATTTCACAAACGAATAAATAAATATATAGAACATTATATTATTTGTTTGCAATCTCTTCACATACACAATTTTCTTGCTTCAAAAGAAAAGGATTTCCAAGGGCATTAAAAATGCAATCCCTACAACAATACAACCACTCACATTATTTCTTCATTTACATTTTTCTTTCAATGAGATTAAAACATAAATGCAATAAGGTAACAACATGTCTTGAGTTTCAAACGTCTTATCTATCCCTTAAAAGAATTCCACGAGAATCTCTAATCTTCCCTATCAACAAGATCCAAGCACCACCAAAACAAGGGCATGATATGCCTTCCAACCCACAGGCATCATCACATGCCTTCTTCCCAAAGGGAGTGCATGCTATCCTCCCCCAAGCCCATGGGAAAGAGGTGTAGCATGCTACAAGGAATTCCAAGGGGGTAACAACATGGTTTTCCAAAACACTCAAAACACAAACATCCAAGAAAAAGCAAGGGAAATTTAACCATCTAAAATTCACCAAAAGAGAAAAACCAAGAACAAGTGGGAATGGGGAAGGAAAGAAGACCACAAAATACCCAAGTATATAATACCAAATGTGCCAAGATAACCACCAAGTAGTATCTCCAATAGTCTTCTCAAACCACCAAAAATACCTCCATTTGATCCTCTTGTAATAGGAAAGAAATTCATGGCTTCCCCAAGAAGCCATGAAGATGAGGGTCCATTCCCAACCAAATTTTGACTCCAAAATCCACTTCCCAAATGGAATAGAGAAGAAAAATCAACCAAAATGAAATTGGCAACCTAAGGCAAAAACCCAAAACCAAGTTAAGGATCCCAAAACCAAACCCAAAAAAACAAACCATAACAACATACACATTCACATTCAACAAGTTATTTAAAACATAAACATGGAGGAGTGATACCTACCTCAACTCCCATACTTAACTCCACAAGCTCCTAGCTCTTTTCTCCTCAAGCTCTAAAGCTCTCCCCCAAAGTTGCCCACCAAAAACCCCAAACAATAAATTTTTCACAAGAAATAGGAAAATATCTTTAACCCTCAATCCCATGGGAGGGTGACATGTGTCACCCTTCCAAGTAAGAAATCCTCCATGTCATCCTAGTCCTTTTCCACACTCCCCAAAGAAATAAATGAACAAGGGAACAAAATCTCACTTAGCCTCCAAAGTACACACAAAATCCAAAAACCACACATGTGAAACATGGAAATAAGATTAAGAAAATGACTAGAGAGAGGGTGGAGTGGGGAAGAGTCTTTTGGGTTCACAAAAATCTTCCCCCACCCATAGGTTAGGTCCCATGGACAAAATTTGAGGTAAGGAATACCCTTACCTTTCCAAACAAGCCTTTAAAAATGCTCCAAAAGGATAAATTCGGGTTTTGTGTTTGAATGGGAGATTCAATGTGAGAAGTGGTCCCCAACTTGTTAACCCATTCCCAACACATACCTTATCACATGCTTAAGACATAAAACATCTCATTACACTAATCACTCACAAGGGCCTAATTAGCACTAAGAAAACACAATTTAGGTGAGCAATGAAGTAATCAAGTTTTACCATGGTGCTCAAGGTTAGGGAATAATAACAAAATAATAAATAACTCCATCACATGCAAAGAAAACCAAATTTCCCCCCAATTATAAAATAATCCAAAAATGAAACAAGGTGAGGTAGAAGGTTTTGGCATGACAATTCTTGACATCCTTTGTAGTGCTACAACTAAGTCCCATGTTCGCCAAGTGGTGCTACCTGTAAATTCCTACACACTCAAGGAAAACCTCAAATCCAATCGACATGATAAAATATCCATATAAATCATGATGAAAATATGACTATAAAATATCAATTAAATAAAATTCCACCACATCTATTCTACCAATGATACATCAAAGTATGATCCAAACGTTAGCAATATGTAACTCAAAATCATGATCATTATTGAATATCATATAGTAACAAGATATATTAATCTACAACATCATAATATCCTCATCTCAATAACATTCATCACAATAATGACGAACAAGAAGTAATGGTAACAATACTAGCAATGTGAGTCTCACACGAAACCTGCCAAGTCAAGTTAGTTTGTTCCAAATAAGGATGACAAGATAATATACATATATTTGAGAAATTGACCCATATAAGCATTATCCTAATATAGTTCAAATATCCTTAGATTACTCATATCCACCATACTAACTCAAAACCAAGTGGTGAGGGTACGGGTGATAAACCGGTTTCATGAGTCTCGTGTACCTTCCTACCAAGGCCAAGGTGTCACCAAGGGAAATAACCAAGTCACTTTGATTTAATTTAAATAATTCATGATAATATTCTCTTAAGTTTCTCCGACATGATACAATTATCAACTCGATCGTTAAGGGAGTGAGAAATGGAGGGACACTACAAGAGACTATGGTTTGAAGCTAATTTGGTGTTTTCTAGGGCACAAATTTAAAATCTGATTTTATATTCTAAACATCCATAATTTATAAGGTTGTAATCTGAATTTTGTATGTTTTGGTGGAGATTTACTATTTTTCCTAGCCCTCAACTTGGTTGGACTGCTGCTGTTATAAATAATTAATTCCGATTGTGCTAATTATATATTTCTTCAATCTTTAGATGTATTTGTGATGTATAAATATTTTTGTGGCTAGATAAATTAATTTTTTGGCGTTCTACATTGATTTTCATAGTTAATAGTGGACTCGAATCTCATAGGCAGTTCGCTTCCCTATGAGACTACCGATTTTTGATTGGTTAATGATTCTATGTTATTCTTAGCTACTTTCAAATTGTTGTGCGTGTGCTTGAAGATGTTTCAAGACCATTTTTATTGGGGATATTTGGTAAACCCCTTTTTCTCCATTTTCAGCATCGAATTAATCCATTTTTAGGTCTTGAAAGTATTAGGAAGAGTGTCAACCAATTTTATTTTGAAGAAAATTTTTAGGAAGCTTGATTTGGTGAAGGAAAAAGTTTATGTAGTTTGCAAATGAGGTTGTTTCATGTTCTCTAACTTGGTTAGAAGTGTTCTAAAGGTTCTTCCATTTCAATTGAGTGGTCTAATGCCATACAAGAAGTGTTCTTTAGTGGAATTGATTCCTAATGGTGAAGAAAGGGTGGTAGAAATAGATGTTTTGTGAAGGCAAGGAGACACTAGGCCCATTAAATAAAAAATATGATTAGTTCATGATAATTGTGAAAATGAAAGATGTTTAAATTTCATTTTAAACATGTGTGGTGATTTTTAGAGCATCAATAAAAATATTTGGTGTTACGATGTTTTTCTCATTCCAATGATGGGGATTTGAGGATTTTTGGTGCATGGATGAAGGGTTTTTTTATATGCTAAACTATATGATTCAATTGTGAATGTCATAGTGGTTCTTATGGGATTTTTGTTTTTATGGTTTGGTCAAGATAAAAGATGGAAACTGAAACCTTTTGAATTCGAATCAAGGAAAGGCTATAAAGGTTATATTTTGGGTACATTGTTGATAATCTTTAGAACCCCTTTTATCTTTGTTTGAAGAAACCATTATTGCAAAGAAAACCTGTTGGGCCAATCCTAAAGCCCTGAAATTTCATTCCAAGTCAATAGATGGTTATGTTTTCATGAGGAGGATTTGAGAAATGTAAAGGATGGTGTTGTTTCTTTGAAGGTGAGTCGATGAAGGAAGGAAAAAATTGTTTCATGTCTTTGAATGCTATTTCATAGCATATTGATGTCATTCCAATATTTTTGAAGTATTTGGAGGTCTAATATTGAGTTTAAGTCATTTGCAAAGAAGTATATCTTCTTATGTATTCATGAGACAAGGTTGATTTTCTTGGTATCTCTTGATTGTATCTTGTTGAATATTTTCTAAGTTGTTAATTGATTATGGTCTGATCCAAATATCAATTAAAGTGGTGATCTGATTTAAATATCAAAAACAAATTGTGTGATTTCTATGATCCTTACAGTATGTTTCTTGGTGAAGTATATTTGTTTGTTATCTTTCATTGATAAATGTGTTTCATGAGAATATTTGTTTGACGTTTTGATGTATTGAGTGAAATATTTTATTGGGGGCTTATTCACCCCCTCTCAGTCCTTGTTATGTCCAATAGAAATCCATAATATCCATCCTCAAAAGGTCTTCACTTTAATGCATGATATAGGTGATTTAAAATGAAATCTCCTATTTTAACCCTATAAAGAAAATCCTATTATACTTGGTGTGAGTTTAGTGCCCTTTCAGAAACCCACTATCACATAATATCTTCTAATATGCCTTTCATAGATGCTTTATCATGGATAAGTTGTAGTTGATTTATTGTATTTTGGATGTATAACTTTAACTTATTAACTATAGAGTTTTATTACTCCTTATAATAATGATAGGATATTACAAAAATCATTCTCTTAAAGCCTCATGTGTAATGTATGGTATTGGCTTAACCATATCCCTAGTTTATTTTTTCAAACATATTTTCAACTTAAAAGAATCTGTCTTATATGCTTAATTTAAAAAAATTATTCTTGTGTTTCTTATGAGTTTTCTGTACATACATTAGGGAAACATGATCTATTTTATGAATACATTTTAAACATTAATTGTTGTTTGGAACATTAAATCTATAATCTTATTGATTTAGAATTTCAATATGTTGTTCCCTCATTTTTCCTCTTAAAGATAATTTGCTTTATGATTAATGTGATTATTTCACACACCTTTTCTATTGTGTTATTTATTTAGTTAGAGAACTTGATAACTCACATACTCACATAATATACATGGAGCCCAATGTTTATGTTTTTAATGGTTTTTCCTGTACTTTTGTAAATTGTAGAAATACATAATATCATATTACACCTACACAAAAACTTTCTAGGATATTTGTGGATAATATAAATGATAATTTTCTCACCGTAATTGTTATGTATTAATTTATTAAATTACAATATAATGATCGTCACCCTTTGCATCATCTTGAAAATGAAAAAGGATTCCCTTTTTGTAATTTACGTCACATTAATGGACATCATAATGCCAATTCTTATGTATTGGATAAGAAAATTATGTTTTTAAAAGGAAGAGGAATTATAAATTTTGATACATGATATTTTAATGTCTTCCATTCTCCTCTTCAAAAACATCAACCAAAAGATGATTTGACCACCCAAGATGGGCCCCTCTCGAAAGTAGTAGTTTATCATTGTTTTGAGTGGAGCTCTTATAAGTAAGCCATTGGAAAGGAAAAATGCAAGCTAATAAAAAATGATTATTTTTTAGAATTTAATCAAGTTAATGATGTATTAATGCTTGTGTTGCTAAATAATCCACATACATAATTTATTATTAATACACTTGATAATTAACAAGAACTTAAATTTGTACATTCGAATGATCATAAATCCTCTTTGTGTTAGTTTACCCATGTAAAAACATGATTTAAGAGTAATCCCACTCCTTTATCTATTTTCAATGATATTAATATAATCTAGTCTTGTCACATACCAAAAAAATCATATGCAACACTAAAATAAACATTATTATTACATTAGTTTAATCAATGGCATCTAAAACTAGTTTTGGGTATGTGTGTACACACACACATTTTTGTATATACATATATAAATTGATGCAATATTTTGATGAAAAATAAATCTATGTATGTATTTATGTGTGTAAATATATATTTATATATGTATGAGTGTATGTATCTACACACACACACACATTGAATCAAGAATAATATACAATTACGTTCATGTCCTTTACAATCCTATATTACTTATCACTAGTATTTTTATACTCATTTGATACGTGAATGGTAAATGAAAATTTCTAGTGGTCCAAGGAAAATGAAGAGGTAAATAACATAATGCATACTTTTCAGTTCAAGCCTAGTGTAGACAAAAAAATTTTCTATCACTACAATTATTTTCGTATTCGCATCTTTTTCACCACAATCACCTATTTAGACACTTCATTTTAATATTTTATCAATATTCACATCTTTCCCATCTATTATCCCATCTATTCTAAATTATCATTAATCATATTTAATTAATTCCTAATCCTCATCTCATTATCTTATTATCTCTTAATCACCCCCAATCAAGCCTACCTCTTCTCCCTAGGTTGTTTATAATCATGAAATTACCTATTTGCTTATCCTTAGGCTCTCTTTATCCTTTATCAACTCTATTTCCTCTCTCACCTACCTATTTCATCTCCCTATGCAACCCTAACCCACCTAAGCCTCCTAAAACCCTAATCTCGCTTCTAATGGGCTTAATGCCTTGAGTTAGGAATCCTCCCACCACCAAAATAGACGGTTCCCCATTACTAACGAAGACCGCCCTGGTCACCATGGAGCCTATAAAGCTACCCTTATCCCTCCTTCCAAAGGGATGACAAATCAAAATCAGTGTGATATGTGATCTTTCTTTTGTGCTTGAGCTTCTTTGCAGTTGTTTTAGTATTCTTGTAGTCCCTTCGAGATTACTTTCATCATTTGTGGAGACTTTAGAGATCATATTTTCTTTCAGTTGGTTTATTCCATTATTGAATTATCATTATTTCCATTCATTGCTACTAACATTTTATAGGTCCAACTTCCATAAGAGATCTACATACAAACTTGCCTTTTTCATTTTTTGTGTAGGTTGTAATCTAGCCCATCTATTTTGTCACACCTAGGTCAACACAGTCATCGTCGACAAAGACCCTTTTACATTACCCATTATACCATCCATATTCACAACTTTCTGTCTTCTTGTTTTTGCTTTCATCCATCACCCAAATCTATCATTCTTTAATTTTTTTCAGTCCAAATCCACCCTGTCAATCCTCAATAGCCACCAAATCATCCCATTTTCCATTGAACCGGTCCATATTTCCACTCTATCTCCTTATATCCTCATTTTGCTTTTTTTTTTTGTTTCTCCTATTTCATATCTCTTCTATAGTTTCCAATCACTCATCACATAACTTGACATCTTTCAATCTACACATAGGGTTATCAGATCTATAATTTGGTTAATATTTTAATTCATCTTCCCCATTTACTCTCGATTGGACCTATGCAGCCCTAGGTCACCATCGACCCAACTAGGTATATTTCATTTTGGGTTAATCTAGATCAGATTTGTAATTTAGTTTCATTTTCGCGATTCGGTTTTGTGTACCTTATATTATGTATGATATTCATTCCTTTATCTTTTATCTTATATTATTTTATCAATATGGGAGTTACTTCCCCATAAGTATGTTTAAGCTTCTTGGAACTTACTTCGCCAAACAACCCCCTCATCTATCATCTAATCCATTTTCTTTCTAGTTTTCTTTGTTGCATGAGATCCACCAAGCTTGCAACACAGAATCTACTTAGTGATCATCCATAATTGGCATCATCTTATCCCAAGATACCTTAAACCCTTGCATGTACTGAGTTGTTTTATTTTATTTGGTATCTATTTCACTAATCTAAATAGGAAAGAGAAAATTATGTCCAACATTCTGGCATGTCCTGGTGGGATAAACCTCTTAGGTGAGTCTCTTGCATTTTGTTTCATTTTCTATTTTCCATATTTCTTCCATCTTCACTAATAATATAGGTGGAGCCTTCACTTTTTCTTATTCGTGTTGGGATTTTAGATTGCTTGGATATCACTTTTTGTTTGGTTTCTTTTTAAGATTAGATAAAAAGGAAAAATGAAAACCAGGTATTCCCCTTTTGTCTTAGTTTCTCTTTTTGCATCACATTTTCCATTCCTTGTGTGGTTTTTCTCATCGAATCTCCATATTTGGTTTTGGGTTTAAAACAAACCTCTTTCATTCTTTCTTGCAAATCTAGTGTAAGTAAGGGTTTAATTGGTTACATTTCACACTTCTTCACACACATCCAAATACACTAATAAAAATCACACATCAAATAATCCCTAGACTAGGTGGACCTAATTTGGATTTGATCACCCAATAGGAAATCCTTCGCAGTGTTCTCGCTATGTTATAAATCCTTTATAGACTTAGGCTTCATGTACCTTTGGGTATAACAAGGACTTCACATCCAAAACTTCCTAAAACCAACCATAAATTTCCATTTCTTAGGCACCCTCGTTATCCACTTTTCTCTTTTTCACATCTTCTAATTAATCATGATGGTTAAATATTTGTTGCTTGATTTTATTTTATTAAATTACATAAAAATTATTACCTACTTAATGTCTCCTATCACCCTTTCTCAAATCAAAACAACGAAACAATCCACTCCATCCAATGATATCTCTTCCTCGAATGATATTTCCAAAGAAGATACTATACTTAAAACCACACCTTTGGTTTCTCAACCCCTTATCTCGTGGTATCACTTCATGAGGACCTTGTCATCCAAAGTGATCCCCATCTTGAAACCAATCCTCATATATCTCACCAACCAAACTTTTCTAGAACAACTTCAACTCACTCCATTTCTTATAGACCAAATATACCCCCATCGCCTACTCATTTAGATAATCTCGGACCTCTTTCTATCACCGTTTGTGACTACCTATTTAAAAATATTCTGCAATCCCCTAACCCTATCAATTCAATCAATTCATGCATCTCATTCCACCCACATAATCTCATATCAATTGTAACTCTATTCCATCCCCCGCTATTTATTACTAGTATACCTATCCAACCATCTCAACATCCTAAAATTCACATCCCCATCTCGTAATAACCCATCCAATGTTATCACACTCCTTTTTATCAATAAAAATCATTATTAAAACTCATCCAATCCCACCAAATTCCCATTTCTGGGTAAGTGCACCAAGTTGGCGGACAATTAAGTGGACATCAAATCCCGAATTTTACATTAAAAACAACAAAACATCAAATTTAGTCTTCCGCGGACTTGAACCATGCCGAAAAGTAAAAACTATGTCATAAAAATGGTACCATTGCGTAGGGGAGACTATTAGCTTTGTATAATTACTGATTTTAAAGCGAATAGAAGAGGATAAATATCATTTTATAATTTTTTACTAATAGTAGGTCTTTAAGACACTTTTTCCTGTGAATGTTTATGTTTACGTTTAAAACTGCAAAATTTGTTTCACTTATCAGAATGTGATAAAACTTATACCATCCCAACCATGGTGAAATTATATACATGTTCAAAAAAAAAATTATTTGATTTCAATATTTTTTGATGAAGTTATGGCGGGCAAACGGAAAGTGCTCTGTTTTCTTTATGTTTTCATACCACTTTCACGGAAAAAATCATAAAAAATAAAATATTACTCAAAAAAATACAAAATAAAATCCATCCCAAGATAGATAGTGGCATATAACTTCTCACCAAAGGAAAAAAATATATATCAATTTTTGGTCATCCAAATTGTGGGAAAACGGACTATAATCTTATCGGCGTTTAAAAAAAAAAATACCAAGTCATTGAATTTTGAGTGTTTAATATAGCTAATCTTGTCCATTTTTACAAAAATTAGTATTTTAGAAACTAGATTTCAGATGCTATGATTCATATTAATATAATTTTGTCTAATTTTGAGTGTATGTATTGCTAATAATCCCTACAAGTGGATATTATGTTGTTATTTGCAATATGATGTCCACGGATGACCCTATATTTGTCCATCAACTTCCTGCACTTACCCTCCTCACATAAAGTATTCTCCCAACCCATTCAATCTCAACATCTTAGTTATCTTCCACTTATCAAACTTGTACTTCTACATAAACATACTCTCAATATTCTCAAGTCCATAAAAACGCTATCCAACTAATTGTCATGTCATACAACTATCTACTTCTCATCAAACCACTTCAAATGACCCCATGCATGCCTTGTCGAATAGGTTGGCTAGCCTTGAATGCGTTGCCTTAGAACCTAAGGTCGCCTTCTCCTATAAACACCTTTGCAGAAAACCTATCAATCCATTGATACTAGTCAAACCGTATCATCCTCATTGGGAACTTAAAAAATTCACTAAATTTAACAAAAAAGAAGATCCCCAACAACACCTTCATGCATTTAGGCATGCATATTATCTCATTTCCCATAATAAAGATCGAATGCTTCACACTTTTCCTATATCATTAGCTTGAGTCCCGCATTGGATTGGTATAATGGTATCCTTCAACACTTATTTTTCTCATTTAACCAACTTGTGCAACTCTTTTTAGAACATTTATCAATTAACATCGCACACAAGATCACCATTACAGACTTATATGTCAATCGAAAATTTGACAATGAGTCTATCATAGACTTTTTTGAGTGATGGCATGATATCACAAATAAATTATCATTCACCCTTCCATAGATAGAGCTCATTAAATTATTCTCATGCTCTTGTGCGAAGAATATCTCATCCACCCTATAAATCCAATCATTTCAGAAATTTGAAAAATCATTCATTGTGGCTCGCAAACTTAAAACTTGTACCCTTGAGCAAGCCAAACTTAAAATTAAATCAAACAATCCCAAAACCAAGTTCATCAAACCCTCTACACATAATGACAAGTCTAAAACTACTTCCAATACCATCATGGTTCAATCGTCATCAACATCTACCTCTCACATGGATCCTTTGCAAAGAGCTCCTCGGTCAACTCCTATCTATACCCCTCTTTGGGAATCTTATAGTTCAGTATTTGACAAGTTGATGGCACCACTTCATCTAACTTCCTCTAATTAAACTCGTTGATGAATCATGACCCAAACCCACTTGGTATCACAAGGGCCACTATTGTAAATATCATCGAGTCCAAAGTCATGACATTGAGAAGTTTTGTTCCTTTAAAGATCATGTCCAACAACTTATAAATCAGCGAGATCTTCAAATAGAAAATTGTAAAACACTATTTATCCAACCCCTTGATGTTTTTAAGAAAAACTTCCTAATCATGTGCCAATGAATCAAACCACACCTTTAACATATCAATCACCAAATTCTCACACCATCAACACAATTAACACCGTAAATCAAGAGTCTTCATCATTACCTATATCCAATACCCCATCATCTTCCACATTTATTCCTCCCTTGTACATTATGCCTACATCCACCACTTCTTCGACATCTACCCCTATATTTACACCAATCATATCCACAAGTGTTACACCTATATAAAGTTCTACAACTTTTCCTATATCTACATCTACTCCTCCCCTTACAACATTTTCATTAGATTTTACTATACCTCCTACTTCATCCACATCACATTCCTCCTTAGAACATATTTCATCACCATTTATATCCACACCTATCCCTATAACTGTCACATCTATTTATTCACCCATATCTATATCAAATACATCTATTACTACATCTACATCACTCACTTCCCCATCAATTCCAACTACACTCATGGATACCACATCCACTTCTAAAACTTCAATTACAATTACACCAACAACTATATTGACATCCTCATTGCATATATCTACATCTTTACCTATGACCACATCATCTATTATATCTCAATATTTTAAACCCACTCCTTCTCCAACATCCAATCCTATATCTATACCCACTTACTGCATGAATCACATCTTCCGACATAACTACACCTATGTCTATGGATCTATTTGTGAATATAACTATGATACCCCTTGAAAAATTTATGAAACAAGTTCCCCACCTAACACAACCATGAATAGTACTTGTGTCCTATCTATGAATCCAACCATCTCTACACCAACCAATCCAAAACTTGCATAATGTACAACTCATCTATATCTCATCAACCACATCATTCTAACATCTCTTTCTTCATCAATATTAAGTGCTACACCTGCAATGTTTAGATCCTCAAATTGATATCATCTTCATCCATGCTAATGGTACCTCTTCACAATAAAAATCTAATGCCCTTAGTATGCCTCCAAATAAGTCTCTCATGTATCCTTGTAAGAAGATAGAGCTTCCTCAACCTAATAATAACCCTCCTTAAAAATCCAATGGGACAGACTTCTATCCTACTGGGGATATTGCACAAATATGGGGACCAAAAATAAGCGAAACATCTTCTTTTGTATCATTTTTTCCATACGCGCTCGAGTTATGGTTCGAACGTGTTATAACACAAGAAGTAAAAATAAAGGTTGAGTTATAACAAGCACATGTTATGGATCAGATTTACCATGCCGAAACATGCTCACATTATAATGCACTCATGTTCCTATTTGTAATGGTATTACCTTTGCGAACAAGAATGGAAGTGCGTTATAACACATTCGCATATATAGCATGCTCACATTTCATCTTCTTTTGGTTTTAAATTCCTAATACATAGGCTTGGATTTTCTTGGATATCCAAACCTAAGGTTTGGACTACGTAGTATATGAATAAATCTGTGTTTGACATAAAAAAATAAAATCTAACGTGTACACCCTTATATCTCATGCATTACGTTTTACCTTTGTGACCATATATTTATTTCTAAAATCTGATTTGTTTAAGGTTTTCATCCATAATTTATTTTACTAGAACCTTCTTTTATTTCCAAAACCTATGTATACGTTTTGGTGCACAATTCAATATTTTTTCATCTAATTTTTTTAAAAGATGGTTTTTCTAAACTGGACTTTACACGTACTAAAGTCTCAGTATACATTAAGAGAAGAAGATCTTGAAAACAAATCCTTTAAACACAATCCAAGCTGCATAAAATAAATCACACATGTGGAAATGGAAAGGCACACTTGCAGAAATAAAGGCA
The DNA here is from genome assembly GCA_018340775.1 of Taxus wallichiana var. yunnanensis. Lineage (NCBI taxonomy): Eukaryota > Viridiplantae > Streptophyta > Pinopsida > Cupressales > Taxaceae > Taxus > Taxus wallichiana. Next base: position 838,487,766 of record CM031242.1, on the reverse strand, counting down.
CACTTGCATAAATTAAGGCACACTTGTAGAAATAAAGTTTGCATGAAATAAATCATACTTGCATGAAGAAAATCAAACTTGCAGGAATAACAAAAACATGTATAAATTGAAATTGTTGAATTGGAAATAAACATAATTAAACGAAACACATGCAGGTTCACAAAAGACTGAATTTTCACAATACAAAGAGGAAAACAATACAACAGAATGAAATAGAGATAAATGAACTAACATAAACATAAATACACACATCCATCTTCCTTGAAATGATTGGTCATCCTTGGAAGAGGATTTAAATCATACTTCTGAGATCTTAAAACTATAGAATATTTGATATTAAAGAACAAATCTTAATTTCTTGGGAGAAAAGAGTTACATATCTGAGTGTGGAAGGTTGCATTTATAATTCATGCATCCAACTAACTCCTTATTTTAGGAAATAAAATCTGATCTTATCTTTATTCCAATCCTAACAACTAATATCTCCATCTCCACAAAATATGGAGAGAGATATATTATTGGAGTCAAATCTTAGCTTGGTTATTTTAGGAAGATTTTCTCCCAAATCTTCTCCTCGATTTTTGGTAGCAAGAATCACAATGATTTTATTCTCCTAAATTATTGAAAGGAGGTTTTTCCTCAAAAGATGATTTTGACTAAATCCATTTCCCGGATTTTCCATTCGACTTTGTTGTTTTTTATTGTGGAACTTTTAACTCTTATCGATAAGATTTTTCCTCGAACTCTGAGTTCACTTAAAGTTAGATTTATCTTCATTAGTAAAACCTGTAGAAAATATGAGTGAGGTTTTTGTTTAACACACTTCTATGAACAAACACTTCTCTCGAGTTTCCACTTGAATTTTTTGTTTTTTTAATGGAACTTTTAGTGCTCATCCGATACATTTTTTCCTCGCATCGCAACTCACTTTGAAAATTAGATTTATCTTCATTGATAAAACCTGTTGAAAATATGAATGAATTTTTTGTTAAACACACTTCTATGAACAAAAACCTCTCTCATATTTTCTATTTGACATTCATGTTTCTTTTTATGGAACTTTAAGTGCTCGTTTGATACACTTTTTCCTTGGAGTGTAGCTCACTGAAAGTTAGATTTATCTTCATTGGTAAAACTTGTAGATAATATGAATTAGGTTTTTGATAAAAAGAAATTCTATGAAAAAAAATATCACAAATTTCCCATTGAATTATCTGATTTTTCACAATTCCTCAAAACTATCATTCCATTGATGCAGGTTCCGGAGCTAACGTTACTCTATTGATGTAGGTTCCAGAGCTAACTCCAATGGTTCTAGAGCTAACGTTACTTTGTTGATGCAATTTTTTGAGCTAAATCCAATGGTTCTAGAGCTAACATTATAGGTTGGAGCTAACTCCAATAGTTCCAGAGCTAACGTTTCTTTGTTGATTCAAGTTTTTGAGCTAAATCCAATGGTTCTAGAGCTAACATTACAGGTTCTGGAGCTAACTCCAATAGTTCCAGAGCTAACATTGTAGGTTTCGGAGCTAGCTCCAATGGTTTTGGAGCTAACATTACTTTTTTGATGCAGGTTTTGGAACTAAATCCAATGGTTATGAAGCTAACGCTACAGGTTCCAGATCTAACTTCAATGGTTCTGGAGTTAATGTAGCAGGTTCTAGAGCTAACTTTGTAGGTTCCAGAGCTAACTAAAACAACTATAATTTTTACATGAGATCTTGGATTGAGATGATTATTGTTTTCAAATTGCATAATTTTTTTAGAGGAATTTGAATATGAAATCATATTTGATTTTATATGTACTTTTCATGATCACTTCCATTTTTCCCAATACTAGTATTATCTTTCTGTGTGTCCTGCATACACAAGACTTTGCATTTTTTCCCAAATAATCAATAGGATTAGTAAAAAAATAGATAAAAAAATATTTCTAAAGAATGAACAAGATATATATCCTATATTCTATCTTAAGAAAACTATAAGTTCCTAGATTACATTTAAATCTACTTTCAAAGGTAACTTGGAAGGACACAATAATGGTAATTTATGGTCGATCGGTGTACACACAAATATTTTATTTTTGGTATGTGTGTATTTTTAAATTAAAAAATATGTATTCATCCAAAAATTATGAAAATTAGTGTGACCTCGTACATGGTCTTACTTAGCTTTCTACTTGAAAGGATTTTAAAATAAGTTCGAACTCAAAACATTGGTGGGTGCACACACTATAGGTTCTTATATTTTTAACACAAAAATAGACAGAGTTTGTGTGCACACCACATTTGACCCTCTTAATCTCCACCATTTAATTTTTTTATAGTTTAGAAACTATATTATGATATCTATGGTACTTATTCTTATCACTTTATCAAATTTTAAGCTTATACATATCAAATTATTGAATGAAATTCAGGTTTCTCTCGATTTCGGGAAAATGTGTCAACATTTGAGCCCCTTTTGGACCCCCATTTCCATGCACTTAATCTAGGAGCACCCCCATCTATCTTAGGGAAATGCCATCTCCTAAAAAATCTCCCATTAATGAATTCAAATTGAAACTATCTACTCCTTCAAAATCTAAATCTACATTTCCTATCAAGCCTCACATGAGTAACCTTCCCTTCACCACTTCTATTGGATCCTACAAAGAAATTATTAGACACTTAATTAAAATAATGACAATCAAAATTCCTCCTATTAAATAATTTGATTCGCATATTAAAAAGATTTCAAAGTTTTATTCAAGCCTCATTTACGCTTATCCGCAACCTAGGTCATGACACCAAGTATTGTAAGGCCCTCCAAACTATCGTACATGATCTCATAAAGAAAGATACCTTTGTTGTCTAGGTGGGTCATCCTTCCTCATCTACCATCTTATCCACAACCAATCCAATTCCCATTTCTATACCTTCATCCTCTAAATTATCCAAGTCACCTCACTCATCCAAAACCTCCATTGTCATTTCTTTTCCACATGTTACTCCTCCTAAAGAGGATCCTCCATTGTTTATTGACACTGTTTGTATTACCAAACATGACCATGATCCTCAATGATATATTCCATAAAAATATAAAGTCAACATTGATACTCATTTTAACAATGCTACCCCATCTCTCTCCACATCCACTAGCTCATCCATTTCTCCATCCACATTTCCTAGTGTGATACAACCCCCTTCACTAGGGGAGTATCCACTCTTTACTATTAATCATATTTCATATTCTCCATCATCCACATATCCCACGCACATCGATGCATCTTCCTCTCCATCAAAAACTTTCTTGACACTAGGCGACTTCACTCTAGGATTGGTATACTCTTAGGTTAGTTCCTTTCCTCTTAATCTACATGCACAAGGAAGAAGACTTTATCATCAAGCAAAACTTAATTTTAGAAAATTATCACGCATGTTTTTCTTAAAAATAGAAGCAGTCGACTGACTACGATTGTCGAGTTGTAACCAATCGCTGTTAATGCCTCTTTGTTTTAATGTTCTATTTTTATTCCTTTATTTATTAATAAATGAAGGATAAAAATAGGATGCATGGGCAAGTACAATTCTAGCCTATTTTTGGGAAGGGTGGGAAATAATTTTTCTATATATTATGTGCTTTGGCAAAGCACAAGAGGAGGACTTTTTAGATACAAGAGTGATGAAGAATTTTTTTGCCAGTTTTTCCCTTTTAATGTGAAGTATTGTCTACCTTTCCAATTATTTGCAGTCTTGTGTATGTTTCCATTAATATTGTGAATTTGAATTCCCCGATTAATCATCTTACCCTGTTGTAAATTAAGTAATTTCGCATGATATTAATGTGCATGTGTAACTTAGCAATTGTTAGTGCAAATTGAAAGCACCCCAAAATGACCTCGAGATCTACTTTAGACAAATGGAAAACTCGGTGTGAATGAACAAAATTGAGTTTTCCCAAAGTGTGGGACCTTTTCAATTGGGGAAAAATCTCCAGATTCAAGTTGGTTCTTACTCCTCTATTTAGGTGTATGCATGCAATTTTTGTAGAGGTTTTGATTCAAAATTCCTACTCTAATACTACCAAGGAGATAGGGTTACGAGAAAAAATGGAAATGAGAAACAAAACTAAGAAAAAAATAGAATGGTGATAAACCAAAGGAGTGATGAACTCCTTAATTTACAAATTAGACACAGATCATGAAGATTGTAGTACCAAAACATATACAGATTGCAAAAATACAATAAAATATTAGAGGACAATAACAAATGCATGAGAGGATTGAAAATCGATCACAGAACATACATTATTATTTCCAAGATTTGATAGATACGTTGCAATAGCAAAGAGGACAAAAATGAATTGACATCTCCATGAGAGGTATGAAATTCTACAAATCTACCTGCTAAGGAAGAGAAGAGAGCTTACAAGAGCAAGAACATCCAACAAAACAAAGGATCGAATCCTTTCCATTTATAGCTGAAAGCAAGGAGAGAGAAAATAAAGGAGGAAGAAAATCAGATCTTTTAACTCAACCATCCACCATTAATCCCTTTCAAATTGGCCTGTAAACCTGTCAAATCGAGCTTTGTTTCTACCTTGCATGCTGGAGAAACAAAAATAGTAAATAGAATAAAACGTTGTCTTCAAGCAATCTGATCTCGCATTTATGGCATGAGAAGAAATTTTAGTTTTTTCCCCATCAAATCAAGTTGATTCTCCATCCTTGGCATGTGGGAGAAGGCAACCATGGTGGATTGAGAAAAAAAAAGACTCATTCGAAGCAATCTGGTTTGCATTAAAGGCATGAAATATGTTTCTAGATTTTTCTTCCTTGAAACCTACAAAAATGATGTTTTTATGCCTCCAATGCATAGAGGAGATCAATATCTTTCCAACGAGTCTGATTTTTCCCAAATCTGATCTCTGGATCGAAAGATATGCCCATCTGAAGATTTAGGGCAAAATTAGGGCACAAATTTCAAGGCACGAATTAGGTAAAAATGGCGGCAAATCAGATTTGAAAATGGGTCCATAGGGTCAAAATTTACTTTTTTCACTTTCAAAAAATTTTCCCAAAAAACTCCGCACCTCCGCCACTCCGCCGCTGATGTGGACACGTGGCTCTCTCGATTGGCCGATGGGATCGTGGGTTCATTTCATGCCTTCAACCTTTTTATCCAAAAAGGAAAAAACATCAAACACCTCTGTGCCCCCACATGACACGTGTCAGCTTCAAGATGATCTTTGGGCCTTAAGAATTTTTTTCCATTTTCTCCTTCATGGGCCTGCAGCCAAAATTTGACTTTGAGCATTTTAACCCCCAAAGGGCTAAGTGCCAAGTTTTCCTCTCCGCAGGCCCGCACTAACCCATTTCCTTCCTTCGTCGAGCCTATGGGCCAAAATTTTTCTATGCCCTTTTACTAAACACCAAAAACTAGGAATCCCCCGACGCCCGCATTGCTCCACCTTGACACATGGCATCATTTCATTGGTTGTGGGCCTACCCTAGGAAAATTTCCCCTCCAAAATCCACTAAGCCATAACTCAAAAAATACAAGGAGTTAGGAGGACTTCTATACCTTTCTGGAAATGGGAAGAGAAATACAATCTGATGAATCCATTTCCATAATCTTACAAGTGCTTTGCAATGTTTGAAAATTGAAGTCGAAGCACGGGGAAGGAAAGAATGAAGGTAAGTTAGCCAAAATAAGCAGGGGCTCATTTTGGATAACAATTTTGGCGACTCAGAGGGGTCATCTACCTGTTAGATGAATGATCAGTGGCCTTTTGAAGCATCCATTGGGCATGGAGTCAATCCTAATAAAAAAATCTGATCTGAACTATGAAAATCTGACCTCTAAGCCACTTGGAAACCCACTAAAACTTGGAGTTGATCTTCATGAAAAGCCACTAAATGCACTGTGCATGAGCAACCAAAACAACACCACAAAAACTATGTACAAACTAAAATCATAGATGCTCTAAATGGAACATGTAGAGCGTGCAAAAGAACTTCTTCTCTCTGAAAGCAAACCTACCTACATTAGTCTAACCAGGAGAAAAGGGAGCTCAAACAAAGCCTACAATTGGTAGGGAGAAATAGCTTCCTTCCTCAAAAATGGAAGCAATGCGGTTGATTTGGCACTGAACATGGCTAGTTGGATGAGTGGAAAATGAGAATAATTTAGTCCTCTACCCAAATCAGCAAGGTGTCGGCTAAAAGAAAATTGGATACCTATTTTAGTTGCTCGCATTTGGATTGAAGAGGTATGAAAGCTAATCCTTGGCACTTTTATGCTCATACTCATGTGAAGTAAGCATGACTGGTTGTGGCTTCTTCTTTGGCTCCAAAGAACCCAAATACCTTATTGGGAAAGGTATGATCCATTTGATATGCCCATTGCTCTGATTTTAAACTCCAAAAATGGAGTCCTCTTTTAGAGCTTCTTGAATGGATGGTGTGGAAGAAAAGGTGGAACTCTTCTGCTCTTTCCCTTCTTCCTCCAATGAACAACATGGAAGATTTAAATCTCCCAAACTTGATTCCAAAGAGCTGTTATAAAGTGCAAGCTGCTGCAAATGAATTCTCTCCTTCATGGCAGCAGGTTCTTGTGTTTGGAAGGTGGATGAAGGAGGAGAAAATAATGTGATTTCAACTAGTTCTTCTCCATCAAAAGAGTCCTCCAAATCTAACAGATAAACTGTGCCCTCGTTCTCCTGCTACAAATTTTCAACTTCCTCCATGGTGTTCTCTTGATCAACAACTTGTTTACCATGGTTTAATTCATCCTCCAACATGAATTTTGAAAGATCAAACTTTTCTCCAACTTTAGAGCTTGAGAGAGATGAAGTGGAAGGAAAAACTAAAGGTTCTTCTATAGCTTATTTTGAGTTCAAATCTCTTGGTCATACATTTTTATCCTCCAGATCTGGAATGTGCTCCTCTTATTTTGGATTTGGAGAAGCTTCTCCTTCCTCTTCCATGGCTGATTGTGCAACTTGAATTGGGCCAGCATTTTCTTCAAGTAGAGTGCCAATACGGACACTATATTACGTGAAAACAAGATTATTTGCTTCTTCTTTTTGCTCTTCTTTTTGCGGCAACAAAATTACTCCTAACCACCATTGACTCTTCATATTTTGCCTCCTCTCGTAGGCTTCACTAGAAAAGGAATTTTCTCAATCCCATATTTAAGATGCAAGGTTACTAAGCTCTTAATCATTCATTCTTTGCTTGGTTCTTTCCTCTTGTCCTTCATTGGATTCTTGAGTATCTTCCCAACATGAAATTGGGAAGGTAAGAGGAGTGGCAGGTTGGGGTTCAACCAACTTTGTAATTATTTTTGGGGGGGAGGGAGGTGGAACTTATTGTTTGTTTGGAGGGGATGATTTCTTGGAAGGGAAAAGGACAGAAGAATTGAGATGAGGTGGAAGACTAGGGGATGGAGAAATGGAATCAACACTTGGGGCAGCATGGGATGGATTTAAAATTTGGCATTCAAAATGAGATGGTGCTGCTTGAGGAATGGAAAGAGAAAAACTAGATGATGGTGTAGAACTTACCCATTGACAAGGTTGCTCAACACCAAATTTATAGGCCTCTATCTCCACTGTCCATTGTGTAAGTTGGGGCAGCATCCCAATCATGAAGTCCAGCTTCTCCTGAGGGCTGTAGTGTCTTGGAAAAGGGCCAACCCATGGATAAGGTGCCTGCAACCAATTCTAAAAGCCTTCATTTTAGTTGTTACTCTTGGTTGCACCATGCCAATATCCATTTTTTAGATCTTCTCCAAAAGGACAACATCTTGCATTTGATTGTCTTCATTGTTGGCATACCCTTGCTCTTAATATGTTTCATAACCAAACTAATTTTGGTATTGCTGCTCATATGGGTATACATGCTGATCTTGAATCTACTCAAAATGCTGATTTGAAGGAGTTGTAAAGCACATTGCAAGTGGAATGTACTTCTTCTAGTGTGAATGTGAATCCCATGATGGAAATGAAGTCATGATTGCAAAACTTCATGGAATGGAAGAATATGGAAGAGATGAAAGGAAGAATGGATGAAAAATGAATGAAAATTAATGGAAAGAGGGTTTGCAACTTTTGAGATGGGTTGTTGACCAGATGGAGTTGCCATATGTGCTTGAGAATGCCTACAAAGGCTAAAATCTTTACAGGAACACACCAACCTACAAAAGATGAAGGGGAAGACCTCTTAGGTCCCACCGAGCTTGCCAAAACTATTAGTACAAATTCACAACACCCCCAAAATTACCTCAGATCTATTGTAGATAAATGGACAATTCGGTGTGAATGCACAACATTGAGTTTTCCCAAAGTGTGGGACCTTTGCAATTGGGGAAAACTCTCCAGATTGAATTTGGTTCTTACTCCTCTATTTAGGTGTATGCATGTAATTTTTGTAGAGGTTCTGATTCAAAATTCCTACTCTAAAACTACCAAGGAGATAGGGTTGAGAGAAAACATGGAAATGGGAAACAAAACTAAGAAAAAAAAACAGAATTGAGATACACCAAAGGAGTGTTGAACTCCTTGATTTACAAATTAGACACAGATCATGAAGATTGCATTACCAAAACACACAGTTGCTAGAATACAATAAAAGATCAGAAGATAATAAAAAATTCATGAGAGGATTTAAAATCAATCACAGAACATACATTATTATTTCTAATATATGATACAATATGTTGCAATAGCGAAGAGGTAAAAAATGAACCGACATCTCTATGGGAGGTCTAAAATTCTACAAATCTACCGCTAAGGAAGAGAAGAGATCTTGTAAGAGCAAGGATGTCCAAAAACAAAGGATCGAATCCTTTCCATTTCTAATTGAAAGAAAAAGAGAGAAAGCAGAAGAGGGAGAAAATCAGATTGTTTAACTCAACCATCCACCATTAATCCCTTTCAAATCGGCCTCGTAAAAACTGTCAAATCGAGCTTTATTTCTGCCTTACGTGCTAGAGAAAAAAATAATAAATAGAATAAAACGTTGTCTTGAAGCAATCTGATCTCGCATTTATGGCGTGAGAAGACATTTTAGGGTTTTCCCCATCAAATCGAGTTGATTCTTCATCCTTGGCATGTGGGAGAAGGAAACCATGGCATTGAGCAAAAATGACTCATTCGAAGCAATCTAGTTCGCATTAAAGGCATGAAAGACGTTTCTAGCTTTTTCTTCCTCAAAACCTACAAAAATGATGTTTTTATGCCTCTAATGCATAGAGGAGATCAAGATCTTTCCAACAAGTCCAATTTTTCCCAAATCTGATCTCTGGATCGAAAGATATGCCCATCTAAAGATTTAGGGAAAAATTAGGGCATAAATTTGGGACAAATTTCAAGGCATGAATTAGGTCAAAAATGGTGGCAAATCAGATTTGAAAACAGGTCCACGGGGTCAAAATTTACTTTTTGCACTTTTGGAAAATTTTCCCAAAAACTTCACGCCTCTGCTACTCCGCTGCTGATATGAACATGTGGCACTCTATAATTCACCGATGGGATCATGGGTTCCTTTCATGCCTTCAAAATTTTAGATGCAAAAGGAAAAACCTCAAACACCTCCGCGTCTCCACGCTCCCACATGACACATGTCGGCTTCAAGATGATCCGCAGCCTTAAGATTTTTTTCCCTTTTCTCCTTCATGGGCTTGCGGGCTAAAATTTGAATTTGAGCATTTTAACCCCCAAAGGGCTAAGTGTCAAATTTTCCTCCGCAGGCCCTCGCCAACCCATTTCCTTCCTTCTTCGGGCCTGTGGGCCAAAATTATCCTTTACGCCCTTTGACTAAAATTGTGCATGTACTCAATCAAAGAACTCATACAAGTTTGGTATATCACCTCAGTTTTAATTTCATTTTACAGTCATCTTTTACCCTTAAACCCCAGAAAATCAGTTTAGGATACATCAATAAGGAACCAACCTTGATATTGGAGACTCACCTCAAAATAGGTATACCCACACACCTGAGGTGTTTCCATTGTATCTACGAAAGAGAGAGATCCATTTTGGAATCTTATAACACCTATAACCATCTCTCTTTAAGGTGCACTTTTGAGAGATAACAATTTTGGCATGCCCAGTGGGACCACGAATTAGATCTGCATGCAAGTTACAAATATTCACAGCAGATTTACAATGAGATAAAAGTTACTTTTGGGACATCAAGTTACAGAAATTTATTCTAAATATTTAAAGATCTATTTTCTTTGACTTTGTATAGCTGATTACGAGATCAATATTGTAACATGTTCCATTCCTAAAGTGACTACAAGATCATCGGTAAGAGGAATTCCTCTTGAGTTTGTTTCTTTACCTTTGAATTTTGCAAGAAGGAGAAGAGTTGGTAATACGCTACCTTATAATAGGCATGGTTTTTATAATCCTCCTAATATTCGTTCACCATGTATCAATTTCTCTATTCATATCCCAGTCTTTCAAATGGCTATTCAACCACCTAGGAATTTTGTGACCTTTACTAATGGCATCCCATTAGTAATCCCGATTACCATGACATCCCTAATACCGCCATGAAAAGTTTTCCATCATTCACTAGTGAAAATCAGGCTATGCTTACAAAGCACATTAAAGATGTTGTAGACCTTATGTGTAGTTCATAATATCACTCCTGAAGATATGGCTTTGAGGATTTTATCTCCATCCTTTAAACGATAAGCCTTGCAATGGTATAGAAATATAGAGATTGGAAGCATAATAACTTGGGATGATTTAGGTGAAAAATTGTTGAAATAGTTCCAAGATAATTCAGATCATTTATCCCTCATGAACAACCATTTGTCTACTATTAAAAGAGATCCTCATGAATTTATGTCTAGTTTCAACATTTGTTTTTCTAGAACTTGGGAAAGAATCCCAGAAAGTGTTAAGCCTCAAGCTGATCATGCTTTCCTTTATTATCTAAGATCTTTAAACAGTGATATTTCAACTATGATTTAGTCTATGGGAGGTAATACTCTTCCATATGCTAATGACATTGTTATAAAAGCTGAAAACAACCTTATTCAAGCTCGAAAATTAGTACCAAGGCCTTTAATGCATTTTTGGGTAGATTTAGCACCTATCCCACAGCCTATCACCATTGTGGATCTTGTTATTAAAACCCCATCAAATGATGTGTTAAAAGTTTTGCAGACTTTTGGAAACAAGCTGACTTCGATTGACAATAATTTTTTTGTTAGTGTAAAATCACATCACCTCCAAATGAGTTCTATAGATCTACTTTTCTAAGGCAGAGTCATTTGGTGTGATCCGAATAACATTGAACTTTCCCCAAGGTGTGGGACCTTACAAAATGGAAAATATCTCCAGGTTAAAGGCCAGTTCCTATTCCTCTGTTTAGGTGCATACGTGAGAACTTGTAGAGGATCTATCTCTATACCTAATCTAAAATTTTCCAAGGAGACAAGGATAAAAAAGGGATATAAGAAATAACTAAACTACAAGGTGATGCACCGAAGGAATGATGAACACTAGTTTTGCTGATAGACACAAACCAACAAAATACATACAATAATCAAGCCCAGATAACCAGATTTATAATGAAAGACCAAATGTGAGCAAAAGAGACAGAAAGGATCTAGAATCAATCACAAATGTGTTTTATTTCTTTGTAGATTGATACAATGCATTACAAAACAACCAGGAGGCAAGAAACATACTGCAATTTTAATGGAAGGCTTGAAATCCATGAATTCCTTTGCTAGAAGGAAAGGGGAGCCTGCAAAACAAAAGAATGTCCAACCCTTTACAATGAGTCCCGAGCCTATATTTATAGATTCGATACAGATGGGAGAAAAAGAGAAGGGAAAAAAAAAGCTCCAAGCTCAACCACCACTATTTAATGTCTCCCATAAAATATGTTCCAAATCTATCTTGACTGCATCAAATCCTTATTCGACGCCTCAAAGGAGGAAGAAATGGCGGAGAAAATTGAATCGATCTGGTTGTTGAGGTAAGAAGATCTTGCATTAAAGGCCCAAATATGTTCCTCCATTTTCCACCTACCAGGCATGAAAAATTGATTTTTTATCTTTCCATGGTGTAGAGGATGTCAAGACACTTCCAACGGTGTAAGATTTGCAATATTTCGAGCCCTGAGTCGAAAGATATGCCCCTTTGAAGTTTGTATCGGGTCCATACAAATGGGTGGGAAAACAATTTGAAAAATGGGTCTCCTTTTTAATATGGGGCACATGGCAGCCAGATTAGGGAAAAATCGGGTTTGCGGGTCCGTGATTTATCCTTTTCCCCCTTTTTCGTAAAAATGCAAAACCCAAAAAACTCCCACGGTCCCGACACTCCTCTTGGACACGTGGCACCCTTTGGTTGGATGGGGAAATGTGTTTCAAATTTTATTTCGTGCCTTTTTGACAAAAGGAAAATTTTCACCTTTTCCTCCAACTCCCCACTTTGACCTTGACTTGGGCTCAAATGTTGAATTTTTCCTTTGGGCGGAGTTACGGCCCATTTTGTAACTTTTACACCTTTGGAATAACAAGGAGCAATAAACCAACTTCCCCCTTGATGGCCCACTTTAACGCTACTAGTTTTGGCTTGCCACCTGGAGTTTCCTCCATTACCTACCCAATTTCTATGTTTTTGGCTAAGTATTTTGCTTGGCGGGGTCATATCTCTTGACTGGGACACAACGGCAGTCTGCGCGATCATTTGGAAACCCTCTCTCTATTCAATCGTTTAATTAGCACCGTTTGTACACTTGGCACTCTCCACAAGTTGCCCCATGCATTGACTATTCAACCGACTCTACCCCTTTTTGAGACTGGACACGTGGAGGCACCACGCTCACTTGAAATCTTGATTCAAAATTTTCCTTTGAAGGAGCATCGAGTTAACACTTGGCAACCTCCACAGAACTATGGAAGTTTCAATAGTCCCTTTTATCCTTTTGGACTCTAGACCACGTGGAGAGCTCACACTTATTTGGGCCTCGCCTTTGGACTAACTCTTGGAGATACGCTTGGTGACACTTAGCGACCTCCGCTTTCACTTTATACTTAGCCAATTTTTTAGACCTGCCTTGTTTTCCTTTTGAATATATTGACCATTTGACCCTGCCTCTGTTTTGGCTTGGGACACGTGGAGATGTGGCGCTTGTTTGAGCCTCCCTTTATGGATTCATATTTGGAGAAGTGTCATTAGGACACGTGGTTCTCTCCACTGGCTCTTCCATACTTAGTCGATTTTGGACTCTTTCTTGAGTGGTCTCGAGCACGAAAATTTTTGAATCTTCACCATTTTTCCCCTTCTTACTCCTGGTTCCTTTGTGGCACTACACCTTCTTTTTGACCCTACTAGTCCATTGTTAAGCCCTTCTCTAACTTGAAAAATGGATTTAAGACATGGAAACACTCGATAGAGTCATTTCTTTCTACATACGGTAATTTAATCTTTCTTCGTCCTGCCACTCCATTGTTGAGTCCTCCTATAACCTATTTACAAGATTTGAATGAGTTTTCTCAGGTTCTTTCTATGCGGGGTTGTGGCCAATCCAATATTTTTCCAAGGGGCCAATATATGGATATCAATTTCTAGACTCACAAGGGTATGTTCCTGCTAGATGAAAAGACCAATTGCCTTGTCATATCCATTGGGCATGCGAGTTGAGAATGAAGGTCTCATCTTGATTACGCCTCGATTCACGAGCACGGCTGTTTGCACTCTCAATTTTCATAAGAAATCTTCAAAGCGAAGGTTTCGAGAGTAGAAAATTGTTTTGACCAGGGCTTCATCCATCTCTCTCGAATGCACCTGCATAAGAGCAAAAACAACACCACAACTATACACAAAATTTGAAATCATACATGCTCAAAATAGAACATACGCAGAGCGTGCAAAGCACTTAGGTGAAAAGAAACCTAAACTATAACAAAAAAATGTGGATAAGAACTTAGAGGAAAAGGAATTAAACTAATATTTACAAGTTGATAACCTTCCTTCTAGTAAGAGTGTTTAAGATAGATTCCATTTGCTAGAATATGCAACTCCTCACCATCTAATGTAGACAATTGGAAAGCATTGCTACTTTTACATCTTGTGACCATACAGGGGCCACTCCAAATGGCATTAAACTTGGAATGCCTTCCTGGTTTTTCCCAATCTCGCATCCCATTTAAAAACCAGTCTCCTTCCTGGAAGGAGATCCTTTTTTTTCCTTCTTGTCAAAGCATCTCTTGATTGACGCCTTTGATCCTTCTCTATTACTTGGAGTGCATGTTCTCCGTTTTCTTCCAATTCTATCAGCTCCGCATACCTGGCCTCCATTAGTTCAAATTCAGACATCTCTAGCTGCTTCATGAGCTCCAATGTTGGTAACTCAAGTGATATAGGCAACATTGCCTCTTTCCCATAGACAAGTTTGAATGGAGAGCTGCCTGTAGATATCTTGGGTGTTATCCTATCAAACCATAAGGCTGATTTGAGTTTTATGTGCCAAGCTCTCTCGATTTTTATCAAGATTTATTTTGATGATCTTTAGTAGGTTCTTGTTTGTGGAATCCGCTTGGCCATTACCTTGAGGGTAATAGTTTGATGAAGTGCTCAAGTAAGTCCCATTCTTAACAACCCATCCTATGATCTTGGAACCTATGAATGCCAATGCATTGTCTGATATAATGGTGGCTGGAACTCTAAATTTGGTCACTATTCCTTCATAGAAATCTAGTATACTAGACTCATTAGCTTCCTTGAGTGCCACTGCCTCGGTCCACTTGGTGAAATAGTTTGTTGTTGTCAGAATCCATTTATGGCCTTGGCTTGAATTTGGATTGATGACTCCAATGAAGTCCAATCCCCATTGCATGAAGGGTTGGTCGACTGAAATTTGGTGCAATGGAAGTGCTACTAGCTTTTCTTTACCTTTGAAGAATGCACAATTCTTGCACCTTTTGATCCATGCATAATAGTCACTAAACACTCTAGGCCAATAATAACCTGCCTTCATGATCTTGAGTGCTATCACCCTTAGAGAAAAATGGCCTCCAGCTGCTTCAACATGGAATTCTTGTAACACTCTCTCAACTTGATATGTCTCAATGCATCTCAATCAGAATGCCATTGATGTCTCTTTTGAACAAGACACCATCAATAAGAACATATGGGATGGCCTATAGTTTGAAATGTCTCCTTTTTTCTTTACTCATCCCATGAGGACACATGCTTATTTGAAGGAAGTGCACCATGTCTTGATTCCAAAAAGGAGTAGGTACATCATCATTTCCTTCCTCTTGATTATCTTGTAGAAAAAAAATAGCCTCCTTTTCACTGTTTTCTTCATCTTGTTGACTTGAGGCTAGTTGTTCACACAACCCCTTCCCATGGACCAGCTTAGTGACCTTGATCTCAATGTCATATTCCATGACACGAGTGATCCATCCTACACATTTTTCATTTAGATACTTGCGTTGAGAAGGAATTCTTTAACTCCCGCATGGGAGACCAACAATTGGATTTTATTATTTGAAATTAGATGCTTAAAATTCTTTAATCCTCTGATTACTGCCAGGAATTATTTTTGATGAAGGAGTATCTCACTTCATAGTCTTCCAAACCTTGACTGAAGAAAGAAATTGGCTGTTCTATACCTTCTTTGTTCTGCTGAACTAAGATTGCAGAAATTGTGTCACTGCCACCAAAGGCATACAATATGAAGTCTTTAGAGAAATTTGGATTCACGAGATTTGGGGCTTTTGATATAGCTTCTTTGATGGCCTCAAATAATTTCTTTCCTTCACTTTATCCACCGAATGCTAAGTTATTCTTCAACATCAATGTGATTGGGTTAACAAGGGTAGCAAAGTTTGGTACAAACCTGTGGAAGAAATTGATTTTTCCCAGGAAGCTTTGAAGATATTTCTTGTGGCTTGGAAATGACAATGCTCTTATTGCTTCAACTCTCTCTGGGTCAATTTCCAATCCTTCCTTTGATACAATATGGCCTAGAATCCTTCCCTCATGGGCCAAGAATATGCATTTTTAGGGTTCAATGATACCCTAAAACTCTTGCATCTTTGAAACACTGTCTTAGGTAGAAAAGGTGGTCTGCATTTTTGGAAAACACCATAATGTCATCCAGATAGATCAGTACTATTTTTTTATCAGCCCTTTGAATGCCATATCCATTTCCCTTTGAAAAGTGGCTCCGGCATTGGACAATCCAAATGGCATTTTTCTATAGGCATAGGTGCCCCATTTGGTGGTGAAAGTTGTTTTGAACTGATCATCTTCTTTCACCATGATCTAGTTGTACCCTGAGTAGCCATCTAGGAGGGAGAATCTCTCTGATCCAGACACCACTTGCAAGATCTACTCCATTGAAGGGAGTGGGTAGTGATCTTTGAGGGAGGCTCTGTTCAAGTCTTGAAAATCTACACACAACCTAATCTCTCCATTTTCTTTTCTGGGACCAGGTTTGCAACCCAAGCTTGAGTGTTTGATTGGAAATATGATACTTACCTCTATCATCTTGTTCAACTCTTTCTTCATCAGAGGCTCAATGTGTGGGTTGATTGGTCTTTGCTTTTCCTTATGGGTGAGTAGCTAGATCTAGTTTGATTGTGTGTTGTGCTAGCTTTGGATTGAAACCTCTTAGGTCTTCATAGCTCCAAGAAAATACATCTGGAAATTCTTGGAAAAGTTTTATGAATTCATACCTTTCTTACTCGGTGGTCAATTTTCCAATTTGAAGGGTTTTCTTTCTCCAACCGGGATTTACTCTGAATCTTCTCCTTTGATCTGTATGTTAGCCTTCTCTTTTCTAAATTGATCATTACGATTGAAGATAGACTCCAATGTCACTAAGCCTTTGGGAAGCTTGTTTATATGCAATTGTACTATTTGATTCCCGTATTGCTACTCTAATCTTCTTTGATTTCTAGCTGAGAATTCAACTTCTTGTAAAAATTAATGATTCTGAGATCATTCTCGAACACCTTCCAACATGTGTTGTTATCTAGCACTACTAGCCTCACAACTATATGGATATGTGGTTGTTCTTTGTCTCTTTTGATGTTGTCGACCACATCAAATGTTTCTCCAACTGTTGTAAGCCTATCAGTAGCTTCATTCTCCTTCCTAGGTATGGACACAATGTTGAAGGCCTCAAAATCCTCCATGAGATCCCATACCCTACTCTTGTAGTTCTTGAGCAGGTCATTCTTGACAGCATTAAGTCCTCTGACTTGATTGACAACTAGTTCACTATCACTAAACACTTGCAAGTTCTTGATTCCTAGCTTCCTTGCCCAATGAAGACCATAGACCAAAGCCTCATATTCAGCAGTGTTATTTGAGTAGGCAAACTGAAATATGAAGGATGAATAATATTTCATACCTTTGGGGGACACAATCATAGCTCCTCCTCTAGCTCCTTGTCTACTCCTTGAGCCATCAAAGAACAATTTCCATACCTCATTGTCATATTTATATTCGACTTAATTAGGTCGGGAAGAGGATAATTCTCTTCATATAGATAGTAGACAACTAGATCAGATTTTTCCCCATACCTTGTTCTAAATAGAATGTGTGACCAATCAGTAGACAGATAGCCTCCAATTTTGGCAGTGAAGTCCCTAGAAAAACACAAAGCAAAATGTGGTGGAAAATCTATGATTGATACGTTCTACAAAACAGTCACATTGAGGGCATGCAGAGTGAGGCTCAGATCCTTGATGATTCCAATAGTTTTTTGTTGTCCCATCTAATTGCACTACCCCTCTAGAGATGACTTCATATTAGAGACCTAGTTGATCAGCTATTTGCTTGGGCATTACAGAACTACTTGCCCTAGAATCAATCATACAATTGTGCACCAATTTGTCTCTAATAATCAATGAAACATAGAATGGAGGAGGTCTCAGGTTCTTACCTTGTTGTTCTCGATGGTTTTCCCCATGTTTAACTGTACTTGTAAGCACTTTCTCTTGCTGGTTAGGGGTGTGATTTGAGCTTAACCAATTTTTTATAGTAGTCTCTAATAGATCCCTCTACCCTGGAATGGCCAGTGACTCCCATAGTGAAATGTTCACACTTGTCCTCTTCATTTTCTCAATGATATTGAATGAGCTATCCTTTTCTGCCCCTTCCCAGGCACATTTTTTTCTTGCACATGGGTTGTTATAACCGGTGCTTGAGTGGATTTGGAAGGTGGCTTGGATTGGTTATACATGTTAGGAGTTATATTTGGAGCACCAAAACCTTGTGGAGTGATGGAAGGTTGAGGGTCACCTGAGTTCAATGGTTGACCTTCTCTAATATTTCTATTTTTGGACCATGTATTGGTAGCTACACTTTGATAAGAAAAATAATTCATCCCACAAAAGTCCTCAACTTGCCAATTGACAATCATAGTTTCACTTTGAGGTCCCTCTTGCTAAGCTCCTGTGCTATTGATCTCTTTCTTGGCTAGGTTCTGTGACACCATATTGGTTTGCGCCATCAAGGCCTGATTTAGTGCACCATTAAAGCACATTGATTGGTTATGTGGCTGATTACATGGGAAACACCATTCATACTCTTGTGCCATGTTATTCTGTGCTGGAACCAATGCCCTTGATGTTGAAGCTATGTTTGGGTCATACGACCTAAAAGGTCACAACTTGAGGTTTCCCGTTGTTGAATCTTATTTACATCCTGGGATGGTGGTCTATTTTTCTTATATGGGGGTCTAGCTTAATACTGAGCCTGGGGCTGATATGGCCTAGAACTCTAAGTCTGTTGTCTTTTGATGGTTATTAGCTCATTTCCCAGGTTTTGCAGTTGTTTCATCACTTCCTAAAGCTCCTTTGAGGTGTTAGATGATGAAGTGGAGGCTTCAGCTGAACTTTGACTCCTGGGGGTGGGTATAGGAGCTAATGTGGGTGTTTGGTTGGTACTTGGGTTTCCTAACTCGGGGTATAGAGGCATGGATGGCCTAGGAGCAAGTTTTTCAACCTAAATCAAATGATTCTCAACCCCTATGGAAAGGATATAGGCTGTAGGTAAGGTTGTGCCCCCCATTGACTGAATCATCAAATAAATATCAAAATTTAAAGCCCTAAGAAAGTATAAGAAGGCACCTTCATTAGTGGGATTTAATGCTGTTGGAATCCTATCCCAGATCAACTGAAATTTAAGGTTGAATTCCATCACCTGCTCACTCGGGTTTTCTGTATTGTTGTTAGTAGCTCTAACAAAGATAAGTTATCACCTTTTTCTCCAAACTAGTCGTGAAGAGTTGTGCATAGCTAGTTCCAATTTTGGATAGAGCCTACTTCAAGGCTCCTGAACCATTGTGAAGCTTTACCTTTGAGTGAAGAGGTGAGCAACTTGACTGCAATGTCCATCTCATGGATTTCGTGGATTGTATAGAAATTTGCAATATCTTGGACATGATCACCAAGAGAAGTCTGGTTTTCCCCAATGAAATATGGGATGCTCTTTAATGCTGCTATTAGGACCATATTTTGTGCATTTAGAGCAAGTGGGCTGCTACTAGTGAAATTGACATAAGGATTTGGCTGAGCCATCATAATCATCCTGAGCACCCCTCTTGATTGAAAGAATGACCTGCTAGGAGGAGGTGTTGATAAGGCTCTTTTTAGTGGGGATAGAGACTTCTAGGCTCTTATCCCTTCCTCCCTCCTCGTCTCGGGGATAAGTCTAGGTAGAAAAATAATCCCTCCTCTCTTGTTCTTAACCGTGTTTGTATCCTTCTCATGAACTTGCTTGGATTGCTGAAACAAGTGGATTTGTTTCTTTTGGAGTCGCTAGATGTACAATTTTAAAACTTCTTAAAAGTTAGAATCATAGCAAGTGCACATCAATCTTACTGTAATAAGATGGAGACTTCTCTCTGTCCCACCGGGCGTGCCAAAACTATTAGTGAAAAATCACAGCACCCCCAAATGAGTTCTATAGTTCTGCTTTTCTAAGGCAGAGTCATTTGGTGTGATCCGCATAACATTGAACTTTCCCCAAGGTGTGGGACCTTGCATAATATAAAACCTCTCTAGGTTAAAGGTTGGTTCCTATTCCTCTATTTAGGTGCATACGTGAGAACTTGTAGAGGGTTTATCTCTATACCAAATCTAAAATTTTCCAAGGAGACATGGATAAAAAAGGGATATAAGAAAGAAAAAATAACTAAACTACAAGGTGATGCACTAAAGGAATGATGAACAAAAGTTTTCTTTGATAGACACAAAGCAACAAAATACATTCAATAATCAAGCAAGATAACCAAATTTATAATGAAAGACCCGGATGTGAGAAAAAGAGATAGAAAGGATCTAAAATTGATCACAAACGTGTTTTATTGCTCTACTGATTGATAGAATGCATTAAAAACACCGGGAGGCAAGAAACATATTGTAATTTTAATGGAAGGCACGAGCTTGATGAATTCCTTTACTAGAAGTAAAAGGGAGCTTGCAAAACAAAAGAAGCCCAACCCTTTACAAAAATCCGAGCCTGTATTTATAGATTCGATACAATTTGGGAGAAAAAGAGAGAAGTGGGAAAAAATAACTCTAAGGTCAACCACCACTATTTAATGTCACCCATAAAATATGTTCCAAATCTGTCTTGATTGCATCAAATTCTTATTCAAAGCACCTCGAAGGAGGAAGAAATGGCGGAGACGAGATCGAATCTGATCTAGTTGTTGAGGCAAGAAGATCCTACATTAAAGGCCCAAAGATGTTCTACTTTTTCCACCTACCAGCGCTCGTAAAATTTATTTTTTTATCTTTTTATGGCATAGAGGACGTTGAGATGCTTCAACGGTGTAATATTTGCAATATTTCGAGCCCTGAGTCAAAAGATCTGCCCCTTCAAATTTTGTATCAAGTCCATATAAATGGGCGGGAAAAAAATTTGAAAAATGGGTCTCCTTTTTAATATGGGGCATGTGGCAGCCAGATTAGGGAAATATCGGGTTTGTGAGTTCATGATTTACTCTTTTACCCCCTTTTCACAAAAAAACAAAAGAAAACTCACGTGGCCTCGATGCTCCACTTGGACACGTGGTACTCTTTGGGATGCTCGAGAGATGCACTTCAATTTTTATTTCTGTGCCTTTCTGACAAAAGTAAAATTTTCACCTTTTCCTTCGACTCCCCACTTTAACCTTGACTCGGGCTCAAATGCTAACTTTTTTCTTTGGGTAGAGTTATGGCCCATTTTACAACTTTTACACCTTTGGAATAACAAGGGAAGAAAACTAACTTCCCCCCCGATGGCCCTCTTTAGCACTGCTAGTTTTTGCTTTCCACATGGCGTTTCCTCCATTTTATGTCCAATTTCTATGTTTTTGGCTAAGTATTTTGCTTGGCGGGGTCATATCTCTTGACCTAGGACATGCAGAAGTCTGGCACTCATTTGGAAACCCTCTCTCTATTCAATCCTTGAATTAGCATTGTTTGGACACTTAGCACTCTCCGTTGGTCTGCCACATGCATTGACTATTCAACCAACTCTGTCCCTTTTTGAGACTAGACACGTGGAGGCACCGCGCTCGCTTGAAAGCTTGATTCAAAATTTTCCTTTAAAGGAGCGTCGAGTTGACACTTGGCAGCCTCTCGCAGTCTGTGGACTTTTCAACGGTCCCTTTTATCCTTTTGGACTTTGGGCCACGTGGAGAGCTCGCACTCATTTGGGTCTCCGCCTTTGGACTAACTCTTGGAGATGCACCAAACTAACACTTGGTGACCTTCGCTTTCACTTTATACTCAGCCAATTTTCTAGACCTCGCCTTGTCTACCTTTTGAATCTATTGACCATTTGACCCTACCTCCATTTTGGTGGGACACGTGGAGATGCGGCGCTTGCTTGAGCCTCCCTTTATGGATTCAACTTTGGAGAAGCGTCATTAGGACACGTGGTTATCTCCGCTATCTCTTTCATACTTAGTCGATTTTGGACTCCTTCCTGAATGGTCTCGAGCCCAAAAAAATTTGAAACTTCACAATTTTTCCCACTTCTTACTCCTTGTTCCTCTACGGCACTACCCTTTCTTTTTCGACCCTATTATCCCATTGTTGAGCCCATACATGTAACTTGAAAAATGGATTTAAGACATGGAAATGGCTCGATAGAGTCGTTTCTTTTTGCATAGGGTCATTTAATCTTTCTCAGCCCTTGCCACTCCATTGTTGAGCCGTTCTGCGACCTATTTACAAGATCTGAACAAGTTTTCTCAGTTTATTTCTATGCGGGGTCATGTCCCATCCAATATTTTTCCTGGGGGAAAAATATGGATAACAGCTTCATTACCTAGAATACTTTATCGGGCTCCTTCTCCGTAAAATCTGCAAAACTAGCAAAATAGACAACCTTACCAAGCATAATCAAAATTATAGGCATCCTTATTGGCAAAGGCAGTTTGATCCAAAGGCTCTGCTACATCTAACACTTTATTCCAAGTTAATATGGCTACTGAAGGGTGGTGTCAACCTTGTAATCAACCTCATTCAGCTGAAAATTACCCAAATGCTTTTTTGAATATAAGTCTTGTTGCACAACCTCAATCTGAAACATTATTCATGCCTCAAATGGAGGCTAAGGAACAAGAAATTCATGTTTAGAAAGCACCTAAACAAAAATTAGTCAGTTCTAGTGAGAATTATTTCATTGCAGTTACTACTAGGGCTCAGGAATAGGATTTAGAGAGCAAAAAACAACAAAATAGGCATATTCTACCTACTATCACTGATAAAACAACAATTATAAGCCCAAAACCAGCTAACAGTGCATCTGTTCCTCAAAAACAACAGGTGTTACAGCTGGTAAAGAACAACAAAAATAGCTACTGACCTAATCCAAGAAGGTTATTTATACCTTAGATATCAAAAGCAGATGAAGCAGAATTATTTTTTTCTAAATCCTACGCTAAAATAGTAGAATATGTGTCTAAAATTGTTGCTTATTTTAACATTATTGATGTAATGAAAAAGCATAATGTTAACATCTCAATGTGGGATGCTCTAAGTATTCCTGGACAACAATATTTACTTTTCCATGAACCAGCTAAGTTACAAATATCTTCTAAAATAGTAGGGAAGGAAGTCCAGAAAGCAGACATGGTCCTTGAAACAATGGAAGAAGACCACATCAAAGAAGTTAAATGGATGGTTTAGAAAGTCGTAAATGGTCATGACATCAAGAAGCCACCACCATTTTATCTATCAATGATTATTGGAGAACATCTTGTTCATAACTGTATGGTGGAAAACGGTGCATCTAGCATGGTTATGTCAAAAGTAATTACATAAAAACTAGGTCTACAACTTATGAACCTACGAGAAAAGAGTGTCCTACAGCTTGGATGGAACTGTAATTAATACAATTGGTGTCATAAAAAATCTAGAGGTAACATTACATGCTTGCCCAAATGTTTCTATTCATGCAATATATTATTGTTGTAGACTTACCTCCTTACTTTGCTATATATTTATTAAGAGACTTACAAAGAAAAATAGGAGGCTATCTCTCTTTAGATTGGTATTTCTTATTTTTCACTACTTTATAGGACCAAATTTACTATCAATTTAGAACCGTTGGCCAGATTTCACATTGAGCCTCACTTTTCTAATGTAGTAGCTAATTATGCAGCCTTAGACCAGTCTGATTTTGATAATATAGCTCATTTTCAACATTAGATGGTATTTCTAACTTGTTTATGGATGAAAGGACACATGAAGAACACACTCATGATCTTTTCAAGGAATTTGAAGAACACTGTTTGGTGTGTATTTCTTTCATGAAGAAAATACATCAATTCCCTTGTTGTCCAAAAAAGAAAATACAACGAAAGGGATTTGGAAGCTTCATTTTGATGGAGCTAAAAAAAGAAAGGACAAGGAGTAGGTTTGATGCTCACTTCCTAACAAATGAAAGGTATTTCTCAGCTTTAAGTCTCCAATTTTCATGCACTTGCAATGTAGTTGAATACGAAGCATTAATTCATGGCTTACTTTGGGCCAGAAAGAGAGGTATTAGCATCTTTACAGATTTTTGGTGATTTTGAGTTGGTTATCAATCAAGTAAGAAATTTCAATGTTTGTAAGAATCCATTAATGAAGTCTTACAGACATAGAGTTTCAGAATTAATGGAAGATTTTGAAGCTATTAACATTTAATCCATTCCTAGAATAGAAAATAAGCATGCAGATAGACTTGCAGCAATTGGTGCTAGTTTTGAAGTGCTGGAACAAATAGAAAATAGAAAAATTCATCCTCATATAAAATAATTATTAGGCCTTTGATACCTGATAATGACTTGAATTGGGAGGTTTTTGAAAGTGATGATCAAATCTGTAAGTTTTTGCAGCAAGAAGCTGAATTTCTACAAGTAAATCAAGATAAATTACAACACTTATATGGTGACCAAGATTATTCAGTTAAAGAAAAATAAAGTACCTCAAGGTCTAGTCACATTAGAAGACATCTTCAAAGCACTGACGATCAGTTAAGAAAGGTCAAGACTAAGATGTCAACACATGCTGATAACTATGAAGAAATCTCAGTTGATGAAGGGAAAAAATTGTTTCTTAGAAAGGTATGTTCTTTAGCTGAAAAAAATTATTTTATTAATCTTTGCAAGGAATTCAAAGATGTTTTCGCTTGGAAATACCAAGACCTGAAAGGGTTTGATCCCAGTTTAGCACAACATACTATTGAATTACAACCAAATTCCAAGCCAGTTAGGCAAAAAAGAGGCTGTAAATCCCAAAATAGAGCCTCTAATGAGGAAAGAGTTATCTAAGTTGATTGAATCAGGTATTATCTTTCCAATTAAGCATTCAAGTTGGGTAGCCAATCTTGTTCTTATTAGGAAGAAAAAATGGAGAAATCAAATTATGTGTGGATTTTAGAGATCTTAATAAAGCTTCATTAAAAGATCACTACCCACTTCCAAATATGGATCATATTTTGAGAATAGTTTTGGTTCAGATAGACTATCTCTTCTAGATGGTTATAGTGGATACAATTAGATTTTAGTTTGAGAAGAAGATAGGTATAAAACAACTTTTACCACCAAGTGGGGTACTTATGCTTACAAAAGAATGCCTTTTGGCCTTTCAAATGTTGGTGCAACATTTCAACGTGCAATGGACATGGATTTTCATAGCTTTTTAAATAAATGCATCCTTGTTTATTTAGATGATGTTATTGTATTTTCAAAAAATTCAGATGAGCATCTAATACATCTAAGGCAAAAATTTTCAGTTATGCAGATAATTTGGAATATCTTTGAATCCACTAAAGTCTATATCTTTTCAGTACATCAAGGAAAATTACTTGGTCATATTGTTTCTAAGAAAGGTTTAGCAATTGATCCTTTCAGAATCGAAGCCATATCATAGCTATCATTGCCTCATCATAAGAAGGCATTACAGAGTTTTCTTGGAAAAATCAACTTTGTTAGAAGATTTGTTCCAGATTTTTGCAAAGCATTGGTTAAACCATTAAAACTATGTTAAAGAAAGAGAAGACTTTCTCTTGGACCAACAAAGGGAGAGAAGGGTTTGAAGCAATCAAAGCAGCCATCTCTCAAGCTCCTACTCTTGCAAATCCAAATTTTGATAAAGATTTTACAATGTATGCACTTGTAGGAGCTGAAACAATCTCAACCATATTAACTTAGGTTAATGATGAAAATATTGAACAACCAATTGCTTTCTTTGGACAAAGCTTGCATGATTACGAAACAAGGTACACATTTCTTGAAAAACAAGTACTTTCAGTAGTCAGAGGGCTAAATAATTTCAAGTACATGCTTTCAAACAATAAAATTCATGTTCTTGTTTCTCATCCAAGTGTGAAATTTTCTTGTTAAATAAAGAATTGAATGAGAAAAGAGCAGGATGGATAACAAAAGTTATGGAATATGATGTTGATATCCGGGTTGCTAAGATAGTTTGAGGAAAAGGTTTATGTGAGCACCTAATTGCTGATATGGAAAAACAACATGAAACAGAATCAGAAGATTCAAAACAACATGCTGAAAGTTAAGTATCAACAATCAGATGTCATGGTTCAGCTAGAAAATCAACAACCTGAACTTGCTCAAGAGTCCAAGAATCAAGATGGATGACTGATTTAGTTAACTATTTACAACATGGTATTTATCTGGAAGGTATGGACAAAAATAAATGAAGGTATTTCAGATTACAAGATGTACCCTATGTTTTCATTGATGGTGTATTATTCAAAAGGGATATAAATGGAATCTTGTTGCGATGTGTTGACTATGAAAAATTCAAGCAATTATTATCAGAATTCCATGAAGGACCTATAGGAGGTCATTTCTCAGCACGTACCACAACCTTAAAAATTATGAAAGTTGGTTACTATTGGCCCAACATATTCAAGGACTATTTTGAATGGATCAAAAAGTGTAAGAAATGTGCTTTCTTTGTTGGAAAAGAATGTTTAGCTTTTGCTACCCTTACAACCTATTTAGTTGATCAACCTTTTATGCAGTGGGGTCTTGATTTTATTGGCATGATAAACCCACCTTCTTCACAAGGACACAAGTGGATTTTGACTACTGATTACTTTACACACAATGGACTAAAGAAATAGCCTTGAAAGATGCTAATGAAACTTGATACTATCCTTTTATGAAGGTATAGTTTATAGATTTGGTGTTCAGCAACTATCATATAAGATAATGCTTTAGCATTTCTTGGTGCAAAGGTAATAGATTGGGTTGTTAATCATGGAATTTATCTAAGTTCTTCATCTAATTATTATCCACAAGGTAATGGGTTAGCTGAAAGTACTAACAAGAATATTTTAAGGATCATCAGAAGAACACTCAAAGATAACCAAAGAGCTTGGCATTTAATGTTGAATTCAACACTTTGGGTTGATAGAGTGACTCCTAAAAGATATTAGTTGGTAATTCACCATACAAGCTTGTTTATCGAAAGAGAAGCAAGAATGCCTATTTCATTTGAGTTACCCGCATTAGATTTATTGCATCAAATGGAGTTACTTGAGAATGAACCATTGCAGGTTCGTTATGCAGAATTAATGGAGTTATAAGAGCTAAGAGATCAAGCTCATTAAACATGGAAAAGAATAAAAAATAGATGAAGAAGACTTTTGATAAGAAATCCAAATTCAAAATCTTCAATGAAGGAGATATTGTGTTAAAGTGGGATGTTGATCGTGTAAAAAGCTAAGAAGACACATGAAGTTCGATACAATCTGGAGTGGTCCTTACATGATTTCATCTTGCAAAGAACAACACATGTTTTTCAGCTCTCGAAGCTGAATGGAGAGGAACTTCCCATTCCTGTGAATGGTATGTTTCTCAAACACTATTATTAAAAATCCTACAGTGTCTATTTAGAGTAGGATTTCCCTTCAATAAGTGCAGTTCTGCACATTGCAATGTTTTTCAATTCAATAAGTGCATTTGTGCACGTGATCTGGTTTACAGATCCTTTCCCTAGTTTTAGTTCATTTTGGAAGGGTTAGACCTTCAAGGAAGGAAATATTTTGGTTACATGCTTTAGACTCCATGCCCAATGGACAAAAATAAAGGCACTAGTTTACAAGCTAGCAGAAGCTTTCCCCATAGGATCGCAGAAATGTTGACAATTTTTGCACTTGTGCAAAAATGGGAAACTCAAAACTTTATTACGATGGATAGCATTGGTGAAGTATACCTAAGCTAGGGGAGTTTATTTCAAAGAATATTGTTATTATTTTGAATTAATTAATGATTACATGAAATCTATAGCTATGTGTGTGTTATCACAAAATATAACAGATCACATAGTCTACAATTTCATGACTATCTTCAGCAAAAGAACACAAGGCCCTGAAGGACAATTGTGTTATCTTGATGAAGACATCCAATTGTAGAATAGATGAAATGCTAAGTTTTGGAACAAAAACATAATTGCATATTGCAGAAATAGAGTTCATTACTGGGGATGTTACAAGTATTCTTTAATGTTCTTTCCTTCATGATTAAGACATTCAATTATATTATTGAGTTGTTTAGTTCATCATACAATCCATATAGAAAGCTTGAAATGTAGAAAGAAATACACAACTCAATTTTCATAATTCAATGTTTTATTCATAAGGAATTTCAAATGTTCCCACACAAGCCATGGGATGTAACTAAAAGTAAAGTACAACTACTAAAATAAGAGGTACACATGCATGAAAGAGAAAATAAAGGAGTATGAGTGAACCCATCATTTCCTTGGGTCTTCTCCTTTGGTTGATGCATCTTCATCTTCATCTTATTCCCTCTTCATCTTCATCACTGGAAGTACTATACCGAAAAAAAGAAGAAAAGAGGAAGATTATCAGTTAAGAGCTCAGGGTTAATCCATATTCCTATATTGTCCTAATTCATGCATATGGATCTCTTAACAACAGAGATATAAATTACTTGAAGATCAAAATTGCATACATGATTTACTCACTCAGAAAGAAGGAGAAAGAAGAAAAGAAAAAAAAAACATGGACATAAGAGAGGCCAAAAATCCTAAATATTTTCTAACTATTTTCTCAAAGTGTGTAGTGCATGTTGCAGAATCAAGAAGAAATAAATAATTATGAATACCCATGCCCAAAAGAGTGATACCTGGGTTGTAATATTTCAAGCCAAAAATTGAAAAAATACATGTACATATAAAGATTTTGGAAAAATAATTCATTCAAAGTAGGCAGGACAGTTAAAAGTTCATATACAATTTTTTGAATACAACAACTAAAAAATGGGGGCAAACCCCTATGGGTTTGCATTCAAACTAAAATGGAACTCGAGATCTAAGTATAAAAGGTTTAAAAAGTGACTTTATAATTAAGAGAGCTAAAAAATCACATGCCAAAAAGCATGCCAATGAAGCAACAACTATGGAATAAAAGTAAAAACTCATAGCATAAATTTGAGCACAAGATTCGACACCCATATATCCTCTGGAACAAGAGTTTCAAGATAATCAGAGTAGTGACCACCCAAAGTTGGGAAATCAAAGAAAATAGAGCTTCAGAATCAACTACCATGGCGTCCTTTCTCTTATTACGAGCCGAGGTTTTCATAACAGTCAAAAGAAATAAAATACTCATATCTTAAAATATGTAGATCTACAGTTTTAAGATATCGTATACAACTCAAAATAGCATTCAGAAAATGAAGAACAGGGATTTGAGGAGTATGAAAGCAAAACCACAAAGTTACAACAAGTAAAGTGCCAAATCCATGCATTTTTGGAGGAAAATATGAGTACCCAGTTGAAACTTACCGGTTCTAAGTAAAATTTCAATAAATCCTCTGGGTAAGAACACAAATTAAAAACTCAAAAATCTTATGCTCAGACAGATCCATAGTTCCATGGAATCAAAAAATGTCTCATAATCAAGCTAACAAATTTTTAAAAAAAAAATGAACCAGAGATCCGAAAGAAAAGAAAGTAACCACAAAACTTTAGAGTTCATCAATGGTGGTCGAAAAGGTTTTCCCAGAGGTATTAATTCAGAACGAGCTCTAAATACCAAAAAAAAAAAACAAATTTGACTACAAGCTTAATATCAAAAATAAATAAATTGAGATTAAACGATAAGCAACCACTCAGTTTACTTAAAATATTCCAAAAATCTCCAAAAGCACTTTCAAAATGCAAAAAGAAAGAAGCTTGAGATCATCTTTAATGGCCGACATCCAGGAAAATTTTTTTGTAGAGTTCTTTTATCTCGGATAGAGCTCAAGAATGAAAATATGAAAGACTTAAGGGTTAAGTTTATTTTTTATTCATCATCAATCAATAGCCACGAATCAAAAGTAAGAGAATAATGCTCAAAATTGATCACCAAAAATCAATGAAAAAACCCAAATTAACACATGAAAATGGGGGGTATTTTTGGAAAACTTAGCATATTTTCATAATTTTGTAAAAGTGTCAATTGATTTAGAGAAAATCAATCGAAGAAATCTAATTGGATTAAAGCATAATGCGGGCCATTTTGTAAAACTTGGCACTTTTTCCTTTTTTGCAAAATATTCAAATTGAGTTTCAAGAAAAATAGAGGGGAGGCTTCAGGCCTTTTTGTGTTTGAGGAATTTTGGAAAAGAAAGGTGTAAAGATGTAAAATGACCATGCAACCCCACTCATGCCAAAGGAAAAAGTCAAATGTTAAGCCCCATCAAAAGACTCAAAGCGAAAGGTGATCGTGAAGCCTTTTGAGATTTTGACCTTTATTTCCAAAAGGGATTAAAGTCATTTAACATGACCCAAGGCCCCATTCATGTCAAAGGAAAAATTTAAATGTTGAGCCCACATAAAAAGTGTCAAAGCAAAGAAGTAGATTGTTGGAATGTTTTTTTCCTTTGAAACTTTTAAGCTTTTTGAAAAAGGAGTAAAGTTCAAAAATTTCCCATGAATCCGTTGAAGCAAAAATTCAATCATATTGAATTAAGTCAAAAGTGGATCATCCAAAATTTGAAAATTTGAGCCTATTTTCGAAAAGGAGAAAAGTTATAAAGTCACTGTGAGATCAAAGAAGACCGAACAAGGCCATGTATTCAATAAGTCTAGAGGTGGAGAAGTGGATCATTGGGATCCTTCAAAATTTGAACCTTTTTGGAGTAAAGTATAAAATTCACCCACGACTCCGCTCACGCCATCAAAATACAAAAAGGTGAAAAAAGGTGGGCCATCAGGAATTTTTTTTTTTTTGAAAAACTTTTTTTAAAAAAAGAAGGAGGATAAAGTTGAGCATGAACCCAAGTGGACAAATTGAAAGACACGTGTGAGACCCAAATTAAAAGCGGATGGGTGGGCAAATATTTAAAAATGCACAATCTCTATCAGAAATGAAAAGAAAATATTTTCAAGGCCCGTTTGCAGTTCAAATCCTACGTGGACAACTCTTTTCAAAATAATGAAAGACAAAGTTCTTCACAAAACCTTCAGTCAAGCTCGAAGTCTGCAACAATGGCAGAATTTCTTTAAAAGAAAAACTCACTCAGAAAGCTTGAACAGACCAGAAGGTGAATTTTCATGCGAAGGGAGGAGTTTTATTATTACATGTGCACAAGGTGGTCCCCATATGGGAGCTGAAGAAAAGACATTATTTCTAATTATGCAGAGGTCAATTCCAAGTGACCACAGAAGACAAAACAAATGTCAACACCAGAATCAAAGTGGTACCCAAAGGAGATAGAATATATGGGTGATTATTTTTGCAAAGTATTGTAAATAATGTAATTAATTTTTGCTCACTCACAGGAGTATTTTGCATACCTTCAACAAAAGGACAGATCAACAAGAAGACAAAATCTACATGCACAAGGAAGAAGACTTGCTCATCAAGCAAAACTTATTTTTAGCAAATTATCACTCATGCTTTTCTTAAAAATAGAACAGTCAACTGCAGTTGACTGAGTTGTAACCAATGGCTATTAATGCCTCTTTGTATTTGCATGTTTTATTTTTATTCCTTTATTTATTAATAGATGAAGGATAAAAATAGGATGCATGGGTGAGTACAATTTTAGCCTATTTTTAGGAAGGGTGGGAAATAATTTTTCTATATATTGTGTGCTTTGGCAAAGCACAAGAGGAGGAATTTTTAGATACAAGAGTGTTGAAGCAATTTTTGCCAGTTTTTCCCTTTGAATGTGAAGTATTTTCTGCCTTTCCAATTATTTGTAGTCTTGTGTATGTTTCCATTAATCTTGTGAATTTGAATTCCCTGATTAATCATCTTACCATGTTGCAAATTCAGTAATTTCTTGCATGATATTAATGTGTATGTGTAACTTAGTAGTATTGTTGTGATTTTATCCCTCAATACATCAAAGTGTTTATTATCCTTAATTATCTTCCAGAAAATGTACTTGAAAGACCTCATACAAGTTTGGTGTGCATCGGTTTTAAATTCATTCCATATCAATTGTAGGATACATGAATAGGAACCGGCATTGATCAAACTCACCTCAAAATAGGTATACCAAGGTGTTTCCATTATATCTATGAAAGAGGTGTATTTTTATGTTTATAATCCTATCTTTAATATGCCCGATATTGTCCTTTCCAACTATGGAACATTTCACCTCTTTTTCAGTTCGCCATTTGACTACTTGTTGATTATTCAATAGGAAAAGACATTCAACATCTAATGTATGGGTTCTCTTCTCATCGATATACACATATCTCAATCATGTAACACCATCATGTTGTGGACATTCACTCAATCGATGTCATGGATCTACCCTACCCAATCAACCTTAGAACAATAAATATGACCCAATCTACTTTACCCATTCAACCTTACCCAATCAACCTTAACACAATCGATTTGAACTAATCTACCTTATCCGCTCAACCTTACCCAATTAACCTTAAAAAATCGATCTAACCTAATCTACCTTACGCATTCAACCTTACCCAATAAACCTTAACATAATCAATCGACATAATCTACCTTACCCATCTAAGAATACCCAATTTATCCTACCTAAACCAAACAAATTATCTATCACTTTCTTATTCCTCCCTGTCCTATGGGAGAAATACATCGACTGAAGCCCCTTTTATAATGGCTATGTAAGCAACACTTTGAAGACATAGGGTCTTTGGAGGCTATCTCGGTAACAATTTTCTACCATCTTTCACCATTTTCCCATGTTTTTCATCTAGTTTCCATAACATTAGTAACTTGGAAATTTAAACCAAACAAAACCCACAACGAAACCAAATATTCCTACCTAAATGGTTTACATAATACCAATACATTGGAAATTAAACCAAATCAAAATCATACATCATCAAACCATGCCTATCATCTAGTTTCCATAATATATATAACATGGAAATTAATCCAGACCATGCTTACACATCTAGTTTTCATAATACCAATATATTGGAGATTAAACCCAACCAAGACCATATCACATCAACCATGCCCGTAACTAGTTTCCATAATACCAACACATTTGAAAATCAACTCAAACCAAACCACAAAATTAGCCATGCCTACAAATGCACCTACCACCTCATAACCTCATGAACTCCCTATGGATAATCCACAACACATTAGCCCTTAACCATGCCATTACCCATGACCCTACCCATATCGAAACTACCTCCACCTCACCTATATGACAATAAAATTGCTTACTCACTCTTACGTGTGATAATGCTACTGTGTTTTTTAGCCTACCAAACTTACCTTTCCTTATTTCATGAGGTTTATCTCGACAAGACCAAACCTTCTCGGTGTTTCATATCACGCCTATAAAAGTTCCCGCACCTAGCCTCATTTTTTTCAAGGAGCACTCTGTATACCTTGGATACCTAGACGACATCACCCTTGTTTAGATAAAATATTGACCTATAAAGAGTTAGAGTTTGCGTTCTCTTCAACCTTGTGCCTTTTCACATTCTAAGCTTATGGGTGCATTTGATTTCTTTTATTTTATCATCACCATTTCCTATACCTTCACCTCACCTCATTTTTCATTACCTACCACCTTATCAAACCCTTCACACCGATTCCGCATCCCACTATGCATCTATTCCTAGTTTGATGTGGATCACCTCTACTGTACAGGGCACCAACTTCTTGTTTTTGTCAAGCACCATTGATTAGTATGAGCTACATGACAAAAATGGGTAAATTTAGACACCAAAAATTTGCTTGTAACCCCCTCAAGTCTCCCTTTGAATAATATACCCCTTTACAATGACCCTCCACACAATATTATTAATTTAATTAGCCATATTAAGCTAATAATTCCCTCACACCTCCACCTTACCTCTCGACCTCATCATAAACCCAATCCAAGCCTATTTACTAACCTATACTAAATCACCACTCTATTTAACTAACTAAGACTCATTATAACATTAACATTCATTACCTATTATACCTCTTACCAATTTCTCGCTTCATTTAGCACCAACCCAGACTCCTAGTCCATAAAAAATCTTGACCAACGCCAAAAATGGTGAGTAAATACTATTTTTGGAAAAAGGACCTTTTATCCCTAACCAATGTTGGTTATTCTTTGTCGACGTCATTCACCTAACTGCCATTGGTTTCCTTAAAAGGGAAATCCAACAATATTCCTAGGTTCCCGATCTTGGATTTTGAGTTCGACATTCTTATCTCTTGTATCTAGGCATTCAAAGAAAAAAATTGATGAATAACATTGTACGATTACCCACATTCTTCATCAAAGCAATCAACTTGTTACTCTAGAGCCTCATATCTTTCACACAGGGAAGCACTTGAGCCTTGGTTTCTATGGAAATGGATCTAGACCCGTTTCTTCTCCAAGAACCTACCACCTACGATCGTCTCTGTCAACTCCCAACTTCCATATAAATATTCTAATCCATTTTTACATTTCATTAGGTTTTGGTATTAAAATAATTTACTTTATTATTTAAAAAATTTCTTCTTGCATGTATACCTCCTACACCCATCTACCCGACAACCCGCCCCTTGAACTTCTCTTCCATTCCAACCATCCATTTTACGCATGTTGTACCTTAACGTAGATCATATCACCCTGTTTGAGACTTGTCAATAGTTTTAGTAATCACCTGTAAGCCCAAACCAACCTCATTCCTACCTTGGTGCCTAATTTTCCCTCATGCAATCGGTTTTCCAACCGATCTTTGGATAAATCTAATAACCATCATAAGTTACACAACCAACATCATTCTTTGTACCTAACATTTTCCCTAGACCAGCAAAACTTGGGATGAGGTTGATGAGTGGGACCCACTCAAATAGGTTAGTTTATGAAGAAGTTTAGTTTGGGATGAGGTTGTCCAAAGGAGTTGTAAATTAAATGGACTTTTTTAATATATTAGTTTTTCATGATTTCCATGGTGGTTTTAGGTAATGGTGATGTATCTAAATGGATAAGTGTTCCATATTTGTGTTATTTGGTTAAAGGGTAGTTTTGGGGAAGTTTTAGGTAGTTTGTAGAGATTGGCTAAGTTGAGGACCTTCCACTTGGAGTGGAAGGAGTTAGAATATGTTATTGAAAGAGGATTGAGAGGGTGTTACAATTGTATATAAATTATTTTGGTGATTAGATTTGATGTGGTTTTAAGTTCCATTTGTAGGGAAAAATGTTTCTTGGTTTGTAGGACAAGAGATCTTGGGATGAGAGAATAAACTAAATGAATCATGAGATGGATTACTTGAATATTAATATCTCCTGGAAAGTGAAGAGGGATACATTTTTATCCTATTGAGGGCATTTAGAGGTCTTCTAGGTGGAAGAAAGGGTACAAACCAGTTTTTTTTGTAAAATATATTTTAGGTAGCACGATTTTTTTGAAGAATACAATTAGTGTGGTTTGAACACATGGATGTTTCATTATGTATAACATGAATGTATGTTTTTTATGGGTATTTGGAATTCTGTATATTTTTCACATGTGATAGTTTATTTGATCTTGGGTGATCTTGCTTCCCAAAGGTGAAGATAGGGTCTTGGAAAGTGTTACTTTGTTAAGGATAAGTTACTTTTGAGTTGTTTCATGTAATTTTTAATTGGTCCAAGTTAATTTATGACTATTCATCATGTGTTAAGATTATATTACACATGTGTGATGAATTTTAGGGATTGACTAATCATTTTTTTTGGTATAGGTGGTTTTTTCTCTTTCTAGTGATGGGGTTTTGAGTCTTTTTGGTACTAGATGAGAGGTTTTGGACATGAAAGACATATATGGGTAATTTTTAAATTTCATAACGAACTATTTGAAAAAATAATAATTTTCCTTTATTAAAAATGTCGACATTTTAGGAATTGAGAGGGGGAGTGAATCGGTGCGAGATAAAAATTTAACAATTAATTTCCACTTCCTTAGTTTATTTTCGTTAAACTATATTTATTGTCACAAACCCGTAAAATTAACCATGAAATATATAGAGCGAGAAACATACACACATATACAATATTAGACAAAATATAATGTGGGAAACCCTTTTGGAACAAAAAACCATGGAAAAAAATAGTAACATTGGACAACTTGTCCTCTAAAGTAACAATGATTTCCTGATTGAGCCACAACTCAATATGGAGCTACAACTCCAATAATTTAACCGAGCTTCTACCCATTCTTTAAAAACTACGAATTTTCCAGAAGCCACAACTCCCAAATTAATTAGCTGTGAGGCAACTACTCTTTGTGCCCTTTAATAAGTGACCACTTACAAGGAGGCTTCAACCCCGTGGAATTTAATCAACTTCTAGTGATTTTCTACGAGTGCCACTACCTACAAGGAGGCTACAACCCCCTGTGATCTAAGCAACAATATAGTCACAAAATACACTATTTCATCATTTCGATCCTTCTTTCTTGATATAAAAGATTATGATCACATTGTTGTTTCATTCATTCACAATCACTCTTCAAAGTCGGATATTTAGGATTCTTCTTTTCTTACCTCTTTTCTGGTCTTACCCTCAAAACTCCACTTACTTGGTCCTCTCGCTTGATCATGGCTCACTCTCTTTTAGCACTCACAACTCTCTTCTCCTTCAAAAATGGATCTAAACTGCCCAATAATGTCTTCTCCCTAAGGCATTCATTTAATCGGTACTCACATTAATAGCTTTGTCTCCTCTCTAACTTTTCAACAAATATTGATCGTGTAAATATGTATTTTTCTTATTATCTTTGTTTGGATTTGGATTCAACTAGCTCATTTTTTTCTCACTTTAAAATCTCAAATATTCATTAGAATAATTCCAAGCTCATATCTATCTATCGTCTTACTTGATTAGAAAATATTCGTGGATGATCCGGGCTTATTCACTCCTTCATCATTTTCAAATAATCAATAATGTCATCGTGAGATTTATTTCTCTAGAAAAACCTTTCTCTTGACTTCCCTCTATCTCTTCCCTTATTTATTTCTACACCACTAGAATTATGCGTAGGATTTATATTTTATAGGCAATTGAACCTCTTCTTTAACTCGTCTCTTAGCTCCATGTCCTTCATCTTCGTTGGAGAATTTGAATGGTTTTCGCGGATCTTCGCATTTATATCGAACACTTGTAATTTGAGTTATTATCTCAATAAGTTGTCCCAAAATTGGTTTTTCTTTGTCCCTAGGTGTAGAGAATTGAATTATCTTTCCAGCGAGTACAAGAACATTAAATTTTACTTCCTAGGTCTAAAGATATGGGCATGTGGGTATAGAGCACTTGTGTGGAACACAATTTATAGTCTTCATTAAATATATGCACTTTTATAAAGTTTATCAAAATTTCATTATACCTTTTAAAACATTATCTCGAGTGTGAATCAAATATATCGGGTAAAATGGGAACTTGAGGAACTTGTGCATGGTGAGCTATATTCTTCCGCACTCAAACTTGTTCGCACTTGATTCATTCCCTCTCCTGCTTTGTTTTGCGATTCAACATAGGTTTCAAGGAACAATTAAATTCAAGAAAGCGTGTCTTCTAACTCGCTCCGTGCCTGTAATTTTTCCTTTCTCACCTCAACAAAAAAATCTTAGCATTGCGGTTCAAGTGTAACTTTAGGGAACTGTGTCCGAAATGGAACTATGTTAGCTAGGGCTTCGGTGCCGGAAACGTCTATGATGTCCGCATAACTATATCCTCTCTCCATTCGGCCAACTCCCTTTGACTTGTGGATCATATAGCCTTGCGGAGAACCTTAACACTCATGGAACAAGTTCTTATAACTTGTTTAGTGCTCGCAACCTTAACACTACCCGCATATAACTAGATCCTTTGTATTTCGTCTCTTAATATCGTGCGGTTACCACTATCTGCTATGGAACTTGTTCTTTTGACTCTCGGTGAGCCTAAACTACCCACGATGCACGCAATCCATTGTTTTTCCTCGTGTTTCCACTTTGCGAGGCCTGTGGAGAACTCCTTAACACCAGGAACAGTTATCATAAGATCTTGTGTGTCCGATTTATCTAGTGGACCTGCACTACATACCTTTCTTCAACTTGTGAATTATATAGTGATGCGGGGAATTCATATAGACAAGGAACTAGATATTATAACTTGCATCGTTCCCGAACTTACACTGGATGGGTCTTCGGGGCCTGAAATTTCCGACTCACCCACAACACATAGTTTTCTTCGTTCTTCAGACCACGAGGACTTGCGGAGAACATAGGCCCGTGAGGAACTAGGATGTCGGGGTCACCAAAGTTTGAAACACCCACACAACATCAAAAGCGGCCACTTAAACCAATGTGGGAAAGTCTTGTTCCGTAGGAACAAGTTCTATCCACACCCCATAGACCCGCAGTACACTAAAAAACCACACCGTACTTCATTTTTCTCAAAAAAATTAAGTCCCTAAAAATTCCTCTTCACCATAAAAACTATGCTAACACTAGAACACATAGAAAGGTATTTTTTATCTTTTCCATTCAATTTTACAAAGTGTACTACCCATTATAACTGCACCAGAGGACTCCTTTCCCACTTTTTAGGCTTGCAGAGACCTAGTATCATCATGAATCATTCTGGAACACCCTAAACATTCTCGGTGTAGAATATACAAGAAAAAGACCATTGTACACACGAAAACACTTGTTACACAAATATTTGAAAATGTATCTAGTTGGAACCATACTAAAACATCTATCACCCTTAAAACTATTGAAACACATGTAATTCATCAATGCCATCATCATCATGCCGTCACCTTGAACCTCTCTCGTGAACTATCACTATCAATCAACCTTCATTTGATCCATTCACACCTTTCTTACTATTGACTTCTCACTCCACCATGCACCTTTTTTCCGTTAATTCCACTTGACATCAATGAAAAAACTATTGGCAATGATTTGAGTCCCAAAAAACTCCCCCTTTCTCATTGATGGAAATATGCTTAGATGCCTTGATTCTTTGATGGAAAAATACTTTTTCATACATAGTTTCGAGTGCAATCTATATATCTCTACAACTTTGACATCATTGACAAAGGCCCAACCTTATAACACTCGAGAAATATGCAAATAAACTTTATTAAGCATAAATTTACCTCTAGAAGTTTTCCTTGGCTTATGATGTATCCCATCTTCTCGTCATGCCTTTTATACCTTATTAAGGAGAAACAAGAGAGCTCCTTCTGTCTTAACATGTTTGTATCACACTGATATTTTTCCTTAAGGGCTCCCAAGAGCTTGTAGATGAACATTTTCGGTGAAAACTGATCCTTCACCGAAGAGGCTTTTTCTATGCAATCATATTGTAAGAAACATCAACTTCTATATTGTCTCTATGTTCTTCTTGACATCTGGAAAAAACAGACTCTAGATTTCACAACTCTCGACAAGATTGAATCATCCTTATATAAACTTTTTGGAGACAAGAAATCATCTTCCTCTTCTGCTAATTTGATTAGAAGAATCACTATCCTTCCACCTTCTTGACACAATATTTGACACCCTGCTATGTTTTCATTCTCGATATCTATTGTTCTAATAATTTAATTTCTTTCCTTGATGGCTTAGATCGCTTTGCTCTATACTCGTTGACACACTTTGAACACTCTGTCACCAAATTCTAGTCATCATCAGTTCATGAGGTAACCGAAATCCCTTAACACCTTCATAGAACTCATATTCACACTCAAAGTGATGTAGGCAACATTCTAAAGCATTGATATATTCCATTTGTTGACAAGTAAGACCCTTTATTTGTGATATACTATCCTATTAAACCTTGATCATTGCTACTTCATTATATCTTTGTATATTGGTTCAAAACAATTGTACATACATCTTTTCTTATCCTTTTCAACTCAGTCCTTTATACCTTGTAGTTACTCATTTTATACCTTCATAGTCTTGTCTTTACAGTGCACACTGGTAGAGTAAAAATCTTAGAGTAGTGAATCGTGTCCACATGTATGCACACATTCGATAAATATTCATAGCTTCAAGCCACTTTGAGTGATCATTTTTATCTCAAGTAATTTGTAGCATGATCAATCTTTCTTAAGATCTTTCCATATTATGCCTAACCCCTAAAGCTTGTATTTCACTATCATAGGCCCTTAGTGATCATTCTATCACCTCATACACTATTATAGATATATAAAATGTACATTGTATTTTCATATACCGGAGAATCTCTATATTATTGTATTCATCATAAGAGAGATTATGTAATCACACCATTCATATCTAAAAACATCCCTTTAAACTTCATTTCAAATGCATAATAGCTCTAAGAGAATCAAGATCATGGCTCAACATAGGATTTTCTTTTCATATACATAGGATAAATGTCCTTTCAATACACAAATTGTCAAGAACACAGATTATACATACCAAATGAATTACATTAGCACTTGTAGGTCTACATTTGAGCTCTTATTCTGACTTTAAGAATATTTCATACATACTTTGAGGCTCTCAAGAGGAGCATACACTACTTCTAATACTATCTCCTACAATACATTCATAGCTCAAATGATCTTCTTCCATTATATCAACTTGTTAGAACTCATTAGACTTTCGACATTGAGGTTTTAAGAGGTTATTCATTGTTTTTCATGACATAGATCTGATGAATAACACACTCAATAGCCACTTGAAATCAACCTAGGAAAATGTTTCAACAACTTGAGCACTCTTGATTGTTATACCCTAACTCACCTTGACAAATGGACAGGTTGCCATTTCTATGCTAGATTTGATTAGGATATACGATTAAACTTCTTGTTTGGAAAACAACCTATTTTATGAACAAGGACTATTGTTCTAGACTCAGAATTAACCTAATAACATCTCATTGTACTCCAACTTCAACCACATTTACACCCCTCAAGCATATTACTCTGCAAGCATACCTTGATAGACTTAAAAGGGACAATGATATACACATATTCTTGATTGTGACAAATTGGATCGTATAGAAAAGACCTTTGATTACAAGGAAAACTCAACTCTTTGATATCATTCATGCTTGAGAACAACATTGAAAACATTTATAACATCAAATACAAACCATATAAACTATTAACAAAATTTCCTTTCAATTATTTCTCAAAGAGATGCTCAAGAACTTCAACTCAAGATGGTATTTCAACATGGAGAATGAAAAACATCTTAAACCATACATAACTTGACAACTTTCTAGTGGTAGGAAACAATCATTACTAGCACTAACCATCATCTTTGACTTTCTTATTCATATTCATCATGATCAACTCTAGATTATGCTTCCTCTAGATTTGGTATACATTCTAGAAGCTTAAAGAAGGTATATCATCCTATGTTATCACTTTAAAATGAGATATATAAGTCATCAAGGAAGCATGATGACTCATTTTTATCTTTCCTCATCCTTAATCTCTTGTCACTTTCCTAGGATGTAGTCCTTGGTGTGATCACCACATCATTTGAGCTCCCATCTTCTAATTGTATTTCAGAAAGAAACACATGTTTCATTTTCTTGAAACCTATTTCAAGAAGAAAATATTCATGATTTTAAGTGAACTTGTCTTCCCTCTTTTTACCTTTATCATCATGCATTTTTGTCTTGTTTTTCATAGATTTGTGATTTTCTACAACATCTTCCCGCAACTTCCTTAGCTTCTTTCACCTTATACACCCACCGTGCATCTTCTTCTTTCCAGAGACCACTTGAGGCTTGGCTTTGTTGACTTCCTTCTTATAATAAGCATATAGCTTAGTTTTGTACTTGTGTAGCATAATGTCCAGTTTTAAACATTTGAAGCGAATGATTTGTTTGTTGTTTCTAGGAAATCCATTTAGACCAATTACTAGAACCTTCCAAGCACCATCTATCTTCATGACCTCTTTTGTTAAAATTAAAACACATCTTATTTTTCTCGTAGTCGGTCTGCGATCCCTCCATGGATGCTCTCTGTCTACCTTAATCCATTTGCAATTTCTAACTCTATGTTGAAATCCATAGCATGAAAAACAATATCCATTGAATCTTTTGTCATACCTAGATGCATTTAGTTGTCTTATTGGCTTGGAATTTCCAATGATAGTTTCCTTAGTGTTCTTATTATTTGAATGCATGTTGGGGCCATATTTATTATTCACTTTGCTCTCTTTACATCTTTGATAAGAAACATGACCTTATTCAATTTTCATTTCTTTGTTCTTTTCTTGTTCCATTACTTATCTAAGAGCACTCAAATTAGCATTCAACCTATAACATTCTTCATTCTCGACATGAATTTTCACTTGTCATACCTCATGCTTTATTACACCAGAGTGTCCTTCTTTGCTTTACAAGTCATTTAGTTGATTAGTCACTTGTTCTAGCTCGGTCTTGAGAGTATTTAGTTCATTTTCAAAATTCATGTAGGAAACTTATTTTTCTTTGTTGTTCTTCTCATTTTCTTGTTTTTCTTGGTCTAGATCATCTTGGAGTGTTTTCATGGTTGAGCCAAGTTTATCACAATCTTCAAGTTGTACTTTTAGAGCTTTAGAGATCAGAATGACTTATTATTAAAGATCTCATGCCTCTTTCTCATGTTATTTATTCATTTCAATCAACACTTCTTGATGATGTAAAATTTAATCTCGTTAATCCATCCCAAGGGTTTTCAATTTGGAAACCTCTTCTTCCTCGAGTTTGAGAGAGTCTAGAACCTTCCTTGATTGAGAATCATGTTCTTTGAATTATTATTTTTCAACTTCTTCTTAATAAGGGTTATGTACTTTTCATAGGCATTGATGTAAGCTTTCAGTTTCTTTTTTTTCTTCCTTGACTTGTCCAATTATTCTAAAGGATTGTTGGTGA
Organism: Taxus wallichiana var. yunnanensis; assembly: GCA_018340775.1. NCBI lineage: Eukaryota > Viridiplantae > Streptophyta > Pinopsida > Cupressales > Taxaceae > Taxus > Taxus wallichiana. The sequence continues at coordinate 838,444,940 of CM031242.1, read as the reverse complement.
ATTTTTTTTTCTCATGGACAAATTGGTGGGTTTAAAGCCAATGCTATGGGAATCTAAGTCCCTCTACTTGAACGATGTAGCTTCCATAGGTGCATGCATGAAAGATAGGTTTTAATGGTGGCCTTTCAACCAGTGATCCAACAAGGGCACTCCATTGACCCTATGGAAAAGCTAGCAATGTCTCGCTAGAGAAGAAACTTTATCTTGGAAAGGTGAAGGGGAGTGGAAATGGAGGTAGGAGAAAACTAATTTTGTGAGTAGAATATCAGATGCCCGCACACATTAATTAGAAATTTCATTTACATGCATTTATAGTTAGAAGAAAAAATAATCCGCAGGAGAAGCTATAAGACCGAATGAAACTCATTGGTTGCAAAGTACCAATTAATTCCTAAATCAAAGAGGAAAAAATTCCTTCTTTTATTATTGAAATTCGAGGAAGAAGAGAAAATAGAAGAAGAATAGAATTTTCTGTCTTTTCTGTACATAACACTATAGTATTTTTGAAATAAATCGCCCTCTCGAGCTTGGAATGATGTCAAGAAGCTATTATATTCTTCACAAGAAATCACATGACTTCACAAATCCTCAATGCCTTTTCAAATTCCTTTGTTGTGAAGAAAATGCTCATGGTGGGTTAAAAACCAAATCCTGCAAAGCAACCATTACATTTGATTTTCCAGTTTAAATATAGACCATTTGATTTGTTCCTCTAAGTCTGAAATTGGGAAATCCACGTGGGGGAAGGGATTGGAGTGGTTATGGGGGAAGCCTTTCACATTTTTTTATTTTTCGTGAGATTTGGCAATTTCAAACAAATTGGCCCGCAACCCCGCTTTGACTTTTCAACTTATTCACATGGCACATTCTTATTGGAAATGGGATGGTGGCCTTTTTCACAACATTTTAACCTTTTCTGGAAAAAGGCTCAAAACTCAATTTCCTCCATCGGCCCGCTGCTCGATTTGACTAGGACATGTGGCATGTTCTATTTGGAGATGGGGTCACGACTCTTTTCTCAACATTTTAACCTTTCATGGAAAAAGGCTCAAAAATCAATTTCCTCCACCGTTCCAATCTCTTGCTTTGAATTTTCAAGGGCAGCTTGATTTTGACTTTGTCCTACGGGATTCAACTTTTACTTTTAGCTTTATAGCCTTATCGGGGTTACAGATCATTTTTAACTTTTCACCTTTTTTACAAAGAGACTCAAAAACACAAACTTCTCTGCTGACCCGCTTCTTTGATTTGAGTAGGACACGTGGCATGTTATGGTTGGAGACGGGGTCGTGGCTCTTTTCTAAAAATTTTAACCTTTTTGGAAAAAGGCTCAAAAACTCAATTTCCTCCGCCAGCCCGTTGCTCCGATTTGGCTTTCGACACATGGCATCCTCTGATTGGTTGTGGGATTTGGGGAAGTGGTGAACCTTTATCCTTTTTAACCTTTTTTAGCAAAAAGGATAAAAACATTGAAGTTCTCTATTGGCCCACCCTCACGCTTTTGAATTTTTCGGCTGATTTGGCTTTTCGGGTCCCAAGTGTCCCAATTGAACAGCTCTAGGGAACGAATTTTTCTAATTTCTTGAATCTCTAACTTGTCTTAAACACGAACGAAGGGCATGAGCTCAAAAAATTGTAATTTGGCTATGAAAACGTAGAGCAGTTTTCAGGAGACAACAAAGACATTCAAACTTTGCTTCTAAATTGACCTGTGTTTCTTCATCATCGAATCATATTTGGAGTTGCTGCGACTTTACATTTCCATCATCAACCTTTCCTTGTGAGCTTCATCCTCATGCTTCCTATAAGTAGATCTTGTCATGTTTATATCTTTATGATCACCTTGAAGTTGTTAGGATTAACATCGGAGAATCACCTCTTTGGAACCAATTGTTAGAGATTTTAGGCCGAGAGGGGGGCGGGAATAAGTTCGGATAAAATTCTAATAATTAATTTCCACTTCCTTAGTTATTTCAGTTAAACTATATTAACCATGAAATATATAGAATGAGAAGTATACACACATATACAAGAGAAGATAAGATATAATGTGGGAAACTCTTTCGAGATAAAAACCCACGGAAAAAAATTCAATAACTTTAGACAAGTTGTCTTATAAAGTTACAATGATTTCTTTATTGATCCAAAACTCAATCTGGAGCTATAACTCCAATAATTTAACGAAGCCACCACTCATTCTTTGACAAGATACAACTTTTCTGAAAGCCACAACTCCCAAATTTAGTCTAGCAACCACTATGAACTTTAGTAAGTGACCACTTACAAGGAGGCTTTAACCCTTGAAATTTAATCAGCTTCTACTCATCTCTCGCATGCCACTACCTAAAAGGAGGCTATAACCCCCGTGATCTAAGCAAAAAGTTGGCCACAAAATACATTGTTTGATCATTTATAATTTTTTTGATGATACAATAGATTATCACCACCTTGTTGCTTCTTTCATTCACAATCGCTCTTCAAAGTTAGATATTCAGATTCTTGTTTTCCTACCTCTTTCTCGTCTCACACCTAAAAAATTCACTTACTTGGTTCTTTGCTTGATGGCTCTTTCTCTTTTAGCACTCACAATTGTTTTCGCCTTCAATAATGGATCTACACTATTCAACAATGTCTTCTCCGTTAGGTATTCATTGAACTAGTATTCACATTAATAGCTTTGTCTCCTCTCTAACTTTGCAGTAAAATATTCATTGATGCAAATTTGTATTTTTCTTCTAATATTTGTTTAGATGTAGATTCAACTAGCTCAACCTTTTGATAAGTTTACAATATCATATATTCATTAGAATAATTGCAAGCTCATCTCTCTCTGTCATATAACTTGATTAATGAGATATTCATGGATGATTTGCGATTATTCACTCCATCATTTAAAGATATTCAATAATGGTGTTGTGACATTTCTTTCTCTGGAAAAACCTTTGGCTTGACTGCCCTTTGTCTATTCTCTTCTCTATTTCTCTTGCACTAGAATTATGTTTAGGATTCAACTTTTATAGGATATTGAATCTCTCTATCTCTCTAATCGTGTCTCTTGGCATCATGTCCCATAATCGCGTCATTGGAGAATTTGAATGGTTGATTTGAGATCATCCCATTTACAAAATTCCACCTATAATCTGAGTTATTCTCTCAATAATTTGGCCCAAAACTAGTTTTTCATTTTCCCTAGGTCTAGATAATTGAATTATCTTTCCAACGAGTATAAGAACATTAAATTTGGATTCTAGGGTCTCAAGATATGGGCATGTAGGTATAGAGAGCTCATGAGGATCACCATTTATAGTCTTCTTTAAATATATGCACTTTCGTGAGCTTATAAACTTTATAAAAATTCCTTATACCCTTTAAAACATTATCTCATGTGTGAATCAAACATATCAGGTAAAATGGGAACTTGAAAAACTTTGTGCATGGTGAGCTCTGTTCTTCCACACTCAAACATGTCTGCACTTGAATCATTGTCTCTTCTCTTCTATTTTGTGGTTCAAAATTTGTTTTTGTAACAATGAAATTAGAGGAACCATGCCTTATAACTCACTTCATGCCCACAATCTATCCCTTTTCTACACAACACACAAATATATTCATTTCTTCCCAAGTTTAATTTTGAGGAAGCGTGTCTAAAATTGAACTATGCCACTTTGGGCTTTGGCACTCAAAATGTCTACTCTGTCTGCAATACTTTATCCTCTCTTTATAAAAACAACTAATTTTGACTTGTGGATCATAAAGACTTGCAGAGAACCTTAACACTCTTGGAACAAGTTCTTATAACTTTTTAGTTCCTGTAACCTTAGCACTACCCACATATAATTTAATCCTTTGTATTTTGACTCTTAAGATCTTATGTGGAACCCTATCTATTGTGGAACTTGTGATTTTGACTCCCGATGAGCCCGAAATACCCACATGGCCCACAATCCATTTTTTTCTTCATGTTTCGTCTTTGTGAGGCATGCGAAGAACACCTTAACACTAGGAACAATTCTCATAAGAGTTAGTGTGCCAAACTTATCTATTGAACCCACAATACATACCTTTCTTTGAATCGTGGAATATATACCGATGCGGGAACTCATATAGACAAATAACTATTTATTATAACTTGCATTGTGCGAAACACGTTCCATACCCACAATGTATTGTCCCTTTGTTTGTTGGTAAAGTCGACTTATTGAAGCACAAAGGGAACACTAGAACTTGTATCAGATGGGTCTTCGAGGCCCTAAATGTATGATCCATCCACTACACATAGTTTTCTTTTTTCTTCAAACCAGGTGAACTTGTGTAGTACATAGGCCCATGAGGAACTCGGGATGTCGGGGTTGCCAAAGTCTAAAATACCTACAAAACATAGAAAGTTGCTACTTAAATCAATGCGGGAAGTCTTGTTCCACAGAAAAGTTCTCTCTCGCACCCCATGGAAATGCAAGACATTAAAAACACACCATAATCCATTTTTCTCAAATTTTCTAAGTCCCAAATATTTTCTCTTAACCATACAAACTCGTAACACGTAGAAATGCATTTTTAGCCCTTTTAGTCAATTTTACCAAGTGTAATAACCATTTTAATTACACCATAGGACTCCTTTCTCATTGTTTAGGCTTGCAAATACCTAGTATCATCATGAATAAATCCTAGAACACCTTGAACATTCGATTGTAGAATATATAAGGTGGAGATCATTGTACACACATGAAACACCTTATTCCACATATAGTTGACCTTGTATGTAGCTTGAACCATGATGAAAAATCTATCAACCCTCGAAACCATTTCAACACTTATCATTCATCAATGAAATCATCATCATGCAACGCAGTACCTTAGAACATCTATGTGAACGCCACTACCAATCAACCTTCATTTGCTCCATTCACACATTTCTACATGTTGAATTCTCAATCCACCATTCACCATTTTTTCCTTCAATACCACTTGACCTCAATGACAACAAGAATGGAAATGGATGGATTCTACGGAAAAAAAGATTAAAACTGACTTGATAATTGTTTGAATTAAGAGGAAGGTATAAAAGTGATATTTATAGTTCAAATTTGAACTAGTTGAGCATGAGAGAGAAAGTGTGACCTATGTGAGACTGATTTTTAGGTACCGAGGAATTTTTTGAGATATAATATAGTGTGTTACAGGTTGAAGAATTAATTCAAGTGTATGTGCAAGGTTTTGAAGTAAGCTATAGTGAAGAAGGTAATAAAGATAGTGAAGGTTTGAGAAATCGGGATATGAACAAGGGTTTGAAGGTAAACGAGCTGATGTAATAATCTCTATCTATTGTGTCATAAACAAAGACATCAGATGTATTATTCAAATGTGGTTTAGTGAGTGCTTAATCATCCTTGAGGGGTTATAACCTCCTTGTAGAGTTGGTTCTTCACAAAACTAGGGGTCGGTGCTCCTTGTAGGGTTGGTGCTCCTTGTGGTGTTTGTTCTTCACTCATTTTTTTATTTGAGTAATATAATCATAAGTTTATGTGGTATTTATTCCCCATGAGGTTTTTTGACATATATCTTGTGTTATGATGTTGTTTCTCTTGTTTATGACTAATTAAATGCATGTTATATGATATTGTGTACACATTAATGATTGGATAATTGATTAATGGTTTAAGTGAGTAATATGAAATTGAAATTAAGATTTTAAGTACTGATTAACCCCACCATCTCACTCTATTGTGTTTCCAACATACTCTACCTATCTCTTGGAACTGCATATCGACTATCACCCACATATACGTCTGTAAAATTAAGTTTAAAACCTACATTTATTCTCTAAGAAAGTGATAGATAGTGTGCGGGTTTGAGAGGTAGGGTATGAAAAAGGCTTTTAAGAACCAATGAAAAAGATAAAAACAACTACCTCGTAGTAATAAAATTAAAAGAATAAAATATGGATAAATGCAACCTAAGAGTCATTTCATGGAGGAGTAGTGGTATTTTTATAATATCGATTGTTATTATGAAATAATTTCCACTCATCCATGAGACCATCAACCTTAGATTCATAGTTTCCTTTTAAGTTAACTTTAATAGAGTTAATTGGCTTAAAATCAACATTTAGAGGAGGGACAATATCCTTAGCCACTTCACTAGAATTGTGTCCCTTAAAAGAAAATGTTATTTTAATTAGTTGTGTTTTAGGAACCGAATCTACCAAATCCTCCAAATCTTTATTTGAATCTAAATCCCCTTTGAATTAACATTTGGCACAAAATGATATAGGACATAATCTTTCCACCAAGTTTTAAGTTCTATCATTATTTTCCTTCACCATTTGAAAATTTTCATCAATATGTCCCAAAGCAAAGCATATTCTCCATCTCAAGGAAAATCCTTCATAATCAAAGGGTTGGGTCCATGTTTTGTCTTCAAGTTTAATTCTATATTGGTACGAAAGTTCTTTGAAGTATTTATTTCAACCAGGATCTAGGGATAGGTTATATGAGAAAATCCTAAGGTATGGGAATAAACATTCATGAAGCTTCCCAAATAATTAGAAATGGAAGAAACATATTTTCAATCCTAAAATTGCAGCGATAAGTTTAGAATTCTAATCGAGAATTATTTCATTACAAAGGTTTCTATAAGTGGATTGAATGAAGTAAATCAATGTTTTCTCGACTAAATAATAAGATTGGAAAACCCACAAGATTTCACCAATGGAATCCTTATCACATATCTTAGTAAAAATAACAATTAAAATTGCCCTCGCACAAGGCTATATTTCTTTTGATATCCAAGCGTGAAGACTCTGGAATATTGGGCCAAAATCAATTAAACATGCATATCAAGCCATATTCCTGAAGAATCCATTGGATTCTATAACTTCGACATTAAAATTCATGCATGGGTTGTTGTCCACATAGGACATAGGTTTGATAAACATGAAACTTTTACTATTCCCATTCTAAACAATTTCACCAAAAGAAAACATTATGGTTGTAGTTGGGAGGTCAAAGTTTTTGGTCAAAGAGAGCCCAAATAATTTCCCTTTTCAACCCTATCACCTATGCAAATTTGTCACAATGTTAGCCTTGATATCCATCACCATTCCTAAACCACAAATGAGGGATCATGATAGGTTTGATTAAAGAATAAGAGAGGGACAAATAGAGGAGTTATCAATACATCCAAGGATCATATTTCCTCCACCATCCATACCGAGGACCTCGGATAAACATCCCTTTCCATCTCCATCAAACTCAAGTTATGCACATAACCAAAGTCAAAAGAAGAGCCTCCACATGTCCCCTCACAAGATAAAAACAGGATGAAAATCTAGTGTCAATGTGTTGTTGTTCCTAAAAGAGTAATCCTTCCCCAAAATATTTTTTTCGTACTCATATAATTTCCTTCTTCACGCTATTACATTATGCATGGTGTAGCAAAAGGTTTATTTTTCATGAGAATGGTTCTAGGGTTTAGTATCTATTATGTTTTTCTAAATTTATTTCATATTATATGGATAAATTGATAAAAAAATTCTTTATTTCATCAATATAATTTTTCTCTTATTTTTCCCAAGTCCGCCAACCCATTGAGCAAGCCCAATATGGTTCTTATTTATGTTATTATTTCTTCCTATCATTATTCTCTCCTACACATTTTCTATTTTTGCTACCAACATTTGGAAGCCTTATATTTTCCCCAAATCCATAATAGTTTTCTTTTCTCTTTTCAAAATGGAGTAAGGTGTAGTAGAAACATTCCCACCATTTTTTATATTGTTTTAGCTATTTTAATTTTTTTATTAAGGTGCTATTATAGCCTCACAATGTGTATCTTTTAAAATAAATTCAGAGTTACATGCTCTAGGCATACACACTTCTTCAATCAATTTATCCGAACACCTTCGTAGAGGTAGTCACATGTTTCATTTTTCCTTATAGGAGATAGGATACTCATTTTTAGGTAATTACCCCGCTCACTTGCATGTGCATATTCTCATGGTACATATTTTTGCATTGTTATTATTCCAATAACTATTATATCTTCTTTATTCTTTAGGAATAAAATTATGCCTAAACTATTTGTCCATATTGATAAATTATCCCATTTTCCCTCCTTTACAATTCAATTCAAGAAATCATTGATTACTTTTTTCATGAGCATATTAAATATTATAAAGGATGGGGATTCCTTTTTGTATTCCATCAATCCTCACTTATTTCAATTTTCATTGTAGAAGGTTATTTCATATATCCATATTGGGATTAGTTTATATTAGATAGGTGATATCATATAAGGTTTGAAACGTTGATTGAACATACGGTTGCATGACTACCCTTTCTGATACTCTATATAATCCACTCCCACTCTACATTATTAAGTAACTACCCAAGTATTTGAGTGGACACATTTTCATCCTCTTTCGTGGGGTTGAAAAAGATGCCTAGTTCATTCGCGATATACATTCTATTCTTTCGTTGTTATTTATTTAGTATGTCATATTTTCGTGTTTCAAAATCTTTGATGATTTAGCTTGGTTGTATTTGTTAGAGTAGGTATTTACCTTAGCTCATGTTAACCTAGGTACATTATTTACCTTTATTGTATTTATCCTCATCGACTTATGTGTGTGGATATTTCCTTTTATTTATTTAGATATTAGGAGATATTATCTAGTTGTCGGGTATAGTTCTTTCCTTGATCTATGGTATTGACTAGTTCTTTCCTAGATCTATGGTATTGACTAGATCCTTGATGTCTAGTTCTCTCATAAATCTATGGACTTGACTAGTTCTTTGATGACTAGTTATTTCCATGATTTATGGCTTGATCTACGACCTTGACTGGTTCTTAGATTGTTATTCCTTGCCTATATAAGCAAGGCCCATTCTCATTGTATTTCATTGAGTTCCATAATAATATATGATATTGTTGCTCATTTGTTTGCAAAGGTTTATGTAAAGTTATTCTGAAAAATTACTTTCATCTTATTGATCGTGATGTTTGATTAGCATCTGTGTTCTTGGCTTGGCATGATCTGGTTATCATTCCTTTTATGGTATCAGAGAAGGAGATTGCTATTGACATCCATCTGTAAGTTTTATTTTGCAAATAAATTCTTTATATATTCAAACATACACCCATTGAAATCTTTAGCCCCTGGTCATATGGTATGGTCATACGAGGGCTTAAAGCTTGTGATTCTTGCTAATAGGTGCTTAACTCCAGCCCTATTTTATTTGATTTGTGTGGTGAAGGCAAAATTATTTTATTCTATTTTAGTGGAAACTAAAATAAATAGTAGAGCATAATATTTAAAAACTTGTATCTTTTGATCGCTAACTCGGTTTTGAGTGTCATTTTTTACAAAAATGCGTAGTTTTTTATGCTCTTTCCATTAGAAATATTTATTTTGAGAATCACACTATAATTATAAAGTTCCATATTGTAACACGCACTTATTATAAAGTTTCAAAATCTAGGGGGATCTTATTGCATTGTTTGGGGGTCTTGTTACAATTCTTGGTTGGTTCTTACATTTCTTTTGGTGATTTTTCGAGGATGGAATCTTTATCTACCTCTACATTACATCATATTGATCCATTAACAACACATAACTACCACACATGGAAACCAAGAATGGAAACAATAATTAAGCAGAAAGGATTATGGGTTTTAACTTCTTCGTAACAACAACCAAGTGTTCACTAGAGAATATGAGAAATTTCAGTACATCGAGTGCAAAATTGATGATTGTATGGGTTTGATAGGAACTTATGTAAGTGATAGTCTTTTATTTCATTTGGAAAAGTGTGACTCTCCTTTCAAAATATGGGAGAAATTGTTTGGAGGATTTATTTGGTAAGGTGGATCATATGAGAGCCATGCAACTTGAAATTGAGATAACCTCTCTTAATCCCGAATATTTTCCAACAATTATAGACTATCTTACCAAGTTCAATAATTTTTGACATAGTGGAAGGTGAGTGGAAGAGATAATAAATATGAAGAGTGTGTTTAGTTGATTCTATCCAAGTTGAGAGGACCATTCCAATTTTTTGCTTTTACCTTTTTCTCTAGCATGGATGCCTTAGGTGATACCTTCAAAAAGCCTAACTTAGAAACATTTTGTGAAAGACTTACTAGGGAAGAATCCAAATGATCTCACCTTGAGTCTTCCACCTCTCAAAAGGCATTAGTTGCATCTAATCCTAAGCGAAAGGAAAAACCAAACAATAAAACCAAATCCACACCTTCTCCATCTCAAAATGCTCCTAAACCCAAAGAAAACAACTCAAAACCCAAGGAGTCTTCTAAATCCAAGAATAAGTCTAGCCGTTCAAGCTCTTTTTTTGGGAGTAGTAATCATGAAGAAAATAGGTGTTATAAGCAAATGCAAGCCTTAGAGGATGCATTCAAGAAACACAAAAATTCTATCTCCACTCCACCTCCTTCTAATCAACATGGAAAATCACTTAATGTTGTTGGAAGATCTCTCACAATTTCATGGAAAATTGGGTTATAGATTTCTGGTGCTTCTCATCACATGACTTCTTCCAAGGAGTCTTTTGTGTCTCTAGGTTTGAGTTCTACTTCCAAAATTGAGGTTATACATTTTCTTTTCTTTTTCGTTAAGGGAAAGGTGATATACAACTTGATGGTGGTAGTATCAAGATGCACTATATGTTCCTAACATCACTAAAAATTTACTTTCTATATATAAAATTTGTCATTTTGGTAAAGGAAAATAGTGACTTTTACACCACATGGGGTAGAAGTAAAAATTTGTTTGTGCCTTATTCACTTGTTGCTCGGGATATTGTTGATCATAGTTATAGAATGTATATCACTTTGAGGGTTTTGATGACACTTCTTCTATAGAGACAGGATTGGTTTCTCATTCAAATTCAGAGAGTAAGCTTTGGCATGAAAGATTTGGACATCTCAATTACAGATATTTGAAGGAGTTAAGCACTCATGGTATGGTAGATGGTCTTCCTAGAGTTTCTTGTCTTGAGGGAGTTTGTCATGGTTATGCATTAGGGAAACAACACCAAGATAATTTTCCTAAGAATTTCTCTAAGAGAGATTCTTCACCACTTGAGCTTGTGCATAGTGACTTGATGGTTTTTCCTACCCCATCTTTCAATGGAGCTAAGTATGCACTTACATTTCTTGATAATTTCTCAAGGCGTACTTTGGTTTATTTTCTCAATTAAAAAAGTGATGCTTTTTCACACTTCAAAGTCTTCAAGGCTTTGGTTGAGAAACAATATTCTAGTAGCATAAAGAACCTTCGCACTGATAATGGGGGAGTACTTCAGCAATGAGTTTTCTAAATTTTGGAAACTCAAGGCATTATTCACCAACATTATGTTCCTCATACTCCACAATAGAATGGATTAACAGAAAGGAAGAATAGAACTTTGAAGGAAATGGCTAACTGTATGATGCATTCTAGAGATATACCTCCTATCTATTGGGAAGAAGCAGTTAATTGTGCTAACTATATTTAGAATCGCACACCACATAGAGCACTTGAGCATTTGACTCCAGAGGAAGCTTGGTCCAATACTAAGCCAGATGTCTCATTTTTTCAAGTCTTTGGGAGCCATGCTTGGGCCTTTGTGCCAAAGAAGAAAAGGAAATCTTTGGATAAGAAGAGTAAACCATTGATCTTTGTAGGGTATTGTGAGGACATAAGAGCTTATTGTCTTTTAGATCCTGATACACATGATGTTATTTTTGAACACATGTTTAGTTTGATGAGCATTTCACTCCTCATGATTCTTCATCTTCTTCCATTCCTTCTTCTTCTTCATCTCATCTTGAGGATCCTTTCTTTGAGGATATTGATGAGGAGGTTATCGATGTCATTGAGGATCATATTCCCACTGATGTTGTCACTATGCCTAAGTGGGCTCGTACTATATTTTTTGAGGCAACACCTTTCATAGAGGATCTTCCACCCACTAGGCATCATCATGCACATTCTATAGGTTTTGGAATTTTGTGTCAGAGTAGTTTATGAGGATCCATAGTATTTTTCAAAGGCTCATGGGATATCGGAGTGGGATGATGCGATGGCAGATGAGTATTCTTGTTTAATGAAGAATCATATATGGGATTTGGTATCTCTTCCTAAAGGAAGAAATATGGTTAGGTTTAAGTGGGTATACCAAACCAAATATGCCATTGATGGGTCCATTGACAAGTATAAGGCTCGTCTTGTTGTAAAGGGTTTTTCACAAGTTGAAGGTATTGATTAATCTAAGACTTTTGTACCCATTGCCAAGATGGATTCTGTATGCCTTGTACTTGTTATTTCTGCATCACAGGGGTGGCCTGTATACCAGATGGATGTGAAGAGTGCCTTCCTACATGGATATCTACAAGAGGAAATATATATGGAGCAGCTATCTGGATTTGTTCTGGATTCTTCTCTTGTTTTTAGGATTTGAAGGTCTCTCTACGGTTTCAAACAAGTCCCTTAGGCTTGGTATGAGAAAATGGATTCTTTTCTTCTATCTACTAGTTTTGTTCATTACCATTCCGATATAGTGTATCTCCAAGCATGTTGGTGAGGATATTGTGATACTTATCTTTATGTTGATGATCTTGTTACTTACTAGAAGCTCTTCTTCCCACATTCAGAGTATTCAGAGGGATCTTTCTACATAGTTTGACATGAAAGATCTTGGGCTTTTGAATTATTTCCTTGGTTTGTAGATTTCTCAGATAGATTCAGGGATTTATTTGAGTCAAAGCAAAATTTCACCCATGATCTTCTTAGGTTCTTTGATATGGCTGATTGCAAGCCAAGTCCATCTCCTTTTTCGTCTGGAGTTACTCTTAAATCCACATGTACCACACGAATTTGTGATCCTATGTTGTATTGGCAATTGGTTGGGAGTCTCATATCCTTGACCCATACTCGCCCTGATATTTCATTTGTAGTAGGTCTTGTATCTTAGTTTGCACATTCTCCTCATAGTGGTCATTGGCGGGCAGTGCTAAAAGGATTTTGCCCTATTTGTATGGCACTTCCCACTTTGTTCTACACTACACTAGGGGCTCTAATTAGTTGGTTGGGTATCTGATTCAGATTGGGCAAGCTCTATTGATGATGGGTGTTCCACTTATAGCTATCTTTTTTCTGTCTTGGTTCTTCTCTAGTTGCTTGGGTGGGCAAAAGCAACAGGCTATTGCACTTTCATCTTCGAGGAGGAGAGTACATGGCAATAGTTACAATGAGTCAACAGATTATTTGGCTTCATCAATTATTGATAGAGATTGGATTCCCATAGGATTCACTAAATGTACTTTGGTGTGACAACCAAAGTGCAATTCACATTTCTCACAACCCAATTGAGCATCCAGCGAACCAAGCATATTGAGATACACATCCACTTCATTCGGCAACACATTCAGGATGGAGTTCTTTGCTTGGAGTACATTCGACTCAACAACAGGTTGTAGACATCTTTATGAAGCCTTTTGCATCACCTCGCTACCTTGAGTTGCGTGGAATGCTTGGGGTTTCAAAATTTGTTCTTGGGGGTGTTCATGAGAACATCTTCCTTCTTCTTTCTTTCTCTTTCTTATAGAAGGATTCTTTCCATATTTTGGTTCTATATTTCTTCATGGATATATTGTACATGATTACCTCATCGTGCCTAGTTGTCGGGACTCATACCGTGGACATGCCACTTCTATTTTGGCCCCTAGGTTCACTTGAGGGGGTGTTAGAGTAGGTATTTACCTTAGCTCATGTTCACCTAGGTACATTATTTACCTTTATTGTATTTATCCTCACCCACTTATGTGTGTGTATATTTATTTTTTTTATTTATTTAGATATTAGGAAATAGTTCTTTCCTTGATCTATGGTATTTACTAGTTCTTTCCTAGATCTATGGTGTTGACTAGATCCTTGATGTCTAGTTCCTCATAAATCTATGGACTTGACTAGTTCTTTGATGACTAGTTCTTTCCATGATTTATGGCTTGATCTACGACCTTGACTGGTTCTTAGATTTTTATTCCTTTCAGTATATAAGCAAGGCCCATTCTAATTGTATTTCATTGAGTTCCATAATAATATATGATATTGATGCTCATTTGTTTGCAAAGGTTTATGTAAATTTATTCTCACGAATTAGTTTCATCTTATTGCTCATGATATTTGATTAGCATCTCGTGTTCTTGGCTTGGTACGATCTGGTTATCATTCTTTTTATTATTCTTGGTTATCCACATCCTTTTTCTAATAGCATCCTTGGGGAAATTCCGTAAGTTCATTGATGCAGGAGCATAACTTGGGAGACCATAAATTTTGATCCGATTGTTGGACCGTCTTGAAATTTTACACAGTGGTAGATATACATTAGTACTATACTGAGGTCAACCTTAATTGCAAGGTTGTGGCCAATTTGGCACATTTTTCGGTCTGGATTCCTTCATCCAAAGTGGCCTAAAATTGGCTCGTAAAATTTCTTTTGCTTTTGACTAGGTCTTAGAACTTCAATAACTTTTGTTGTGCTTATTAGAGTAGGTCAAAATTTTGCGTGAGAATTAATTTATGAAGGCATATCTGGGAGAAATTTTTTTGGGCCCATCCGAGTTGTTTTTTGCTAGTAGCTAATTTTTGGCATTTTAGGTTTTTAGAATAGACATGAAATAAAAGTTAGATTGAATGGCGAAAAGATTAGTGTGGATTACAGTAATCAAGAAAGCTATTTTGAAACTCCTAGTTTTTATTTGCAAAGTTATTTATGTCTCTGCTTTTATGTATTTCAACATCTTGCAACCGGATTCACATCATTTATCTTTTTAAGTTTTTGATTCTTTCATTTTACTTCTTCCATGCACTCATGCCGACATCTCGCAAACACCATGGTTTTAATCTTAAGAGAAATTGGAGATGCTTAAATATTTTTAAGTCTCTCTTCCCCATAATCTTAAAAATTATATAATTGTATTTTATCTCTTCGTGGTCAATCCCCAACAATAAATGAAACTATGGAATCGTTATATTTTTTACGGCCCGATATTGATATATTATCCATTTTATTGTATTCTTGAGGAATGTCTAACCTCGTGCGATAACCTCTATATTCTATCTAGGTTTGTTTTACTATTTTGTTTATGTTTGACAATAATAGCTTCATTGGTTCATTGGACATTTTCAAAAGCAATCAATTATGAAATAAACTTGTTCATTTGTCATGTCATATGTAGAGCATGTTACTATCATTATTTAAAAAATAAAATTGATGGTGTATAAGATATATATGTATTTAAAATAACATTAACTTCATTTTTGTATCACCATTTTTTTCTCCGAAATCCTACTCTTACTCGCTAACATTTCCTCAAATTTGTCTCCCAATTGTAATAAGAATATTTTTTCCTCATTCTTCGTAATGGGGTTCATATCATTCTCTATTTGGGATACTACTTGGATAATTGTATTTCTTTTCCACTTATCACTTTTAAAAAAAAAAAAAATTATTTATCAATTATATGACTAAACATATCAATGAGAGAAAGATATGAAAAATTATGTTTATTTTAGTTCATCTTCTTCACATTAAAACTAAACTTGTGCAATAAAATATGCCGTAGATTATACTTGATGTTTATTTTAACCCTATCAAACGATATTTTTGCACTCCATACATGAGTAGAATTATTGCGTGGTGAATAATAATTACATGAGGAGTTATCTGTGAGGATCTTGCTAGTGTAAATTTAGAGATAGATAGATCTGATTGCTTGCCATACAAAGAGATAAAAATAATATAATTGGATGGTCCGAAAATTGAAAAAATAATGGGAACATTTTTATTGGAATGATTTGATAGGAAATTAAGAGTAGTGAACAACTTCCTATGCTAATCTTTGAGGAGAGATATTATGCAAAAATTTCAACATAGTAAAACAGCTTACAAAAATATCAGCAACATATTCATAACAAAACACAAACACTAGATATACTGGGGAAAATCCTTAACGGATAAAAACCCCACACTCCGTAAGCCCACCAATGTATTTCAAATCTAATAACATAATTACATACACTGCAGAGCAAGTTTCTTACAGGAGTATCACCAAAAACAATTCTAGGAGGATTCAAACTCACCACATCAATTGCTTCTCCAAGCCTTCAATTTATAGACCTCTGGTTATACAAGAAACCATCTATGGTTTACAAAACCATGTGTCAAACCTCTCATGAGGTGGATAGCATTAAAGAGCAAGATTTCGGTCTAAAATTAGGCTCCCACGTCCACAATATTTTCCCCTATTTTTGACCATTATAGATGTCATAAAATCTATCATAATATGTCTAAATATAGTCCTTCCATGATATACTATCATATGAGAATCTTTTGATAACTCCTATTTCTATTTTTAGAGTCTAGATAATGTGAAACAGCTATAGGAAAATCTTAAATGAATAAACCAAACAAGGTTGGGACACCTCATTTCCAACATGATTTAGAATAAAAATCATTAGGAGGGCTATTAGACGGACCATATAAGAAATAATTTATTTAAATGGACTAATATAAGAACTTAAAAAGAATAGATGAATAGATGCGTGGAGAACTAGGATAAGGCTGATCCACATGAATTACACCATAGTTATGGTGTTTCTATGAGTTTATAATTCAAGACACACTTCAATTGCATATGTTTTAAGGCTTTGAGATTAGATAAATAAATAAACATATCTCTATTTTACTTGTGAATATTTTATGTACCTTTGAGAATGGTTGTGGTTCTTTTATATGACATATGTTAATCAAGTTAGGCATAAGAGATGGAAATTCTTTAGGAGAGATAAGTTAATACATTTATCGAAATAGGAGATTGGAAGAACATGAACGAGAGAAAACTAGGAGAATGTTGTCCTCCATTGTGAGGAAATGGGTAGAAGATATTATTTAAGTGAACTAAGAAAATAAAAGGATCTATAAACTAGGGGACATGTGTCATTGCATGTAAAATAAGGGCTAAACCTAAAAAGGTTGTTTAATAAGATATCGTGAGTACAATGACAATAGGAGCAAGGTGAATGATATTGGTGAAACTATAGGGTGTAAGGAGTAAACTATATATTATCAAGAAGACCACGTAAAAGGTATTGGTGATCTAAGGCATCAAAATGTATATGAAATAAAATCGTAGATGTCACATAAATTTGGCATTAATGAACCATGTATGAGAAAGAACAAATAGTAGATGTGGCGCTTTTTTTTTTAAAAGATTTTGGTGATTATGTATGCATATAGGTAAAAATATGATATTTAAAGTGTTGATCATTTCAAAATGAGACACAAACCGATATTGTGTTATGTAATTTTTTTAAGATTCCACAAAATACTATTTTCTTGAATATTATGTAAGGATTATAAATAAGGTAATTTTTTTCATTTAAATAAAACCTAAGATATGTAATGCATCTAATGTATCCTTGTTCATTCAAGGATAATTGAATAAGAAATAATAATTTTGAAGATCACAAATATCACTCAAATGTTATATGAAGCCATGGTATGATCTAGAAAAATTAAACCGATAAAGAGAATTATTAATTGGTTGGACTCTTGAGATGACATATAGGTTCATTTTAGTACATTTATATGATAACTTGAAATTTTAATTTATTCTATTAATTTGAACCGTTTTATAAAACATTTTCTAGGAGAGTTTTCTTGACTCAGTTTTGTCTATCTTGACATAAATGAAGAGAGGATCATCTTATTGAGAGATAGGTTCATCAAGATTATAAAACTAATAGGAAAGTAAGGAAATTAATTACGTATATGTTGTTACATAAATCTTAAAATAATGATCTACGTATTATTGAAGAATAATCTAATTTACACAATATAAGAGGGATTATTGTAAAAAATTAGAGTTCATGAGATATTCTTGTATAATATTGTTTTCATGAGATGATAAATATTTTTATGAGAGGTTTAAATAAGCACAAAGAATGGAATTTGTAATTGCATGTTTGAAACATCTAAAACTCGAATCCCATTTCTATAAGTTGTCTATTTATATATTGATCTAGACATTCGAATCTAGTCCTAAGAGGTAGAGGTATCACGATGATTTGAATTTTTATTTTTACTTAGACTAGATACTTGAGACTATGGAGAATAGATGATTCATAAGATAAAATATTATGTATATGTAAATATATAGTAAAAAAATATATTTCAGGAGAAATGCACTTAATTATATGACATTGGCCGTGTAGGTATAGGGCCATTGATTTGAATAGGTTTTCAATGTTTTGATGTGTTTGAAAATTTGTTCAAGAATTTTACAACATTTATGAGATGTTAACATTACTATATGTATTATAATTATGGGATGGATATGCAACATTTATTTTGGATATGTTAACATTGGTATCAAAGGTACAAAGAGAATAAGATGATTCTTTATTTTCATTCTTAGGTGAAGGGGATGCAAAATCCTTAGAATGATTAAGTCTTAGCATTAGTTTAGTTTAATACATTGTTGTTCGTATTTTTGATGGGCAGCTATAATCGTCCTCCTTCCTCCCGTAACCTTTATATTTTTCTTTGTTGTTTTGTTTGGAACACATTGAATTGAATAAACATTGAGTAAATATATTCTTTGTCTTCTGTTGTCATTAGTATTAGAGCGGATCAATCTAGAGGAGGATCTGGCAAAAGTGACCTATCTTATGCTATGGAGAAGAAAAAGACAACAACATTTTTACAGGATGTGTTTGGATTTGGCATTTTCTCTCGTTTTTGTATGCAGACCTAGCAACCAGTGAAAATCTTCCTGCATGGAGTTTGGTGGAGGGGGAATGTCAAGATTTAAATTTTTTTCTCTTTCCTATAGTTTTCCTTGTTTTATTTACTACTCCATTGGTGCTAGATACTTGCGTAGTCATTCATGCTGCCAGGAAGAAACCATCATTGTTAAAGCATTTGAGAGTTGTCCATAAGAAAATAAAATTTTCTATACCAAATTTCTCTTCTGCATCATCATTGGTGCAACAAAAGAAAGAAATTTACAAATCTCCATTTTAATGTCCACGACCTATGTTCTTTGAAAAATTACTCATGCCAGTAGAATTTGAGAGACAAGCTCTGTAAAGGTCCTATGTGTGCGTGGAGTTTTGGGTGACATAAGCCCCGAAGAAGCCAATGAGTCATGTGGGCAGAAGTGCCAAGGAGCCACGGCCCAACCTTGAGCAGCTTGAACAGCCCGAACCGCCCGTGTCCTATGCCGTACGAGGAGGCTAGACACCTGTGTGAGACTCGTAGCGTGAAGAGCTTGGCAAGAGAGGTTAATATAGATTACCTGCCACGTACATGTCACACATTTCCGATGCCGAGAGTGTTATGAGCAACCCTTCCACTAGGTCACCTCTGAGAACCCAAGAAGACACCACCGACATCTATTTTTCCTTGCTCAATGAATTGCTGAATACCGGCAACATATTATTTGACGAATTGATAGATCAAGGATTCTTCTACTTTTTCTGGTTCGATGTGTGTTGTCAAGCACGTTGAATCCGTGAAGAATTGGAGCATGGTTATGATGCAGATGATGAAAATGAAGTGTAACGCCCACAATAGCTGGCCTCGCATCTCACCGCCTGAGCTTTTAGAGGCCATCTTCATGATAGGTTCCTTTAGTAAGAATTTGTAACCGTTTATGAACAATCAATAAATAAAATATAATTTTGAGTTTTTGGAAATGTCTGCACCTCATACTTTGTTGTTGATGCCTAGTTGCTAAAAGTGCCAAATTTCACCACATGGAAAACCAAGACGCAGATGATTCTTGATTTGAAGATATTTGGGGATTGTTTCTGCACAGCAGGTCCCTCCCACAAACATTTATCTATTGGCTAAGTATGAAAAGGACGATGCAAAATCATTAATGCTTATCACTCTGTGCCTTTTTGATGAGGTTCAACCTCAATTTCAGGAAGCAACCACTTCCTCTATGGCATGGGCCGTGTTGTGTACCATCTATGAAGCCAAGAATCTGATGAAGATGATGCATCTTCAGACAAATCTTCACACGATGAGTATGCATGATGGCGAATCACCAAATCCTTCCCGCGGCGTGTGGCCGAGTTACGCGTAGAACTTTCTGCTCTCAGTGAAATGGTGGAGGACAAGTTACTAGTCCCACTCACCTTACAAGCTCTTCCTTCTCAGTTTTGGACACTGATCACCATGTTGACCATCACTCAATAGGAGGTGAGTTTTACCAAACTGGTGAATTATCTCCAGTAGGAAGAAGCCATTCAAAATGTTCAAGAAGTCTTTGAAGACAAGGCTCTCATCACGTGGCAAAAGTATAGCAACAAGCCCGAGAAAGGATAGTCATCTCCTGCACTAGAAGCAACATCCATAAGCAATTCTTCTCGGGCCACCATAGCGCCACCCGTATAGAAAGCGAACAACAAGGCAGATTGATTGTGCCACATTTACTCCACGAATACGCACATGACTGCGAACTATTATTACAATGGTCGCAAGCATGGCAACTCTGGTAAAGAGATCACTTTTGGCCAAGGATATTCTTAGAAATCCTAATGGCGTGCTCATAATCGAGACAAAAGGGTCATATTACTCGCTCAACGGACGCCTCCTCCGATGAAGAGGTTCTAGACTCCAACTCATTTAGACATTTTCCTAGTCTCATATACTTTGTATCTTCGTAAAGTGTCCGGTTGATTGATTCGGGTGCCAAGAAACATATGATCACAATAAGAAGTTGTTCCATACCCTGAGTGACTAGCCAATTGGAGATTAGATCACCATTGTAGATAATTAGGAGTATATTGTGGTGGGGATTGGTGATGTCATCATTCCTCTTGGGACACGAAGATGTACACTCATGAAGGTGCTATATGTTCCAGCTTTGACCTCAAATCTCTTGTCTATGATTCACTTCTTAATCATCGAATGCGGGTTGAATTATTTGTTGAGAAAGGGGTCAAGTCTTGCATTATTTATGTTATGTTTGTGGAGCCTATTTGCATGTTAGAATGTGGTACACCTTCTATGTGTTACACTCGGCTATTTTTATGGCTGTCCTGCTCTGGTGGGTGAGCGGGTCGTGGGGTTCTTGAGGGGTGAAGCCCCCCGATGGAAGGGGTTTCGGGGTGAATCCCCATAAGCAAATTTTCATGGGTGGTTTATTAACCCGTGGGTAATGGGTAACCTTTATGGGTTGGTTTTGGGCCTATAGTTTTTTTAGTCTTTGCCGATTGTTTTGATACCCATGCTTTTTGCCCTTGGTTTTGATACCCACGGTTTTGTATCAAACCGCTAAGCATTGTCTATTTATATGGTCTTATGCATCTGATAGAGGTACAAGTAAATGTATTGCAGATGTGTTTTGAATTCGGGTGTGAATTTCAGAGAGTTTTTTTAGCATAGCTCCAAACGGATCCGGGTATTGTATTGAGAGAGTAGAGGCTTGTAATAAAATCGAGCAAGTGATTCTTGGTGGATGTAGCCCAAATTGGGTGAACCATGTTAAATCTTTTTCTCTCGTGTTGTGTTATCAAAGGAGAAGTGTCCCAAGATAGAGCAAGAAAGAAACCAGATGTCAAAGGTACGTTACTCATTAGTAGTTGGCGCTTGATGTATGTTATGGTGTGCACTAGGCCCGATATTGTGCATGCAAAGGGGAGATGTGAATAGATTTATGAGTGATCTAGGTAAAGAGCATCGAAAGTAGTAAAGTGGATCCTTCGGTATTTTAGAGGGACCATGGGGACTTTTTTGTGCTACAATGGATCGCACACAACTTTACGTGGTTATGTAGATTCGTACATGACCGGAGATGTAGACGTAGGGAGGAGCACAATGGGTTATATTTACACCGTAGGTGGGACAAGAGTGAGCTGGATTTCATGACTACAAGTTGGTGGCTTTGTCAACCATGGAGGCCGAGAGTATGTTGCTGCCACAGAGGAAAACAAAGAGATGATTTGGCTACAACAATTGCTTTAGGAGTGGGGCATAGCAGGAGGAATGTAAGATATATAGTGATAGTCGAGTGCTATACACCTAGCTAAGAACTCTTCTTTCCACTCCAGAAGAATCTTATACAGCTTGAGATATCACTTCATCAGATAACTTTAGAGGAAGATAAGTTGAAGTTGGAGAAGATTCATACCACCAAAATCCTCAGAGACATGATGACCAAGGTGGTCACAAGGGATAAACTAAAGCTATGTTCAGCTTTGGTTGGCCTTCGCAGATGACAAGCTGAAGGGCCGAGAAGCTTGCTCTGGAAATCACCCAAGTGGGAGATTGTTATGTTTGTGGAGCCTATTTGCATGTTAGAATGTGGTACACCTTCTATGTGTTACACTTAGGTATTTTTACGGCGGTCCCACTCGCCGGTGAGCGGAAGTCAGGGGGTTCTCGGGGCTAATCCTCAAGCAAATATTCATGGGTGGTTTATTAACCCATGGGTAATGGGTAAACCGTTATGGGCTGTTTTTGGGCCCGTGTTTTTTCGATCTTTTTCCCATTATTTTGATACCCATGGTTTTTTTCCTGGTTTTGATACCTACGCTTTGTATCAAACTACTTAAGTATTTTTATATTTATATGGTCGTATACATATGATAGAGGTACAAGTAAATGTATTGCAGATGTGTTTTGAATTTGGGTGTGAATTTCAGAGAGTTTGTTGATCATAGCTCCAAACGGATCTGGGGTATGTATTGAGAGAGTGGAGACTTGTAATAAAATCTCGAGGAACTCGTGCTATGATTATTTACTAATGCACATGCCTTTAGTTTGGTGGATGTAACTGAAACAAAAAAACAACATAACACAAGAATACCATCAACTATGATAAGACAGTAATGATGACAAATCTGAAATATCAAAATAAATTATAATATTAACATGAAAATGTTACAATCTCACCCATGAGGTACTTCAAGTGTTATTGACTTCACTTCTTTCACCAAGACTATGGGAGAAACTTTACAATTACACCTCTTAATGGCTTCTTCAACACACCTTTAAACCGATGGCTTCCTTCGCACACTTCCTACAATATTTCTCACTACTTCCTTCTATGCTAAATGAGGGGGGTACCCTCTCATTTTAAGAACTTCCAGTGCTTATCCATCTTATCTCTAAGATAGGATAAGAAATCCACTCGACGAATCATATTCCATACCTTAACTCTTATCTCGTACATGTAAGCTTATCTTCTAAGATAAGATAAACCTTATCATTTTACATGGGTTCCACATTTTTAGACTTTTACAAATAAAATACACAAAATATTTATGACCTCACTCCTTGTCCTTATTACCAATATAATATTTCTAATTCCTAATCACGTAGACCCTACTTTCTAATTACCCAAACTTTGACATTTTAACATTACTGACCACTTACTTACAAATATTTACTTTTACAACATTCCTATTGACTTTGACTATTACCGTACTCCACATTATTGGCGGCACGCATGCATCGACGGTGCCGTTATCTTCTATCGACGCTACTACTAATTATACTTAACAACATCATATTCCTAATACATACATTAATGAAATAGAAATTATGGAGGAAAATTTTAGTGTCGACATCTTCCCCTTCCTAGCTTCTACTCCGTCCCTGAGTAGACTATTCGGGTGCTTGGAAAATCTTCAACTTGTCGTGGTTGACCCATTTCGTAATGGGAGTGCCATCCAATTCCTCCAATGCAGACGTACCATTTTCATGCACAACTACTATTTTGTAGGGGCCCCATCCATTTTGGAAGAAATTTTTCTCTTTTTTTTTTGTATCTCGAATCATATACTAGAACCAAGTCATTCACATGAAATGGAGACCACCGGATCTTTGATCAAAGTATTCCTTCGCTTCATTTTCTTCTTATGGCTTGTATCCTTTGCTATTTCTCTCATTTCCTCCAAAGAAATGAAGATGTACCAACCTTTCTTTTATCGAATCACTTTCATCCATCCTTTCATTTTTCATAACTCTCACAAAGGGGAATATCAAACTCAATAGAAGAATGGATCAATGCCATAGGCCAATGAAATGGGGAGTATCCCGTTGCTGACTTTGATGTTGCCCTATATGCCCACAATGCCGCATGAATCCTTTTATCCCATTTATGTACCGCAAGGCCGCATCTTTGCTAGAATTTGACACAACACAAAATTTGTTCGTTCCACCCGCCCATTTGTGTTGGCTTGTATGTTGTTGCCTTCCCGTGCTTAATAGAAAACTTATTGACTAGGGCTTCTACCACCTCATTAATGAAGTGGCTTCCTTGATCTATTACAATTTCTAATGGGCAACCAAATCGTGACAATGCATTCATACATGAACCTCGCCACTTCATCCATGGAAGTTGTTTTCAATGGCCTAGCTTCAACCCACTTGGTTAAATAACTGTGGCAACTACAATATACTTATTTTGGCATGATGTAGTTGGAAGTGGACCTACAATGTCTATTCCCACTTTTCAAAGGGACCAAGGGGAAGAATAGACATAATGGAGCTCGATGAAGTCTTACGGTTACCATGTGTTTGACAAATATCACATGTCTTACAATAATTATAACAATCTTTAAAAAGAGTGGGCCAAAGTTGATAACCTCGCATCCAAGATCCTTCTTGTTGTAAGTTGTCCAGAGAAGTGCCCTCCACATGTACCATGTGGAATTCTTCTAGCAGCTTCCTTCCTGATCACGTCCAACTCGCCCTCTCAGATGTCCATCGTGTCCTATTCAAATAATACTCCATGCAGTAATAGAATATGGACGACTCGGCTTGAGTAATCTTTCTCTTAGTCTTTGCGGGCACCATCAGAAACTTGAATTCATTCAGATAATTCCAAATATCTATGTATTCACTAGGATTGTGTCAAGGGATAACAATGCTGCATCGGGAAATCATCATCATCACAAGATGATCCTAAACCATCATAGGCTCGAGAGAGTGCATCTGCATTGACATGCTTCTTTCCTGGCCTATCTATAATATCAAATTCAAATTCTTGTAGCAAAATTATCCATCTTGCTATCCTCCCTGATGGGTTAGGCTTATTTACAATATATTTTAGAGCCTGATGATCTGTTACAACTAGAAATTTTTTCCCTAGCAAGTAATTTCTAAACTTCTTTACAGCAAAAATGATAGCCAGAGCCTCTTTTTCAGTTACAGTATAATTTACCTCAGCACTGCTCATTTGTCTGCTCCCAAAGTAAATTGGATGTTCATTCCCATTTTCATCCTTTTGGCTCAAAGTACTTCCTAGTGCAGATCTCGAGGCATCAGTGTACACAATGAATGGCTTGCTCCAACTGGATTCTTCAAAACAGTGAAGACACTGTGGCTTCCTTCGCTTGTCCAAAAGCTTCATGCGCCTTATTTCCCGGTTCATAAGTAACATCCTTCTTCAAGAACTCGGGTTAGTGGTCAGTGCAATCTTTGAGAAATTTTGATGAACCTTCTATAAGAACCCACATGGCCTAAAAATGATCTCAACTTACTTCTATTAAGAGGAAATGGTAAATCTTTGATTTTTGAAACTTTATCAGATCGCACTCAATACCATCTCTCGGATACAACATGCCCTAACAAAACGCCTTTTAACATCCAAAGACACACTTTCAGAGGGTTTAGTGAGGCTTGTGCTTCATCTAACCTTTGAAATGTTGTCTCCATTTGGCAGTGGTGGTCCAACTTGCTCCCATAGATGCAAAAATCATCCGTAAATACTCTGATGAAGGTCCCAATGTAGGGTTCGAACACCCTATTCATCAAACGCTGGAATGTTGCTGGAGCATTACACAACCCAAAAGGCATAACTCTATAAGCAAACATTCCCCAAGGAGTGGTGAACGTGGTCTTCAACCTGATCTTTTCTCGCTATACGAACTTGGTCAGAGCCGCTATATCCATCAAAGCAAAACTATAAGCACTCGCCGCCGCCTACTTGGCCCAAGATCTGATCTCGAAAATGGAAGAGGGTAATGATCCTTCTTTGTTGCCTTATCGAGCTTCCCGTAATCAACACAAATGCGTAGCTTCCCATTCTTTTTTATTGAGATCACAATGGGAGAAACCCATTCTGAATTCTCCACAGCAAATATGAATCCTGCATCAAGCAACTTATCTATTTCTTCTTTTACAGTCTTGGAAAAATTAGGATTCATTCTATATGGCATTTGCTTTATGGGCTTAAGACCATCTACCACTCAATAGAATGTTCTACCCAACTTACTTGACGGAGTTCCTTGTAATCAAAAGTGAATAGGTGTATGTACCTTCGAAAGAGCTGGAGGTAGGATTCCTTCTCACTCTCCATCACAGATCACCAATCTTTATTTGTTGGAGACGATCATCAACTTCTTCTTCAGATAATTTTATGGGGTCATGAGTTGGTGTGATCGGAAGGATATCCATGATCGAAACATCAACCTCACTTTCTTCATCTTCAAAGTGTCCACTTCACCGGTACTAGAGTAATCGTGAGGATGTCCAATCATCGCCATCACTTGAATCCATGTGTTCTCGCTTTATGATGTCGAGGATCACATTTATCTTCACCCTCTCTACCACGTCCAAGTGTCATGAAACCTTCATTCCAAAGAGTTTTCGCATGAACTCTCCTTAGCCATGGTCTTCCCAAAGAAAGATTGGGTACGCAACAAGCATACCATTTTTCATCACCCGAAAGTCTACCACACATACCACACCCATAATGATATTGCCACATTTGAAACTACACCTTCTCGGTTTAGTTTTTCCTTTATTTAATGACCTTAACATAAGTGTCAAGGGCGATCAATTTTTAAACCCAACATATTCATTATAGACTGGTCATTACATTAATCGCAACACCTCCATCAACTAAGACATCATGAATTGAAATACCATTACATAATACCTCAACCAGGAGCATAGGGATCCGCTCTCGCCTCCAAAACAGGGACCTCAACCTCCTTCCTTCTTCGAGCATCGAGTCCACCTCGCAACTCCCGCCTCTTCTCGTAAGACATAGCCAAGAGTTGACCATATGTAATATTTCAAGGCCTTTTGGACAGATCTTCCAAGATGGAGTATGGTCTCGCCCCCGTGAAATCGTAAAATCCTACACACCCAACTTTCTTCTCCTATGTTTCTTACTAGTTTCTTCTTTCATCTTCTTAGGATCATTTCCATCTTGATTATCTTTTTCTTTCTTTCTTTTTTGTTATAAACACATCTACTTCATTATTTCTCGCTCTTATCTACTACATCAAAAGAATTCACAGTGCTTTTCCTTTATCATTATCTCCTTTACCTGATGTAGAAGCTCTATCTCGGACAATTATACTTATAATGACCCTTTTTATAACAACCATAACAAACAACTTCAGTAAATATTTCTTTTCGACCTCTATCTCCTCCCCGAGAACTAAATTCCTTTCCTCAAGAAGATTAATAGTTAACTCGACCCATCTTTTTGAGTAGATCTTCATACTCAGAGATGTACTAGGAGAAATATTTGTGCTCACCGGGAGTGGTTGTGGATTCTGACCAAAGGTGCCGGTGTAGGCTCTACTTTAGCAACAATTTCTTTGGGCTCCTCTTCCATGCTTTCTTCTCGCCTTCGCAATCTCCTTTGCTTGTTCAATGGTAGCCGGGCGGTCATACTTCACTCGTTGTCGATCTCGGCTTCATCCCAAGAATGAAGTGCTTACAGAGGAGATTATCCACGCCATTCATCAACCCATCCGCTAGTCCTTCCTTCCGGATCCTGGGCATCGAGCTTCCTCCTTAGCTCTAGAACACGAGCATGATAATCCCTTTATCTTCTCCTTCTCCTTGGGATAGCTTTGTGATCTCGATCATGAGATCGCATATTTCGTTGTTCACCAAATTCTTCAAGAAAACTTTTTCGCTAATAAATCCCATGAATTTTTCACATTATCACCTAGTGTTTCAAACCACCTAAGTGTCGAACCATCCAAAAAGGTAGGAAAAATTCAGTCCATTGTTCCTCTTATAAGGCCATTACAAATACAAGATCGCTTAAACTCTTGAATGAAAGAAGAAGCATCTTCATTAGATTGAGCTAAAAACAGAATCTTTCCCATTTTCAAAAGTAACCACCGTGAAATACCAACTCACAAGTACAATCAACAAGACTTATGTGTACAAATAATTGGAATCACTATACTAGAAAGTGACTTTACACCTTCTACAAAAAATAGAAATGACCATGGTAAACTATGGTAAAACTTGACTTATCGCGGTAAAACTCGACTTTACCGTGGTAAACACTATTCACTAAAAGTGAAAAGTGAAGTTATCGCGGTAAATACTATTCATGGTAAAAAGTGACTTTATCGCGGTAAATACTATTCCAAAGCAAAAATGACTTTACTATGGTAACTACTATTCATGGCAAAAATGACTTTACCATGGTAACTACTATGCACAATAAAAACAAGGTTACCCTCTAATTGATTTTTGACTAAGTGGGAATATCTCTCCATAAAATCCACCAACGAGGAATGGTCCCAGCAACGGAACCAAAATGTCATCACCAATCCGGCACTATGATAATTCTTCACCGGGAACTCCTCGTGCTATGATTATTTACTAATGCACAACCTTTAGTTTGGTGGATGTAATCTGGAAACAAAACAACAACATAACACAAGAATACCATCGACTATGATAAGACGAAATAATGATGACAAATCTGAAATATCAAAATAAATTATAATATTAACATGAAACTGTTACAATCTCACCCATGAGGTACTTCAAGTGTTATTGACTTCACTTGCCTTTCACCAAGACTATGGGAGAAACTTTACAATTACACCTCTTAATGGCTTCTTCAACACACCTTTAAACTGATGGCTTCCTTCGCACACTTCCTACAATATTTCTCACTACTTCCTTCTATGCTAAAATGAGGGGGTAGCTCTCTATTTATAGAACTTCCAGGCTTATCCATCTTATCTCTAAGATAGGATAAGAAATCCACTCTGACGAATCATATTCCATACCTTAACTCTTATCTGTACATGTAAGCTTATCTTCTAAGATAAGATAAACCTTATCATTTTACATGGGTTCCACATTTTTAGACTTTTTACAAATAAAATACACAAAATATTTATGACCTCACTCCTTGTCCTTATTACCAATATAATATTTCTAATTCCTAATCACGTAGACCCTACTTCTCTAATTACCCAAACTTTGACATTTTAACATTACCTGACCACTTACGACAAATATTTACTTTTACAACATTCCTATTGTACTTTGACTATTACCGTACTCCACATTATGGCGGCACTGCATCGACGGCGCCGTTATCTTCTATCGACGCTACTACTAATTATACTTAACAACATCATATTCCCAATACATACATTAATGAAATAGAATTTACTGAGGAAAATTTTAGTGTCGACATGTGACGTAGCCCAAATTGGGTGAACCACGTTAAATCTTGTCTCTCTCGTGTTGTGTTATTTATCCCGCACTTTTTTTTGAGATCTGTAATATTTTCTCGCATATTAGTTTCTACCGTTGTGATTCTCGTAAGGGATTATTCCACATATTTTATCTCTTATTTCCTAACAATTAGTATCGGATCATGGTTTGGTTTGCTAAAGTGTTGAATCAAAGGGAAAGTTTTTAGCTTGAGTGGGAGCTATGGCAAATGAAGGAAGATCTAAGGTTGATAAATTACGGGCAGAATTTCAGTCTTTTGAAGACGCAGATGGAAGATTACCTTTATCAAAAGGATCTTTATACTCCACTGTCTGAGAAGGTGAACAAACCCTCGAGTATGACAGATATGGAATGGGATTTGCTGGAAAGGAAGGCACTTGGGACAATGGCCGTGTGGCTTGCATCTTTAATATTATTTAATGTTTCAAAGGAAAAGACTACAAAAGATCTAATGGATGCATTAGCGAAGTTGTATGAAAAACCCTCTCGCTCTAACAAGATATTTTTAATGAAAAAGTTGTTTAATATGTTGTGAATATGCTAGCTTTAGTTACAATAGAATTTGATGAAGACGTTAGGGCTTTATTAATTATGTGCTCTTTACTTGAGAGTTGGAATAGCCCTCGGTAATGGTGGTAAGTAACTCGGTTCCAACTAACTCAAGTCAAGTTTGAGGATGTTGTAGGGGTGATTCTAAGCGAGGAAATGTGAAGAAAAAGCTCTGGGAATCTTCTACTTTAGGGAATGCTCGACAAAGGGAAACTAGAGGGAGATGTAAGAATAGAGGAAACCGTGGAAAATCAAAAGATCGGACAAGGTCAAAATCCAAGAACAAGATGTATGCTAGAATTGTGGAAAGTCTGGGCATGCAAAGAAGGACTGTTGGGAGCTTCGGGATAAGAAGAAACAACAGAAGAAAACAAGGAGGCAAATGTGGCATCGGGTAATGTATGTTAGGATGCTTTGATTCTTTCTTTGCATAATATTACTGAATCTTGGGTTTTAGATTCAGGGGCTTCTTTTCATGCTACTCCACATAGGTATTATTTTGTTGATTATGTTCAGGGATTTTGAGCATGTTTTTCTTGGTGATGATGAGCCTTACAAGATAGTTCGAAAAGGTTCTATTTAGGTTAAGATGCAGAACGGGAATACATGGCTATTGAAGGATGTCAGACATGTGCCTACATTAAGGAGAAATTTGATATCATGGGACAATTGGGAAGTGATGGTCAGATCGTGATATTTTACAGCCTAACTCTTAGAAGGTTACTAAGGGTGCTCTTGTGGTGGCAAGAGGTAAGAAGGTTGGAACCTTGTATTTAACCACTGATAGTACTAATGATTGTAATCTTGTGGCTTCAGATGCAGATACAACATTATGGCACTATAGGCTTAGTCATATGAGCCATAAGGGCATGGACATCATAAAGAAGAATTTTCCTGGATATACAAAAACAGGTTTGGAGTTCTGTGAGGACTGCATATATGGGAAACAAAAGTGAGTAAGGTTTCTCAAGGTTGGACCTACAAAGAAAGAGAGTAAGTTAGAGCTGGTGCATTCGATGTGTGGGGCCACTGTATCATCTCTTGGGGTTCAAGTTATTATGTAACTTTTATTGATGATGCAACAAGGAAAGTTTGGGTTTATTGTATTAGAAACAAATATGATGTATCCGACACTTTTGTTAAATGGAAAGCCTTGGTAGAGAATGAAACATGTCTTAAGATAAAATGTCTCAGTCGATAATGGAGGGGAGTATGCAGCAATGAATTTAATGATTATTTTCTAAGAATGGAATCCGTAGGCAAAAGACAGTTCCAGAACTCCGCAGCGTAATGGGGTATCGTAAAGGATGAATAGAACAATAATGGAACGTGCTAGAGCATGAGGTTACATGCACATCGCTCTTTCTTTTTGGGTAGAAGTGGTGAGCACAACATTGTACTTGATAAACAGAGGACCCTCAAGTTCCTGGATGGAGGTATACCCGAGGAGGCTTGGTATGTTAAGAAAGTTGATTATTAATTTCTTAGAGTCTTTTGATGTAAGGTGTTTGTTCATATAGACAAGGATGATAGGACCAAGCTAGAGGCTAAATCATAAAACGTACTTTCATTGGTTATGGTGGTGATTACTTTGGATATAAATGTTGGAGTATTAAGGATAAGAAAATCATTCGATCTAGGGATGTGGTCTTTAATGAGAAAGTCATGTATAAGCATTAGTCAGAGGAAAACAGGAAGAATCCAAGCAAGAATATGTAAAGCGGTAGAGGATCTTCTAGATGGGAAAGTGACACATGAATGAATTCAGAACCCCTCAACATGAACCCCAAACTCCTATATTGAGGAGGTCTTCTAGGGTAAGAAGAGAACTCGAACATTTTTCTCCTTCTCTTTATTATTTATTACTCACCGATAGTGGAGAGCCGAGAGATTTGATGAAGCAATACAGTAGATGCCAGAAGAAGTGGGAGCAAGCCATGGATAAGGAGCATCGTGCTCTCATGGAGAACCAGACATGGATTTGGTGAAGCTACCCAAGGCAAAAGAGCATTACGTAACAAGTGGGTGTTCGTGAGTCAAAGATGAAGGAGGAGGAAAGAAAAGATATAAGGCTTGGTTGGTGGCCAAGGGGTTTGCATGTAAACAAGGTATAGATTTTGATTAGATTTTTTCTCCCGTAGTAAAAATGACTTCTATTAGAACTATTCTAGGAATAGTTGTAGTAGAAGACTTGCACTTAAAAAGCTTGATGTAAAGACCGCATTTCTCCATGGTGATTTAGAGGAGGAACTATATATGCAACAACTAGAAGGCTATGATGTCAAAGGTAAAGAGGAGATGGTTTGAAAACTAAAGAAAAGCTTGATGGCCTGAAACAAGCTCCACATCAATAATATAAGAAGTTTGATATCTTCATGATGGAGCAAGGTTATATCAGATGCCATTTTGACCATTGTGTGTAT
This sequence comes from Taxus wallichiana var. yunnanensis, assembly GCA_018340775.1. Lineage (NCBI taxonomy): Eukaryota > Viridiplantae > Streptophyta > Pinopsida > Cupressales > Taxaceae > Taxus > Taxus wallichiana. The sequence continues at coordinate 838,412,434 of CM031242.1, read as the reverse complement.
ATAAAGAAATTTGAGGATGGAAGTTATATTATCCCGTGTTTGTATGTTAATGACATGTCTTTGGTTGCAGTAAAAACATGCAGAAATAAAAGTACTCAAGAAGCAGCTAAGTGAATCATTTTCTATGAAGGATTTGGGTGTAGCTAAACAAATCCTTAGTATGAGGATATCTCGGGATAAGAAGGAACGGAAGTTGAATTTATCTCAGAAGAGTACATTAAGAAGGTCTTGGAGAGGTTTAATATGTAGGATGCTAATGGGACTCCTTTGGTAGGCCACTCCGAGTTATTAAAGGAGTAGTTTCCCAAGACAGAGCCGGAAAGAAACCAGATGTCAAAGGTACCTTACTCATCAGCAGTTGGTAGTTTGATGTATGCTATGGTGTGCACTAGGCCTGATATTGCCCATGCAGTGTGAGTTCAGATGAGATTTATGAGTGATCTAGGTAAAGAGCATTGGTAAGCAGTAAAGTGGATCCTTCGGTATTTGAGAGGGACCATGGGGACTGTTTTGTGCTATAGTTGATCAGACACCACTTTACATGGTTATGTAGATTCAGACATGGCTGGAGATGTAGATAGTAGGAGGAGCACAACAGGTTATATTTAAACTATAGGTGGGACAATAGTGAGCTAGATTTCATGACTACAGAAGCTGGTGGCTTTGTCAACCACAGAGGCTAAGTATGTTGCTGCCACAGAGGAAAACAAAGAGATGATTTGGCTACAACAATTACTTGAGGAGTGGGTCATAAGCAAGAGGAATGTAAGCTATATAGTGATATTTAGAGTGCTATACACCTAGCTAAGAACTCTGATTTCCACTCTAGGATGACGCATATACAGTTGAGATATCACTTCATTAGGACAGCTTTGGAGGAAGATAAGTTGATGTTGAGAAGATTCATACCTACCAAAATCTCAGACATGATGACTAAGGTGGTCACAAGGGATAAACTAAAGCTGTGTTCAGCTTTGGTTGGCCTTCGCAGATGACAATGTGACGGGCCGAGGAGCTTGCTCAATGGAAATCAGTCTCCAAGTGGGAGATTGTTATGTTTGTAGAGCCTATTTGCATGTTAGAATGTGGTACACCTTCTATGTGTTACACTCGGGTATTTTTATGGCTGTCCCGCTCGTTGGTGAGCGGGTCGTGGGGTTCGGAGGGGTGAAGCCCCCGATGGAATGGGGTTCGGGGCGAAGCCCCTAAGAAAATTTTCATGGGTGGTTTATTAACCCGTGGGTAATGGGTAACCGTTATGGGCTGGTTTTGGGCCTATAGTTTTTTCATCTTTTGCCCATTATTTTGATACCCATGGTTTTTGCCCTTGGTTTTGATACCCACGGTTTTGTATCAAATCGCTTAAGCAGCTTGTCTATTTATATGGTCTTATGCATCTAATAGAGGTACAAGTAAATTTATTGTAGATGTGTTTTGAATTCAAGTGTGAATTTCAGAGAGTTTGTTGAGCATAGCTCCAAACGGATCTGGGTATTGCATTGAGAAATTAGAGGCTTGTAATAAAATCTGAGCAAGTGATTCTTGGTGGACGTAGCCCAAATTGGGTGAACCACATTAAATCTTGTCTCTCTGTGTTGTGTTATTTATTCTACACTTTTATTTGAGATCTATAATATGTTCGCATATTAGTTTCTACTATGCGATTCTGTAAGGGATTATTCCGTATATTTTATCTCTTATTTCCTAACAATTTCGCAGGAGACTCAGCTTATTTCTTGAGCATTTATGAAGGGCCATCTATTGCAGACCGGATATGGTCACTTCATCTAATATTTATCTCTCTTGTTCAATGGCAGAGTCCACCGCACTATGGAAATTTCGATATGGTCATCTTTTTACCGGGCTCTCGTGATCAACCCAGTCTTAAGGAAATTGTAAGAGGGCTTCCACCACTCTTCCATTCCTTTCCTTTTTTTGGGATGTATTGTGGGAAAACAACACAGAGGTATTTTAAAATAGGGATCTTATTATTCTACTGAGCATCTTCAGGCTGTACACACCAGTCTATGCGGACCCCTGCCAACTAGCTTCCAAGGTTTTGAATACGTTTTGCTCATCATTGATGATTACTCATGGAAAATGTGGGTATATTTTCTCCTGGAAGAAGAGTGAGGCATTTTCCAATTTCCTAACCTTTTACCAAAGAAGCCACCAGCAAAGATGGGAAGCATCTCCTTCTCCTCTACTCGATCGAGGGGGAATTTGTATCAAAGAAGTTCTTAGTATACTTGAAGCAACATGCATCAACAACATTTGATCGCACCCTAAATGCCCCAATGTAATGGGATTTCTAAGCGACACAATAGGGACAGTCATGGAGATGGGTCATTGTATGCTCTCCACTCGCCAAGTTGGACGATCATTTAGGGCAAGTAGTCAGACAGAGTGTATCTACTTACCTGTGCACCCATAAAGATCTTGTAGAACAGAAATCGGAAGAGGTATGGACTAGTCGTAAACCTTCTATCTATCATTTGAGAGTTTTTGGTTATACTGCATATATGCATGTTCTAGATGAGAAAAGGAAGAAGATAGATCCAAAGACACTGCCATGTCTTTTCTTGGGGTATAGTACTACCTCAAAGGCATATCGTCTCATGGATCCTAATACAAAGAAAATCTATGAGATTCAAGATGTGGTGTGTGATGAGTCATCCTTTGACTCCCTACCACATAATGGAGATCCAATACCGACCTCGTCACATAGATTGCTCACACATCCAGATGATGGGCAAGATGATTCTTCTTAGAGAGAAGAAGAGCTGAGTGGAGACTTATTCGTTGATCTAGGCACACTGGAAAACACATCTTCACATCAGCAGCAGCAACACCAATGTCTGAAATGGGTCCATAATACTATTGGGGATGCACACCTGAACTCACTTCCAAATACTTATACGATAGTCAGAACATGAAGTCAAGCCAGACATGAGGTAAATTTTTCACTCATGAGTTCAGTTGTTGATAGCATCAAACCTGACACTATTCGTGAGGCATTAGACCAACCACAGTGGAAATAGGCTATGAATGTTGAATATGATTCCCTACTTCAGAATCAGACGTGGGAACTTGTCAACTCGACTCAGGTAAGAAATCCATTGGCTATAAATGGATTTTCAAAACAAAATATAAGCGAGATGGTTCAAGTGACAAACACAAAGCACGACTTGTTGCAAAAAACAGTTATGCTCAGGAAGAAGGAATTGAATATGACGAGACCTTTGCACCCACGATGAAGATCAAAACCATCAAAGTTGTCTCAGTGCACCGATAGCACAAAATGGATAAAAATTCAAGTAGACGGATGTCAAGAGTGCTTTTCGGATGGTGATCTCAAAGAAGAAGTATACATGGCCCAACTCGAAGGGTTTAAAGATGAGCATCAACCACACAAGGTATATCATCCGATAAATTCACTTTATGGACTCAAACAATCACCAAGGGCATGGTATATAAAAATTGATGATCACCTACTTCAACATGGATTCACTCATAGCCCCTCAGATACAAATTTGTATATCAAGAAGGTAGGAACAAAGATTGTTATTCTAGTTTTGTACATAGATGATCTTGTGATCACAGGAAGTTCTGACAATCTTGTGGATGATGTAAAGAATGATCTAAATAAATCCTTCGACATGACTGATTTGGGGATACTTCACTACTATCTTGGCTTAGAGATATGGTAGAAGAATCATATCTTCGTCTCTCAGATGAAATATGCCAAGATACTCCTAGAAATGTATGGAATGTCAAATTGTAAACCAATGTCCACACCTATGGAAAAAGGTTGGAAATTATCTAGATTCCAAGATTCACCATAGGTAGATGGCACTCACTACAGGAAGCTTGTGGGGAGTCTCATTTACTTGACTGATACCAGGCCATATCTTTGCTTTGCAGTGAGCTATCTCACCATATTTATGTAGGAGCTGAAGAAATGTCATTGGATAGCAGTAAAAGCATGTGTTGAAATATGTCCAAGGTACATTTGACTTTGGTCTAGAGAATCAGAAGAACACTCAGTTCTTCTTACAGGATATACAGACTCAAACTATGTAGGATCTGTTGATGACAGGAAATCCACTTCAGCGTATGTTTTTCATCTTGGATTTGGACCTATCTCATGGATTAGCAAGAAGCAAATTGTTGTTGCTCTCTCATCCACTGAGGATAAATACCATGCCGCATGAGGAGCTATGTGCGAAGTGATTTGGTTACATCAAATTCTTGTAGATAAGGGATTCTCAAGAGAAACCTCCCACCATTCACCGCAACAATCAAGGTGTGGTGAATCTTGTGAAGAATCCTATTTTTCATGAATGAACAAACCACATTGAGGTTGAATGTTACTACTTTCGTGACTGTCTTGAACCACCAAATTCAACTCCAAGATCGCCCTACTAATTTTCAAAGTTGCGAGATATTCTTACCAAGCCTCTCGCAAGGTAAAGTTTGATTTTTTAGGGGTACATATGTAGAAACAATGTATTAAGGGGGAATTTTCGGATTAGTTTTGTTTAATACATTGTTGTTATGTATTT